>CM060929.1:724186689-725386689 GCA_030765085.1 Allium cepa | reverse complement strand
TTGTCCTCTACTTTGTCTGGATCTACGATTTGCGAGCATATATTTCTAATCTGTGTTTATACACTGGTGCTTTCACGATATTTGGGGTTTTTGACCATTTTTGATGCAAACACTTTGGTGCTTCCATTGAGAACAACTAGCACCCGCTATACCAGATTTGGAATTTAAAGTTGAAGGCTTAGGGTTCAGATCTAAAGAAATATGACAAGGCAATCAAGTAGAAGACAAAGAACCGAGAGAAGTGAACATAAAGGGAGCCAAGGGGCTTCATTAGGGGCTAATCAGACTTTGGCTTTCATCACCAGAGATGAAATGGAGATGATGATGGGAGCTATGCATGAAGAGCTTCTCAAATGGCAAGTGGAAATGATGCAAAACCTCCTCAAAAAATTTGGACAAATAGGAATAGTTGGAGCTTCAGGAGTTTAGATCCATGAATCTAGAATAGAAGGACCAAACAAGCAATCAAATGGAACAGATCAACATGGCACAATCCTTTATCAACTTACACCTGCTAATTCGAATGGATCCACGCATGGGGGCACACCACCTGGTCGCAATGGACCAATTCATGGAGGGATTCCAGTTGATACCACACAACAAGATGTTGGCAGGAATGCTAGAGCACGCGATGAAGTGTACGTGCCGAAATTCCCTCGAGACTCGGGAGGCAACCCTTGACGGACAACGCTGGATTGGCCGAGGTTATCAGACGAACTATGCACGGAGGATTGATCAATAGAGATCTAGAAGGAGTAAACAGGAGTCTGTTTACTCATGAGATCAGAATGGCTTGGAACCCACCAGAGTTCAAGCAGCCTATGGTAGAGGTATACAACGGCAAGGCTGATCTAACTGATCACTTGATGAGATATTCAAGACATATGGAAGTGTTGGGGGGTATCAGAGAAAGTTATGGCCCGGTGTTTCCCTCTGTACCTTACAGACATAGCTATTATGTGGTTTAGACAGTTGGAAGAAGGATATATTAGGACATGGACAGAATGGGTGGACCGGTTCCTGAAGTAGTTTTAGGTTCATACCAAAAGGTTGAAGAACGTGGTGATGCTAACGTGGGTAAATCAAAGGGCAGATGAATTGCTCTGAGCTTTCTTGACTCAGTTTAATACAGCGGTAGCTTCGGTGGATCGGCCGGATCCATCGATGGTTTTAATGGCAGCGGTATCAGGAGTCAGAGAGGATTCAGATTTCAAAGTATTTCTAATACGAGACCCACCATTGGATCTCGGGGAATTATTTCACGAAGCTGAGAGATTCCTTCAGCAGGAAAATGCGTGTTCAGATTTAAAGTTAAAGGAAGTGAACATGGTTGAGGGTGTAGGGCCATCCAGCGGAGGCTCTGACAAAGATAAAGGTAAAGGAAAAAGGAAGCTGGATGATGAATTAGGAAAAGCTAGGAAGCGGTGGAAGGATCCAAAGTTTTCCACTAACACGGGATTAAACGAGATGTTGGAACGGATATTCCTAGAGACTCGGAACTGCCTCCCTTACCAAAGGCCAGCTAGGAGAGAACCCTCGGAACAAGAAAGGGCATCAGGGAGGCACTGTCTTTTTCACGATTAAGACGGACATGATATCAACAGTTACAGGGATCCGAAGGACATAATTGAGGAGCATGTAAGGAATGGACGGTTGCAACAATATGTCGGATCCCGGAATGCTGCGATGGAGCAGGAGCAACCACCGTCTACCTCAAACAACGATGGCGCGAGACCCAAGAATAATGGTCGATTGGTTATCAATTGACAGGGATGGTATGAGTAAGTAGAAAACTGCAGGCAAACGGCCATGTCATTTACTCATGTACGTGGACGGAGATGGCCCCTAGGCATGCTCTGAATAATGATAAACCGCGATGTTATGGTTTGTGAAATCCGTTTTTTGTTTTTGGATTGGATGCTCGTTTTTCTGGTTTGGTTTTGGAGTTGGGTTTAAACTTCCGATTCTATTTGTTTCCTGGTTTGGATTTTTGCTTGATGATTGTTTTCATGCTTGGATGTTGATTTTGATTTCGAATGCGGATTTTTGGTTTTCCAATTTGATTTGGATTTTGGATTGGATTTTGATTGGATTTTTACGTGGTTTTTGGTTAATGGTCGTCGGGTATGGATTATACCTGGAAAGGGTAGGTCTCTTCGTCTGAACGTGGCGAATCAGCTTATTTAGATCGTCGAGTGTGGACTACGCTCGGCAAGGATCCGGAGAGACCAGGATTCAGCCTAGGACTTAGGCCCCGCAATATCTGTCGATTTCTATTTCAGGTCATCGGGTATGGACTATACTCGACAAGGGTCCAGAGTGACCAAGATTCAGCTTAGGACTTAAGCCATGGCATTATTCAACGTTCAAGGACACTGGACCACGGTCGTCAGGTGTGGATAGAGCCTGGCAAGAACCCGAAGAGGTTACAGATTTCGATATCGACCCGAAGAGGTCTTCGATTCGGTTATTGGTTATTGGATAAGGATGGATTAGAACCTGGTTATCAGGTTCGGATGGATATGGGATCGGACAGCGGCTCGAAGTAGTCAAGAATGATGCATTCGAATAGGATGGCTTGGTAATGGATTGGGTTTTGAATCAGATGGTATGGCTACGTATGGAATATGGACTTCGGATATCGGATTAGGAACTATTCAAAACACACCTTCTTATCACAAGGCAAGTTTTTGGGGGAAAATGGTATCCCACCCTTTGGTCAAGGCTGGAATATCAACAAATTGGCAAGCAAGAATGGATATCCGGATCGATTGGAAACAAGGTTACGATCGATGTCGTTAAAAATTAACGGAGCTCTAATCAAGACGGAATCGATTGGGAGTGATGATCAAGGCTAGGAGAAGCTATGTTTCAAATCTCATGTCAATCGGAATTCGTATGCTCGAGATATGAATGGTTTAAAGTCCATGAAGAATGATTCGTATCGACACTGTTCGTATCGATCAACATGTAGCGTTTCGTATCGATACTGTTCGTATCGATCAGCATGGGTTCGAATCGATGATGTTTGTATCGATCAGGATGGAAACAGGCAGCATGCTTCGAATTGATGCTTTTGTATCCATCAAGGGATGTTATGGTTCATATCCATCAGCTAAATCCTCGTTTGTATCCATCCTAAGATTGAGTTTCGTATCCATCCGTTGGTCCCTGTTTCATACCCATCACCTTCTTTTCGTATCGATCAATAGCGCATTCCCTATGGTCATTTCGTATCGATCGACACTTACAGGATCGACATGAAATATACTCCTGGAATCGATACGAAAAAGGGGCATGGATTGATGAATGCGAATGTAACGTTGTGAAACCATGGATACGAGTGAGCGTGAAGTGTGGATGCGAATGAAGAACACCCACGATTCGGGGGAAGAAGCGTTCAACGCAGCATGGAAAATAGATTAAGCCTTGGAAATAGCGCTATGTCATCGCTAGGCACGTGCACGGTATCGATGCGATCAAGTATCGATGCGAAATTGATCGATGCGAACAAAATGTCACACGAACGCCACATTTCATATCGATCATATCTGGAGATCTACAAGTCCAAATGCTATGAAATTTTCACAGGAGCTTACGTACAAGCCAAAGAAGGTTCATGCCAAGTTTCGACTCCATTGGACAAAATCTTGATCGATATGAATTACGTTCGTATCGATCACGGATCGAGTCGAAACTTCATGGTATCGATTGCATGGGCCCACTCACATGCTAGAAGTGTTCTTCCAAAGTTTAGTGAGATATCAGCCTCCTGCGCCTATAAATAAGGCCCTAGATCCTACAGAGAAGGGATCTTTGGCTATCCGACGTCCAGACTCTACCGAAAACACTTTTCCACTATTTAGCTACTATTGTACTCGAATTTCTGCTTGTAATCAACTGTACTCAGCGAAGAAAGTCAATAAAAGATTAACTTTTAGAGTGGATGTAGGCCGGAGATAGCCGAACCACTATAAATCTCGTGTTTCTATCTGTTATTTCTCAATTGTTGTGCTCTACTTTGTCTGGATCTATGATTTGTGAGCATAAATTTCTGATCTATGTTCATACACTTTTGCTTTCACGATATTGGGGGTTTGTGACCATTTTTGACGCAAACAGGTATAACTGAAACTAACAGAGACTAAGATTCACAAGACAAAAATTGATAAAAGCAGCAGAAACTAAATAAGTATTTAATTAAAACAAATCTTTAGAATTAATTCATAAATAAATCACATGCCAAATACAACATTCAAATCCCATCATGTCTTATGAAACGAAAATGTCTCAAAATCAGAGTATGTAATATCCCTCATAACTAAACTAGTGCATACAAGAGCAACAACTGAAAATAAAAGAAGTACATAGAAGAAGTCTCCTCCAAGAAGAACTCCAAGCTGCGGCAATCTACTAGTTTCTTCCTTGATTGCCTAAGGGGGAAAAAGGAGAAAATAAAGGAGTGGGTCAGACTAAAAGCCCTGTGAACGATAGTAATTACTAGAGTCTTTAAGCAAGATAAAAGTAATAGACAATACAACAGTTCTTGCATAAATAAGGATAACTAAGGAAAATAGGAAAGAGATAAACTAAAAATAAATACGATTAAATATTGCTCAAGATAGATTAACTTTGGTTGCTTGCGCTTGTTCTGATTTAATTTGGTTGAAATCCTAATCCTGTAATTAGGATGTAACCCTAATTCTACCCTTATGATCGGCCTACTACAGTATAATACCTTTCTATGGACCAACCGCTATATAACTCTCTACACAAAATGTTACTGTGGCCAAGATGACATATATAGCTCCCTACACAGAAGGGATGGTGTCTACTAAAGACACCCATACTAAGCGCCTAGATTTCATAGCTGTTACTGAGCACCCGCAAATGGAAGTCGCACGCGTAGCTTCCACCATTCTCATGCTACCTTTTGCTCCACCTATTGGGTCTTCTTATTACCTCCAACGTCCAGCATAGCATGCCCGTGTGTCCATAGAAACTATAGGGAAAATGCTGTTGGTACTGGCCCTTCAACCAAATAATATCTAGTTATGCCCTTTATACACATCCTCCGTGATTTGGACTTCTATTTGACCAATTACTACCATTCTTAGCATAAGCATGCTCTCATCTCACTTCATACTAATGTGAGACATCATTTTGTCTAATAGGGAATGCTATTTGGTATAGGTCCTACTTTCATCTTTGCTTATTAACTTAGATAAATTATTTAAATAAGCCTTTATTATCATTTTTACTTTCTACGCTTATTAATTTATTCCAAGTCTTAAAATAAGCCCCACTCTATTCTTTTTATCATAACCTACGTTATAATCATGCTTATTACTTAACCCAAGGTCTAAGTGTGAAAATAAGTTATTTCATCTTTTACTCTTTTTAGTTATAATTCTACGTTATAACAAAGTCAATTAATTAATCCAATTCTAATCATAATTAGGAATAATATCAGTTCAATTCGACTTATATTACAGTCTTTATAATTTACATCTCATAATTATAAATAGGCCAATCTCTTTAATTCCGTCTAATTAATATCATAATTAGGTATAATTTCAGTTTTAATTCCTTTTTATTAAAGTCTTTATAATTTACATCTTATATTCCATTATTCAATTTCTTACAATTTAATCTGCATTCACGTTAATCTTATTCTAATCCGTACACGTAGAAGGAGGAATAAGAGAAAACTAAAAACAGAAGAAAATCTAAAACGTATAAAGAAGATGTAAATAACTTATAAATAACAGTAAATAACTAAAATACTATAAATAAACAGTAAATAATTGGAAAAGCTATAATTAACAGAAATAAATTAAAATTACTGGAAAGAAGAGCTGAAAGGAAGTAGACTGAAAATAATTCTAAAAAAAGTAAATAAACACTGAAAAGGCTAGTCCAAAAATCGTAGTAAAACTACAACTATTGAAAACCTATTATTTTAAATTACTTAAAGAAATCTTAATATATTTACAAGCACTCACCTCCGGTCCTAAGCTCTTCCTTTGGTCTTCACGGATCCGCTTGGAGTTGTAAAATAATTTTTATTAAAAAGATTCTCTCCTTGGAAAATTATCCCCTTTAGGGTCCTTTCTGAAAAGGTAAACCCAAGCGGAGAAATTCTAGAATAAGAAAAGGTATTAGGTCTAGGGGTCAATTTATATGTGTAGAAGTGGATCGCAGACCATTGGATTTGGAGATTGAATAGGATGCAACCACATCATAAGCAAAATAGGAGCCATTGGATGTAGAAACGGAAGGAGTGGATTAAACTAAAGAGTGCAAATGACGTGTTCTGATGCTGCTCATTCGTTTGAACGAATTAACATTCGTGCGCCTGCAAAATTACAAGGCAGCTCGACCGCCCCTTGCCCAGGTCAACCGGTCGGTCGATCTGACCGTGTGTGTGTGTGTATTTCATTTTATTTCTACTTATTTTGTTCATTTTATAACTTAGTCATATTATCTCGGTTTTTGACGTTGTATATATGGAAATTGACCGAAAAATTACCACGGACACAATGGTGCAACTTCCGTGGCTTGATTCTGATAATTTCACAAAGCTATTTATTATTTAATTAATTAACAATTTAATTATTAGGGGTTAACTTTCGGGTTGTTACATTCTCCTCTCCTTAAGGGATTTCGTCCTCGAAATCTCTAAGGATAAAAGAATGTACTAAATATATTCATCCAATTCTACAACCAAGCACTCAACATCAACCATTCATTTATTATCCTTAAGTTTTTCTAATGCAATTTATGATACTTATGGACTTAGTGCAGAGTAAATGTCCCTAACTAATGCAAAGATTAGGCGGTCCACTAATTCAGTTGACCTCCTTTTATGCAACCATGTCTGTGCCATCTATCCAAATGAATGCAAAAATTTCCTAATGATACTGATAATTCTATATGCATGCTACAAACATCATCCAAATGTAACAATCATGTGATAAACATCCATTTATAGCAATCATGGGAGTTATATAAAAATACGCACACATCCATATGCATATGCTCTAGTGTTGTAGTTAGGTCGATCCCTAAGGAATAATAGTGCCTAGTGTACCTATATGCGTCCATAGAATCCACTAGCACATACTTGCAACCACTAGCATACATCACTCATAACATGTTCTATTAATATGTTTACATAAAATCTTACTATCCATAGGTTAAATCCTAAGTTCTACCCTTCCAAAGGATAATAAAGGAAAGAACCTATTCAAATATAAAGATGGAAAAAGGAATCTTAAAACTTACCATCAGAAGGATGAGGATAGGAAGTACGAATCTTCTCTTCTACTTCCCAAGTGGCATCCACGACATCTTCTCCACACTGCACCTTTACCAGTGGAACCTTCTTGTTCCTTAGCGACTTGATATCTCTTCCAACAATCTTCATGGGGATACGCCAAATAGAAGCTTCTCTTTCTACCTCCACATCCTCTAATTGACTAGGCTCTATAACCTCCGTTGAGTCATGTAAGCACTTTCACAAGTGAAAAACATGGAAAACATCGTGCACTCCTATGAGCCTATCTGGTAGCTTCACTCAGTAAGCCATTTTCCCAACTCTCGCTGTGATAGGAAATGGTCCAACAAATCTAGGGGCTAACTATCCATTAGATCCGAATCTTACCATCTTCCTAAGCAGGGATACTTGATAAAAACTAAGTCTCCAACTTCAAACTCTAAGTCTATCCTTTGCCTGTTTG
The DNA here is from genome assembly GCA_030765085.1 of Allium cepa. Lineage (NCBI taxonomy): Eukaryota > Viridiplantae > Streptophyta > Magnoliopsida > Asparagales > Amaryllidaceae > Allium > Allium cepa. The sequence continues at coordinate 725,378,947 of CM060929.1, read as the reverse complement.
CATACGACTTCTATCTGTCTTAAGTCGTCTTCATCCTTCGCCAAATCAACTCCACCCTCTCAACGGTCTCCGTAACCTTATCGGGTCCAAGTAATAACTTCTCCGTAGACTCTGCCCAACATGATGGGGACTTGCAAGTTCTCCCATATAAAGCCTCAAATGGTGCCATTCCCATACTTATTTGGTAACTATTATTGTACGCAAACTCAGCCAATGGAAGATGCTCCTCCTAAGTTCATCCAAAGTCCAAAGGGCACTTCCGTAGCAAATCCTCAGGCACTTTATTTACCCCCTCCATTTGGCCATCTGTTTGGGGGTGATAGGCCGTACTCAACCTAAGTTGCATCCCTAGCACCTCTTGTAAGCTTCTCCAAAACTCACTAGTGAAAATGGAATCTCTATCACTACAACACTAGAAGGAACTCCGTGTAGATGGACTATCTCTCGAATATACAAGGATGCCAAATATGAAGCCTTATGCTTACGCTTAACTAGGATGAAGTGAGCACTCTTGGTCAATCTATCAACAATCGCCTAAATGCTAGTATTCCATTTCCTAGAAAGGGCTAAACATCAATGAAATCCATAGAAATACTGTCCTACTTTCACTCCCGTACATCTAAGGGCTCTCTTAAGCTTCGTAAAGGAATCCTCACAATCCATGTCACACACGAAAGCTTTGTTCTTCTTAGTAAAGCGTGTGAGTGGTGTCAAAATCTTGGCAACATCTTTAATGAACTTCCTAGAGTATCCTTCCAATCCTCGGAAGATCCTAACCTCAGTAACATTCTTGGGGGCCTTCTAATGTTGTACTGCAATGACCTTGGCAGGGTCAACAGCCAAACCTTCCTTCGAGACTACATGCCCCAAGAAATGAACTTCCTCTCTCCAAAAATGACACTTTGAAAACTTAGCTCTGAAATGATGGCTACGAAATGTGCGAAGAACTTCTCCTAAATGAACAGCATGCTCCTCCATACTCTTGGAAAATACCAAGATATCATCTACGAATACCACCACAGACTTATTTAGGACATCCCTAAAGACACGGCTCATCAAATCAATGAAACAGGTTGGAGCATTGGTTAGCCTAAAAGGCATAACCAACCACTCGAAGAATCCGTGATGTCCTAAAGCAGTCTTACCTATGTTGTCATCAACGACTATAAGCTGATGGAATCCTGTGGCTAAATCAAGTGGAGAGAAAACCGATGAGCCTACTAACTGGTCAAAAAGATCATCAATCCTAGGAAGTAGATATCAATTCTTTTTGGTGAGCTTATTCAATTCCCTATAGTCCATGCAAAGTCGGAGAGAACCATCCCCCTTAATGGTCAAGACAACTGGCGCTCCCCACTCTGATATGCTCCTTCTTATGAATCCCTTCTCCAAGAGCTCGTGAATCTGCTTGCTCAACTCTTTCCTCTCCCTAGGTGTTATGTGTCTCACAGGTAATGCTATTGGCTTGTCATTCTCGGTCAAATAAATCCTAAAGTCAATCTCTCTCTTAGGGGGAGTCCCTTAACCTCCTCAAAAATGTTTGAAAAATCTCAAACGACAGGAACCGAATGCAACTCTAATGAAGATGAATCGAGGGAATAGAGAAAACTCAACATGACTAACCCTTGCAGGTCGCAAGATACCTTGAGAGTCATACTGCTGCATGTCTCTTGTCTAATGACTCTCCTCTCATAGTCTAATATCGTTCCATAAGTGGATACCCAATCCATTCCCAAAATCATCCCATACCCCAAAAATCCCAATATATAGGTGTCGCAGTCAAACTCTACGCCTAGGATAAAAAATTTCAAGCCCCTACAAACCATAGATAAATGTGCCGATCCTCCTATGGGTTTGAAACAAAAATGGGTCTACTACTAAAGAGATGTCTGAGTGCAAACAAAGAATTCAAAATGAAAGGGTGTGATGCTTTAGAATAAAAAATAGTCCTAATGGGAAAATCAAAAATAGAAATCTAAACTTTCCATGGTGACTTTCCAACCTCTATCTAGTCCACTACTAGAAGGTGTTGCATTCAAAGTTTATACTTGCGCAGTAGGAGTGCCTGCTCTCTGCCCTTTCTAGTGGGGACAATTCCTACTCATGTGACCAGTTTGTCCATAATTATAGCACTTTCACTTCATCTTGCAGTCTTTTGCATAATGACCAGACGCCCCCAACTTTGGCACTTCGCTCCTTACTTGATTCGCTTCTAAGAGACTTCCCTTTTTGACTTAGGAACCTTTTTAAGCTCTCCCTTTGGTTGTGAAGATATAGGCCAAAATCTCTGTTGGTCTTCCAACTCTAACAACCTAAAATTTTGCTCCATATCTTCCAACCTAGCTCGTGTCTCCTTGAAATCCTCCGTGCCAGAAAACATTCCACACCCTATACCAGCGAAGTCCTTGCATAGCTTAGAAAAATTGGCTGGTGTAGGTGGATTAAAGGGATTTCAAGCTACTGGTGTTGTATTAGGCATTTGCCCTTGCACCTTAGGTACCGTAACTTTATGGAACCAGTCAGCCATACTATGCAAAGAAAAGCAAACTTAGGCTTGAAAGAATCAAAAGAAGGTTGAACTGGACTTTGAGGGGATTTTTATAAAAACTTTATTGTACTTTAAAATTATTTCTAGGAGTTCTTTGGAAAATACTTTTAAAACAAGTTAATTTTGGAGAAATACTTTACTTTTAAAATGAATTTTAAGGAATCCTGTAACTTTAGGCTGTGATACCAAGTGAAACACCCCCATATCCCTTAATATAGCCAAAAGGACACATCAAAAGGCATGGTGCGTTCTAAATATAACTAAAACTAACAAAGACTAAGATTAACAAGACAAAATTTGATAAAAGCAGCGTAAACTAAATAAGTATTTAATTAAAAAAAGCTTCAGAATTAATTCACAAATAAGTCACATGCCAAATACAACATTCAAAACCTATCATGTCTTATGAAATGAAAATTCATTGTCTCAAAATCAGAGTATGTAATATCCCTCCTAAATAAACCAGTGCACACAAGAAGAACAACTAAAAATAAAAGAAGTACATAGAATAAGTCTCCTCCGAGAAGAACTCCAAGTTGCGACAACCTACTAGCTTCTTCCTTGATTGCCTAAGTGGGTAAAAAGGGGAAATAGAGGAGTGGGTCAGACTAAAAGTCTAGTGAACGATAGTAATTACTAGAGTCTTTAAGCAAGATAAAGTAATAGACTCTACAATAGTTCTAGCATAAATAAGAATAACAAAGGAAAATGGAAAAGAGATAAACTGGAAATAAATACGATTAAATATTGCTTAAGATAGGTTAGCTTTGGTTGCTTGCACTTATTCTGATTTAATTAGGTTGAATTCCTAGTCTTGTAATTAGGATGTAACCCTAATTCTATCCTTTTTGATCGGCCTGCTACTCTATAATACCTTTCTGTAGACAAGCCGCTATATAACTCTCTACACAAAATGTTATTATGGCCAAGATGAAATATATAGCTCCCTATATAGAACGCAATGGTGTCTACTAAAGACACCCATACTAAGAGCTTAGAACTCATAGCTGTTACTGAGCACCTACAAATGGAATTCATATGCGTAACTGCCACCATACTCATGCTACCTTTTGCTCCCCCTATTAGGTCTTCTTATTACCTCCAAAGTCCAGCATAACGTGCTCCTCATCTCACTTTAGGCTAATGTGAGATCACCATGTGTCCATAGAAACTACAGGAGAAATGTTGTTGGTACTGGCCCTTGATCCAAATAATATCTAGTTGCGTCCCTTATCCAAATCCCCCATGATTTGGACTTCTATTTGACAATTACTACCATTCTTAGCATAAGTGTGCCCTCATCTCACTTCAGACTAATGTGAGACACCGTTTTGTCTAATAGGGAATGTTATTTGGTACAGGTCCTACTTTCATCTTTGCTTATTAACTTAGATAAATTATTTAAATAAGCCTTTATTATCATTTTTACTTTCTGCGCTTATTAATTTATTCCAAGTCTTAAAATAAGCCACATTCTATTTTTTATTATAACCTATGTTATAATCATGCTTATTACTTAACCTAAGGTCTAGGTGCGAAAATAAGCTCTTTCATCTTTTACTCTTATTAGTTATAATTCTACGTTATAACTAAGCCAATTAATTGATCCAATTCTAATCATAATTAGGCATAATTTCAGTCCAATTCCACTTATATTATAGTCTTTATAATTTACATCTCATAATTATAAATAGGCCAATCTCTTTAATTCAGTCCAATTAATATCACAATGAGGCATAATTTTAGTCTTAATTCCATTTTTTTACAGTCTTTGTAATTTACATCTTATATTCCATTATTTTAGTTTTCTTATAATTTAATTCGTATTCGCTTTATTCTTACTCTAATCTGTACGAGAAGAAGGAGGAATAAAAGAAAACTGAAAATAGAAGAAAATCCAAAACGTAAAAAGAAGATGTAAATAACTTATAAATAACAGTAAATAACTAAAATAGTGTAAATAAAAAGTAAATAATTGTAAAAACGATAATTAATAGAAATAAATTAAAATTACTGAAATGAATAGCTGAAAGGAAATAGACTGAAAATAATTCTAAAAACTATAAATAAACTACTTAAAAGGCTGCTTCAAAAATCGTAGTAAAATTACAACTATTGAAAACTCTATTATTTTAAATTACTTAAAGAAATCTTAAAGTAATTACAATCACTCACCTCCGGTCCTAAGCCCTTCCTTTTGTCTTTCCGGATCCACTTGGAGTTGTAAAATAATTTTTATTAAAATGATTCTCTTCTTGGAAAATTATTCCATCAGGGTCCTTCCTGAAAAGGTGAACCCAAGCAGAGAAAATCTAGAATGAGAAAATGTGTTAAGTCTAGGGGTCTATTTATAGATGTAGAAGTGGATCTCGGATCGTTGGATTAGAGATTGAATAGGATGCAACCATGTTATGACTGAATAGGAGCCATCGGATGCAGAAACGGAGGGACTGGATTAAACTAAAGGGTGCACATGACGTGTTCCGATGCTACTTATTCTTTGAATGAATTAACATTCATGCGCCTGTAAAATTACAAGGCAGTTCAACCAGGTGGTTGGCCTCCCCTTGCCCAGGTCGATCGACCAGTCAACCTGACCGTGTGTGTGTATTTCGCTATATTTCTGCTTATTTTGTTTATTTTATAACTTGGTCATATGAGCTTGGTTTCTGACATTCTATATATGGAAAATGACCGAAAAATTATCACGGACACAATGGTGCAACTTTCATGGCTTAATTTTGATAATTTCACAAAGTTATTTCATTATTTAGTTTATTAAAAAATTAATTATTATGGGTTAAATTTCGGGTTGTTACAAAACCTGGTTCCATAGGAGCGAATGGATAGTGCTAGCTTTAAGACAAGGAGATTGTTGGGTATCAATCATTTTGAACTGATAAACTTAATGTTGAACGTAGCCAGATAGGTTTTATTTGGATGTTTTACCAATGTATCTGATGTATAGACTCCAATGGGTGTCGACTTGTGTTGACCAATCTGATTCTACACATTGACCAGGATAGTGCAAAGTGTCAATCTATATAGTGTATGTCCAATGTTCAAAACACGGTGTAAAGAATACGTAGTGTAGAGAGACCACTCATTTAGGAAAACGAGCTTCTTCACGTTATGGGACCGTGTGTCAGATTTTACCTATCATCATAGAATATATGATGTAGAACTGTTGTCAAGAGCAACATGGAGATTTCTTTGAAAGATCACAGGGCTATGATGTTCAAGTTGATATGTCGACATCTGACTTAGTTGGACGTCGGAGTGTGCCAAATTAGGCCATTTCTTGAAACCATCTCATTGAAAATAAGACATCATTCTAATTCAGTTTAACGCAACAAAAATTAATCAGTTCTCTTTTATATGTGATAGATTATCACATTAGTAGAACTTAGGCCAATCTAGATAAAACTCGGGGAGAAGATTATGAAGACATATAGTCAACTTCGATGTGACCGTCCTTGGGCTGTCTTTGCATTTCGACCATGACAAAAGAAGAGCATGAATCCAAATTTGAATGTGAATCAACGATGATTCAATGTCAGCAATGACGACAAAATAGCGGGGACACACATAGCGTCGAAGTCGGGTCGAAAACTCACATAAGTAGGAAAATCAAGATCTGGTTGTGGAGTTGACTATAGTTTCATCGGCGTTGATTTTTGATGAAGCTTAGATTGTGGCAATGTTAAAAACTAGGTGCAATGATCAAAGTAATGATAGGGATAGTGGTTAGGGAAAGTAAGCAATAGTGGTTCGAAAGTCGGGGTAGCAAGAGAAACAAGTATACCTAAAATGAAATGAAGCGGTAAATTTTTTATGTTTAATATTTATACTACATTTAGGAATTATGTCGATACAGACATGATATGGTCAGCTTGCTCCTTGATTTAGAAGAAAAGAAGAAGGCAAGTGAAGAAAAGAAAGGAAGTTTTACTAGTCGAGATGCAATGTAGCTTCCAGAAAGTTGGAGTCACTGACTTTGTTGCAAAAAAAGAATGGTACGCTGACTATTTGAAGTGATGAATGAGCATTCGTGGAATATATACAGTGCTTGAAGGTGATAGTCGGTCAACTAATGAATCTTATGCAGTTAGCATTCTTTCACTTGTTTTGACCCAAAGCATCCGTTGTTTTCATAAAAGCATACTTTAGGGGAACAGTTTTATCCAATGTTTGAACCGATCAACTTCTTGATGGATCTAGACCTCAAGATGATGAAGAAATGGATTAAGAATTTAAGGGGTTATTTGGGATGATGAAGTAGAATAAGTTAGAGGAAAATGGTGCAAATCAAATATTATCGGTATCGAGATGATTTGATTGGTACTGAGGTGTTTTGACAGGGGCCAACTCTTGAATAAATAGGTAAACTACTCCGGTGCTTTGTAGAAAAAGGCAAGTCTCGCATACTGCAAATCATGTCAGTATAGACATGATTTGTAGGAGCAATGTTGACAATGAAGCTTGGAAATTTGAAGACATAAACAAATACAAAAAGAAAAAGGTGGAGTAGAACAAAGCAAAATATAATAGGTACCGATATGATTGTGGTTAGTACTGATATGACTATGATTTATTTTATGAGATTTACTCATTCTTCCTTCCTGATTGCATGGCTCTAAGCTTTTAAATGGTCTTCCACGTGCTGGAAACTTTTGTGGATGGATTCGCTTATAAATATCAATGTTAGAGGATCGTGGAAAGGACCTTTTAACTTCTATTCTTTTCTCTAATCTAACTTTGGCACAAAGTGCTACCAAACTCGGATTTACCTTATTTTCTAGATCTGAAACATTGTAAATTTGTACTCATGCAAAAACCCTTAAAATAAAATTAAAATGGACATATGCAGTGATTTAAGACTGAACCGCTATAATATCTTGTATGCAAGCTATTTCATTTTGATTCTACTTTATTTATTCTAGTTTTTTTATCATTGGGTGCTTTGTCAATTTTTGGCCCAATAATTTCATAAAAGTTAGGGGTATGCCTACGGGTAATTATGTAATCCGTTACATATATAACCCAATAATCAATATTTTTCGAAATAAAAGATGTTTTCTTTCTATTATATACTTGATACAATGTGTTATATTTTAACTAATTAATATAATTAAAAGTATATTTAACAGAGAATCCAAAAATGGTGTGTTTTATTGTAGTAGATACAATGCCTTGTAACCATGAGTGATTTATCAAAATAAAATAGCCATACCATTTTAAATATTCCAAGTCAACATGTACCAAGACTAGATATCAATATATCCTAGAGTATGTAACTTCACCAAATGTTGGGCAATGTATTACTCATGGCTGTTGGGAGGCACCAATGAGTAACATTTCGAAAGTTATTTGATAACTATGGAATGACTCACTCGATAGTTTTCTATTGGTTAATATAACTAAGGTCAAACAGGTGCGACAAAATTACGCAGCTTCCTTGACTTAAGAATACTGTTAATCTTCAATGTGGAAGCTCTGCTTTGGTTATAGTTAAATCATTGTGCATTGTACATTGATCGAATATAGTTAGGTCGAGTGCAAGCATTGGAAGTGAAACGCTACTCAAGAGAAGATTCGTCTCCTCAGTTATATGGAGTTAGTATCACGGTCAACTAAAGTCAAGTCAAAGTCTCTAGCCAGAATAGTTCGGTCAATAATAATTGTTATTGTTGAACCAAGGACTTTGTGCTTGGACTATAGAGTTGAATAAGGATGATATTGGAATTTTGACTACTACAAATTCCATAAGTCCGAAGTTATATAGTTTTGACGTAAATAATTGTCACTACTGGGTAACGCTTAGTAAAGTAAAATCGGATTTTATCAAAACAAAGTAAGATAAATTCGGCCATAATGTCACACCACCTACTAAATGACGTATGAACGTTAATACTCAGATTGTTCGATATTAATCGCTGACAAATTTACACCTAAGAGTCACATAACCAAATCGTTAAATACACCTTTTACCAGCCAATTTAATTAATTTTCAATTATTATAAATTAATTAATATTTATGAAATATTAATTATAAAATTTTATTTGATGTGTTGAACAATATTTTTCTGATACAAGACTGATACTTTATTTAAGCACAGCACTCATTATGATGTCTGAGGGACTGAAAGCCATGACCTCTAGACCCTTCGTCCAAAGTGTTATACCTCCATCCACTTGAGCTAAAGGTCCTTAACAATGTGTTGAACAATATTAAACTATGTTTTTATAAGAGTTATAAATATACCGATCAATACAATATCAGTACACGTTTAAATTGGATTTAAATGCAACAAATGTTGTTCGAGCTTGAAGTGAGTTCGAAGCAATATGGGGCATGACATTTTTGGCTATGATTTGATCATGATATGGCCGGCCATGTGATGGCATTAGGGTGTGGTTTTGATGTGTTAAAAAAGTAGAGAATGAGTAGGAGAAAATAAGGATCTAGATCCTATATTTGCTCTCTAGTCTCTTCTTTATGTAATGATCATAACTCTCATTTTAAAATTAAGTTTTGAGCCTCCATTAATCTCCTTGTTGATTGAAAATTATACACCTCCCTCCTCCATAATTTTCAAGCATAAATCAAATAGAATCAAGGCTATATGACAGTCGGTAGTCAGCGATTCGAAGCCAATATCTTTTGGATTGTGAGAAAATTTAAGGAGTTCATTTCAACGTCAACATATGTACCCTAGGCTTTGGTGAAAGGTATTCATCTTTTTTTTCTCATTTAATATTATAATAAATTATTGCGTTATATTGTAGGTCGTTTGGTTATATTACGAATCTATTATATCAATGTTCCATCATATATTAGAGGGTTGAATATGTTGGTGCATATATAATATTGTATATGATTTTATTTATTAATAAATTGTATCCTAAAGATTAAAATCATATAATAAACATTTTAAAATTTATAAAATTATTTTTTTCACGATAATAATTCGACAACAGAGATTACTTTATTTTAATATATATTTATATTTATTATATATTTATATTTATTATATATTTGAATATTACTATAACTATTTCTTTATCTAGAAATTGATTATATATATAAATAAATATATTTATTTAATATAGTCGAAAATCAAGTATATGATTTTATTTAATAACATTGCATAATTTTTAGATTTTGAAAACGATTTTTGAACAATTTTAATAATTAATTTTGACCAGTTTAAAAATTATTTTAAAATTGCTTTGTAAATTTGAAAAAAAAATCTATGCCTTAAGCTTAAAGTCAGTTTGCATCAATTTTGTAAAATTATTTATTTTTAAATATACACAGATACACACATATACATATATGTATGTATGTGTGTATGTGTACATGTGCTTGTATATTTACAAACAGATATAACTAAATATGAAAATAAATTAATTTTGTTCTCGGGTTTGCAACAATAGTTCAAATAAATAGTTTAAATTATTTTATATTAATTATTAAATGATTTTTTATTTAATATAAATGAAAATTTGTATAAATACATTTTAAATATTTTATATAAATTATCGCAGTTATTAATTCAACATTATACACACGCATATATGATTGTATTTATGTAAAATATATATATATATATGTATGTATATGTATATGCATCATTTTATGCATAGGCATACACACAAACGGAGATATATATATATATATATATATATATATATATATATATATATATATCACATAGAATACTAGAGCGACTAACATATCCGTTGCAGTGTAAATTTCAACATATATACACGGGCAAGTCAAACCATGCATGCTTTATTATGTTGCCCGTAAACATGCATGTACACACATTTGTGTATTTGATACAATTATGCAAACATAATAAAAATAATATAAAGTAAAACTTTATTTATAAAATTGAATAAAATAATGATTTTATTTAAAAGAAATTTAGAAAAGTTCTAAACGAATTGTACTTTATACGCCCAATAAAGATCCCAAATAGAATTTTTTTTGAAATTCATCCATTTCTTCTACCACTGGCCGACTTAGTTCCGACAATGGTATTAAAGCGAGGTTGGTTGAGGCGTTCACCTAGTACATTGGATGTCCCATGTTTGAACCCTGCAATTAGCGTGATATGGGGTTATCATGTTCTAATATGTGATGAAGCATTGTCTCTTACATGTACATGTCTTGTAATGGTTGTACTACTCAAAAGGCTACATGTAAACTGCTCTGAGGTATCCAGTTGTATCACCCCGAAGGAATTTGGGCCGGAGCAACAATTGTATCAGAACCAATTAGCCTATGCAGACTAAATCAGTCGTATTGTGGCTAACTATTAATCTTACAACCCAGTTATGCCTAAGAATCGTAGTGTTTGGGCTGAATTGTCGGGTAATCAAGTACCTTGTCTTATATAGCTACCGGCTTGGCCCGAGCAGTTATGTGAGCTCAAAGGTTGCCCCTAATAAAAAATGCCCAGTTTAAATTGAGCCTTAGGCTAATTCTAAAATTGTTTTGAAATTAAAATAAAATTTAAAATTTAAAAGTTAAATTTAAAATAACAAAAATATTATAAATGTTATAATACAGATTTTCAATTTTTTTTGAAAATTAAAATGAAAATTTTAAATTTAAAAGTTTAATCAAAATAAAACACATGTTATATAAGTTATAATATTAATTTTCAAAGTGTTTGAAAATGTTATATAGTTAATTTCAAAAATATTATTTACCAATAATATTAATAAAATAAATGGTTTAATTAAATGAGTTAATTAATTAATTAAATATATATAATGATATATGTAATGTTGTCTTAGATTGTTTAAGACAATATGAGTATACATATGTGTATAAAAGAATTTTTGAAATTAATAAAATTTAATTAAAATTGTTTAATTAAATAAATTAATTAAAATTTACTTAATAAACATGTTTAATTTTTATGAAATTAATAAAATTTAATTAAAATTGTTTAATTAAGCAAACTAATTAAAATTTAGTTAATAAATTAGAATACATGTACATATAAGATATATGTGTAATACCATAAAGGTTATAGTATATATTCAATATAATGTGTTATAATTGAGTAACATTATTATCAATTAAAGTGTTAATTAATAAGATTTAATTAATATAATGTTATACATAAAAATTATAAAAGTTAAATAAAGTATAAAAGTTATACAATAATAAAATTTATACAATATAAATGTATAAACTAAAAGTGGAAAAGTAAGAAACCCAATTAGGCTTGAGAAAATAAATACGTACTAGTATATATACCTTGATTTTTGATGTGTCCTAACCTTTAATTGCAAGGGTATTTAACAGGACCATAAGTCAATATCACTTAAATATATACACATTGAAGATTATGAATCTTTAATATGTGTTATCTCTACCATTTATATATTAATAAATTACTTGCATACTCTTTAGTTGTTGAGCAAACTCAAGTTAGAGACGTTGTGCGCGGTGCTATTAATATATTGACTAAATGAGTTGAGATAACTCTATGTATTTGTTGAGCAAACTCAACGTACATATACTATACTTAGATCATCGCGAAATGGTAGTTACGAGCGAATAACTTCTTTTGATATTTTAAGCAAACTCAAGGTTGAAAGGAAATTAGGACAAGGAACCGTGGGTTAGGAGTTCTGTATGATACGATCGATAAGGAGTTATCCATCATTTGTTGGGCAATGACTTGTTGAGCAAACTCAAGGTAAGAATCCTAAGATAGATGAATCCTAACACCTCCTGGTGAGGTCAACAAACTTTTTTGTTTCATCTTAGGGTTTGGAGAAAAATAAAGATAAGTGGGAACCTTATGAGAAAAATGAAATAGTAACATTAAACCTTCCTAATGTTGTAACAACATCTTCTATATAAAGTTATAATAATCTACATTGATAAATTTGTGCAATTAATCTAATTGATAAAAAAATTATCAATTAAAATATACATATGAACTGAATTAATATTGAAAAATAAAAATATAAAACATACTTACCAATAAATTTTTGCATGTTGACCCATGCAAGTGCCTAATTGTACAACCACAAAATACGTTCGTAACTTCGTTACTTATGTGTTTACTTGCCCGAGACTGTATTTTCATTAGTGAGTTTCGAACTCTAGAAGTAAAAATATGGATATTTGATCTTGGATCACACATAAATGTTATATGGTGAATGGTCATAATCTATGCTTGAACCAAAAATGGTATAAACATCCAGAAGTTTATATAGAGAATAAAATACGAAGAAATGTAATTGAAAATGAGAAATGAACAAGACACGATCGTTTATTATGGTTTGGCAATGCAAGGCCAACGTCCACTTTAAGATTTTATTGCTTATATCTGACCTGGAGGTAGAAGTTCTTAGGGGTCGGTGCAACTCTGATACTTAGATTTTCCGAATTACAAGAATACAGAGTAGGGAAGAACTAGAGCCTAAAAGATCCTAAAAAATGAGCCCTACCTTCCTATTTATAGAGGTAGGGAGCCTAATGTTTCGTATAGAAGATCTTCAAGTCGTTATCCATGATTTAGACGAATTCTCCCAAGAAAGTAAGTGCCAACTCAATAGTTTGTATGGATCGATGCAACTTCAAGGTTAGGGGTCAGTACCGACCCATAGGATGACCAATATGGCTATTTTCAACCCTTCATCTTGGCTCATCTAGTGGTTGGCTTCGTGATTCCATAGTTGTTTGCACCAATATTAGCTTGCTTCTAGGTTCAAATAATGGAGCTGTGGAAGAATAAAGTTGCAGTTTCAAGTATTCGTAGAGACTAAAGGAGAATTACATTAGATTAACAAAAGGACATTGGAAATAGGCTATTGGCATCAAGTAGGACTAGCGGGTAGAAGCTAGACTTCATAGAGCAAGAAAATAGGGGTCGATACCGAAAAATAGTGTGGGGTCGGTACCGACCTATCACTTGCATGATTCTATGGTTGTCTTACTTTTAGTTGAACTTGTATTGGCCTTATGATTTTGTTTGTGTTTGGTTCCTGGACTTTTAGGACAACTCCCCATGCTTCCTTCCTTGATAACTCCAAGTTTGATTCCTCTAGTCTGCCCGAATATTGCCTAGTCAAAATGTTGGATAACACTTGCCCTCCAAAGTACATATCGTTTCAAACGTGATGTGCTTTGAATCTAGAAAATTTTAAATTGCTACAAAGGAATCTACTCTGTGTTTTGAATGGTCATTATCTTTTTGTGAATTGTTACCGTGAAAGTTATGTCTATTATCATCCTTCATGATGCTCTACTAGCATCTAGGGTTATAAATTTAGAACGTATTCTCGTGATCCGTCATTCCATGTTTGACATTTTTAAAACCATTCCATCCATCGATATCTCGTGTTTGAATTTGATTGTTCTGTTGATTATGGTCATTGGGTATTGGATATAAGCACGTACACTTATTCACGAGCACGTTCTTTAGTAGGAATCAATGCACATACATGGCCATCACATAACATGTATCCATACGTATATATCATAGAATTTTTTTTTCAATTCTACGACCTGGTACCGACCCCTAAATCTTGCGTTAGCTGACTCCACAGTTTAGAGAAAATTCCTCAAATGTGTTGCTTATACATTTGGATCCAAAGTGCGTATATAACCCATACAACTTCACTTCCTCTTCACTTTTATGTTGCTAACCACCGGCCCAAGCTTCAATTTGCCATTAAAAATCTTGAACTTTAAATCAAACTCTCGCCTCCACTCGAACTTAGGACAGTCGCCGCCTACTCCTGCCTCACCTGAAATCATTCGCCTCGTCGTGGTTAGACCAAGCCCCACTGACTCGAATCTTATCCTTCACCAAACCCATCCATATCGATCCACGCTCCTCAGATTGAACCCGATCCAAACACATACTGAATTCCTGCCTTTGATTCTCATACTCCTAGGTAGGTGTTGGAATTATCTAATGACAAGGAGATAGACATGTTCGTCGACGGCTATGAGGGAAGTTGATGGCCATGGTTTGGATGGTGATGTTGGAGTAAGGAGGTAATGTTTGGGATTTGGAAAGAAATTCAGTAAGGGTTTTTAGTTGGTATGACTCCAACCCCGAATGGGTTTTTGGCTTCTAAGCTTTTTCACATTCGAGCTTCATGGATGAATATCTCATTTGCCAAGCATTGCTCTTCTGATTCCGATACTTATCTAATACAAAGTCATCGAAGTAAATTTTGACGGGACGGTCAGCGATGACTGTCACTTCAAGCTGTATCCAAACTTTTAAAATGATCAATTACACAATCAAAACTACACGACATTGCACCACCATTCACATTAGCAAACAGGGTATAGCTTGTAATTAATCTAATGCTGATCATCTGCCAAGTTTTTATAGAGATAGATCAAAGACGTTCTAAACGTATTGCTGCACAAGCTATAGGTACATCCACTTCAAGATACATCGAATCTAACGTCGAGTCAAGTTCAACTACGACTCCACATGCATTGAAATCTCCAACAGAGCATCATAAACAACAAGAAAATCCATAAGTAGAACATTTTTTTTTAGAAAATCCAGCTAAGCTGGCAGATCATCCAGAATTAGATCCCGCATCCGACACCCTCGAAGATGCCATAATTTTAAATGATCGTGTTGATTTTGTTGCCTCCAAAATCGATGAAGGATCTCTTCGTAGAATATGGAACAAGCATGGAATTCCATTTAGTGACATCTTGGTCCCGTCTCGTGATAAAAGAACTCACAATTCACTAAAGGGTTATATTGCTTGCAATAGATACATATGCTTGGCAGGCTGCGTCCCACCGTTCAATCAATTCGTCCAACGAGTTCTGGATTTAATAAGGCTTGTTCCAATGCAGTTGCACTCGAATAGCTATGCCTTTCACCTCATCACATTATGCTCCTCACTAAACACTTACGACGAGTTCCTAGAGACATGGAGATTCAATATATATATATAGTTATAAGAGATGAAAAGAAAGTCCATCCCTAATCTATCTTGAACTGATCAAGGGATGCAGAGCAGTCTGCAGCACATGAAACAAGTTGAACTATTTCAAAAATGAGTGGTCTTATGTCCATTGTCTACACGGACTCCCACGTAGATGGTTGTTTGAACGTAAGTTCCTCTCCATGTGCATTATATGAATTTGTTTAATAGTATGCAGACTTAACTCATATCCTTGCTTTACTACCCAGATGTTCTGACGAGACTCAGTAGCTCGGTGCTTTTAGATGCCGTTAACACTCTTATGGTAGTTTTGGCAGATGATAGAGATATTAGAACTCTATAGTCAGATGAAAATATTCTTGCTTATGGCTTGCTAGAAGAGGACCGCGGTATTGGCATAATTCAAATAGCTTCCACTGACGACGACGACGACGATAACAACCCGCTCAGAGGAGGCGCGGTTGATCTAGATCTGCCCCTAGTCGCAAGTCCTTGAGCTGGAGTTTAAGAAAATATTGAACAAGTACTAGGAGACACCGAGGAAGGAAAAATTATTGGTGAAAGTGGCAAGGCTGGAAAAGGTAAACATCGATGCGGGTCATTGGTCTCAACCTGAACAATCCAGAGACGATCAACTACCTGCTTCAAAGAAGAGGTTGACCATGAAAATCTCCAAGGCGGACTTGTACCCAGCCCCCACTAGTCATAGATGCAGAGAAAGCTCCATCTTTTCCTTCAATATGCACATTCGCTGGCTTAGGGCCAATTCTTACCAAGTTCGATTCTTTCGATGTCAATAATATTAGTATTGTGGGCGATGATTCCCCTATCCACATCGATAAGGGCTTCATCCCTATTGGTATGGAAGAGGTCACTCCCATGAGTAAAGCTCCAACTCAGAGTCCTTTAGGGGGACACTAGGACACTCTTGCACTTATGCACTTCATAATACTCGCACTTGACTTATGTCCTTACTTGTTGGATCTAGCTTATTATTGTTTTACTTGCAAGGTCCATGAAGAAAAGGAAATACATATATCGATTTTTGTAGGAGAAAGCATCCCAAGAACAAAGGCCTCAGTCGAGCTTGTACCATCAGGGAGGCGGTCATGATTATGAGTTGGGCTATCGTTCTAGCCGAGATAGAGATGATCGAGATAGAAGCAGTTATGACAGAGATTGCTCATGACGTGACTCAGCTTCTAAGCGTCGCCCTAGGTCTAGAACACCTCCTCGTGGAGGCCCAAATAGGCAAAATGATCAGTAGGATTCATGATGAAATCCCGCCTAGTGATGCTTCTCGCATTCCACTTCCAGCTTCCATCAATCTCCAACCCACGATGCCATCTCACTCTAGTCGATCCTACGACTGCAAGCATCATAAGCATGGCTCTGAAATTTCCCAGCATAAGCCTGGTAAAAAAACTTCTATAGCCCAACCTATCTTCACGGAGGAACAGCTTACGACCAATACCCGAATGGTCAAACCAAAGCAAGAATTTCCAAACATTTGATATGATGGTCTTGTATTTGTGCTTAACTTGAAAAGAAACTCTACTAACGTCCAAAAGATGACTATCGATTGCGTGATCGATGTTCACAACCAATATAATGAATAGATGAAGGTAGCTGAAAAAATTCTAAAGTTTTTAAGGATAGGCAACTAGAGCTCGACAATCAGAGACCCATCGAAGCTGACAATAAGAAAATCATTGCTAATCATGCTGTTGAGGTCGAGAAACTAAGAACATCCTAAGCCGAAGTCGAGAAGAAAGATGATGAGGCCATCAAGGCACTTGAAGAGGAGAAGGTTAAGCATTTATATGAAGTGGAGAAGGCTTTCCATCGATACCATGCTCTAGTAATCGAGAGGGATACCGCAAATAGAAATACAGCTGAGCTTAAAACCAAGCTAGAGCATGAAACAAAACGATACGATGACGCGCTCCATCCTCAGGCTTATTATGATGAGTTGCTCGATGCTAAGGAAAAGAGGGAAAAAGCGCTCGAATGTGTTAGAGACATTGACGCACTTGTCAAAAGAGAGGTTAAGGCCATGGAACAGTGGGCGGAAGAGCATGTGATGGAGAATTTTGAACCACTACTGAACCAGTACAATGCCAACGTGCTCAAATTCCAAAACTGGGAGAGGTTCAAAGATGATTATCCAGAATCCTCACCCTTGCCTGGGAGCAGATTGTTAAAGAAGAGAAAGATTTCCTCTAAGGCAGCGAGGTGCATTTGGAGCAGTTGATAAAAGAAGTCTTGGTAGGTGATGAGCCTAAGTTTTTGAAGGACGGTTGGCGTATTCTCTATTCAGAGTTGGCAGAAACAACACAAAAAGATTTAGGCAAAGACTCCAGGTTAACGCTATAAGATGTTGCCACTACCATCCAAACACTTGGGTCCCAGGCTACTCCCAATTCACCTTTCGATCCTGGGTATGATCCGAAAGGCTTGAGATCCACATGCATACCATTCTCTCTCCGATTCCTGAGGGGAACTCCGGCGGCACTCTGGCCCATAAAAAACCCCAAACCAGAGAAGATATCTAATTGAATTCTCCTGTATTTTAAAAAGTAGATATGTTGCCGATTAGCATGGCTGGTCTCTCTTCCTTTATTTCTCAAGCATCAGGTCAGCCCCATATCGCTCCGCTTCCTGACAAGGACACTCACTTGGTGCTACAAGTGCCTATAACATAATCAATTACCATTACCACTTCAGTAGTGATTCCAACCACCCATGTTGAAGATACTACCGGCCTTGATGAGTAGATGATTGAAGCTTTGTTGCATGAAGGAACTAGTGGGACTCAGGAAACTCCGATTAATGAAGTTTCGTTATTACTGGGGTCTTCAAGCCCTTATCAGGTCCCACCATGCACGAGCTTGAGCAGGAACTTGGCAAAGACATTCTCCTTACCACATAAATCAAGCAGGAGAAGATGGAAACCATCTGTCCTCCTCTATCCATTGTCATGCTTGAGCATATTATCTTTGCTATGGTCCATATTCCTCCGCCTAGGAGCACTCAAAGCACACCCATAGGATCCTTGCAAAGCATTTCAACCTCCGTTCCTCTGCTTGGGAGTGCTCAAAGTGTGCATGTTGGATCATCATAGAGCACTCCGTCTAATGGGAAAGGAAGCGAGGGAAAAGGAGGAAAGAGGAAAAAAGAGGGCTCTAGTGATGTATCTCTAAGCGCTAAGAAGAAGCAAAGGAGAATGACTACGAAGAAAATGAGTGCTAATTTATTTGGTGCACATGGACTCTTTTTTATTTTTGGCCGGCTTTATGCGGGTTCGGTCCCTGCCTTTTCTTTTTCTTTTTACCATCAATAATATTTGTACTTAGTTCTCCAAACTTCATGTAAATAGCAATGGATTTTATTTCGTTAACTTCTTGTATGGATTTACTTAAGTACTTAAGAAATATGCTTTTCATTCAATGTACTTGCAACCTATTTCTTTTAGTTATTATTGTCGGACTAAATCCTTAATATTAAAATTCTCTAACCTTTTTTCGCTCTTGCAAGCATAAAGTAATTATTGAAGTGCCAAACTCTGGGCATTAGATGGAGTTAACCACTTAGAACAGCATTCAGGTATCCTTTCTAGAATCACAATATCCAATTACATCGAACTCTGGGCATTAATCTTAATTAACTTATTATAGTTTGCACATCCTCATCCAGGATGTACATTTTCAATCGCGCATAACTCCGAGCATCGATTCAAAGTTCATAGACAAGATCCTTCCTTACATCAGGCATGGATCTTTAGTTTCGCCTACTTCGAGAAAAGTATTAAGAGTTGGATGGTTTTGTCACGTCCACTTTAGTTTATATTCTTGCCCTCAATCCTATGACAAGAGTTGAGCGAGTGAACGGTCATATTTGTTATGAGGCGAGAGTTAGTGTATTGACAGTCATATCACATCCGGTTTAAGTTTATACTCCAGCCCGAAATCCAAGGATAAGAGTTGGCCGACGGACGATTGAGTCACATCCATTTTATTTTATTATTCTGCCCCTAGATCGAGAGAGAGAGTTAGCTGATGGATGGTCAGATCACGTCCGTTGAGCTTATACTTTTGCCCCTAATCCGAGGACAAGAGTTAGTTGGTATAAATCTCCGGATACCAAGAAAGATTTCAAAGGTCCGATCATGGTCTATAGAAGTTTAGTTGGTACCTATCTCCGAGCACCTGCACACCTACATTAGTCACATACAGAATCATTTGAGTCAGTGGAGTCACAACTCTAAAGTAATGGAAAGACAGAGTCTTGGACTCGAAAAGCCGTTTTATTCCATTAAAGGCGGAAGGTGAAAGAATCTATCTTATTGCACGGCTCTAGAAAATATTTATAAATTTATTTCTAAGTGCAATAATGTCGTAAGTGATCGCTATTCCATGCCCTCAGGATGGAATCTTATTTGTTGTTGTAAGCCTAAAAGTTCCATCTCCAAGCTTCGGCTCTATTGCATATGGCCCTTTTCAGGTTGGGCCCAAGTTTCCAGGCCAGGAAAGATTCATTTGAGAACCAGTTCATCAACTTCGATGATCCGATTCCTAACCTTAGTATTATGATATCATGCGACTTATTGTCGAGGTGCAGCTACCCACAACTCAGCTGCGTCGTGCTTCTCATCGATCATATCAAGAGACTCTAGTAGGAGTTGTTCATTAGTTCATGGACTATAGTGAATCATTCGATGAGAAGGTACTTCCAATTCAATCAGAATCATAGCCTTTGATGCATAGGCTAGGGAAAATAGAGAGTGGCCAGTCGCTGACTTGTGAGTTGTTCATTAAGTCTATAGTACTAATGGAAGTTCATTGACGTACTTGTCCTTGGACTTTTCCAACCGCTTCTTAAGAATGGACTTGATAATATTATCCACAGCTTCAACATCTCTATTTGCTTATGGATGTGCCACCACGGCAAATCTCTTCTCTATGCGATGTTGGTGGTAGAAATATTTGAATTTGGTACTGTCGAATTTGGTCCCGTTATCGGTTACGATTTCCTATGGAGCTCCAAAACGACAGATGGTATTCCGAACAACAAAGTTGATTACTTTCTCTGTGGTGATCATGGACAACGGCTCTACCTCAGCCCACTTAGTGAAGTAACCAACTATAATGATGGCATGCTTCGTGCCACCTTTAGATATTTGTAACACATCGATGATTTCAATCCCCAGACTGTAAATGGCCAAGGACTGACCATTTGAGTAATCTTTGTCGGTGAGGTTCTTGGTATTTTTAAAAATCTCTGGCACTTGTCACACTTTCGGGTGTAATCAGTTGCGTCTCATTTGATAGTCAGCTCGAAGTATTTGTAGTGGAGGATCTTCTTAGCTAGGGTTTTTCCCTGGTGTAGTGGCTTCAGGCCCCTTCGTGAATCTTTATTGGGACTCACTTGGCCTCTTCGTAAGCAACACATCAAAGCATGAGGACAAAGAAACCCTTCCTATGAAGTACTCCTTCCTGCATGATATACCTCGAAGCATATCGAAGGAGCATTCGTTGTTCATTCCTTCTCTCTAGAAGGATTCCTCTCTGCAAATAATTCTGAATCGGAGTTATCCATGACTCCCTTTCAGGATCGGTCTTCAAGATCCAATCAGCATCCATCTGGTCGATGCTCGGAGCCGAAAGTACTTCCACCAGAACCAAGCCCATAAGCTGCACATCTTCGAAACTGACCAGTTTACCCTATGAATCAACCTTCTCATTCTCCTCTATGAGAATATGAGTGATTGTATAATTTTCAATATTAGCGAGCATATCAAGGATTCATTTCATTTAAGGAGCCAATCTAGCCCCTTTTGCTTGAAACTCTTTTCGAACATGGAGAACCTCCAGCAGGGAGTCGCAGAGAATGTGCAAAGTCTTTATTCCTAGTTCTTTGGCGACTTTGAGTCCTGCAATCAAGGCCTCATATTCAGCTTCATTGTCTGTTGCTACAAAATCGAGCTTCAAGCCATAGTAGATTGGGTGTCTTTGGGAGTGACAAATACAACTCCAGTATCGAAACACCATTCATTAGATGCACCATCTATGTACATCTCCATCTAGTATCTTGTGCAGTGAATTTAGCTATGAAATCCGCAAAGGCCTGATCCTAGATTGCTTTCCGATGGTGATAAGTTATATCGTACTGGCTCAATTCAATGTTCCATTTCAACAGCCTTCCAGAAGTCTCAGGTCGTTGCAAGACTTGTCGCAAAGGCTGGACGGTGAGAACTTTAATCGAATGAGTGTAGAAATAAGGATGGAGCTTTCTCGAAGCAATCAAAAGGTAGTATGCAAACTTTTCTAGCTCCAGGTAGTTTCATTCTACGCCTGTTAACCGCTTATTGACGTAATAGACCGATCATTGGATACTGGATTCCTCATGTACAAGTGCAGCACTCAAAGCATGCATGGAGACCACCAAGTATATAAATAAGTCCTCGTCATCCACCAACTTCGAAAGGATGAGGGGCTCTCCAAGTGATTCACCAGAGCATGCAATGTGCCTTTACACTCACGATTCCATTCGATATTCCTTTTTCCCTTCTTAAGGACATTAAAGAAAGGAATGCATTTGTTCGTGGCTCTGGAAATTAACCAACTCAGGGCAGCAACCTTCCCATTTAAGCTTTGGAGTTCTGTATCGTCTTCGGGGTCTCAATCTTTCTCAATGCCTCAATCTTTCTTGGATAGGCTTTAATCCATGAGAATTCACAATGAAGCCTAAGAATTTCCCTGGTGCAACGCTAAAAGAGAATTTCAAAGGTTTGAGCTTCATCCTATATTTTCATTGCACTCTAAACATCTCTGCAAGATCATCAACGTAGTTTGCCAAACGTCACGACTTCACGAGCATGTTATCCATATATCAATCAAACGTTTGATCTGATCTTTGAAAATACAATTTACAAATCTCTGGTAAGTTGCTCCTACATTCTTTAATCAAAGGGAATGACTAGATAGCAATACAGTCCGAGGTGGTTTATGAAGCACGTATGTTCCTGATCCGGGACATTCAACATGATTTTGTTGTATCCAAAGTAGGCGTTCATAAATGAAAGTAGCTCATGTCCAGCGGTTGAATACAACAAATGCTCGATTCTTGAAAGCGGAAAGTTGTCTTTTGGACATGTCTTATTCAACCAGGATAGTTGATTCATGTCCTCCACTTTTCATTTGCTTTCTGCACCAAGATAGGTTTAGATACCCACTCGGGGTATAAGGCATCGTGGATGAAGCCATTGTCCTTCAGCTTATCCACCTCTTCTTTTAGTGCAACGTATCTGTCCGGACAAAAGGCTGTGGCATTTTTTCTTTACAGGAACACATTTGGGATTTATATTTAATGCATGGATCACTATCTCCAGCGATATCTCACACATATCCGAGTGTGTCTAGGAAAATGCATCCAGGTTTGCCTAGAGAAAAAAAAAACCATCTCCTTCTTCACTCTTGCACCGAGCTATGACCCGACCTTTAGGACTCGATTCAGATCATCCCGACTGATTGGAACAGCTATTGTCAATTCGAAGGAAGCTGCTCTTCCGCCTTCTGGCCTTCATGTCAGTCCATGTCATCATGGAACTAAAAGGCTGCCCGAGACGGGGCAAAGGCTATAGTTTCTATGTGCCTAAAGCCTTAATGCAGAGGGTTCCCTCTACATTTTTTTCCTTTCTCCCTTCACCTTGCCTCCTTTAGCTCGGTGATGTAGCATTTGCGGCTAGTCACTTGATCTCCTTAGACAATTCTACGCCATTCTCTATAGGAAACTTCATAGTCAAACATCAAGGTGCTATAGCTGCTCTAAACTCAGCCATGGTCGGTCGGCCCAGAAATGCATTATAACCTAAGTAAATATCCAACACCAAAAAGGCACCACTCTCATCGCTTGCGGTCGCCCTTTCCAGGTACAATAGGTAATTCTCATATCCAATCGGCTCAGTTGACATCTCGTTGAACCCCCATATTCAGGATTTACAAGGTTTCAAATCCTTCTCCTCCAACATGATTTGATCATAAGCCTTCCTAAACAAGATATTGACTGAATACCCATAGTCAATAAACACCTTTTGAATAACAGCAGGACCAATTATGGTTGTAATCACGAGTGGGTCAATTGTTAGAGCTTCTACTTCATCAGCATCACTATTCCAGAAAACAATATCGTCAGTCATCACAATGTATTATTTTGTCGGAGTCCCATCTTTAAGCGAAGCAAATTTCACTCCTTGCATGTTTTACCACACCAACATATCTGTCCATCTTAGCAAGACTATTATCAACTGCGTACGGCCCACCATATTGTATTAATCACCAATAGTTTTTTTGGCCACCTGAATGCATCATCACCAAGCTCGGCTTGCCCCCATTGGAAAGAAGGCCTGAGGGTGTTATATTTTCCTTGTCCTCTATCCTACAGGGCTTTCATGTGTTGTTGCAACATATTCTTACGAATCAACTCCTCAATCATATTCGGCAAGCATCCACACTCATTGGTATTGTGACCATGAGTTTCATGAAATCCGCAGAAGATGCCTGACTTCCTCTTCTTCTCATTCTACCCTCTTGGAGTTGGTTTTCTGTACTGTTGTGTTGAGGTTCCAGATAGTTATTCTTTATTGAGTTGCTTAGATTGGTATAGCTATCATACTTAGGAGTCGTAATATGATTCCTACTATCTAGCTTCTTTTTCATAGTCTCATCATTATTTTGCTTTTGATTATTGTTTTGGCTACAAACATTCACATCAATATTTCCAGAGCTTTCTCGAGACTACTTTACAACAATATTGCCATGTATCACTTCATCTGAATTGCTAGCACCGGTCCTTCATGGACAATTACGCGTTTCCTCCAAGCATGGGTACTCGTTAGCCTTTTTATAAAAAGCATCCACTATCGATGGAGGATTCTTTTCTAACCATTCTCCAAACACCGTATCAGGGTGAATCCCCCTGGTCAATGCCATCAGCACAATGTCATGCTTGGGATCTGTAACTTCTATCACGGCTATGTGGAATCGATTCGAGAAATCCTTCAATGACCTTCCCTCGACTTGGAAGAGGTTTGATAAAGACATCACATGCTGTGAATGTGTGGCATTTTTGAGAGAAACGAGTGTATAGCATGCAACTACACAGCCGATTGGATAATTATATATAGTAGCAGTAGTCGACCAACAGGCATGGTCGATAGCCAAAAATAGAATTCGCGGATCAAAAAAATCCCAAGTTCAACAATCATAGGAAGAAATATATACAAAGACAATAGCATATTGTAAAACTACCCAGCTGAAATGAGAGCACTACCATTACCGACTACTGAGGTGATGATCTTGTATATGAGGCAGAAAGGGGCCAGCTAGTAGGGACATCCCATGAATTTTCAGTCCGCAGGAGCATTGTTGCTGGGAGGGAGACGCGGAGTGAAAGGTCGCCTTTGCGCTGAACCTATCCAGAGAGAAAATAGGTAGGAGATTCGGTTACAGATTCTATCAATACTGCATTTGGGCTTGTTGAAAACATATGCATTTCTTTCTTTCCAGATGTACCAACTGTAAATGGTAATGAAGTAGTTAAGATTTCTATTCAGAGGGCTATATTGCCAGTAGTCAAAGAATGAGTGGAGGACCGAGATGTTGCTGATGAGATTAGCACTGATCGTAGCCTAAATGTTGTAGGAGAAGTCACAGTCAAAAAAGAGATGAGAAATGGATTCATCTTGCAAAGAGCACAAGGCACAAAGAGGGTCAAGAGGGATGTTCAAACGTCTAAGTCTATCCTTGGTGTTAATATGAGCATGGATGAGGCACCATTGAAAAAAGGATGCGGGAAGGGAGTCTGCATTTCCATAGTCTTGCGAAAGAGAATGATCTGCCTGGGTGGTTAAGGAATGAATAGCATGAGGCAACCGAAAAGCCTTTCTTAGGAGATAAGGCCCAGGTATATTAGTCTGTTGTGTCAGAGAGCTGGAGAGAAAGGAGCAAGTTAG
Source organism: Allium cepa (assembly GCA_030765085.1). Taxonomy (NCBI): domain Eukaryota; kingdom Viridiplantae; phylum Streptophyta; class Magnoliopsida; order Asparagales; family Amaryllidaceae; genus Allium; species Allium cepa. The sequence goes on along the minus strand of CM060929.1, from coordinate 725,353,424 downwards.
TGGCTAAAGTGAGATCATTAAAAATATTAAGGTCAAAGAGAGCTGGGGACGCAGGCAGTCTGGACCAAGGGAAGAAATCTCGCCAACTGTTGTGTTGCGGTGGGAGATATGGGAAAATAAATTAGAGAATGAGCGGGCAAGGGGAGATTGATCATGCCAAATGTCTAGCCAGAAAAGACAGCTACAACCATTGCCAATGGAGATATGGAATAGGGATTTGATACGGGGTATGGATTGCAAAACACCTGCCTAGAAGGGGGGAGATTTCAGACGAGGATTTGAATGAAGGACGAGATGAGGGTTGGATTAATAGTGAAGCTGAAGGATCCACTCTTTCCAGATGAATTTGCCCGGTGTGATGATACGCCAAAGCCATTTGGATAGGAGAGCTATGTTGAAAGAGTGGAGGTTAACTAATCCTAGACCACCATGATCTTTGTGCAAACAGATAAACTTCCAATTGATCAAACGTTTTGCTTTGTTGCCATTTCAGAGAAAAGAACGTCTACTAGCGTCAATTTTGTTTATAACCCATTCCGGAAGTTTATGAAACGACATCTAGTATGAAGAAAGGGCTGATGGAACTGATTTGACAAGGACGAGACGACCTGCAGAAGATAGAGAATTTGCCATCCAAGATGAAAGCCGAGATTCAATCTTGTAGTAAGTGGGAGCCAGTCTTGTCGAGCGAGTTTAGCAAGGTGAAGAGGGACACCAAGGTAGGTGAAGGGGAAGTGGTCCAGTTTACAATTGAGAAGAGAGGCGGAAAAAGGGCCGAGGTGGTGGGAGTCACCAAACATAAATATGGAGCTCTTGTTAAAGTTGATGGATAAGCCGAAGATGTGTTTGAAGATATATAAAAGAACTTTAAGACAGTGAAGATGGTCAGGTTTAGGGGGAATCAACAGAATGTTGACATCAGCAAATTGGAGATTAGAGATTGATAAGTCTGAGTTGGGGAGTTTAATGCCAGCAAGGAGGTTGTTGGATATTGCAAGCTTGACCATACGGTTGAAGACATCAGAAATGAGGAAAAAAAGGAGTGGAGATAGAGCGTCACCTTGTCAAAGACCACGAGCTGATTTAATTTGCCCCTAAAGAGCCATTGATGGAAATAGATGAAAAACTTATACTGAGAATACATTTGATCCAATTACACCATGTATCCGAAAACCTCTGTACTTCATATGGTCGAGCAAAAAGTTCCAATTAACTGAATCAAACGCTTTGGAGAAATCTGGTTTGAGAAGGGCTCCTGGAATGGTTAAGTGGTGGCAGAAGGAGATGACTTCATGAGCCGCCACACAGTCTAAGATGTTACGACCTTGGATGAACGCTGATTGTTCAATCCCGACCAGAGATCCAATAACTTTTTGGAGTCGATTGGCAGTGATTTTAGTGATGATTTTGAAGGTTGTGTTGAGGAGGCTAATTGGGAGAAAGGAAGGGTGGTGGAACCAGAGGATTTAGGGATAAGGATGATGTTGGCATAATTCAATCTTGCAGTAGACGAGGGGTTAGATTGAAATTCAGAACACATCTCGATAATATCATATTTAATAGTGATCTAAAAGTGTTTGAAAAATAGGGGCCCAAATCCATCTAGGCCTGGGGATTTGTAGTCAGCCATATCGTTTAGGGCTGACCAACTTTCGTCTTCAGAGAAGGGATGATCAATAGAAATCAGAGAAGGGTTTGGGTAAAGGAGATTCCAGTCGATGGGCGGGAGCGGAGGAGAGGGTTTACCTAGAAGGTTGTGGTAGAACTCAGTGAATAGTCAAAGGATATCTGATTAGTCAAAGAAACTGGTATTGTTATGAAAGATTTCAGAGAAGAAGGTGGATCTACAACGACCATTGGTGAGGCGATGAAAGAAAGCAGTGTTTTTGTCACCCTCGTCAATCCATTTAGCTTTGGAGAGTTGTTTCCAACCAATCTCTTCTTGCTTCATAAATTTGTCTAATTCTAGCTCCAGCTCGTGCAGGCGATTAGATTCGAAGTCAGATAAGGGGCAGGATTCTTCCAGTATGTTGAGATATAGAATGTCATCTTGGGTTGCCGCAATACGAGAACAGATCGAACCTTAAATGGATTTGGCCTAGGGTCTGATGAGTTTTCTAAGTATACGGAGTTTGAAGACAACTCGAGCAGTGGCCGACTGGATCTAAGAGGGTTTGGTCCATGCTAGTTTGACGAAGTCATCGAATGTTAGTTCTAGGAGCGAGAGGCGCTCAAATCTGAATGGACGCTTAGGGTTTGGTGTGGAACCTGAATCAAGGAGGAGAGGACAGTGATCAGAGAAGGTGGTGGCAAGGCCATTAACTAGAGTAAGGAGGTGAAGGTCATCCCAGGCATAGTTGAACAGGAAACGGTCCAATTTTGCTAGGGCTAGTTCAGATCTATGGTTTGACCAGATAAAGAGTCAGTTACTGATAAGCAGGTCGATGAGGGTGTAGGAATTAATAAAATCATTAAAAACATCAAAATCTTATGAATTTTTTCTAGAGTTTCTATCAGAAGGAGATCTGGCCGTGTTGAAATCTCCTCCAATAACCCAAGGACTATTGATATGCGAGGCAACTTCCATGTAGTTCGACCAAAGAGTAGCTCTCTTATGGATATTTTGGGGAACATAAACATTGGAAAGAGGTAGAGTATGCCCGAGTGAAGATGACGAAGGATAACATGTAGTGCAACAGAATGGGGAATGATTTGACAAATGGACCAAGTCGATTCATTCCAAGCGGTAATTATACTACCTCTTGTACCAATGGCATCTATGTGGGCCCAACCAGACAGGTGGAGCCCACCTAAAAGTCAAAGGTGAGATGGGGATGGGTCCGAAAGTTTAGATTCTTGGATTAAAATGATGCCTATTTTTTGTGAGGCTAGAATAAGGTTGATAGCATGACATTTAGATGGGTCCCCCAAACCCCGAACATTCCAAGAGACTATTTTCATTGGGAAAGGGAGAGACTCTCAGTTTCTAGTAATTGCATGGCCGTATAGTGTTCGTCCGATAAACTTATACCCATGCAACGTTCCATTTTCTTATTAATTTTAGAATTAGCAGAGGAAAAAACAACAGGTTTAAGAAAACTACCCGAGCTTCCTGGAAGGGTGTCTCCATGATTTAATCTATTGCTGTGGCGAACAAGGGCTAGGGATAGGGTTGCTAACTATTGAGGAGATGGAGTTAGATCCTGGGTTGATGATTGAGCTTCAGGCTGGGAAGGTGGCATGACTTGCCGGCAAGGGGTCTGTAGATGAATCGGAACAGAGAGGTCAAGATCTACAAACGGGTCCCAACGGGACTCAGAAGGAGGCCAATCGTCCTATCTGAGCGGGCCCACCACTTCCATTGAGTCATCTTGAATAATTTGTTGGGGGCGTTGGGAAGATTGGGCGGGGACATAGAGGCTTCAATGTTCATTGCGTCAAAGCGTGCCTCTGAGTCTGACTGGTCTGAGGGGATGCTGAGAGGTTCGTTAAAACATCTCCAATCTCGCTCAAAATCTATGCCCATAATGAGTGTCTCTGGTATTCTTGTAGGATTTTTTTGATCCCAACGCTCAACAGTAAGCATGTGTTCCACGTTGTTAAGTCGAGAGATGAAAGTACATGGAGTGACTATGCCTTCGAAGAACTGTATTCGCAGGTAAAGGTATCGGTGATCGAAATGGGACCAATCGCATTCGTCCAGACTCACCGACCTACAAATGGTGCTTAAGGCAGCACTCACCACCTCCAGGTTGTCCTGCAAAAGTTCAGGGAAGCCCTGCACCCTAGCCCATGTTAGGGTTCGAGGTTTGGTGCGGTCGGCAGCACAAAATCCGATCAGTGAATGAGGATCGTGCCGGAGTTGCTTGCTTTGGAAATCGTTCTGAGACGCAGCGCCTTTTCACGAGCAATCGTAGAGGGGCGGTAGACAAGGAAATATTTGTCAGAAAGGATCCACATCGGCCATTCCTGGAGTTGGAGGTGTGATGTCATGGTGATGGAGAGGGTCTCAATGGTCCAGAAACCATCAATAATGGTGGCGGTGAAGTACTTTGAGGAATCTTCCATGGGGAGATGTTGTGAAGAGGAGGATTTATGGAGAGAGGTTTGAGGAGATGGTTGAGTATGGAGATGGGTTTGTATTGAGTTGTTTTGTTTGCCAATAGGATTAGATATTGGGTCCCGCTTAATCTAAACGAAGTGATTTTTCTGGAAAGCTGGCAATGTGCGCACAGGCAACGAAGCGTGATATTGATTTTTTTTATTGGGACAATATGATTGTGAATGACTATAGAATCTGCAAAAGAAATAGATCTTTGCATTCCTATAGTTTTTTTCCACGTGGTCGTTGCCCGAATACCAAAGACAACGACGTTTGGCCTTCAAAAATTCAAGGGTTGCGCGGGTCGATTTCAAAATGGGGAGGTAGCAGTGGCACTTGATCATGGGGGGTTGTGGTGTAGAGGAGGATGGGGAGTGGAGGCCGCCACCTGAGCATAAGTTTTAGTGGAGACAGACTGAGGACCAATGGGCTGGTTGTGGGGATGACTATCTGGTTTGCGAGGGGTTTGAAAAGGCTTGCCAGTAGGCCCAGCTCCAAGCAGAGCCGCATATTGTAGGGGGTGGACGTCGTTGAGGATAGGGGCAGGATCGAGACAGAAGGCGGTGAAGGGATGGGGACAGAAGCAATTAGCCTACCGCTTAGTTCTTGTAGGTAAAATTATTAAACGAAATTGTTCTACAAACTTCTTCGATAACTCCACGAAAGGTGATATGGACCTCGATGGAAGTCGAGTGAACCACATCATAGCTACTCCTTCTAAGAAAATCGAAAAACAGCGGCATTTCATGGCATCGAAAGCGCTAGCAAAATCCATATGCCATTCATATCTCATTAAATGTTGTCTAGGATCTGTCATCCTTTGTACAATAACATAGTTGATAGTGCGAATCACTGAGGGTATCTTCCATGTGGCTTGTTCTTTGTAAATGGATTCCGACCGGGAGAGGTACATTATTCATCATTGCTTCTGAAACGATTTTTGCTAACAAGTCCCCTGGCTGTATCCTCCATGTAATGACACGTAAATTTTAATGGTTTTAATAATGTAATTAACTGAATTTTTTGTGAAATTTTAAATAATAAATTTTTGAAATATAAATTTGATATTTGGAATACATCTATATTAACATAGCAAATGGTAAATTTCTATCAAAGATATGGAAGTTTATTTACTTATGTAATTTTATTTGATATCAGTTAATATTTGATAATAATAAAATATTTATCAAACCTAAATATTTTTATATAATAAATTTGTTAATTATCTTCTGAGTGAGACGTCATATTTCGTTTCACCAAATTTAGACTGCCATTAATCCGTTTATCTTAATTCCAGCGTTTTAGCAGCATTTTTCAGTATCGAATATTGACTTTTGATAGGATAGTGATATCGCTGATATCTGTGTACCGTTTTGATCATCTTGTCGTGCTGATCTTCGCAGTATACTCATTTGTATATTTTGGAGTTTAGTACGCCATGGAAACTGCGAAATGGTCACCCGTATCGGTGCCGTTTTGAACTTACTGAATTCCTTTGTCCGTTCATTTAACCACTGTGTCATTTCAATAGCCATCTACTTTTAATAATTCTAGAAAGACAACTCTTGACCTTTGGTTATCTCACTACATTCAATATCTACTAGTTAATTTTCATTTTCTATCGGCTGCCATTCATTTTATCATCTCTCTATTATTCATCCTCTACTTTTATTTTCTAATATTATATATATATATATATATATATGTGAATACTTTGCTCTGAAGCTGATTCCCCTCAAATTTCTCCTTCCCCTTTCCTCTTTCAGAAACCCATAGCTAAGCTTCACGTTTTAGCTTCCCTCCTCCTTTCTTTAGCTTGCGTGCCTGATCCCCACCTAGCTCAGCCTCACCCCACATCTCCTTCCATGCGAACACGCCAGGTGCTCACCTATTACCGAACTCCAACTTTCCCGAAGCTGTGCCTCCCCTTCAAAGCCTATCGCTCGCCTTTAGCTCCTTTGAACCACCGAGGCAAGCTCGTACGTGACAGCCGAAGCCAACCTTTGGTTATCTCACTAATATATATCTCTTTTTTGAGGAATTTACTTCTTTATGTAAGTTTACTTACATTTTTAAACTATATGCTTATATAAAAATCTAACTAAGTTTGTATTTATATAATAATTGAAAAAGGAAAGTATATATATATCAGTTATATAAAATCTGTTGGGGCTTTAATATATATTTTATAATAGTTATATATATAAAGTTTACTTAAGATTTTGTAACAGGTTAGTTTGTATATTTGTTTATATATACACATAGGTATAATGTTGTATATGTAGGTATGCATAAGTCTGGTTTTCAAAATATATATATATATATATATATATATTGTTTTAAAATATAACTTGTATGTAGGTTATGTATTTATGTTATATATTAGTTTACATATGTTCGGTTGCATTATATTTTAGTCTACATATAGGTTAACATAGATATGTAAGTATATATGTGTTTATAAATTAATATATATATATATATACACACACACACATGTGCTGTGTTTTAAAAATATAAACATTTTATATAAAGAGATGTATATATCTGTTTAGAAGTATACTTTGGGGTTGCTATCTGTTATAATTTACATGTATATACTTATAAATATAAGCTTACAGTATATTATATTTTAGAGAGTATTATATATAGTTATATAAATAGAGTTACAATGTATAGTCTATTGCATAAAATTAAGGTATACTAATAGTATACGATCTGTTTCAAGCCTTCGTATTTTATATAATAAAATCAAGTTACAAAGTTATTGTTTATAATGAGGGTTATTTAATCTTGAATTATATAAGTATCGACGAGTTTATTTATGTACATAATAGATTTATATCGATTTATAATGAATATAATATATATATTATGTAGTTATATACATGTTCATACATTAGTCTATAGTCATAAATATATATATATAGTTATGAGTATTGTTTTAAAATATAATACGTATATATACATAAATATACATATATAATTCGTTTATACCAAGCTAATTCGATTTGTTTTATCGATCCCTGTTATCAGCTCTATTCTTCGAATTTGTACCAATCTTGCTTTGCTTTGGAATTCGTGCTTGGATTCGTAACTCGTCTCATTCTCGTTCATCTCTAGCCTCAAAAGGTGAGCAATCAGTCACGATTGACATTCTTACATTTATTCATTTTGATTTCATTTGAAATGACAATTGAAATATGCTGCTAATTTGAATTGTGAATTATTTAATTGTTATATGTAATATGCCATTATCTGTAATTATTCACCTGTGACATCTGACACCATCATCTGTTATTTATATTATAATTAAAATTGTTACTGATGATATATGATGTAACAACCCAGTATATTGTAATTATTTTAATTGAATTTCTGATTCAAAAAGTTAATTTTATTTATTTAAATGAATTAATTTTGTTATTTTAAATATAAATTTTGATTTATATGTGAATTATAATTCCAAACATGAATAAATAGGATATTTTTCCAAAAATGTGAATTTTGGTCAATTTGGTCAAACTTTGACTTTTAAATTTAAAATTTAAGTATTTAAATATTTAAATTTTATCTTTTATTATGAAAATAAATAAAATTTTAAGAATACTGCTTTTCGTTTCGTTGAAATCCGATTAATATTGTGAAAGTTATGCTTTTTACAATATTGAATGTAAATTGATTTATTTAACAAAATTGTTTATTTTAATTTATTTAAATAATATTTTTGGTTGTCATATCTTCTTCTAAATTTTAATATATGTGTAATACGACATGTTATATGTATATTTTTATTTTTAAAACATTTTTAAAAGTGTTGTTATAATTTTTAAATGTTTATTGTACATTGTTTATATTTTTAAATGCTAGTTTCAATATATTAGCTATTTTCTTAATTATTATCTATTTTTCCTTAAATTATATTTTTATTTTCTTCTTCATTTTATTTCATTCATTTATTTTTATTTACTGAAATTTACTTTTGTATAATTTGATTTAAAAGAAATGGAAATTTAAATGGACAAAACCTTTTCATTTTCTAGTCTTTTCATCTCCTTGTCTTTTCATTTGCTTTTTCCTTTTCCTCTTCTTTCTTTTAGCCGTACATTTCCTTTCCTCCAGCCATGTATTCTCTTTGTATTTCACGTGAGAAATCTTTCTCATTTCAAAACTCACGACCATTACCAAATTGAGAAGAAAAAAATTCTTCTTCTTTCTACTTTTCCTTCCTATTTTCATTGTTTTGCCTAGATCTCTCTTCAACTTTGCTTGGCCTTTAACACCCACTTTCACCATTATCCTCTCCACCATCACTAGCTACAACAACCACCACCTCCTCCTCTGACCACCACCTCAAGCCGTGACATCCACTTGAAGCAATCACCACAATTTTTCAAAGAAATCCACCAAAACATGCTTAGCCGAACTCCTTTATCACCATCCCCTCCATACTTTTCCTTGGCCGCCTCCTATTGCTCCATCACCACCATGATACCACCTTTGGGCACCCACCTACCCACTGTCCAGACCTGAAGCATGCAAGGGCCGAGCTTACTTGCCTTTGGCCGAGCCAAAAATGTGACCAAACTTGCCTATTTTGCCTTTATTCCTTTGTCTTCTTCATATGCAACTCCTACCCTTCATATGACTTCATGTTGTCGTGCATTGGTGTGCTAAATCTGACCTATATGATGCTAACCTGAGCTCAAACACATCATGGTCGAGCCTAGGTCCAGCTAAGACCAAGCATTGGAGTGGTTGAAGCAAGGTCTAATCATTCTTTGCTTTTGTTGCTTCTTATTTCCATTTGATTCAATGATGTGTTTTGTGTTTATTATATTCATATATATGTTGCTTTGTTTTATTGGTTGTGTACAAGATCATCATCTAGGCTCCCATTCATTCAAATCAAAAGTCGTGTTGTATCATGCTTGTCGTGCGTTTGGAATCGTTTTGTGTGTCATAGTGGTCTTGAGCTTGAAAAGGTGAGACTTTCTCACTTTGACAATTTACTTATAAAATTGTGAATTGATGGCAAGTGTTTAGTAAAATAAAAATGTTATGCAAGTAAATGATGATTATATGATATGTTTTTTCATGTTATTACTGTATTAAAGTTGTTAATTATCACCTAACATCCGATATATGACATTATATTATGACATTGAACACCGTTTATATTGTTTATGCATATATCCACAATGCAAGTTCCCTGTTAGAATAGAATCACTATGGGTTAAAATGATACATACCCGAATGGACTTTAGAATAGGGAAAAATCGTTATGGGCTGAAATGATAGGCCTGAGCGATTTTATTTATTTTTATTTGACTTGGGATTGCGGGTTTGAAATGATAGAAATTGGTTTTCAAGAAAGTTAAATATTAAGATTTGATTTGTGAATTTAAGTATGTAAATTTGAAGTAAATGTGGTTTATGACTTTTAAATTTTATTTTAAAATGTAACTAAATAATGGAAATTAAATTTAAAGTTTTGAAATGATATTTGAAGTAAATTATTAAGTTTTAATAAATTTATAAGTAAATGAACAGTGAATTTTGACTTAACAAATGAATTGAGTTTTAATTGAATATTTGATTTTTAGAATTTTGTTGTAATAAATCATATGTTCAAATTATATAAATGTGAAATTTTAAAGTCTAGAAATATGATTAATAAATTTAAATAGAAATTTTTTGAAGTTTTAATGTTTCTGAAGTTGTAATAAAATCTGGAATTTTATTAATAACATTTCCAAAAATGCTATCGTCTTATGACAGCATTTTTAAATGTTGTTGTTTTTTCTTGAATTTAACTATGTTGAAATAACTAAATATCTATTACGGCATTTTATAAATGCCATTATTCTTGAACTAAACTATTTTGGAAACTATAAGCTATGATAGCACTTTATAAATGCCGTCGTTGCTATAATTTGACAATGTTTTGAAATATTATAGATTTTAACACTGTTGAGTTATATTTTAAAGTGTTAGATGATTTTACTTTCGAAAATTGATTATTTGTGAAATATAAGGAGTTTTGAATATAATTTAATATTTAAATTTTAAGGAATTTAAATTGAATTTGAATTTAAATAAGGTTTACTTGGTTATGTGTCAAGTGGAATGAAATGTAATGAGATAAATGAAATTTCAAATGAAATTTTGAAATGTATTTCGTAATGATATTTGAAATAATAAATGAATGACATATTTGATTTTTAAATAATATTTAAATTTGAATATTTGAATTTGAATTCAAAGAATGATTTGATAATGAGATTTTGAAAGAACATGATATTTTGATAATTGGAATGGTTTGGGAATGATTTGATCTTTATTTTGATAAAGAATATGAATTTTGAATAATATTTGATTTTGATAAATGAATATATGAAGTTTATATTAATATGAAAGGATATTTGGTTTACTTGTAATTTAAGTATATTTAATTGACATTGGATTATGAAATGAATATTTCAAAACTAAGTAATAATGAAATTCAATTTGAGATATATGAAATTATAAAATTTAGTTTTGAAATATGGTATATTTAAAGCTTTGGATTGATGGTTTGAATTGAATTAAATAGGAAACTTGAAGATTTGGGTTTAATTAAATAAATTTGTAAAATGTAAAGAAATAAAGGAATGTTTCATGATTTTAAATGTATGATATCGAAATGTTATGATTTTCAAGGTATAATGATTTCAACAAATTTGGTTTCGAAAGAGTTATAACTTTGAAAGTATTATGATTTTAGAAAGATGAATATAAGTTTGAAGTGTTTGGATATAGTTCTAAAGTAAAAATAGTTTTGGTTTCGAAGTATAAACTATTTTGAAAGGAATATAGTTTTGAAATGAAATGATTTGATTTTTGAAGTATAAACTGTTTCGAAATGACCACGGCATTATAATAACGATTGGTTGTTAAAGAGACCGGGATCGGAAGTTGTCATACTCTCTGCCAACTTCGAAAACCACTTTAACAACCGTGTAAGTGGTGGAGAATCCAGAATGAAGTAGGATGGTGGCAACGTCCTTGAGGTATATTATGTGGACCCAACTCCCGTGAGTTTGCATAAAGTGGCTAAAACAGGAGCGATCTCCGGCCAAAAGGGGTAGCTCCTCTGGTTGGACGCACTTCTTCGATACTATACTCTTATTTGTGGTTGATTTGATGGCCATCCTCCAATTTTGATATGGGAGTGTATTCCGAGGTGGGCGTATGTGGCTGCTATGTTACTACCAGCCCGTGTGAGTAATTGGTATATCTACCCTGGCATTGCCTCGTGTGCCGTGTCACCTACCATAGCGAGCCTTACTATGAGTTTTTATTTGTGTCGTACCTATGGAGTATCTTTTCATAGTCTCCCGATCAGGAGATATGCAAGTATTGTATCGACTGCTAGCATTATTACGTGTAAAGGGCTATATGGGTAACCCCATAACGCTATTTTAAAGTAAGTTTATTTTACCGTAGACATTATTATAATAGTGCAATATTACTACATAGTAAATAGTTTAACGGATCCTTAAAGGATGGGCGATCCCAAGCATCCTTTAAGTTACTGATGTATTTTTGTTACTATTCACTTGAGTTGATTTACAGTTCATAAGTATTTATGTCCTGACTCGAGTGTTTTGTGTTTTCTTTATGCTCGAGTCAGACTGAGTGATTCAACATTCAAGACTCACCTTCGGAGTTGGAGCTTTGCTTGAAGATCCAGCCATCTATTTTGCTTTCAGTATCCAGTGATTTCAGTGATATATTCTGATTTGTACCTGATGTATCTTGTTATTCTTCTGTTGTATCTTGTTTAAATCTGATGTATCTTATTTTTATATAGTAGCTTCATGAACTACTATCTCTTTTAATTCCGCTGCATTATTATTTACTCTGTGTATGTGATCTGTGATTACTTATTTACTGTATATGATGAGATTTGCCAAATTTTATTTACAATGCGGTATTTTGAGCAATTCAAGTCCGACATGTGTGGATGCGAATGGTTGAAAATATCGAGTCGTTACATTTGGTATCAGAGCTTTGGTAGCTCTAGGCAAAACTCAGCATATATGGCAAATGTATTTACAGAATCACTTACATTCGAGTTTGAATCTCTTCCTTTTTGAGTCGATTCCTTTGAATTTTGGAACGTTCCCTGCGGTTCCAAAATCCATTCGTATACCTCACTATTCATCTTATTTTGATTCTAGAGTATCCCATAACTCCACTTTGAATGATCTTTATAGTGAGTCGATGGTCTCGCCAATCTCAAATTGATTTGTAAAGGGGGGAAACTCCATTACAGCAGCATCGAGTCACCAGAGATTTTATATCCTCGGTTTAGATGCTAGTATTTCTTATTATCCCAAACTCTATCTCTTGAGACCGAATGTTGATTTCCCTAGAAATCCACATCGATCTTATTCTTTAAGTCACGGTTGACCAGGTTAAGGTTGCCCGTGATTTATATAAGCTTATCCATCTTCCTATTCTGTTTTTAATCATCTCATCTTTGTTTCCAACTCATCTTCAAATCATTCTTGAAGTGTATTTGTAAACTAATATTTAAAATGTTTCATGTATTGGGTTGTTTGAGTTGTTGATGTTGATTTGGGTTTCTGATCGATTCGTCTGATCAACACTATCGATAAGATTTCCAAAACACTTGAACAGAGCAAACTGACACAATATGTTTTTCAAATTTAGTAATGAAATAAACTTTTGTAACTATATTATAAACTTTTCTGGATTTTATTGAATTGGTTGTTAAGAAATAATAATTGAATTTATATATCATTATCTCTTATTTCATATATAAATAATTGAACTATAAAACATGGTTATAAATTTATTTGAAAATTTAAAATGAATTTAAAACAAGAATTGAGAATTTAGTTTTCGATGGATTTCAAACCTTGTATTTGAAGTTTTAAAGGATATACTATTTAAAGTATTTTTGAATAAAAATTTGTTTCCAAAGAATTTTAAAGTTTAAAATTAGTGCTCTTCTCTTTGTCGTTGGAAAATAATTTTAGTGATGACTGCAACATCATCGACATTCATTTTCGAGTTTCGAAGTGAAGAGACCATTCTGTAGTTGTTATCCCTCCTTTTGGCAAGGCCGAGATACCAAGGAACTAACTAGAAAGAGGCAGGATCACACGTCCATAGCTTTGAATAATTGTTGGGCGACTATAAATATCGATGAATTTTGCCCGAGTCTGGATCGGGCTACGATTGATAAGACACGTCAAGCGAAGCCGCGGGAACCAACGTTCCGAATTTCAAGACAATCTGAGTTAGTATGCTCAAGTTATCGCCAATGGGAGATGGATGAAATGCTATAGGCGCGAATCCCTCAGGAATGGCATAGGTTCGAATCGATCTTAAGTAAGCCTTGCTCCGAATCCATCGACCACACATTGGCTCGAATCCATCCATGTGGCCATGCTTCGACTCCATCAACCGCACACTGGTTCGAACCCATCCACAAGGCCTTAACTCGAATCCATCAGTAGTCGGCCTTGGTTCGAATCCATCGGTAGTCAGCCATGGTTCAAATCCATCAGAACTAAACCTTGCTTTGACTCCATCGAGCAGGCCTTAGTTCGGATCCATCCCCGTATGCCTTACTTCGAATCCATCAAGGCGATCTCAAGGTCGAACCCATTGAAAACCTCTCCCTACTTCGAGTCCATCAAGAGAGAATCCTTCGAATCCATTCATCAGTGGAGTCTTCGTATCGATTGGCTATGGAATATCCTAATCGATACGAAAGGAACTTGTGTTCAATCGATTCGAAGGAGCATACCTCCGAACCCATTACTACGAATCCATCGTGTCACAACAGCTAAAACCAAGGGTATGACCCAGAAAACTCGGAGAAAAAGGAGGATTGACCCGAAGCACGCGAACCACGTCATCACCTTCATGTGCAGAAGCATGGATTTGACCCTATGGATTCGAACCATATCGATTCGAACGAATCCATAGGGCGAAACACACCATCTTGAATCGATCATAACTCGAGATCTACAAATCAAATGCTATGAAATTTTCACAGGAGCTTGCATATACATAGAAGAATGTCCACGCCAAGTTTCATCATGATTGGACACTTTTTTGATCGATTCGAACCAAGGGTCGAATCGATCCCAAAGTGGGCCCGGATCTCCAGAATTCGGCCATGTGGGCCCCCCTCACGTGCCAAAAGCGTTCTCCCCTGATTTTAAGCGAAATATCAGCCTCCTGCAACTATAAACAGAGCCCCTGGTCATTCAGAAAGGGGATCAGAGAATTTTGAGAGTAAGTGAACGCCCGGACGCTGCCAGAATTGCTTCAGAGCACCACTGCTGCCTTTGATTTCGAATTTTGGCTTACTACTTGTTGTACTTTGATATAAAAAAGTTGTATTCTCCGAATATCAAGCAATAAAGTAACAAAACTTCATAGTGGACGTAGGCAATACGCGGAACCACTCTAAATTGTTGTCTCTTGTGCAATTTACTTCCTGTTATTTGGAGTTTTTGTTAGATAATCCACATTTTAATTTACTTTCTTCATTTATTATCTCTTCAAAAACTTCCGACGAGTGTTGTGCCCAATTTTGACACAAACACTTTGGTGCTTTCATCGAGAGCAACCCAGTTTTTCTCCTGCTCCTTGGATCTATCTTCGATACTGGATTGCATAAATCTAAGAGAGAGATCCAGACCTCATATTCAGATTTTTTCCGTTCTATTCAGATTTGTTCAAAGTCTAGGAAAGGATTCAACGCTTTAAGATGGTGAGTACAAGAACCACTTCTAACGTTGGTGATCAAGAAGGTCGGGATAGGCAAAATCCCACACATCCACAGTCTACCAATCAAGATGCTGCTGGGCATACGGATCAGTCAGGTCCGGTCACAAGACAAGAGTTCTAGGCGCTACTTCAGGAACTAACCCAAAGCCGACAACAGCTAACTGAGCAGTTGCGCGCAAACGCAGAGTTGACCAATCAACTAAATCGCCAAAAGCGA
Organism: Allium cepa; assembly: GCA_030765085.1. Taxonomy (NCBI): domain Eukaryota; kingdom Viridiplantae; phylum Streptophyta; class Magnoliopsida; order Asparagales; family Amaryllidaceae; genus Allium; species Allium cepa. Next base: position 725,338,287 of record CM060929.1, on the reverse strand, counting down.
AGAAGATCCATAAGGGATCAAGCTCCTCATTCTTCCACCGAAAGCTCTGCTTCATCTGACTACAATAACAGATCTACCCGTCCTAGGCTAGACGAAAACCATGCGCAAGCTGCTGACTATCAACAGGCGTTGACCGTTGGGCAAGTAAGAGTTGGCCCATCTACCAGCTTCCATACTGGACCCTCCTCCCGAGGAGGCACTATTTCACAATACACTGCAGATGATCGTGCTGCCACAGCCGCTGCAGTCGACATAGGAGTTGATACCCGAGATCACTCCAATCAAAATTATCATCAGCAGGGACATGCTCCAGAGCCATATGTCCCAGAAGACGTCGAGCCAAGGAGGCGAGATACGGATCGTCGACAGCGCCCGATCCCACCTCGCACTGTGGAACCCGACCACACTTTGGCTCACCACACACAGAATGCTCCGATGCCAGACCTCTCAGCCATGGTACGACAAATGATTCGCGAGAGTCAAGGCCTAACAAATGACGATTGGGGAATCTCCCGAAGTCATACCCCGTTCACTGATGACATATTGTATGCTGAACCTCCTCGACGATTCAGAATGCCAACCCTGCCCATGTATGAAGGGAATTCCGACCCAAATCAACATATTTTGAAATACGAATGGTCGATGACAGCTGCGAGAGCTGATAACGCAGTAAAATGCCGTAGTTTTCCCATTTCCTTAGGGGGAATTGTGACGATGTGGTTTACACGATTACCGCCACGATCTATCTCTTTGTTTGATCAGTTAGCTACCAAATTTGTTGAGCAGTTTCGCATGCATATTGCCAGACCTAAAGATGTTAATACCTTATCAAGTGTCACTCAAGCTCCCGGAGAGACACTTAGACGATATTTGGAGAGATTCAATGCTGCATGCACAGCGATCACCAACCCCAATGATAATTTTATTTTAATGGCTTTGACTAAAGGAATCGACCCAGATACCAAATTTGGAACTTGGTTAGCTGGAAAGCCTCCTGCATCGTTGGACCGTTTCTAATACAAAGCCGCTCAATTCTTGAGGCGAGAGGATGCGAAACAGTCTAGGAAGCAGGACGATGCAAGGCCCAGCAGTGAAGGCATTCAGAGTAATGTTGCGGTTAAACAGTCTGGCGAAAGTTCAGGAAAAGTCCAGTTGAATATTCAAAATAAGCGGACTCAACAACCGAGGAACGGTGATAACCGGAGCAAGAAGCAAGACCAGAATCGTGGTCCGAGGCGTAGAATCGCAATGTTTGACAGTTATACACCACTTAACACGTCACTGGAAAATGTATACCTATAGACTTGTAATATTGTGCAATACAAAAAGCCTGCTCCGAAGCCATCGTCGGAAAGGCAGATTCAAACAGGAAAATTCTATAGATTTCATGAGAGTTATGGACATAACACCAATGAGTGTAGGCATTTGCAAGACCTCACTGAAAAATTGATCAGAGAAAGAAAGTTGGATCAGTTTGTTTGGGCACCACAGTCTGGTGAGGCGGGCCCATCTAATCAAAATCGAACGCAGAATCAGGAAAGACAAGGTGAAACCGCTCGTACGGGCGGGAGGTTGGTTATCAATACAATAAGTGGTGGTCCCCATCCAGCAGACAGAAGCTGGAGAGAAATGGAGTCATATGCTAGCTCGATCAGGCATGTGGACTTTGAATGTTATAGTAACTCTGAAGACGAAACACCGGTTAAACAACAAAAGACGATGGCTAACGAAATCGTATTTAGAAATCGAGATGCCGATAAAGTCGAAGCCCCCACAATTGACCCGTTGGTCATATCCGCTCAAGTTGGTCCTGCTTGGATGAAGAGGATCTTGGTAGACAGTGGGAGTTCCGTGAACATACTGTTTAAAAGAGCATACGATTTAATGAAGATGGAAGCTAAAGACTTAAAACCTTGTCAATCACGAGTCCATGGCTTCAACGGAAGTGCGACAATACCAACCGGAATGGTTGAATTGCCGGTGGAGTTGGGAGAATGCCGAAGAGTTCGGATGTTGCAATTTGTTGTCTTGGATATTCCTTCTCCGTATAATGCTTTTTTGGGCTGACCGGCCCTTGCTGAATTTAGGGCTGATATTGCCCCATGGTGTTTAACTCTTAAGTTCCCTATTGACCACGGGATAGGAGTTGTACAAGGAGATCAGGCTGCTGGAAGAGCCTGTTATGTTGCTGAGCTGCGGGAGGCGCAGCGAAAAGAAAAAGGAAAGGGCGTAGAGGAATCTCTCTGCGTCCGTTTCACTGACGATTGACAATTAGCGCCTGGGCCTTATCCTGGGCACCACAACCAATTCCAAAAGGATCTTGACCTAAGGGACAATGATAATGAAGAAGAATCTATGGAAAATAAAGCTTCTCCGGCTGAGCTAACCATCGATGTCCCGATTGACGATGATAACAATCACTCGAGAATGTTAAAGATTGGGTCTCAGCTGAACCGAGAGACACAACAGGAATTGGTTAATTTACTCCTGGCGAATCTCGACGTATTCGCTTGGACGCACTCTGATATGTGTGGAATCTCACCGGACATCGCGAGCCACACTTTAAATATTGACCCACGGTATATCCCGTTCAAACAGAAAAGACGTGGTATGGACCCAGAGAGATCTGCCGCCCTTAAGGAAGAGGTCGACAAATTAAAGACGAATGGGTTCATTAGAGACGCTTTATACCCAGAATGGGTGTCCAATCCCGTACTTGTCCGGAAACCAAACGGGAAATTGAGAACGTGTATCGATTACTCTGACCTGAATAAAGCCTGCCCGAAAGACAGCTTTCCACTTCCCCGAATCGATCAACTGGTCGATTCAACCGCTGGACATGAATTATTATCCTTCATGGATGCTTACTCAGGTTACAATCAGATACCCATGCATGTACCCGACCAAGAGCACACAAGCTTCGTAACCGACTTGGGATTATACTGCTACAAGGTCATGCCTTTTGGATTAAAGAATGCTGGCGCAACTTATCAACGCTTAGTCAACCGGATGTTTGCCGATCAGATTGGGAAGACTATGGAGGTTTATGTAGATGACATGTTGGTGAAATCACGATACTCCGATGACCATGTCAAAGACTTGGAGTCAATGTTCAATATCCTCCGGAAATACGCGATGAAGCTTAATCCACTAAAGTGTCATTTCGGAGTCGCATCCGAAAAATTCCTTGGGTTCATTGTCAATGCCCGAGGAATAGAGGCCAACCCCGAGAAGATCTGGGCTATCAGAAATCTTCAAACTCCGAGAAACATAAAGCAAGTTCAGAGTCTTAATGGGAAAGTTGCAGCACTGAGCAGGTTTATCTCAATGTCGACCGACAAATGCATTCCCTTCTTCGATTTGATTCGAAAAGGGAAACGAAACTTCGAATGGACTGCAGAATGTGAGGGCGCATTTCAATCGCTAATCCAACATCTTTTTGTACCACCAATCCTTTCAAAGCCTATAGATCATGAACAATTATATCTCTACCTGGCGGTATCTGAAAATGCAATCGGTGCTGCATTAATTCGGGAGGAAGACCGAGTGCAAAAACCGGTCTACTACGTGAGTAAACGATTGACCGGAGCCGAGAGAAATTATCCAAAGCTTGAAAAGTTGGCATATTTCCTAGTCATTGCCTCGAGGAAGCTCCGTCCATATTTCCAGGCTCATCCTATTACTGTGTACACCGACCAGCCGTTACACAAGTCCTCACGCGGCCTGAGACGTCTGGTAGGTTACTAAAATGGAACATCGAACTGAGTCAATTCGACATCACTTATACTCCAAGAAGAGCCATTCACGGCCAAGTCCTAGCAGATTTTATAGCCGAATTCACTGTTCCTGAAGACTTGCCCGAGACCAGCAAATCTCCCGAATACATCTGGAAGCTGTACACCGATGGTGTGTCAAACGATCGATGCTCAGGAGCTGGGGTAGTGCTTGAAACCCCCGAGGGACGATCCATATGTTATGCTTTAAAGTTCGAGTTCCGCGCAACCAACAATGAAGCCGAGTACGAAGCTCTACTTACCGGACTAAAGCTTGCCCGTGATTTGAAAATCATCGCTGTAGAGATCTACTGTGATTCCCAGTTGATAGTATGTCAAGTTCGAGGAGAATATCAGGCCAAAGACCGAAGATTGGCCGCTTATCTAACTCGAGTTCTGGAGACGCTTAATCGGTTCGATTACTATGCTATATTCTACATACCCCGAGAGCACAATCAAAAAGCTGATTCATTGGCAAAGTTAGCAAGTACGGGTGAAGCTCAGCAGTTGGGGGTCGTTCCAGTTGAAACTCTATCCTCCCCGAGCATTGATCGAAGGGAGACCGATTTCACATTTGAAGCTACCTCCAACAGGGAATCGTGGATGACTCCTTATTGAGATTATATCGAACATGGTATATTGCCCGAGCGTCGAAGCGAGAAAAGACAAGTTCTACGAAAGGCCTCGCGATTTGTTATTCAAAATGGAGTCATGTACCGGAGAGGATACTCTGTTCCTCTCCTCCGGTGTATCGCGCACGATGAAGTCAAACGAGTGTTACACGATGTACACGAAGGAGAATGCGACGATCACACTGGAGGGCAAGCACTTGCAAAGAAAATACTCCGATATGGGTATTATTGGCCTACTGTTAATCGCGATGCTGCGGACTATGCCAGAAAATGCGACAAATGCCAGAAACACGCTCGAATTCCTAGAGCCCCGCCTACCCAGATAACCCAAATGGTCAGTCCTTGGCCATTTGCGGTATGGGGAATAGATATCATCGGCACATTGCCTCTGGCCAAAGGTGGCGCGAAGTACGCCATCGTTGCAGTTGATTATTTCACCAAATGGGCTGAAGCTGAACCCCTTGCAACAATTACGACAAAGAAAGTAATCAACTTTGTAGTACGTAACATCATCTGCCGGTTTGGTCTCCTACATACTATCATCACCGATAACGGAGCCCAATTCAACAGTGCTGAATTCAAGAATTTCTGTCAATGATTCCACATCCATAAGAAATTCTCTGCAGTAGCGCACCCTCAAGCAAATGCTCAAGTTGAAGCTGTTAATAAAGTTATCAAATCCATTCTAAAGAAGCGACTGGAAAACGCTGGGGGCAAATGGGTTGACGAACTTCCTATGGCATTATGGGCCTATCGAACAACTCATAAAACTGCAACCGGTCATACCCCGTTTTCTCTATCCTATGGCTCTGAAGCCGTTATTCCAGTCGAAATGGAAGTGCACTCTCATCGTGTAACATATTATGATCCGAAAACAAATGCCATACTACTTGCTGAATCTTTGGATTTGCTCGATGAGAAGCGCGAAGAGGCTGACTTGAGGGCAGCCGCATACCGAAGTCAAGTCGCCCGACTGTACAATGCCAAGGTCCGTCCGCGAACCTTCGAACTCGGCGATCTCATACTCAAAAGGATCTATCCGGTCCCTTCGCACATGAAGCCAAATTGGGAAGGGCCGTATGTGATTTCACAAAAGCTCGGAGATGGCACGTTCAAATTATCGACCGTTGACGGTCTTACTTTGCCGAGAGCTTGGAATAGCGAAAGTCTTCGTCGCTACTACATATAAAAGACTTTACTTATTTATTTTCTGTCAACTTATTCCTTTGCATTTTATTCTAGCATTTCGAGATTTAAATTTGTAATAAGGCAACTGACTTTGATATATTTTCTCATTTCAGCAATAAAATGCCATCTCTTCGAGCCAGAGCTGTGATTTACTGAATATGACGTACAATATCACGATGCACGGAGAGCTAAGTTCCATCACGCGGTAGGATTTATTCAAATAGGGAGTGACTGTGATACGACCGGTCACTCGCTAAGTGAAACCCGAGCTCGGGGGCAGAACACTACATCAACATTCACAGGGATTGATATACGACAATCCCTCCTCTAACTCCAAATTCCTAGAGTGCGAATTGGAGTATAAACTTCAACTCTCGGTTCCTGGAGCGCGAACCGGAGTATAAATCCATCGCTCCCAGAGTGCGAGCCAACTCCAAATTCTCAGAGTGCGAATTAGAGTATAAACTTCAACTCTCTGTTCCCGAAGCGCGAACCGGAGCATAAATCTATCGCTCCCAGAGTGTGAGCTAACTCCAAATTCCCAGAGTGCGAATTGGAGTATAAACTTCAACTTTTGGTTCCCGGAGTGCGAGCCAGAATATAAAACTCTATCTCCAAACTCCCAGAGTGTGAATTGGAGCATAAACACCAACTCTTGGTTCCCAGAGCACGAACCAGAGTATAAATCACTAACTCCAAATTCCCGAAGTGCGAATTGGAGTATAAACATCAATTACAGGTTCCCGGAGAGCGAACTAAGTCATAAACATTGATAATTAATAAGTTCCCAGAGTATGGGCCGAACTGTTAATTGCAAATTGTGTTAAGTCCTCGGAGTGTGGACATGTATTCAAGGCTTATGACATATGTGAACACGAGCTAATCAACGCAATACTTAAGCAAAAGAGAAAAGAGTTGTTTTGCATGACAAAAAAGGAGTTTGATTACATGACAAAAAAAAAATAGTCCATAGAGTGGGTGCCGAATCCACACTTATACACGGCTCAAAAAAGGAGAAGTAAAAAGAATTGCCATTTCACAACCACATGATAAAACGAGAAGTTCACTCCTTCTTCTTCCGGGGTCTCTTCTTCGGAGTTGAGCCGCTAGACCCACTACCCGGCTTCTTGCGAGACTTTTTGTCCTTCTTTGGAACATCCTCAGGATCTGGCATAATATCAATGTCTTTCTCAGAGCTGGAAGGAATAGAGATCCTTTTGTGAGGACGAACCTGAGGCAGAGGAGCAATAACAGGCGGTGGAGCCTCGGCACTAGAAGTCATAGCTGTACTGACAGGAGAGGTAACCATTAAAGGAGTTAAGCTTGGTGGAGAAACATCGCTTCCGGAACCACTAACCGTCGTCGCCGCAGCCATTTCAGCGCTTATTTCGGCAAGGATTTCTTCTTCTTGGGAAGATCGAGCAGCGCCGGACACACTGATAGTCGACATAAACGAGCTAAAGTTGGAGCGACTCCACCCATTACAAAAGAAGGATCGGTAAAAGGTTCATAGGGCTACTTGAGAAGTTCCTCAATCATCTTAACATCAAACGACATTGAACTCCCCTCTCCAATCTCGCCGGTTACGGCGGTAGTCGTAATAGCCTCAGTAACGACAACCCCTTGCATTAACTGCGAAATTTGTGGTACTGGAAGTGCTGGCGCATCACTTTCAGTCACTGGTCGAAAAGAAATGAGAATAATTAGTCAAACGATCTGTTCCAAGTTCGTCATTCTAAAACACTTAAGGAATATTTGAAATACCTTCTTTACCTCGGCTCGGTGATGAGACGAGTTCGGAAACAGTAGTTGTACCAAGAGACAGTTCCGGTCGATCTGGGTTATAAGCAAGAACAACATGTGGACCAACTGTAGGAGTAACTCCAGACGAGGTCGGGGCAGCAACTGAAACATCCTCACTACAATGTGCAGATCCAGAACCCTCGCCAGTCTCCACATGGTGAAAACCAAGTCTCTCTCTCTCTCAGTAGAAATCATCGCTTTATGGAGAAGTTTCCTTTCCTCCTCGCTCAACAAGCGAGACTCGAGTTCAAATTCATCCACGGCACCTTCGGGGAGAGACGCTTTCTTGTTCGCCACCAATTTTCTCCAAGCATTGCGTAGAAGCGTAGAATAATCTCCGAGCCACGAGAGATTCCTGTGCTCAAGCACATTAGTATTGTAAGTGTCAAGAAGCTCATCAAACTCGGCTTCTACCCTGAATAGCTCTGCCTGAATTCTCCCTTCCACTTCTGCCTCCACCGCTTCAACTTTAGCAACCGTCGCGTCTCGCTCAGCTCGGAGAAACACGGCTTGCTCGCACGCTTCTTGTGCGGCCATGTTAGCATCATCTTTTTCTTTATTCAAGTCGGCAAACTTACCCTTTAATTCCTCATGCTCTTTGATCGCCGCATCCCGCTCGGCCTCAACATTTTTGTACCGATGGCCCAAGTCCTCAACTAAAGTGCAATGCGCATGTTGCATCTTTGCCATCTCAACTAATGTATCATCTGCCTTTTTTAGCGACTCAACTTCGGCCTTACGAGAGGATTCCGCTTCAGATTGAAGTATGTCAACAATACGGTTCTTCTGAGCCAAGTCTGCTTCCAGTTTCTCAATAACTTTGGCTCGATCGAAGGCTACTTTCGAAGCTTTAACAGCCGCCCTGTACCATTCTTTGTACTGAGCATAGAAATCACGGGTATAGCTGAGGGCGGTGTTCACAGCCTCTTCGGGAATTCTTTTGAGATTGGGAGGAAAGATGTAAGCATCGAAGCATATTTCTGGAAAATCTTTCTTCAGTTGAGCAATTCTTATAGCCCCTTCACCAGATGGTTCGAGAGGGGCCTTCTCCACAGTTACGGTCGTAGCCGTATCAGTCCTAGAACGATGTGGACCAGGTTTTGAGATCTGTAGATATGGCTGTTGTCGCGAAGGTTCAACTGCAGGTACCTGGCTTCTGGGTGGCGGAGGAGAACGAGAGGGTGAACGATACCTTCTGTCCCTATCAGAACGCTCCTGGCTAGAATAATGTCGGGAATGGTCCCTCTCACGATGCTCTTGCTCATAATGCCTCCGTTCACGATCACGGCCAGAATCCCTACGGCGAGATTCGTAATAAGATGAAGAATGATGCACTCGCCGAAGTCTATCAAGTGTAGAAGGATGATCCGACATGGCACCTGTAAAGAAGAAACAATTCAATTAAGTACCAAGGAAAAGCAGTGCAATGCATGTGGAAGTCGTGAAGTATTGTGAAAGTGTATGAATGCGCAAACCCCCCTACCAACCAGAAGCGTCGATTACACTAACGGGTAAAGATTCGCTTATATCAAGCGCTTCCTGGAGCTCTTCCAACCTGGACCCGTGGTGGAGAGATACATAGTCCAGAATGGGAATATCGTCCAGCCCTGTGAAAAAGTCTCCGGATTGGCGGGGAGCGGTGCCGAAGACAGTAACCCCAGGTTTGGAAAGGGTTATGACTATAGACTTCCATCTCTTAAACTTAGGAACATCAGCCTTGCCTTTCTGACCCTCTTCTATTCGGGAAAGGTCGGCTGCTATCTCAGTGTCCGTGGGCGTTCTTTCATCATCGCTTGCTTCTCTTATCACAACGCCAGGTTTTCTTTTTACCACTTTATTTTTCTTCCTCGAGGCCGATTTTGCCAACCCTTCAATTACAATACTCTGGCTCATCTCAGTCAGACACAGCGTTCTTAAGTTATCGTCGGTCAACAGCAAGTCGATGTGCCTTGAGTCGCTCGGGACCATTTGCAAACTTTGAACGATGCCTCTATAATGCCCACCGGTAGGTCTCGAAATGATGGCTGTAAGAGTAACAGAGTATTAGTGCAAGTATTAAGAGTGGCCATTAAAGGATGACCTATGATACTTACGTTTGGACAACCTTCTCCTGGCAAACCCTGGGGGCATCGAACAAAAAACCACTCATTCTTGAAATAGCTAAGCCTGGTCCAGGCCCCAGTCACAACCTGACATTTTCTAACCGCTTCCAGAAAAGTGAAAGATGGGCTATCACCCCTACTCTTGAAATTGAATATGTGCCTGATCTGGTTTGGCCTTGGCGGGCGAAAAAGACAGTCGATAAATATGACAAAGACGCTATTCAGCAGTGCATGCCCGTTGGGATGGAGTTGTGAAGGAGCGATTCCCAAGTACGACAGCATCTCTCTGATGTATTGGTTAAAAGGAGGGAGAGATCCAGCCGCGCAGGCATGGCGGTAAAAGGCAGTATATCCTTCAGGCGGGTTATGTGGTCTGTCACTGGCACTAGGTAATAGAACATCGTCCAGGGATATGCTATGCTTCGAACATATCCGGCCCAACAAAGACTCCGAGATATTGGACTGAACAGAATCGATGGGATCTTCAATAAATATGGCCTCCGGCAACTCATCCGGAGCTGGATCTATAACTTCAGGAGGGATTTCCGGAATCTCAAGCACTGGAGGAGGCGAGCTTTGTACTTCTTGTTGTTGAGAACTCGAAGATTCCATAATTAACTAACTCACCAGAAAGCGGCGTTAAATACATAAAAAGCCCATGCATTCCCCCAGTGTAGAGTGTATGAATATGTCGTGCAATGCAAGTGCTATGATAACTTAAGCAGATTTCACAAGTTGAAACGAGATGTCCGAACGACGAAACTTTAGGATTTGAGAATGAAAATGACCGTCATCGCTAACCGTCACTTCCACGCCATCCAGATGCTACTGACCAATTCAAGTATAAATTCGTTATATTTTGGTTAAGTCATGGTGCCATCGACGAGCTCCAAAAGAGAGGTCAAGTCAAATTCGATTATGCAAGGCCAAAGCTCGCCGGAGTTAAGTATGCTAAAGTTCAGTGAGTTCGTTAAAGTTCAACTTGAAATTGGTCGTAGTTCAGATGTTGGAGCAAATCAGAAAAGTGGGAGTCCCAGAAGCAAGGATGTTCGAATCGATCAACTCGAATCGATGCGAGTCGAATCGACGAACTTCGAATCGATACGAGTCGAATTGACGAACTTCGAATCGATACGCCCCGACCCCGTGTAGTTCGACTCGATGAGGCCTTGGGACAGAGGAGCAATTCGAATCCATGAGCTCTGCATAACTTCGAATCGATCAATATTGAACACCTTCGAATCCATCAGAATATCGTTACTTCAAATCGATCGGCACGGGACCCTTCTTCTTTTACAACCATCGATTCGAAGCCTTGCACTCAAGATCGATTCGAACTGTTCATTCCTGGATCGATGCGAAGCAATGAAGTAAGATAGCGTCCATCAATATCTACGCTCCTCCAAGACAACATTCTACGATCGATACGAATTGAATGGTTTCGTTCCTCAGGTCCATCGAGTCGACCCATTCCAGATCTCACAACCCTTTATGATTTTCAGAAGAAAGGATTGAAATCGATGATGAAAAGTCCAGTTTCTTCGTTCTACACTCGAATCAATCCCTTAATTACCTGAATGGATTCGATTGCAAATAAAGACTTGGTGGAATTTTATCAATTCGTGCAGAGACACGGTAGTTTCGTACTTTGAAGGATCGAGTCGAAGAAATAGCTACCGTGAATGATAAAAAAGTAAAAGGTGAAAGTGAAGATGGCCTTGCGTATTTATATGGGTTCAAGAAATGAGTTGTGGCTCTTCGTCTCCCGGTCATATTGACCTTTTACCACCGGTCACTCGCCATGCTCCATCGATTCGAACGACCGCTCAAAAACCCACTACGTTCGTATCCATCCTAGCGTCAAGCCGTTGCTTCGAATCCATCACACGGCTGAGTCCATACTTCGCTTCGAATCCATTGCCCTCCTATCCATTGCACGTTCGAATCCATCCCTGCAGGATCGATGCGAGGCATTATCGATTCGAAGGAACCATCGAGCAAAGGTTGGATTGAAAAATTCAATCGATTCGAAGCACGAAGACCATTAAACCATTGATTCGAAAGCTGTCGCTTCGAACGTACATGCCTTCGAATCCATCAAAATCCACCGATGAGAACGGACGAATCGCTTCAATTTGAAAAATTACTTGTCTACCCTTTATATCGATTCAGGAGAGGATCGATACAAGAGGACGATTATAGACAATCATAAAACAGTGCCTCAAACTCGAATCTCAAGATCGGTTCAGGAGAGGACCGATGCAGAATTCGATAACAAACCAAACTGACAACGACTGGCAATCGCGCAATGTTAACCAAAACCAAAGTGGTACATATATGCACATATGTCTGACTAATACTTGATCTGTGTTATTCACAGGGATCAAATGCCCATTCCGTCATGATGTAGACGACGAACAACCGATCGTGATCATACGACGATTGGCTACAGCAATAAAGAATACAACTCTCAGCAAAGCCTATTCTAATTGTTCAACGATAGACTGCAGCTTTTCAAAGCACGTCATGTTTACACAAGACGTACTTTGGGGGGCAAATGTTATCCCGCCTTTTTGCAAGGCCGAGATACCAAGGAACTAACTAGAAAGAGGCAGGATCACACGTCCATAGCTTTGAATAATTGTTGGGCGACTACAAATATCGATGAATTTTGCCTGAGTTCGGATCGGGCTACGATTGATAAGTCACGTTAAGCGAAGCCGCGGGAACCAACATTTCGAATTTCAAGACAATCCGAGTTAGTATGCTCAAGTTATCGCCAATGGGAGATGGATGAAATGCTATAGGCGCGAATCCCTCAGGAATGGCATAGGTTCGAATCGATCTTGAGTAAGCCTTGCTCTGAATCCATCGACCACACATTGGCTTGAATCCATCCATGTGGCCATGCTTCGACTCCATCAACCGCACACTGTTTCGAACCCGTCCACAAGGCCTCGAATCCATCAGTAGTCGGCCTTGGTTTGAATCCATCGGTAGTCATCCATGGTTCGAATCCATCAGAACTAAACCTTGCTTCGACTCCATCGAGCAGGCCTTAGTTCGGATCCATCCCCGTATGCCTTACTTCGAATCCATCAAGGCGATCTCAAGGTCGAATCCATTGAAAACCTCTCCCTACTTCGAGTCCATCAAGAGAGAATCCTTCGAATCCATTCATCAGTGGAGTCTTTGTATCGATTGGCTATGGAATATCCTGATTGATACGAAAGGAACTTGTGTTCAATCGATTCGAAGGAGCATACCTCCGAACCCATTACTACGAATCCATCGAGTCACAGCAGCTAAAACCAAGGGTATGACCTAGAAAAACCGGAGAAAAAGGAGGATTGACCCGAAGCACGCGCACCAAGTCATCACCTTCACGTGCAGAAGCATGGATTCGACCCTATGGATTCGAACCATATCGATTCGAACGAATCCATAGGGCGAAACACACCATCTTGAATCGATCATAACTCGAGATCTATAAATCCAAATGCTATGAAATTTTCACAGGAGCTTGCATATACATAGAAGAATGTCCACGCCAAGTTTCATCACGATTGGACACTTTTTTGATCGATTCGAACCAAGGGTCGAATCGATCCCAAAGTGGGCCCGGATCTCCAGAATTCGGCCATGTGGGCCCCCCTCACGTGCCAGAAGCGTTCTCCCCTGATTTTAGGCGAAATATCAGCCTCCTGCAACTATAAATAGAGCCCTTGGTCATTCAGAAAGGGGATCGGAGAATTTTGAGAGTAAGAGAACGCCCGGACGCTGCCAGAATTGCTTCAGAGCACCACTGCTGCCTTTGATTTCGAATTTTGGCTTACTACTTGCTGTACTTTGACATAAAAAAGTTGTATTCTCCGAATATCAAGCAATAAAGTAACAAAACTTCATAGTGGATGTAGGCAATACGCCGAACCACTCTAAATCGTTGTCTCTTGTGAAATTTACTTCCTGTTATTTGGAGTTTTTGTTAGATAATCCACATTTTAATTTACTTTCTTCATTTATTATCTCTTCAAAAACTTCCGACGAGTGTTGTGCCCAATTTTGAGACAAACAGTAGTCTTGCTACAGTTTTGTTTTGGGGAATTTAATTGATTTGAATTTCTAAAATAAGACTGGATATATAACATATGCTAATATATGATTAAAATTTGAATGGATATTTATATAGTATATGTGCGCTTATTTATCTCTACATAGTTTGGAATTTATCGGAAATTTAATTCCTAAATTTTATCTTGAAGGATAATTTCAAGTATAATTTCAAGATTTGGATAAATATTCAAGCTTGAAATGATTGAATTGGAAAGTTTTATTCGTATAATACACAATTTCATTCCGATATAACTTATCTAAATTATACAGAAATTGAATATATAATTGGATAATAAACAATATAAAATGATTTTATAAATAAAATTTGAGTGGTTATAATAAATGTTATGCACTTAAATTTTAATTATAAAAAGATTAATAGTGGTAAATAAAGGAAAAGGGTAATGGAATAATTTACAATATAAAATGATGATAAAGGAACTAAGAATAAATTTAAGGCAGTTATAATAAGTATAAATATATTAAACATAGATGAGAAAATATTTTGAGAGGAATAAATTTAATTTCAATTAGGAATAAGGAAGAATTAAATTTATTAAGTACATTTTGAGTATAATAAATGATTTTTTTAAATCCATGACTTTTGAGATTGTTTATTTAAGATAATTTGATGATAAAATAATGAAATTAGAGATGGTTAAGATTTATTTAACTTATGTAAAATTTAATTTTCAATTTAAGTTGAAATTTTCATGGTTTCAAATTTATTATCTTATTTTGTTTTTTAATATATCTTTTAGTTGTCCTTATTTCCCTTATCTGGCTACAGAATGGGGAGGCTATTGCTTATACTAGTCTGTTTAGAAATATTTCTATAATCTTTGATAATCTTTGGTACTCATTTTTGAATCTGAGCACTGCCATCCACTGACTGTTGGTCAAACAGAAAGAGTGAATCAGATTCTCGAAGATCTATTTCGTGTCGTGTTCTTGATTCTGGAAAATCTTGGGAAGATCATCTCCATCTTGTTATACTTACCTATAACAACTGCTATCAGGTATAATTTTAATTTTTTTGTCATTTTGTCTTATTCCTATTTCATTCTATCTTTTTCTGTGCTTTCCCGTACCTCATTCCATTTCGAGTGGGGGAGAGTGTAACAACCCTGTATTTTGTAATTATTTTAATTGAATTTTTGATTTAAAAACTTTATTTTATTTATTAAAATGAATTAATTTTGCTATTTTAAATATAAATTTTGATTTATATGTGAATTACAATTCCAAACATGAATAAATAGAATATTTTTCCAAAAACGTGAATTTTGGTCAATTTGGTCAAACTTTGACTTTTAAATTTAAAATTATATATTTGAATTTTATAATTTTATCTTTATTATGAAAATAAATAAAATTTTAATAATACTGCTTTTTGTTTCGTTGAAATTCGATTAATATTGTGAAAGTTATGCTTTTTACAATATTGAATGTAAATTGTTTTATTTAACAAAATTATTTATTTTAATTTATACTAAATAATATTTTTGGTTGTCATATCTTGTTCTAAATTTGAATATATGTGTAATATGACATGTTATATATATATATATATATATATATATATATTTAAAATATTTTTAAAAGTGTTGTTATAATTTTTAAATGTTTATTGTACATTGTTTATTTATTTATTTTTAGCAAGGCCGACGGGGTTGGATGGTCCCCGACCATTTTATTGCACACCAGAGATTACATGACACATACTACAACAAGATGAGCAAGAGCTCATCGAAAACAGAGATAAAACTTGGTGCTACAAGAACAAAGGAAGAAAACCGACAAAAACAAAAAATTAAAAAAGACACAACATTTACATTCTATAGTTCAGACCTATCCCTGGATCAAAGGTGAAAAGTAACTTCAGGGAAGTATCAATTTCATGCATAATCCATAGCCTAAAGTCAGCAGTAGTCTTTGCCTTGGAGACATCAAAAACTTTGCAGTTACGCTCTCTCCACACCGCATATATAAAACTCTTCAACGCAACACCAAATATTCTCTTTCTTTTTTGCTTGTTACCTGTCTTTGTGTATATCTGCTCCCATTCAGCTTGATTATTATTCATGGGACGTTTACTTTGTAGTTTAATCATCACCTCAGTCCACAGCAGTTTGATCTCAGAACATTCAAAGAATATGTGCTCGATAGTCTCTGGTTGGGCACAACAAAAAGAACAGTATATATCAACATTCATGCCTATACTGACAAGCTTTGCCTTGGTCAGCATGGATCGGTTCAAAATTTTCCACAGCGTAAAGTTCTCTCTCATGCTACTGTCTTTGTTCCAAGTTCTCTTCCACCATTTCCAGTTTTGATTAGCATTGTTCTGCATCAAAAATTTGTAAGCTTCACCAATTTTAAATTTACCTTTTTTCTGTCCCCATACAACTAAATCAGAAGTAGGAGTCATAGGGGAAAATTTTTTTATTCTATCCCAAAGTTTTTGAACTCTTTGATTAGAAGAAAACGTTTGAATCCCCTGAAAGTACTCAAGAACATCTCTGACTTTTGTATCAGCATGGACACCAGTCTGTTGAATTTCATTGTATGTAAGTTTCCTTCTAAGAATGATACCAATATCAAGCCATGGATCATCCCAGAAGCTAACGTTGTATTCATGGTTGGTGTTCATTTGAATGAGAGGAAGAAAGAGTTCCTTAGTCTTGTACATACTCTGCCAGGTCCAGCTCATGTTTTGCCGTTTACTCATGTTCCATATCCTCCTGCATTTTAGTACATTTCTTTTGGACCACTCAGCCCAAAGGCTATCTGGGCAGTTAAACATGGTGTCAACATGCTTAGCAAACGCTGCCCTGTTCCACTGTTTTAGATTTATTAAACCAAGGCCTCCTTTGTTCAAAGGCTTCTCAACAGACTTATACTTAGTTGGAGCAATAAATCTTCCCATAGTTCTTCCAGACCACAGAAATCGCATAATAGCACTTCTAATCATGTTTATTAATTTGGATGGTAAAACAAAAGTTCTGGCCCAATACACTTGCATTGCAAAGGTAACTGACTTAATTAAAGTTAATCTACCAGCTTGACTCAGTTTTCTAGTGGTCCAACAATTTAGTCTTGCAATGATCTTCTCATACATCGGTAGACATTGTGTAGTTGTGATTTTTGACGTAGTGAGGGGCAGACCAAGGTAGGAAACAGTCGATTGGTTACGGGGTAAGCCAGTTAATTGAGTTATTTGAGTTGCCTGAGCTATGCTAACTCCAGCGAGAATGATGTCAGATTTCAAAACGTTAACCTTTAACCCCGTCATAGAATAAAAGAGTTCAAGGTTTAGCATAATGTTTTTGACAGTTACGGTGTCAGGAGAGCAAAACAAAATCAGGTCATCAGCAAACATCAACGCCGAGATTTGCGGGTCTTTACATGCTGGATGCAATTTGATTTTCCCTTGTTGAATTGTTCTGTTTATTAATCTGGTAAGTAATTCCATGACTAGTATGAATATGTAAGCTGACAGTGGGTCTCCCTGCCTAATGCCCTGCTTACTTTTGAAGAATCCTTTGGCAGTACCGTTGACATTGATAGAATAAGTTGGTGAAGAGATGCATTCATAGATCCAAGCTATAAAATGTGGGGGGAAATTCATATACCCCATGATGCGTACAATACTATCCCACTGTAACATATCGAATGCTTTCATTATATCAAGCTTCATCGTAGCTTTAGGGGGTGAATTTTTGGTTTTATATCCTTTAATTAACTCATGAGCGAGCAGAATGTGGTCTAGAATATTTCTACCAGGTAGAAATGCAGCCTGGTTGTTGGATACAATTGTTGGGAGGACATTCTTCAGTCTTGTAGCAATAACTTTGGAGATGCATTTATATATAGTGTTACAACATGATATAGGACGGTAGTCTTTAACATGATGAGCATTCTTGTGCTTCGGGATTAAAGATATATTGGTATAATTGAAAGACCTATAAAGTTTACTTTTTTTTAAGAAGAGAGATACGGCATTGCATACATCTTCAGAAACTATCGACCAGCATGTTGTATAGAAGTATGCATTCAACCCATCTGGGCCACCACAAGAGTTAGTGTTAAGAGAGAACATAGCTTTTTCAATTTCTTCATTGGTTACTTCAGAGCACAGTAAGTTGAATTTTTCCTCTTCAAGCCTTGGCAATATGTCATAAGGGATGTCATCAATTTTTGGAACGAAGTTGTTAGTGTTGCCATATATACTCATGAAATATTGCTCAAATGCTTCATTAACACCTTCAGAAGTAGTCTGCAGAACATCAAACATGTCAAAGATAGTGACAATGTTGTCCCTTCTCTGCTTGTTCTTGAGACTGTCATGAAAGTAAGCACTGTTTTTGTCTCCTTTTTCCCACCATTTAATTCTCGCCTTTTGTCTAATCATATCACTTTCATGTGTTAGAGCATCATAGTACTGTTGAGACAATGTAGTTTCGGTTGTAGATAGACTAGTATCCAGAACATTATCCATCATAGCCTTCTGTACCTCAACGAGCTTAATCAAAATACTACTACTCATTTTATCTCCTTTGCCAAATTTTTTGAATGCCCACAGCTTCAAAACGTCTTTCGTTTCTCTTATTTTTTCCTGCAAAATAAAAAGATGATTACCATTTTTATTAATGCTCCATGCAGTTGCAACAGTAGACTTAAAGTCAGGTTCATGAACCCAAGTATTAAAAAATTTAAAATTTGTTTTTCCTCTCACGTCCACTTCACGAAGATGAATAATCTGAAGGGAGTGGTCAAAAAGGAGAGGAGGGGGGAGATGGTTGTAAAGGAAAGGCCATTTGGTTAGGGCAGTTTGATTAGCGAAGGAGTAATCAATTCTAGAGTATGTTCTGTTACCATGCCTTCTTTTGTTATTCCACGAGTATTGCATTCCAACAGATTTGATAGTAACAAGTTCAGCATCAATTATTACATTACTGAGAGGTTGAATCTCATTTAGGGACAAAGGGTTTCCTCCCACTGTATCTAAGAGTGTGTGACAGCAGTTGAAGTCACCTAGAATTATCCAGGGGTGGGTGGTCTGCCTCAGTGATGGGATGACTGATAGCACCGTATTTCTAATAGCAACAGAGTTGGAAGCATATATAAAGGAGATATAAAAGGATGTACTGTCAGAGATATCTTGAGCATGACAGTGAATGAGTTGGGAAGTGGAGAGGATAGGAGTAATTTGAAAATGTTGGGGGTTGTAAAGAATCATGATTCTACCATAGGGAGATTCGTTAAGGTTGTGGATAATCTTCCAATCAGGTTTAATATATTCTGCTGCCTTAATCGTCAAAGAATGATTAAGTTTGGTTTCAAGAATCGCTAACACCGATAACTGGTGAGTAGTTATGAGCTATTTACACTGATCTTGCTTAATGACATGGTGTGCCGCCCGTATGTTCCATGCTCTAATGTGTGGCATCATTGGAGAATTCTGGCATTAAGTATCTCAATTTTCATTCTCCTTGTTACTGCCTGCGTGGAGGACAAATAATTTGGAATTGTTGCTGAAAGGGGGGTATTTTCAATGCTTTCTGTTTCATTATCTATGGGGGTGGTGGCCATTTGGGTTAGAGTGAGTAGAGGTGGAGAGGAGTGCTAAAAGGTTGGGGAATTGAGTGGAGATGAATTGGGTGGTGGTTTGTAGGCTATAGGTGGTTTTATGTTGGCGTAAGCTGATGGAGGAGTTGCATTTTGAGTTCTGTCATTGTTTGGGGTAATGAATGGTTTTGCTGTGCATTCTATTCCATTCTTGTGCATGTCAGTACATATATCAGTTGCTCTTTTGCATTTGTTGTTCTTGCTTTTACTTCTGTTGCTTTTTCCACCACTGATGCTCTTTTCTTCTACATGTGCTTTCATATTTTCTGTTACACTTTCACTGAGTATTGTTTTACCTGTATTGTTGCTTTCCTTTTGTTGCATTTGTACAAAGAGTTCTGTCTCAGTATGACTTGATGTTTTGCTGCTTTGTTCCCCTTGCTTTAAGTTGTTTTCTTTGATAATTGTTTCATTCACCCTTTTGTCCCCCATGGTTCCACTATTGTTTTTACTTGGAACTGGCATGTTAACTATTAACTCTGATTCCTCCAGTCCAAGTAGTGCTTCGTATCTGTTAGACAACCGTAAATTTTCAGGTAACACCTCAACAGTTGTTTCTTCATCTTTCTCTATTTCTCTACTTGCATCTTCTTCATTAGTTTGGATATTGACATTTACAGTTTGAGCTTTGTTACCACCAATTTCTTTACTTATTCCTTCACATCCATTTCCCTGCTCATGACCATCTCCCACCTCATCTTTCTTTTCTTCATTAACATTGTCTCTATCTGTTACACACACTACTTCTTCTTTGCTTCCTCTTTTTTGTTCGCTGATCATTTCATTCGCATCTGTTATAGTTTTCTTTCTACTAACACGTTGCCATTTCCTTGAAATCTGCATTTGATAGGGTTTGATTCGTTTATTGATATGAACTTTTACTGCAGTATTCTCTTTGTTATCTTTTGCTTCATTTTTGCTTGTATCATTTACTTTATCAGTTGTACTCATACTCTTTTTTTCACAGCATTCTATTGTGTGACCAAATTTCGTGCACGCAACACAAATATCTGGCCTCCATTGATACTCAACATATATTTTTTGAAAGCCACCCTCCACCAATTTAACTTTAAACTCATTTACAAGCTCCTTGTCTGGTTTTACTTCAATTAAACATTTTGCGTAATTCAACCTGTTTTTCTTCTCAATCGATTCATCCATGCACAACATTCATCCCAGATGACTACACAACCAATTGATCCCTAGTGGCGACCATGCAAATATGGGGAGGTTATATAGATGGACCCAAACTGGTACTGAGGTTACTGATCCAGTGATATTCCTGACAGCAACATCATATGGTTTAATAATGAACATCTTGTTATTCATTATAATGAGGTCACTCTGAAGAACTTTATATCTGTCTTCATCACATGAGAAGTTAAAAAGGTAAACAGTACCGTCCGATTTAACTTTAACAGTGCCTTTAAGATTCCAGTTGATCTTGAGTTTTTGTATAATAGCAGTATACGATAATGGCTTGTCCAAGAAGAACCCAACAAGTGCGTCGTTCCATATTTCTGCACCAGCATCAAGAACGAGCTGCGGCGGTACCAGAACATCTTCTTCATACACTGGAATAAGGTCAACGGGAATGTACTTCCCAGCATTTCTGGGTTTATGCTTAAACAAGGAAGTCCATTTTCGTTCACCTTGACTGTGGGAAGGAAGAGGAGAGGGCTGCGGCAGTGGAGCAAAATCTGGTGGCCTAGATGGGTGTAGTTTCAATATATTAGCACTTTCTTAATTATTTTCTATTTTTCCTTAAATTATGTTTTTATTTTATTCTTCATTTTATTTTATTCAGTTTTTATTTTTATTTACTGAAATTTATTTTTGTATAATTTGATTTAAAAGAAATGGAAATTTAAATGGACAAAACCTTTTCATTTTCTAGTTTTTTCATCTCCTTGTCTTTTCATTTGCTTTTGCCTTTTCCTCTTCTTTCTTTTAGCCGTACATTTCCTTTCCTCTAGACATGTATTCTCTTTATATTTCATGTGAGAAATCTTTCTCATTTCAAAATTCACGGCCATTGCCAAATTGAGAAAAAAAATTGCAGGTTAATGTCTTCTTCTTTATACTTCTCCTTCCTATTTTCATTGTTTTGCCTAGATCTCTCTTCAACTTTGCTTAGCCTCTACCACCCACTTTCACCATCATCCTCTCCACCATCACCACCCACGGCAACCATCACCTCCTCCTCTGACCACCACCTCAAGCTGTGACCTCCACTTGTAGCAATTACCATAATTTTACAAAGAAATCCAGCAAAACATGCCTAGCTGAGCTCCTTTTTCACCATCCCCTCCATACTTTGCCTTGGACGCCTCCTATTACTCCACCACCACCATGATACCACCTCTGGCCACCTACCTACCCACTGTCCAGACCTGAACCATGTAAGGGCCGAGCCTACTTGCCATTGGCCGAGCCCAAAATGTGACCAAATTTGCCTATTTTGCCTTTATTCCTTTGTCTTCTTCATATGCAACTCCTACCCTTCACATCACTTCATGTTTCCGTGCATAGGTGTGCTAAACCTGACCTATATGATGCTAACCTGAGCTCAAATACATCATGGTCAAGCCTAGGTCCAGCTAAGGTCAAGCATTGGAGTGGTTGAAGCAAGGTCTAATCATTCTTTGCTTTTGTTGCTTCTTATTTCCATTTGATTCAATGATGTGTTTTGTGTTAATTATATTCATATATATGTTGCTTTGTTTTATCGGTTGTGTACAAGATCATCATCTAGGCTCCCATTCATTCAAATCAAAAGTCGTGCTGTATCGTGCTTGTCGTGCCTTTGGAATCGTTTTGTGTGTCGTAGTGGTCTTCAGCTTGAAATGGTGAGTCTTTCTCACTCTGACAATTTACTTATGAAATTGTGAACTGATGGCAAGTGTTTAGTAAAATAAAATGTTATGCAAGTAAATGATTATTATATGATATGTTATTTCATGTTATTACCATGTTAAAGCTGTTAATTATCACCCGACATCTGATATATGACATTATATTGTAACATTGAATATCGTTTATATTGTTTATGCATATATTCACACTACAAATTCCCTGTTAGAATAGAATCACTATGGGTTAAAATGATACATACTCGAATGGACTTTAGAATAGGAAAAAATCGTTATGGGCTGAAATGATAGGCCTGAGCGATTTTTATTTATTTTTATTTGACTTGGGATTACGGGTTTGAAATGATAGAACCCGGTTTTCTTTTGAACTAAGGATTGAAATGATATATATCTGTATCACTTGACCTAGGATAGAAAATTATATACAAACCCCTTGGTATATTTTTAAATGATTTTTATTAAGATATGTATTTTAAAAAAAATGAAATTTTGATTTAAAAATATATATTTATTGGTTTTCAAGAAAGTTAAATATTAAGATTTGATTTGTGAATTTGAGTATGTAAATTTGAAGTAAATGTGATTTATGACTTTTAAATTTTATTTTAAAATGTAAGTAAATAATGGAAATTAAATTTAAAGTTTTGAAATGGTATTTGAAGTAAATTATTAAGTTTTATTAAATTTATAAGTAAATAAACAGTGAATTTTGACTTAACAAATGAATTGAGTTTTAATTGAATATTTGATTTTTAAAATTTTATTGAAATAAATCATATGTTCAAATTATTTAAATGTGAAATTTTGAAGTCTACAAATATGATTTATAAATTTAAATAGAATTTTTTTGAAGTTTTAATGTTTCTGAAGTTGTAATAAAATCTGGAATTTTATTAATAGCATTTCCAAAAATGTTGTGGTCTTATGACAACATTTTTAAATGATGTTGTTTTTTTTTGAATTTAACTATGTTGAAATAACTAAATATCTATTATGGCATTTTATAAATGCCGTTATTCTTGAACTAAACTATTTTGGAAACTATAGCTATGATAGCACTTTATAAATGTCGTCGTTGCTATAATTTGACAATATTTTGAAATATTATATATTTTAACACTGTTTGAGTTATATTTTAAAGTGTTAAATGATTTAACTTTTGGAAATTGATTATTTGTGAAATATAACGAGTTTTGAATATAATTTATTTTTAAATTTTAATTTTTAGGAATTTAAATTGAATTTGAATTTAAATAAGGTTTACTTGGTTATGTGTTGAATGGAATGAAATGTAATGAGATAAATGAATTTTTGAATGAAATTTTGAAATGTGTTTTGTAATGCTATTTGAAATAATAAATGAATGACATATTTGATTTTTAAATGATATTTAAATTTGAATATTCGAATTTGAATTCAAATAATGATTTGATAATGAGATTTTGAAAGGACATGATATTTTGATAATTGAAATGGTTTGGGAATGATCTGATCTTTATTTTGATAAAGAATATGAATTTGGAATAATATTTGATTTTGATAAATGAATATATGAAGTTTATATTAATATGAAAGGATATTTGGTTTACTTGTAATTTAAGTTTATTTAAATGATATTGGATTATGAAATGAATATTTCAAAACTATGTAATAATGAAATTAAATTTGAGATATATGAAATTATAAAATTTAGTTTTGAAATATGGTATATTTAAAGCTTTGGATTGATGGTTTGAATTGAATTAAATTGAAAATTTGAAGATTTGGGTTTAATTGAATAAATTTGTAAAATGTAAAGAACTAAAGGAATGTTTCATGATTTCAAATGTATAATTTCGAAATGTTATGATTTTCAAGGTATAATGATTCCAACTATTTTGGTTTCGAAAGAGTTATAACATTGAAAGTAATATGATTTTTGAAAGATGAACATGTGTTTGAAATGGAAATGATATTGTATTGATTTGGATATAGTTTTGAAGTAAAAATAGTTTTGGTTTCGAAGTATAAACAATTTTGAAAGGAATATAGTTTTGAAATGAAATGATTTGATTTTTGAAGTATAAACTGTTTTGAAATGACCACGGCGTTATAATAACGATTGGTTGTTAAAGATACCGGGATCGGAAGTTGTCATACTCTCCGCCAACTTCGAAAGCCACTTTAACAACCGTACGCGGTGGAGATTCTAGAATGAAGTAGGATGGTGGCGACGTCCTTGAGGTATATTACATGGACCCAACTCCCGTGAGTTGGCATAAGGTGGCTAAAACAGGAGTGATCTCCGGCCAAAAGGGGTAGCTCCTCTGATCGGACGCACTTCTTCGATACTATACTTTTACTTGTGGTTGATTTGATGGCCATCCTCCAATTTTGATATGGGAGTGTGTTTCGAGGTGGACGTATGTGGCTGCTACGTTACCACCAACCCGTGTGCGTAATTGGTATATCTACCCTGGCATTGCCTCGTGTGCCGTGTCACCTACCATAGCGAGCCTTACTACGAGTTTCTATTTGTGTCATACCTATGGAGTATCTTCTCATAGTCTCCCGATCACAGGATACGCAGGTACTGTATAGACTACTGGCATTATTACATGTTAAGGGCTATAGGGGTAACCCCTTAACGCTATTTTAAAGTAAGTTTATTTTACTGTAGACATTATTATAATAGCGCAATATTACTACATAGTAAATAGTTTAACGGATCCTTAAAGGATGGGCGATCCTAAGCATCCTTTAAGTTACTGATGCATTTTTGTTACTATTCACTTGAGTTGATTTACAGTTCATAAGTATTTATGTCCTGACTCGAGTATTTTGTGTTTTCTTTACGCTCAAGTCAGAATGAGTAATTTAGCATTCAAGACTCACCTTCGGAGTTGGATCTTTGCTTGAAGATCCAGCCATCTATTTTGCTTTCAGTATCCAGTGATTTCAGTGATGTATTCTGATTGTACCTGATGTATCTTGTTATTCTTCTATTGTATCTTGTTTAACTCTGATGTATCTTATTTTTATATAGTAGCTTCATGAACTACTATCTCTTTTAATTCCGCTACATTATTATTTACTCCGTGTCTGTGATTATTTATTTACTGTATATGATGAGATTTGCCAAATTTTATTTACAACGTGGTACTTGGAGAAATTCAAGTCTGACATGTGCGAATGCGAATGGTTGAAAATATTGGATCGTTACATATGTCTGTTGCTGATATGTTATATTATTGTCATATTTGTTCTCACTCTACAAGTTCCCTATTAATTTAGAAATCCTTATGGGTTGAAATGATACATACCCGAACGACATTATAGATTAAGGAAAAATCGTTATGGGTTGAAATGATAAAACCTAGCGATTTTCATTAACTTTGAATTTGGGATTGCGGGTTGAAATGATGTATACCCGTAGATATTTAAATTGCGGATTGAAATGATAAATATCTGTATCACTTGACCATATGATAGAAAATTATATACGGACACCATTGGTCTATATTTTGAAATGATTTCCAAAGTTTTAAAAGGAAATATATGGGTTTTAATAAATATTGATTTTTCTAATATAATTGTATAAATGTTATTTTATATATGTCTAAATTTAGATTTTTAAAATAATATGTTTTGAAAACTTTAACTTATAAGTTAGTTTTAAAGAATATAAATTTTAAGATTTTACCTATAATTTTGTTCATTTCAAAAATATATAAAATAATATTTAATATAGAATATACATTTAATAATAAGATTTAATTTAATAAAAATTCAATTAGTATATAATATGTTTAAGTGTTTTCTTAAATTTATATTAATATTTAAAAAATAGATTTTATAAATTTAATAATAAAGGTTGGGAGATAAATTAATGTTGACTTGGAATTTAAATTGGATAATAAGCAAAATTAAATAAGAATTTATATAAACTTATTGATTTTTAGATGTTGAAAAATATGATTTATAACTTGATGTAATAAAAAGGTGATTAAATGATTATTCTCAATTTTTGAATAAAATTGAGATTGAATATTTAATATTGATTTAAATTTATAAATTGAGATTTTATTTCAATGTTATTAAAATGATTAAGTGAATATTTTTCGATTTGAATAAAATTAAAGTTAAATGTTGAAATATCAATGGAAATTATATTGTAGATCCTCGAATACTTAAACTTTGAATCTTATTGGAATTAAAATGAAACGATAGTTCAAAACTGGATTTGAAATCAATAACATTTGAAATGGTTTATTAAGAATTTGAATTGAATCTTTGAACTTTAAATGGAAATAGTTAAACTGGAATTGATTTACATTGGATTTTGGAATTTAAGATGATTCGAATCGACTTGCAAAATTGGAGGAAACAAATTTTATTATACAAAGTATTTTAATGTATATAAACTATTTTAATTTATAACTATTTTAATATATATATATACTAATTTCAACTTCTAAACTATTTAGGTGATAAGTATTATGATTTCAAAAGTGTTTTGATTTCCAAAGTGTTATGATTTCAAAAGTTTCATGATTTCCAAAGCGTTATGATATCAAAGGTGCTATTGTTTTGAAGGTGTTAAAATTTTGAAAAGTGTTATGATTCTGGAAATGAATGTTATTTAAAGTGAATAATGATATTGAATTTATATGGTTTTGAAATGAACATGATATTTTGATATGAGGTATAAACTATTTGAAATGAAATGACCACGGTGTGAAATAAGTGTTTGGTTGTTAAAGAGACCAGGATCGGATATTGTCATACTCGCTACCAATACTGAAAACTACTTTAACAACTGTGTATGTGGTGGAGATTCCAAAATGAAGTAGGATGGTTTGGCGACGATTCTATATGGTATTTACGTAGCCTTGACTCCCGTGAGCCAGCTTGATATGGCTAAAACCTGAGCTATACCGGGCTAAGTAGGGTCATTCTTCCGATCCAGCACATTTCTTCGATACCACTCTACTGCTTTTGTGATTTGATTAGGTGCACCCTTTTAATTTAGGAGTGTGTCACGAGGTAGGCGGTAGTAGCTGCTATGCGTTACCATCAGTCCGAGAGTGCAAATGGTATATCTACCCTGGCATTGCCTCGAGTGCCGTGTCACATGCCCTATCATGCCATCTACGAGTTTGTTTTGTGTCGTACCTATGGAATGCTCCTCGAGCTCCCACTTGTGAGTGGAGTTTACAGTATTTGTATAGACTACGGCATTATATAAAATGTGATAAGGGGGATATGGGTAACGCCTTAACGCTATTTTAATAGTTTACTTTATTATAGACATATTATAATATTATTACATAGTAGATAGTTCCACGGATCCTTAGAGGATGGAAATCCCAAACATCCTTTAAGTTACTTGTATTTCAGTTGATATTTCACTTGAGTTGAATTTATTAATATAAGAATGTTAATTCTGAATCGAGTGTTTTGTACTTTACTTTACGCTCGGATCAGACTGAGTGTTACAGCATTTGAGACTTACCTTTGGAGTTGGAGCTTTGCTTGAAGATCTATCTTATCCACTAAGCTCTTCTAGTTGTTGTTTTAGACTTGTCATCTGTTTGTATTCGAGACTACATTGTACTTGAGATATTCTATGTATTTTATTTCAAACTCTATCGTTTTTATAGTAGCTTCATGAACTACTATTTATCTATTCCACTGCTTATTATTATATTACTCTGTGTCTATGAGTCTGTGATTTATTTATTTACTGTATATGCTGAGTTTTGCCAGATATAAATTAACAATCTGATGTTTTGAGCAATTCATGTCTGACATGTGTGGATGCGAATGGTTCGAAATACCAGGTCGCTACACTCTAGGTAGTCCGAGTCAACAGTTTGACTGAGTGGAGGTAATCGAGATCCGCTCTGAGTGTTCGGGCTAGTGAACACTCTTAGTTTGGTTCTCGATACATAGGTTCTCCAACCTCTCGAGGATCCATTCGTCTAGCAGTCCCCCTTGTTTTATTCGCATGGGAAATATCATCAGCAACAGCATGATTCTTCAGATCCTGACCACCAACAGTGCGTCCTGAAGCCAATTCCATGCCGCTTTCCAAAGGATGGGCTCTGGGCCCATTATTGGAGGGGTTGGTACCGATCCTAATCTTGGGTCGGTGCTAATCCCTAAGTATGAGGTTGGGGCTCATACTTCCTTCCTGGTACGACGTTTTAGCAGCATTTTGAGTCTTCTTCTACTTCCTATCCCTCTGTCTCTGCTCAGGTGATAAGAAACTTCTAGATGAAGAACAAGAATCCCTTCTACTCCTTCTGTGGCTTTTTTGAGTTAGCTCACTCAACAGCCTCAAGCTTTGCTGCATCATTTGATTCATCTCACTCTGACTAGCTTGAAATCTATCTTCCATTTACTTCATCATCCTATCCATCCCCATTCTCTTCATGACATCAGTTGATGTCTGGATCTCAAATTAGGTTAGTTGGACAACTCCATCTCTGTATTGAGAATTCCGATTCTCAGCTTCACTGGTAGCTTTGGAATTGGTAGAATGGTCTCTTCTTGATGGGCAATGGTGAAAAGCTTCTAGTGAATCTTTGTAAATCTGAGTTGTAGAATTAAAAGTTAGAGATGGATCTATCTCTTGGGTATAAGGAATCCAATAGTAGATGACGGATCCAAGTAACTTGAATTTTGTTCCCAGTGAAGGCACTAAAACGTTTGAACGAAAAATGGCATAAACACCTAGAAGTTTGTGTAGAGAATAAAATATAAAGAAATGTAAATGAAAATGAGAAATGAATAAGACACAATCGTTTATAGTGGTTTGGCAAAGCAAGGCGTATGTACACTTTAAGATTTTATTGCTTATATCTGACTTGGAGGCAGAAGTTATTAGGGGTTAGTACAACTCCGACACTTAGATTTTCATAATTACAAGAATATAAAGTATGGAAGAACTAGAGCACGAAAAATCCTGAAAAATGATAACTACCCTCCTATTTTTAGAGGTAGGGATCCTAATATCTCATGCAAAAGATCTCCAAGCCATTATCCATGATTTAGACTAATGCTTCCAAGAAAGTAGGTGCCAACTCATCAGAGTTTATGGGTCGGTACAAATCAAAGGTTAGGGGTTGGTGCCGACCCATAGAATGGCCAATATGGCTGTCTTCAACTCTTTATCTTTGCTCGTCTAGTCTTAGCTTCATGATTCTTTAGTTTTTTGTACCAATATTAACTTACTTCTGGGTCAAAATGATGGAGTTTGTAACATCCCCTACTTGGAGGCCCAAACTAACTGCTACAGATGCTGTGGTCATCCATAATTTTTAATCCTCAGCGACTAAATATGGTAATGTTTGATACTTTGATATGATAGAAACACATGAATATGGAAAAAAATTTAAAATTAACAAAAAAATTTCTCATTCCATTTCTAAGCATTTAAAATTCATTTATATAATTCAAATACGAGAACCACGTTCAGAGAAAATATAATTATTACAACATACGTCAAGAGCGACATATGAAGATGCCCCCTTGGATGATCAGAGTATATATATATAGGGAATTGAACAACTTTGTCGTTACAACAAAATCACAGCGGAATCAAAATAGAAAATAATTATAAATAGCTATCATGCCTTATGCACGTCTCTGAAAGCTTACTCATCTAAAGAGGTACCTAAAAAACACCACTCTCAAACTGCTCAAAATCAATTGAGCACCCGAGAGTTTAAGGGGAAAACATAAAATTTGAGACAGGCAAATAGCCTGGTATGAATAGTTATCTACCATCTCAAACCATTTAGATATCTAGTGAGACCATGCCACGTAGCGGAACGGGTTTTCCTCTAACTAGTATCCTAAAACTTTATAAACCATATACCATGCTTATGCATCCACAATGGTTAAAATATAGCAATTCAAAATATTATGATGATACAAAAATAAGTAAATAAAATCTGGATTTCCCATCCCTATTCAACCCCGACTATCTGTCTCATTTATAATTTATAGGGTCACTATTAGCCTATTATTTTTCATGGGCTTACTAATAACCTATTTAATACTTATGGACTCCCTGTCCTGTTTCATATTTCTCATGGGATCACTAAGAACCTATTGGCCTATGCCAATAACTTCATCATTCATAGGTCCTCTCTGAACCTATTTGTACCTCCAATAATTTCCCTCTTACCCTAGTTTTCATGGGTTGACTAGGAACCTATTAACTTCTGTCAAAAACTTAATCTGGATATAGTTTTCATGGTTTCACTACAAACGTATTGGCCCCTGCTAATAACTCTTCTAATTATAGTTTTAATGGGATCACTATGAACCTATTGAAACCTGTCAACAACTTTTCCTAAACATAGTTTTCAAGGGTTTACTATGAGCCTGTCCATCTGACAACTTATTTAATCGGTATTTAGGCATCCTATATTTTGGTCTATCTGACCTTTTGGATGCAATTCTACTCATACAAGAGTTTATTCAATTTATATTCACTATTGGGTCAACCTAGCTGGTTATTATGCCTTTTTTTCTCAAAATACAATTATGGGTCCATTATAATGTGAATATACATATATGAAGAAGTAAACATAATCACAAAATAATACCAACACCTATGGTTTAATATCCTAGAAATTATTTTATATAAAACTTGGTTAACCCCTTTAACCTATTAATCAAGGAAAACTTCTTAAAAACTCAATATTTAAATCATTTCAAAGCTCTTTTATTATGCCATGGTTTTCCTTTAAAATGAGATTGGGTTATTTGTTTTGAAAACTAAGGTTTCAAAACCTTTAATCATTACTTTTGAAATCATTGGAAAACTTTCTTTCAAAAGCATTAAAATCTTATTTTCAAAACTCTAGGCACCTGCCTTTCGAAACACTTTAAAACCTTTCTTTCAAAACCTTTTGAATGTATTAAAGTGAAACCATTCAATTATAGAAGCACGGCTTCGAAACCGTTTGAAAGTACCTCTTTCGAAACCATTGGGTTTATCTTTGAAATATCTTTTGGGTCAAAGCGACCATAATCGAAAGTATCCCTTTCGAAACCATTATTAATCATATAAACGTGCTTGGGAAAAAATTTGATGGCGTTGAAACCATCCTTTTGAAAGCATAAACCATATGAGTAAAACATTTGAAGGTTAGCTTCGAAACCTCTTTCGAAACCATTGCCTTTGAAACCAATAAACCCTTTCGAAAGCTTTAGGAAGTGGCTCATATTTACAAAACAAAGGCTACCTTTCGAAAGCATTGATATCTTCATTTCCTTTAAAAGGCATTAAGGTCGGCAGAACGATTTCGGCTTGGTCGCAACTAGCCCTTTTGAAATCATTAGTTTGGAAACTAAGTAACTCATTCGAAAGCTATACTTTAAACAATAAGGCAGCAACCCCCTTTTGAAAGCTATTCAAAAGGCCGTTTCTAAAGCATATATTTCGACGCCTTCGAAAGTAGTAGTAGGCAAGCACATTTCTTTAACAAAGGTTTCGTTCCCATCGGAAGCTAGGTTTTGACACCATGCCTTCCGCCTTTCCCCAATCCACTACGTACCAATGTTGATACCATGTGTATTGGTTTCAGCTTCATGGGTTTTCGACCTGGTAGATTTTTACTTGATTGAAGGCAAAGCTATGAGTCGATAGGTGCTTCTAAAAGAGGCGGAACCAATTTTTCTAGATAAAAGCTGACTAATGCGGATAAAAGCAATAACTTTGTAACTAACTTGCCTACTTGTAAACATTTAATTGGTTGCCATCAACTTTTCAAATCATTTTCCAAATAAAACTGCCGCATACTTTTAAATCTAAACCAGGACTAATTTAACACCCTTCCATTAAGCAAAACAATTAAATCATTTAGGTCCTCCTTTCAAAATAATTTAATTCTCATAGTAAATCACTTAGAAAAAATCCTCAAAAATCACAGAAATTCACTTTTACTATGTTATCTAACATATCTAAATTTCAGAGCCAAATTCTTAACATAATTTCCGAAATAATTTTCTAAACCCAATTAACCATACTTTCTTTGAAAATTCATATTAAATCTTCCATAGCTTGGAAAACTACAAAAATTGAAGCCCAACTTCAAAATCATATTTTACATGACATAAAATTTTCTCATTGCATTCTAAATCAATGGCCAACTATACTCTTTCTTACGTTTATTTGCATTTTATAAAATGAACGTGAATGGTATAAGGAACGAGAATATAAGGGTAATGAAAATATAGGGTGACAATTACCCTAATATCATTAGTTAATTAATAAACATGTATAACCATTTGTAACCATTTATTTAATTAAGCTCGACCTCTAAGTATTTATTCAAATCTCAATCCGCTTATCACTTTAAGATTTACATTATTCTATTTAATTTATCTAATTAAATATCCTAAATAATGTTATTAAAATTATGGGTGTTACAGACTCCCCTCCTTAAAGAATTTCATCCTCGAAATTCAGTAAGAACTAAATATTAAACGTAGCAATCATCTGTGACAACCCCGCACAACCATACTAGCATACCCGACTACTGCCTATCTATATAAAGCTGGTATAGACATTCCTTCAAAGCAGATCAGGATAAGTATCTCTAATCATGTCTATTGTCCCCCAAGTACATTCCTACTCGTTGTTGCTCCACTGAACTTTCACCAACTTGACTATCTTGTTCCTCAATCTTCTCTCATCTCTCGCTACAACTTGGACTGGTTGTCTAATAAAAGTCAAATTAGGCACTACTACCAAATGTTCCAACCCTGTTAGAGGAATAGTAGTCTCTGGATCATGCACATACTTGTGAAGATGAGATACATGAAATACATTATGGACACCTGCCATACTGCTCGGCAACTCTACTCTGTTTGCGAGCTTTCCAATCCTATCTATAATCTAGAATGGGCCAAAATAACTCAGTGCCAGTTTCCCTGACTTTCCAAATTGTACCAATCCCTTCATCGATGATACCTTAATGAAAACCTTATCCCCAACTGAGAACTCTATGTCTTTACGCCTCTTATCTGCGTAACTCTTCTGTCTGTACTGAGCTTCCTTCATTTTTTCTCGGATCAAATCAATCTTCTCTGACACCTCTCTAACCAGATCTGGTCCTAAAACTAATCTGTCTCCAGTCTCAACCAATATATTGGTGATTTGCATGGCCTTCCATACAAAGCTTCAAAAGGCACCATTTCTATACTAGTCTGATAACTTTTAATATAGAAAAACTCAACCAAATGTAGGTGATCTTTCCAAGATCCACCAAAATCCAATGCACAAGATCTCAACAAATCTTCGAGTACCTTATTGACTCTCTCTGTCTATCCATCCATCTAAGGGTGATACACAGTATTTATCTTGAGTTTAGTGTCTAATACATCCTATAGATTCTTCCAGAATTCACTGGTGAACAAAGGATCTCTGTCACTAACTATACTACTAGGAATCCCATGCAGTCTAACTATGTTCTTCATGAACAACCTAGCTAAAACAGGTGCCGTCCTATTTGATCTAACTAGAATGAAATGGGACTCTTGGTCAACCTTTCCATTATGACCCATATACTTTCATTTCCTCCATTTGACCTCGGCAACGGGTCTATAAAATCCATGAATACCGAATCCTATTTCCAAATTGAAATTTCTAAAGGTTGAAGAAATCCACTCGGCTTCTGATATTCGGCTTTCACTTGTTGACAATTTGCACACCGCCTAACCCACAAGCCAACATCCCTCTTCACACCTTCCCAATGGAAGCTCCTCTTCATATCCTGATATATCGTGGTCCCTCCAGGATGAATTGTAAACTTGGATCGATGACATTCTTCAAGAACTTCTTTCCTTAAGTTCTTAACATTCAGAACACATAACCATCCCTTCTTTCTCAACCATCCTCTATGGTCAAGACTAAAATCTTTTAGATAATTGATCTCGGTTCCAACCTCAAGCCTTATAATCTACTGGGCTATCACTAGATCCTCCATCTACTTAGAAGCAATCCTTTCGATCAGCACTGGTCGAACTTCTAAACAGGATAACATGGCAGTACTCTGACTAGAACTAGTAGTCGATATTAACTACACATTATAAGTAGTCAAAGCTTCTAAATCCTTCCATTCCGTCAACATAGAAAACAACACATTATGATGTCTTCTGATAAGAGCATTCGCTACTTTATTTCCTTTCCCAAGAGTATACTCTATACCAAAATCATGAGCACCAAAAATTCTAGCCACCTCTGCTGTCCCATATTCAGCTCCTTCTGGGAGAGTAAGTACCTTACTGACTTATGATCTGTGTATAGCTCAAATCTCTCCCCTAATAGATAATGTCTCCAAATCTTTAATGTGAAGCTCACCGCAGCCAACTCCAAATCATGAGTAGGATATCTAACTTCATGCGGTCTAAGCTGTCATGAAACATAGGCAATCACTTTATCTTCCTACATCATCATAGCCACTAATTCTCCCCTACATGCATCAGTATACACTACCAACCTTTGGTTTCCATCCGGATCTACTAACACAGGTGCATTAGTCAACAAATGCTTTAACTTAGGGAGTGCTTCCTCACATTTGTCGAACTAGACAAACTTCACATCCTTCCTGGTTAGCTTAGTCAAAGGCGCTGCTATCCGTGAGAAATTCTTGATGAATCTCTGGTAATAGCTAGCAAGTTCAAGAAAACATCTAATATCAGTCTGGTCTCTTCCAATTATTAACATCTTTGACCTTATCTGGATCGACTAACAATCCTTTCTCTGAAACCGAGTAACCAAAAAACTTAACCTCTATCTTTAAAAAATGACACTTGGAAAACTTTTCCTTTAGCCGATGCTACCTCAGCGTCTCAAGAACCACTCTAAGATGATCATCATGCTCCCTTTCATCCTTAGAGTACAATAAAATGTCATCTATAAATACCAACATGAACATATCCAAATACTCTTGGAAAACTTGATTCATCAGTTCAACAAAGAAAGCAGGTGCATTCGTTAATCTAAATGGCATTACTAACCACTCATACGAACCATAGCTAGTCTGCAATGTTGTCAAAGGAACACGGTCCTCTACCACTCTTAACTTATGGAAACCTGTCACCAAATCCAACTGGGAAAACACCCAAGCTCTACTCAACTGATCGAACAGATAGTATATTCTCGGCAAAGGATACTTATTCTTGATCATCCTCTCGTTCAATTTATGATAGTCGATACATGTACTCAACGTCCCATCTGGTTTCTTCACGAACATCGCAGCCGCTTCCTAAGGCGAACTGCTTGGTCTAATAAAATTTCTTCCTTCTGGATCCACTAGCTACACCTTTAATTCCTTCATCTCGGTCGGTGTCATCCTGCTAGGTGGTCTACTTATAGGTTCAGATCCTGGCACAAGATCTACCTGAAACTCGACGGCTCATTTTGGTGGTAGTCCCATAACCGGCTCAAAGACATCTACAAACTCTCTTGCTACTCGAACCACTGAGAATATGATTCGGTTATGTCTATCAGGGTGCCTTAGTGATATTTTCCCATCCTGAAAAAATATCCTAACCTCATACTTACCAACCAATCCGTACCCAAAATGATTATGAAATCTAAAAAATCGAAAACATACATACTGCATGCAAACTTATGACCTAACAAGTCTAGTTCTACCTGGTCATATCTCATCCCTAGAGTTGCATACCCTTCTATTGGATTTATGACCATTAAGGAAATAACAAGGTATGTGGGTTCTAAACATAACCTATCAACCAAGCATTGAGATATCAATGAATATCATGCACTGGTATCAAATAGTATCATAATTGGTATACTCTGAATCAAAAGCATACCTCCCATCACAGTCTTCCCTTTTTCAGCTGCAGTTGGTTTAGCAGATAATGGTCCAACAGCAAAAACTTTTCCTTTGTCCGTCCTGATTGGTTCTGGACATTGATTCTTATAATGCCCAACTTGGTCACAGTTGAAGCACTTGACAATTTCTTTTGCAGCATTCTTCCCCTTGCCCGACCGGAACTCATGAGCATAATGACCTTTCTTGTCACACTTAAAGAAAATTAAATCATCTTTTGCATTCTTGGAAGCATCTCCCTTCTATGCTCCCTTCTTCTTAATGAACTTCCTATTCTTTCCCTGAGAAACCTGGGTTTCAACTGGCTTTTCTCTCACACAAATAACAAGCATTTCCTCATGTCGGATTGCCATCTCCACAACTACATTACAAGGATCACGGAGATGTGGCAGGGTCGCCTTGGCTATCTCAGACCTCAATCCTCGAATGAACCTCTCATTCCTCCTGATGACGGTGTTTGTAGTAGCATACCCATATCGGGACAACTCATCAAACTTTCTAGCACACTCAATTACCGACATATTTTCCTGCATCAAATCTATAAACTTTCTCATCAATGCTGACTTAGCAACTTCAGATAAAAATCTCAGTTCAAATCTCCTTCTAAAATCTGCCCAAGTCACTTTTCCTCTGGAATTTCGACAGTAACACTATTCCACCAATGAAGTGATGCCCCTTGCAACTGCCTAGAGGCAGCCTCCTCTTCTGTTCATCATCCAAATACATATCAGCAAAGATTCTTTCACAATGCAATAACCAATTCTCAACTTCTATAGCATCCTCCATTCCCATAAATGGCTTTCCACCAAGACTAGTGTAATGTCTGCTCGGTTTGGTATAATTATTCTCATATGGAGCCACAGGGTTAGCTCCTCCAACATTCCTAGCAACTCCAGCAGCAGCTCCAGCTTGCATCATATTGACAAAAACAAATACATCGCCCTCATATCTACTGGTGGATTCCTAGCACCCACCTTGGCCCCTACATTTTGGTTAGCATTAGCCTATCGACCCAGGTTCCTCTTGGTGGGTCTAACATTTCTGTTGGTTGTGGTGTTTCCTCCACCGAGATTTCCTCTTCCGTTTCATGCCTCCATATCTTCTTTCTCATAATGTACATACGAGCCTTAGTAAGATACAGAAGAACGGACTAAGAGGGAGGGGAATATGTACTTATATATATATATATATATATATATATATATATATATATATATAATACAAGTACGTTACTATAGCGTTATCCTGAACCATGGTCTTCTTTTCTGATTCATCGAATTATGTTTTCAAAAATCTTTTAGGTTTAGATTTCTTTTAAGTTTCATAAACCTATGCTCTAATACCAACTTGTGACATCCCCTACTTGGAGGCCCAAAACTAACGACTGCAGATGCTGCAGTCATCCATAGTTATTAATCCTCGACGACCAAATACGGTAATGTAAGATACATTGATATGATAGAAACACATAAAAATGGAAAAATATTTAAAGTCAACAAATAACTTTCTCGTTCCATTCAAAGCATTTCAAATTCATTACATAATCCCAATACGAGAACCACATTCAGAGAAAATATAATTATTACAACATTTGCCAAGGGGGCATATGAAGATGCCTCATTGGATGACCAGAGTGTATATATAGGAAATTAAACAACTTTGCGTTTACAACAACAAAAAAGCGGAATTCAAAATAGAAAAGAACTGTAAATAGCCATCATGCCTCCTGCACGTCTCTAAAAGCTTATTCGTCTAAAGAAGTACCTGAAAATCTTGTCTCTCAATGTGATGGCCCGGAATTTTGGGCAATATCAATTTAATAATCTTTATTAATAATTAAATTGGTTTGATAATTTTCTTTTATAACTATTTTAAATGGGCAAGTTTATTCTTTTCAAAGCTAATAAATATTTAATTGGTAAAATTTATTTTTTTCAAAGCTAATAAAAATGTATTCTATTTATAATATATATATATATATGTATGTATGTATGTATTGTAAATAGGAAGTCTTTGATTTTAATAAAAGATATTTTTTAAAATTGTAATATATATTTATCTATATATTGTGATTTTAAGTTATGTTTTAAAATTCAATATAATAATTTTCAAAACTATAATAAAATATTTTCTATTCATAATGTATATATTTATATATATTGTAAATAGAAAGGCTTTGATTTGAATTTAATAAAAAAACATGTGTTCAAATTATATATATATATATATATATATATTGTAATTTGGAAATTATGTTAAATTCAATAATAACACTTTTCAAAAGCTATTTGAAAGTTTATCATTATTTTCAAAACACTTAAAGAAAATGTTTATTTCTCTAAAAAGTATAATAGTTTTAGTTTGAATAAGATTTTATAAAATTTTATTTTACTTAAACTAAAATAGTTTATACATATATATAAAGGGTTAATTTTACTTTCTTTTTAAATATCTTATGAACTAAAAATAGTTTGAAAACATATAATATATTAATTTATTTAAAAACATAAGTGTATATATAAATAAATATAAACATGAATTCCTATTTGCATAAATAAAAAGGCATAAGAGATTTTTAGATAAGGGTTTAGACATAAAAATCCTTGTAATTAACATTTGTAAGAAATAAAGATCATGCATTCGCATTTGCTAAGCATGGGTAACTTAAACTAACAAGTCGCAAGATTCATTTATCTCTAAATATTAAATTAAATTAATAAGTTTTAGAAGAAAAATGTGGTTATTGTTTTCAGTTCAAAAGTTTATAGTTCAAATATTTTCTCTTCTTCTTCCTATAACTAAAATAAAAATAAATCAAAAGAAACCTGATCAACAGCAAGTATTCTAAGATTTCAACTTAACATCAAGCTGTAGGAATCAACTCAGCAATTCAGAATCAAATTCAAAACAAGTGTAACAATTCCAGATCTAAGAAATTAAAGCCTGGAATAAGAAATTTGCTTCTTTGATCTTTTAAAAGGTGAGTAAATATCTCTAAAAACAGTTTTAATCAATCTCATGTGAAAAATCTACATGGAAATATTGAATTAATGTTTATAAGAATGTTTTCTAGAATGTGACTTAGCTACTCTGTATAGGGATGTGAATATCTCTGTGAATATACACACACACAAACACATACATACATACACTTGTCTGTTGATTTCTCAAGCTTCAATTTTTCATTTGAAAATTCATATCTCTCTCTACAATTAGAGTCACACCTTGATCTTTGAATGAAAGATGATCATTAAAGTGTAACATCAATTTTAAAAATATTTTAAAGATTTTTACATCTAGAAATTTTTACAGAAATATAAAAATACAGAGATGATCCAAATATGACTTAAAAATCCATCATCTTAATTTCTGAATTGGATTTTAGAACTAGATTGGCCTTAGAAAATGATGAATTTAGACACTAAAATCATGATTTTCAGTGTTATATAAATCGAGATATGGTTAGTTGAATAGTTCTGGGTATTTTGTTGATTGTCGGCAATCGTGGACGATTTGAGGCTCGGGATTGTGGTCGAGGATGGCTTTAGGGTTGTCGATTTTGGGAAAAATGTCGAGGGTATTTATCGATGGCTGCGGTGGTCGTGAATCGACGAAGTATGGTTTTGACGTTGAATTGGGTAGGCCATGTATTCGAGGCGATGGTGACAGCTATGGTGAAACGGAGGTGATCGTAATCGTCGATGGTGACAGATATTTGGAATGAAGGATTTGATTTTTTGCTTTCGTAATCGTCGATCTGGGTGGTCAGGAGGTTAGTGGGAATCATCGGTGATGTGACGAGGCCGACGTAGTTGATTAGAGCGACATGGAGTCGTCGTGCACGTGCACGTTTGAATATCTGGGTTTGTTAAGTTTTGGAGAAGAAGACTTGTACCCGGGTTTTGTCTCGAGGATAATATGGGTTTGACTCGAAGGTTTATGGGTTGCGAATTGCTTGGGTAGATGTTCGAGGTTTTAGTTTTGAGGCCCGGGATTGTTTGAATAATTTTCCAAATTTTAAATTTAATAAGAGAGCATGTATAGATTTTAAATTTAAAAGAAGAATCGTGGCCAGAATTTAAAATGAAAAGGTAAATTTTGAAACCAGTTTTCAATGGAAGCTTGATCAAATTTTTAAGCAAATAATTCTTAATCAAGTTAGAGGAAAAAAATAAGGTGAATGTTTTTAACTACGATTTGTAAAGGATTTAATCAAGTTTAAACACACAAAAGTAAATGTGAATACCAAGTTTTAAAGGTATATTTACAATAATTAAGTTTTCAAAGGAATAAGTACTTATTTAATCTATTAAATAAGTTTGAACAAGTTTTCAAAAGATTTTAAATGATAAAATTTAATATTTAAATTGTTTTGTTTTAAAATAAGTCATATATTTTTAATTATATTGATTCCTAAATGTTTTTATAATGAAGTTTAATGTTGTAATTAAGTTATATATTTATCTTTAATTAATTAGAGTTGTGATTAATTAAAGATAATTAATTAGTAAAATTAATTAATGGTTAATCACTTTATTAGATTAATAAAGAGTAATTGATGTTAATAATCAAGATATAATTATTTAGTACAAATAATTAGTGAATAGTTAATGATTGATTAATTTAAAGATCATTAACTAGTAATTATGAGAAATTAATTAAGATAATTAATTTAAGATAATTAATTTGATTTATTAATTAAGGATAATCATTTGTGGAATTGGTTAAGTATAATTAATTAATGCAGTTTATAAAGTATAATTACTCAATGAAGTAATTAATGGATAATTACTGAAAATGATTAATTAGGGCTAATTACTTAATGAGATTAAATTAAGGGAAATCACTTATAGAAGTAATTAAAGAATAATTACTTAATGGAAATAATTAAGAATTAATTACTTAGTGTAATTAATTAAAGGATTAATTAATATAATTAATTAAAGGGTTAGTTAATCAATTAGAGGATAATTAATTACAGAATGTGATTAATTAAGATTATTTAATGAATGTGATTAATTAAAGATTACTTGTTAAAAATAATTAAATAAAAAGAGTAACTAATTAATGAAACTAATTAGCAAATCATTAATTAATGTAATAAATTAATTAATGAGAGTAACTAAAGGTTAATTAATGGTTAAGGCTAACTAATCTTTGTGATTAATTAAAGGTTAATTACTTAATGTAATTAGAGAATAATTAATCAAGGATGATTAATTAAGATAGATAATGGGTGATTAATTAATTGGTTTGAAATTAATTAATGTTAAATAAGCAGGATTTAAGTAATCCAAGTGACTAAAAAGTTAGTAATTAATTTAATTGGAAGTTAATTCAATTAATTAGGAATTGTTCAACTTAAATATTTAGCTTATGAATGATGAATGATATTGGATGTTTTGGACTATATGATATCTCTGATATGTGATATGTGCCGCTTGGTGATATGAGATATTTTAGATGAATTGTGATGATATGGATTATCTATCTGTGATATTGTGAATCATCTATTTGAATATAAATTAAATTGTTAAACCTTTAACAACTTGGACATTAAAACGGTGTTTTGGATTTCGGTGAGACTTGGATCAGATTTCTAGATTTGGATATCTAAAAACCACATCGATCCAAATTAAACGTTAGGTCGTGAAATCTCAAGTCAAGATGAAGACTCGAAGTGTAAGAACTATTTGTCGTTAAAACTCTAAGGGTGATTCCAATATGAGTATAATGGAGATAGTGCTTTCAGTTTCAAGATGAAGATTCAGAATGCAAGGGCTATTGTCGTTAACTCTGAGGGTGATTCCAAAATGAGTGTAATGAGATAGTGCCTTCGGTTTCGTTCGAACCCGTAATGAACTTGTATGGATTGAATGCTTTCAGAACATCGTCACGAGGACGTTGAGCATTCTAAGATAGATGTGTCCTAAAAATGTAATCGCAGCCTCAAGCCTCATCAACTGGAAATGGCTAAAACAGGGGAGGTGCAGCAAGGCTAAGTGGGTCATGCCCAAGTAGGACGAGATTTTCCCTTGTCTAGAGGTCCCTTTATATTCGGCTTAGTGGGCAGTTGGAATCGCGCGCCAACTGCGGCGTTGTCTTGTTCGGGACTATCCAGTAAGGGATGGTCCTGGCCTTGTGTTGCAGGGGATTTAGATTGGATCCTCAGTACTCTGATCTAGACCAGGTACTGTGACGGGCGGTACCCCAATTGCCCTGCCATTGTATGGAATCCAATCTCCAATAAGTTCGTACGTTTTGATTGTGCCTAACTATGTTGGAATGTGAGATGCAAGCATTCTAGCTATTTTCTATTTTACTTGAAAACCCTAGACACTATTATAATATCACTAGATTTCCTATAAAATGGTTTTGGTTATCGTAAGGTAAAAGCTTTTCCATGTTTATGTGTGGGAAGTCTTACGAGATACCTTTTCTTTCAAATGATTTTCAAAGTTAAGAAACTTTAACCCGTTTACTCACACCAGACCCATGTCTGACCCAGAGTTTATTTTCTGTTTTATTAAACTCTAGGGTACTCAAATTTTTACGAGTAGCCAAGGGATTCATGTTAGCTTTGATGAATTCTGAAGGAGATTTGGAGCAGAAAGCTTCAGCGTATATAGATATTATGGTTCTGCTATGCTAGTGTTTGTGTCTGTATCTCTGTGTTGTATCTTGAGTTGTAATGATTAGACAGGTCTTTTAACTGTCTTACATGTGATGTGTAAGCTGTGTAACACTGATAGATGTTGTACATTATGTAATAATTATGCGATTAATATATTTTATTCATTCCGCTGTGAGATTCTGATGTTGTTTGGTTCTTTCTTCTCTATCTTTTCGCTTTTCTATCCCTTTCTTTCTTAATGACGATGCGTCTTTCTATGGAATGAAAGGCGGGTCGTCCCACTCAAACTACTCAAAATCAATTGAGAACCCAAGATTTTAATGGGAAAACATAAACTTCGAGACAGACATAAAGCCTGGTATGAATAGCAATCCACCATTTCTAACCATCTAGATATCTAATGAGACCATGCCGCATAGTGGAATGGGTTTTCCCTTCACCGGTATCCTAAAACTTTATATAACCATATACCGTGCTTCTATATCCACAATGGTTAAAATATAGCAATTCAAGATATTACGATGACATGCAAACAAGTAAATCAATTTTGGATTTTCCATCCCCATTCAACTCTAACTATCTATCTCATTTATCGTTTCTGGGGTCACTATTAACC
Source organism: Allium cepa (assembly GCA_030765085.1). Lineage (NCBI taxonomy): Eukaryota > Viridiplantae > Streptophyta > Magnoliopsida > Asparagales > Amaryllidaceae > Allium > Allium cepa. The sequence goes on along the minus strand of CM060929.1, from coordinate 725,295,063 downwards.
TATTAGTTTTCATGGGCTTACTAATATAACTTGTTTAATACTTATGGACATCCTATCCAGTTTCATAGTTTTTATGATATCACTAAGAATCTATTATCCCTTCTAATAACTTCAACTTTCATGGGTCCTTGCTGAACCTATTTGTATCTCCAATAACATACCTCTTATCCTCGTTTTCATGTTGACTAGGAACCTAGTGACTTCTATGAATAACTTAATCCGGATATAGTTTTCATGAGTTCACTACAAACCTATTGGCCCTTGTCAATAACTCTTCTAATCATAGTTTTCATGGGATCACTATGAACCTATTGACACATGTCAACAACTTTTCCTAAATATAGTTTTCATGGGTTTACTATGAACCTGTCTATTTGATAACTTCTTTAATCGGTATTTAGGCAATCTATATTCTAGTCTACCTGACCTCCGGATGTAATTCAACTCATTCGGGAGCTAATTCAATTAATATTCACTACTGAGTCAACCTAGCTAGTTATTCTGCCCTTTTTCCTAAAATACAATTATGGGTCTATTACAATGTGAATATACGTATATGAAAGTAAATATAATAATACCAATACCTGTGGTTTAATATCCTGGAAACTATTTTATATAAAACTAGGTTAATCCTTTTAACCTATTAATCATGGAAAATTTCTTCAAAAAATCCATACTTAAATCATTTCAAAACTCTTTTATTACTCCATGGCTTCCTTTAAAATGAGATTGGTTTATTTATTTGGAAAACTAAGGATTTCCAAACCTTTAAACATTACTACAAAATCATTGGAAAACTTCCTTTCGAAAGCATTAAAATCTTCTTTTCAAAACTCTAGGCATCTACCTTTTGAAACACTTTAAAATCTTTCTTTCAAAACCTTTCGAATGTATTAAAGTGTATTCAATTATAGAAGCATAGCTTCGAAACCATTTGAAAGTACCTTTTTCGAAACCATTGGGTTTATCTTTAAAATATCTTTTGGGTCAAAGTGAACATAAACGAAAGTATCCCTTTCGAAAGCATTTTTATCATATAAATGTGTTTGGGAAAATAACTTGATGGCGTCGAAACCATCCTTTCGAAAGCTTAAACAATATAAGTTAAACACTTGAAGGTTAGCTTCGAAACCCCTATCGAAGTCATTGCCTTCGAAACCAATAACCCCTTTCGAAAGCTTTAGGAAATGGTTCGTATTTACAAAACAAAGGCTACCTTTCGAAAGCATTGATATCTTCATTTTCTTTTAAAGACATAAGGTCGGCAGAAGGGTTTCGACTAGGTCGAAACTACCCCTTTTGAAATCATCAGTTTAGAAACTAAGTAACTCATTCGAAAGTTGTACTTTAAAAAATAAGGCGGCAACCCCCTTTCGAAAGCTATTCAAAAGATCCCTTCCAAATCAAATACTTTGACACCTTTGAAAGTATTTAGAAAAACAAGCAAGCGCAATTCTTTAGAAAACAAAACAAAGGTTTCGTTCCCATCGGAAGCTATGTTTCGATACCATGCATTCCGCCTTTCTCCAATCCACTACGTACTAATGTCGATACCTTATGTATTGGTTTCGGCTTCGTGGGTTTCGACCTGGTAGATTTTGACTTGATTGAAGGTGGAAGCTATAGTCGAAAGGTGATTCTAAAAGAGGCGGAACTCACTTTTCTGGGTAAAAGCTGATTAATGCCGATAAAAGTAATAACTTTATAACTATCTTACCTACTTGTAAACATTTAATTCGTTAGCATCAACTTTTCAAATTATTTTCTAAATAAAAATGCGCATAATTTCAGATCTAAACTAGGATTAATTTAACAAATAAGCCCTTCCATTAAGCAAAGCAATTAAATCATTTGGGTCCTCCTTTCAAAATAATTTAATTCTTATAGTAAATCACTTACGAAAAATCCCCAAAAATCATAGAAATTCACTTTTAATATGTTATCTAACATATCTAAATTTCAGACCCAAATTCTCAATATAAATTTCAATATAAATTTCTAAACCCAATTAACCATATTTTCCTTTGAAAATTCATATTAAATATTCCATAGCTTGGAAAATTACAAAAATTGAAACTCAACTCCAAAATCATATTCTACATAACATAAAATTTTCTCATGGCATTTGAAATTGATTTTTCAATTTTACCCCCACAACCGTATCAAATCTTATTTAAACTATTTTGTTTAAATCAAACATGTTATAATTCAAGCATATCATCATCCAAATCATCATTAAAATGGATTTAATCTTAAACCAAAAAACCAATAATCATAAAATAAAATAGAGATGATATAGATTATTACCCACCTTGATTAGGATAAGGAGATTGGTTTGAGATTAATTTTCCCTAGCCTAAATCCTTAGCTTTATTTGAATTTTTCTTCTCTTTTTCTCCGAGCAATGACCAGCTGTACTCTTTCTTTCTTATGTTTATTTGCATTTTATAAAATGAACATGGATGGTATAAGGAACAAGAATATAAGGGTAATGAAATATAGGACGACAATTACCCTAATACCATTATGTTAATTAATAAACATGTATAACCATTTGTAACCCATTTATTTAATTAAGCTCGGCCTCTAAGTATTTATTCAAATCTCAATCCCCTTATCACTTTAAGATTTGCATTATTCTATTTAATTTATCTAATTAAACCTCCTGAATAATGTTATTAAAAATTAAAGGTGTTACAGAGTTGCAGCTTCTAGCGTTCATAGAGATTGATGGAGAATTACAATGGATTAACAAAACGACATTGGAAATAACCTATAGGCAACAAGTTGGACTAATAGGCAGAAGATGGACTTCATAGGGCAAGAAAATAGGTGTCGTTACTGACCCATAGAGCGGGGTCGGTACCGACCCATAGAGTGGGGTCGGTACTGGCCCATCGCTTACATGATCTTATGGTTGTCTTGCTTTGAGTTGATCTAGTATTGGCCTTGTAGCATTTTTTTGTTTGGTTCTTGGATTTTGATTCATCATTTTGGGCTTCCTTCCTTGATAACTCCAATTTCAATTCTTCTGGTTTGTCCTAATATTACCTAGTCAAAAGGCTGGATAACAATTTGTATTGGCTGAAATATCGAAGAAATTAATTCGTTGAAATAAGTAAGTAAACTGTGGTGTGAGATTGTGTATTCAATATGATTATTTACAATAATGAACCTTTTGCGTTAAATGTAACACTGGACCAAAGGCCATAAAATAGATCTACGAATTTGACCATTGAAATATCAGTTTGATCAGTTTACAAAAAATGCAAGTTATTTGTATCCTTAAAAGTTAAGGGTGACCAAATGCACTTTTGTAAAGAGTTCATTATGATATTTTAGTAAGGATTTGCTGTGAATGATTTGACCATTTAGAAAGGAAATCAATTGTATAAGAATGGATGTAACTTAAACCATAATTGGAATGAAGAGAGAGAAAGGTCAATTATGCTTCAAAAATAAATAAAAAATGAGAATTGTAAAATACTAGATGATACTTAAAATTGGAATGAGAAATATGAATTCTATTCCAAAAGTATTTTCACATAGGAAATTATTTTCTACGAAATTTTCTTCTTTGAATTTAAGACATTTGATCTGAAAATTCTCGACTGTAAACCAGTTACAGTAAGTGAAATAGAATGCCTATATTAAATGGTTGAATGGAGCTTCATATTTCACGTGCTATTATAGTAATGGCGGAAGTAGTCGGTGCATGACATATAACCCTTATTGGTCGCATCAAGTCACGAAAATTGTTTTAAAAAAAACACCGAACATTATTTATGAAATATTAATTATTTTTCTATATTGACTGAAAAATAGACATATTTTTATTTCAATATGAATATTATGAATATTCGTTTCAAAATAAAACTATAGCACTGGCATTTGTGGTGCAATGGAAAATACAAAAGTATCTAAATTTATTTGCAATTATTTTGGAATTATTGGACTAAGCCAAAGTCAGGAGAAATAATTTTTTACTATATGATTATGAATCATACGGTACTAGTGAATTATACCTCAAATAATACAGGCCAATACACCCACCCAGTGAGAGCGACATAAGAGTTAATGAACTCTTCCGATTAATACATATAGATATATGCAATCACAAGTTTATTAATACAAAATGGTTCCACATACTTCGGAATATTCATAAATGGTTTATCACCAACATGGACATGTGTATTTGATACACATATATTATGTCTATGATAAGCTCATAGAGTATAAACGGAAGCAAATAGAATGACGTGCAATAGAAAATAAAATTGATTCGATTTGATCGAATATGTGAGTATATTGGAAAGATTTGTACTTAAAGAGGAATAAAGATTCAATTTCAAAAGCCACTCCTTCCTATTATACATAATGATTTATCAATAAGGAGTAATTGAACTTTGTTGAATGAAGTACAATTAATTGTGAGTGAAGTTGAGTTAACTTCTTTTTGTAAGGTAATGCACTTAAAAGTAGTACTAAGCTTAATTAATTTCATCTAAAGAATGGTTTACAAAGTCATACGTGATAAATGGTTTATATGAAACCCCAACATATTCTAGGCCAAGTAGTTGGCAGGTTGTGCGAGTCGAAAGGCTATAAGTAAAAATTGTTTGTGAGGGATCTTATATGAATCGCCTCAAAATAATTTTGAAAACAATTGTCATTGGACGACCAATTTATGTTTTGTAACGACCCGTAAATTTTAATAATTTTATTTGTTTTAATAATATATCTAATTGGAATTTTTTGAAATTTTAAAACAATAAAAATTTGAAATAAAAATTTTGATATTTGAAATATGTATAATTAAACATAGCAATTGGTAAATTTTCAATTAATTATATGAATATTTATTTTGTTGTGTAATTTTATCTCAGTTTAAATCAGTTAATAACAGTTGAATTTAAAAGTGTTCCGAAACCTAAATATGTCAACATGAGAAAATTTATTTAGAATACGTTGAATCAGATTGCAATATTCGTTTCGCGAAATTTGGACATTTCTAGCTCCGTTTGGATATTTCTGGACGAAATAGCACCGTATATCGGTGCCGATTATCAACTTTTGATAGGATGATCGTACCGTCAATATCTGTATACTGTTTTGATCATCTCGTTGTGCTGATCTCCACGGTATATTCGTTTGTTCTTTTCGATGACTGGTATGCAGAGAAATCGACAAAATAATTTGCTATATCAGTTCTATTTTGGATCCTTTGGGTTTCTAACTGTCATTTGTTTCCCATAACCATTGATAATTGCTATTAATACTTTCTGAAATTTCAACGCATGACATTTAATGCTCTCATCAATTCATTTTTTCGGTATTCCATTACTTATTACATCAGTCTGTTCAATTCTTTTGAAAACGTATATTATATGAAACATCTCTAAGTATATTTTTGTTACAACTGCTCTTCTTCTCAAGGCAAAATCCCTCTCCCCTTATTGCCTATAGCTTGTAGTTCTTCCCCACCCCATAGCCTATGCGGCCTTACCACTCACCAACGCAAGCACGCTCTTCTTCACTTCCAACTGGCGCATCCCCTAGCTGATCCACCATCCCATCAACCTCCATCTCAGTCGATCCCCATCCACCCGCCCTTTCGTCTTGCCGAACGCCTGCCATAGCTCCGCCCTGATCAACTCTGTCACCAATGATCTCATGTCTTTCCTTCTCCGACCACGGCCACCCGACCACTGCTAGCCTCGCCTATTTCCATTTGCTACTTCATCAGCATCGTCGGCCTTATGCCACCTCCTTGATCGGTCACCATCTCTAGCCTTCCTCGTTATAGGTATTTATCTATATATAATATATATTTATCAGGTTAGATCGTGTGTGTGTATATATATATGTTGATAAAATCTAGTTTATACAGTATATCTTATAAACTATATATAGTTTTAAAGTTTATATAAGTTCTTATTTGATTTAAAAGTATATATACTTATTTTGTATATGATTTTTTTCAAGCTGCAGTATGTATATTTGTTCATATATGAAATCTGCAGCTCTTTCCATCTCTTATATATATAAAGGTATATTTTATTCTATATATATTTCAGATTTCGGTAAATTTTACATTAAAGAATATATGTATCGGATGTTATGGCATATGTTAGTATTTATATATAAAGTTTATGTCTGATATGGAAGTTGTGTATATGGGAGATGGTATGTATATATTTCGTGTATATATATATACACACAGTTTGAATCTATTTTAGTTTTGGGTTTTGAAATATGTATGTTACTGTGTATTTATTCAAGAGTATATAAGTTTATATTAGTTAATAAAGTTACCGTAAATATATATAGTCATGTTTGCATTATCTTGTATATATAAGTTAGTTTTTATAATATGGTTACAAAGGTTTTATATATAGTCTTTGTTTTGTACATACGTATATATATTAGTTTTATGTGCTATATTTCAGTTTTATACATACTAAATAAAGTAGGTCCATACTGACTTTATAAATATGTAATGCTATATTTTAGTTTTATATATATTCAAGTTTATATGTGTGTTGTTTGTATAAATAAGTTATACCGTGTTTTATAGTAGTTTGTTATACTATACACAAAAAACAATGAAAGTCTATGCTATGTGTTGAGAGGAGTTTTGAAACAACTTTAATATATATTAATTTATACATGTGATATAGCAGTTGTGCATATAGATTTTTTTCCGTACATTTTAAATGACCTGTTAATCAGTATTTATGTTTACAATAGATATTTGTTTCGGTAGGTGTATGTATATTTGTGTGTGTGTGTATATTATAAAATTTTATCTTGTTCTTGTATATATTTTATGTAAGAAGATAATATATAATATGTTAGTTTAAAAGTATACATAACAGTTCATCTATATGCATACTATAATATATAGGTGAGGTTGCTTGTTGTTTATAGAGTTTTGTAAGTTTTCTAAGTTATTAAAATATAAGTTATTTATTTATATAATTGCTTATATATATATATATTACAGTTTATTCTATATGTTGGAAAATGTATTTTGTTCGTATCTGTTTTACAGTTTATATAAGAATTTATATATATGAGTTATAAGCTTAAAGTATTATGACAGTACACATATATTAGTGTATATAAAAGGTTGTATGTGAGAACCGGATTTCTTTTCAGACTCTTCTGATTTGTAAACCATATATATATTATTATGTGGTACACATTTATACAATATGTTTTGATTAATATTTTGAAAGGAGTTTTATGGTTTAAAATGTATATGGATATTATGATTACTATTGTTTGAAACATTTTGTAAACTAGGACTTTAATGAATATTGATTTCATAGGAATACAATATGAAGATTTATATTAAATACGTGTTTTAATTTAACCAATGATTTTTGAAATATATACATACATATATATATATATTTAACTTAAAAATGTGGTTGTATTTAGAATATGGTTATATATATAGTTATATACAGTTATATATATATATATATATATATATGTATATGTATATGTATATATATGTTCGTGTGTTCATTCATACTATTTATCTTCATCGATCTAGTTCTGATTTGATTTCGTCAATCCCTATTTATCAGCTTCGTTGTCGATTTGAGTTCAATCTTGCCTTGTTTTGAGATTCGTGCCTGGATTCATAGCTCTTTTCTCTTTCAAATCTATCTAACCTCGAAAGGTGAGCAATCACTCACGATTAATGTTCTTATATTTATTAAATTTGATTTTAATTGAAACGACAATTGAAATATGCTGCTGTTAGTTATTTATATTGCTATATATATATATATATGCTATTATTTGCATATGTTCACCCGTGACATCTGACACCATTATCTGTTAATTTTATTGGTGATATATGCCTATTATATTATTATCATATCTCTTATCACTCTGTAAGTTCCCTGTTAGTATAGAATTCACTATGGGTTGAAATGATATATACCCGAATGGACTTTAGAATAGGAGAAAATCGTTATGAGTTGAAATGATAAACCCAAGCGATTTTCATTTAATTGAATTTGGGATTGCGGGATGAAATGATATATACCCGTATTTATATTTAAATTACAGATTGGAATGATAAATATTCGTTTCACTTGACCATAGGATATAAAATTATATACAAACACCGTGGTCTATATATAAAAATATTTTGAAATGATTTCTATGGTTTTGGAAAAATATATGGTTTTTATATAAATATTGATTTTATATATTATCTAAATGCTATTTTATATATATATATATAGTTAAATTCTTAAATTTAAGCCATGTATAAATTTGTTTAATATAAAATAAGTTTAATAATAAAGATTGATTTTATTAAAATGTAATATGGTTAAGTATTTATTTAAATTATATTTTAATATAGAGATTGTAATGATTTTAATAAATTTAGGTTGAGATGATGGATTTGAAATTGATTTGAAATTGTATTCAATTAAGAACTATATTTAATTAAAATCGATTTGGAACTTATTGAATTTGAGATTTTAAAGGATATGATTTTATAACTTGATTTTGGTTTAAGGTGAATTAAATGAATATTTCAAGTTTAAGTAAATTGAAGGAAATATTTAATTATTTGTAATTAGGGGTTTTATGATATTGGATTTATTAAGTAAATATTTCAAAACTAAACAATTGAAATTTGAATTTTGATACATATATATATATATATATATATATATATATATATGAAATTATCAAATTTAGTTTGGAATTATAGAATATTTAAATCTTTGAAATATATATTTTGAAATGGTTTATTTAGAAGATAAATTGGAATTAATGATTTGAGATCTGATAAAATTTTAATTTTGTAATTCGAGTTGATTTGGAATAATTTGTGAAATTTGAGGAAAACAATTTCATTATATATACTATTTTATTATTTAAATTGGTTAAGTGGGAAGTATTATGATTTCAAAGTATTATGTTTCGAAAGGGTTTTTATTTCAAGTGTTCAGTTTCGAAAGTGTTATAATTTTGAAAATGCTATGATTTTGGAAATGAATATATTTGAATGGAAATGATATCGTATTTGATTTTGAAATGGAAAAGGATATTGTATTTTTATGGGATTTGAAATGGCAATGATATTTTGGTTTTAAAGTATAAACTATTTTGAAAAGACCACGGTGTTATAATAACGTTTAGTTGTTAAAGAGACCGGGATTTGAAGTATTCATACTCTTTGCCAGCTCTGAAAACCACTTTAACAACCGTGTATGCGATGGAGATTCCAGAATGAAGTAGGATGGTGGTGATGTTCTTTTGAGGTATATACATGGACCCGACTCCTGTGAGTTGGCATAAGGTGGCTAAAACAGGAGCGATTCCGGGCCAATGAGGTAGCACCTCTTATCGGACACACTTCTTCGATACCATTCTATTAATTCGTGACTGATTGGATGCACCTTTGATTTGGGAGTGTGGCCCAAGGTGGACAGCAGTGGCTGCTACGCGTTACCACCAGTTCGGATGCGTAATTGTATATCTACCTTGGTATTGCCTCGTTGTGCCATGTCACCTATCCTAGTGCGCCTTGTACGAGTTTTGATTTGTGTCATACCTATGGAGTATCCTCTGATGGCTTCCCGATCAGGAGGGACTATGGTACTGCATAGACTACTGGCACAATATATGTGTTAAGGTGGAAAATGTAAAGCCTTAACGCTATTTTTAAGTAAGTTAACTTTACTTTAGACATTATTATAATAGCGTATATTACTACGTAGTAGATAGTTTAATGGATCCTTAGAGGATGGTTATCCCAAACATCCTTTGAGTTACTAGTATTTCAGCTGTTATTTCACTTGAGTTGGATTTATTGATATAAGAATGTTAATCCTGACTCGAGTGTTTTGTGTTTTGCTTTATGCTCGGGTCAGACTAAGTGGTTCAGCTTTTGAGGCTCACCTTTGGAGTTGGAGCTTCGCTTGGAGATCCAGCTATCTATCCAGCTTTTGGATATTCAGTTGATTCTAGTGATGTATTCTGATCTTGCATTTGACTATTGTATTCGAGACTTCTATTGTATCTGATTTAACACTGATATATATAGTAGCTTCATGAACTACTATTCTCTTGTTTCCGCTGCATTATTATTATATTACTCTGTATTTGTGATTATATGATCTATTTATTTACTGTATATGTCGAGTTTTACCAAATATAAATAACAATCTGGTATTTTGAGCAGTTCAAATACGGCATGTATGGATGCGAATGATTGAAAATATCGGGATGTTACATTTGGTATCAGAGCTTTGGTTTTAGGAAAAACTCAACATATAGGGTAAATTTAATTACGGAATTACTTTCGTTTGAGCTTTGAATCCCTTCCTGTTTGACTCGGTTTTCTTTGAATTTCGAAATGTTCCCTTTGGTTCCAAAATCTATCCTTATCTCTCCCTATTTGTATTCTAGAGTATCTCATAACTCCACTTCAAATAATCTCTATAATAAATCGGCGGTCCCGTCAATCTTCGAATGATTTGTAAGGGGGTGAAACTCTTTTACAATAGGCATTGATTTACCGGAGATTTCTATATCCTCGGTTTGCGATGCTATCTATCTCATGCTATGCCTGAATTCTATCTCTTGCGATCGAATGTCGATTTTCCATGGAATTCTGCATCGATCTTATTCTTGAAGTCACGATCGACCTGATTGAGGTTGCCCGCGATTTATATAAACTTATCCATCTTCGAATCTAAATTCTCTTAGATTTGGGTTCCACTAGTTTGAATCTCTATCCTTGCTTTGAAACCCATTATTGTATCATCGAGCGAGGAAGTGTATTTGTAAATTTATATAAAAGAATGTTTTATATAAATATTGTGTTGTTTGAGTTGTTGATGTTGATTTGGGTTTTGGATTGATTCGTCTGATCAACGCTATCGATAAGATTTCCAAAACACCGGAGCAAAGAAAACTAGCACAATGTTGTTTTCAAATTTGGTAAATAAAATATTTTGTATGATTATATTATATATAAGTACAAAATTTTTCTGAAATTAAATTATTAATGAATTTGTTGACTGAAATGATAATATTTGATTTTTTTCATTTATTGTTTTGTAAGCCATTGATTATCAACATATAAATAAATGGAATTATAAAATTGGATTATAAATTTGATTTGGAAACTAAAATGAATTTAAAGTAAGAATTTGAGAATTTAATTTTCAAAAATTTCAAACTTTGGTTTTGATGTTTTAAATGTATTATCTAAAGTATTTTCAAATAGAAATTGTTTTATAAAGAAATTTAAAGGTTTAAATCAATGCTCTCCTATTCTGTACTAAAAAATAATTTCAGTGATGACTGCAGCATCATCGACATTCATTTTCGAGTTTCAGAGTGGAGAGACTATTCTGTAGCTTTGCTACACTTTTGCTTTGGAAAATAAATCTAATTTGAATTTCTAAAGTATGACTTGATTTAAAATATATATTGGTATATGATTACAAATTTAATGTGATATATATGGTAAATATATACATATTTATCTCTAAAATGTTTGAAGTCAATCGGGAAATTTAATTCTTAAATTTATGTTAAAGGATGATATTCAATTATAAGTGAAGCCAAAAATTTTGAATAAATACTTAACTTGAAATAACTGAATTGTAAAATTTTATTTGTATAATACTCAATTGCATTCTATATATAACTTACCATAATTATTCAGAAGTTAACTATGTAACTGAAGATTATACAATATAAAACAATGTTAAAAGAATTTTAAATAAATTTGAATAGTTATAATTAGTGCAAATATACTTAATATATGTGATATGATATATTAAGTGGAATAAATATATTAATAATTTGGAATAAAGAAAGATTAAATTTGTTGAATAAAGTATGATTATAATAAATGGCTATACAAATTTATGATTTTAGAAATTGTTAATTTAAGATAATTGATAATAAGATAATCAATTTAGAAATAGTTAAGATCGATTTAATTTTAAGTGAAATCAAATGGATTAAATCAATTATTGAATACTAATTAATTTAAAATTGAAATAAAATCAACTTCATGAAATATCTTGAATTTAAATTCAATTGTTTAATAATAATTAACTTAAATTGAATTTTGTTTTGAAAGAAACCTTTTTGTATCTAACATTAATAAATGCAAAATTAAATCAATTTAATGGAAACCTTGAATTTAAAAACCAATTGTTGAATATAAATTTATTTAAATTGAAAGTTATATGGTTTAAACTAATTGTTTTATTTTATTTTCAATCTATTTTCTTTCTAGTTGTTTCTATTCTCCTACCTCCTTCCTTTTCGGAGACGAAAAGTTTTGAGTGGGGGAGAGTGTAACCATCCGTAAATTTTAATAATTTTATTTCTTTTAATAATATATCTTGTTTGCACAAAAAATGGGCAAACACCTCCAAGTCGTATGATTTAGTCGATTTTATGTTGTTCTTAGTGATTTGGGTGATTTATGCAAATATGTAAAAAGCAGGGACTAGACTGTAAAAGACACGCAGATTTATAGTGGTTCTATCAGAATGTGCCTACATTCACTTTATATGTTATTCTCTTTCACTGTTCAGAATACAAGTACAAAGATTTGATTACAAGTATATGAAAGTTGTTTGAAAGTTTTGTCCGTGCTTGAGCTCTCCAAAAACTGTCCTCCATTGTTGTACCCCTACCCCTCTATTTATAGAGTGAGGCTGGGGGTAGGGGTCTTGGATGTATATAGCTGCTGGTGGGCCTGGGCTGTCGTGATCTGGCCTGGCAATGTTGGTCTGGTAACGCCTTGGTCCGGTGATGGTTGGAGCGTGGATTGGTCCGGTGGTGAATGGTTCGGTAGGGCCTTGATTCGGTGGTGGGAGTAGGTGATCTGGTCCGGTGGTGAGTGGTTCGGTAGGGCCTTGATTCGTTAGTGGGAGTAGGTGATCTGGTCCGGTAGTGAGTGGTTCGGTAGGGCCTTGATTCGATAGTGGGAGCAGGTGATCTGGTCCGGTAGTGAGTGGTTCGGTAAGGCCCTGGTTCGGTGGTGAGAATATGCCCAACATTTGCCCCACAAAGTGGGGCATATGTCTGCATATGTCGCGCTTTGTTTTCTCCCGTTTGGACACTCTCATTCGGCCCAAGTGCCGAACCAGTTGGCCCGGTCCTCCTACTCTTGCCTATAAGTATGGGCTTCACGCCTCTGTCATTCTTTACTGTTTGAAATAGCCGAACCAGATTCGACTGTTGGATCAGGTGAGGCTTTCTTCTACCGAATAAACTTTATGCTTGAACTACTGAATGAGATCGGGGAATATGGGTGCCGAATGGATCCTTTGACTCGAACTACCGAATGAAATTAGGGAGTATGAGTGCCAAATGGATCCTTTGACTCGAACTACCGAATGAAATTAGGGAGTATGGGTGCCGAATGGATCCTTAGATTCGTACTACCGAATGAAATTTTATGTTTTGAATTATGAATGAGATTCCAGACTGTATGTACTTGCTTGTTTATATCTCTACACTCCCTGTTCTAACAATATGTTTTCTCGTGTTGCAGATAATGTCTCATAAAGTAGAAACTCGTTCTGACAAGAAGAAATCCAAGGACAAAGAAGAGTCCTCCATAGTGCCCCCAGTTCAGGTAGAACCAGAACGACATGGACCACCCCCGAGATCGTTAGTAGATGGGTACAGTCCTCAAGAGCTCTTGAACTCACCGCCTGACTGCTTTCCCAGCTCCCTCAAAGATGAGCAGCTTGACGTTATATCTAGATCTTTTGGGATCGATAGAGCGCATATGATGTTGCTGGGGAAAGGAGTGATGCCGTATAATCCCCCTGAAGGATATTTTGCTTACGGTAGGTATCACTGCATGTGCGGAGCCATCCCTTCGATCAACGCTTGGATAGTTAGCTTTATCACATACTTGAAGGTGGCCCCTTTCCAGCTTCATCCCAACTCGTACGCCATCTTGGTAAGTCTGTTCATTATCTTCCAGAGAAAATACGGGCGTCCCCCCTCCAACTGGGAAATCTGGTATCTGTACAACTTGAGAGGCTACAAGAAGGGGTCTTCGTATATTAGCTTAGAATCGGCCTTGTCTTTCAAGCCAGTCCTGGACCTATATTCAAAATTTAGCATGTTCAAGAAGGAATGGTTCTTTGTCAAGGATGACTCTGTTTCTTTCCACCGCTTCACCTCTGGCTGTAAGTTGAATCTCATTTATAATTTCCGTTCTGACTGCAATGCTCCTCCTTATGTGCTTTATTTCTTGCTAGCGACAGGTGGCTTTGCAGTTGTAGAGAACGATCGTCTAGTTCAGATGGCTGTGGAAATAGAAGCCATTCCGGAAAACGAGAGGACGACTTCTTATTTGATCAGGGACGCTACTCTTTTGGGGCTCAACTTGATTCTGCCACGCCAGTCTGTGGTCAAGCAAAGAGACACAGCTGAGGAGAAGGCCGCCAAAGCTAAAGGAGGGGCTACGGCGAAGAGCAGCAAAAGAAAACCCTTCTCGAAACATCCAACCGAGGGGAAGAAACTTAAGAAGTCCAATGGACCCTCCCCCAGCACATGTCCAGATGTCCCGGAGGAGGAAGATGTGGAGGAGGAAAGAGGCGAGGATGAAGGAGGTGGGGCGGAGAGTGGAAGTGGTGGAGAAGGTGATGGTGATGGTCATAGCGATGATGGTGGCGACGGACAGAGTGGTGATGGCACTGGGGCTTTGTCTTCTGAGCAAGCAGGTGTGATCCAGGAGTGGACAGATGACGCTTTCCGCCTAGATTTTGAAGGGTTGGAGGAAGGATCGGCTTTAGTGGAGAAGCCTAAGAAAGCTGACAAGGCCGGGACCGGCGCCGATTCATCTTCTAAGAGCGCTTCGGTATTCCATTACTTATTACATCGGTCTGTTCAATTCTTTTGAAAACGTATATTATATGAAACATCTCTAGGTATATTTTTGTAACAACTGCTCTTTTTCTCAAGGCAACATCCCTCTCCCCTTATTGCATGTAGCTTGCAGTTCTTCCCTACCCTATAGCCTATATGGCATCACCACTCACCAACACAAGCACACTCTTCTTCACTTCTAACTGCCGCATCCCCTAGCTGATCCACCAACCCATCAATCTCCATCTCAGTCGATCCCCATCCACCCGCCTTTCCATGTTGCCGAACACCTGCCACAGCTCTGCCTTGGTCAACTCTGTCACCATAGAGCTCATGTCTTTCCTTCTCTGACCACGGCCACCCAACCACTGCTAGCCTCGCCTATTTCCGTTCGCCACTTCATCAGCGTCGCCGGCCTTATGCCGCCTCCTTGATCGGTCACCATCTCTAGCCTTCCTCATTATAGGTATTTTATCTATATATAATATATATTTATCAAGTTAGATCTTATATATATATATATATATATATATATATATGTTGATGAAATCTAGTTTGTGCTGTATATCTTATAAAGTATATATAGTTTTAAAGTTTATATAAGTTCTTATTTGATTTAAAAGTATATATATTTGTTTTGTATATTTTTTTTTCAAGCTATAGTATGTATATTTGTTCACATATAAAATCTGCAGCACTTTCCATCTCTTATATATATAAAGGTATATTTTATTCTATGTATATTTCAGATTTTAGTAAATTTTACAGTAAAGAATATATCTGTTGGATATTATGGCATATGTTAGTATTTATATATAAAGTTTATGTTTGATATGGAAGTTGTGTATATGGGAGATGGTATGTATATATTTCGTGTGTATATATACACAGTTTGAATCTGTTTCAGTTTTGGGTTTTGAAATATATGTTACTATGTATTTATTCAACAATATATAAGTTTTTACTAGTTAATAAAGTTACTGTAAATATATATAGTCATGTTTGCATTATCTTGTATATATAAGTTAGTTTATATAATATGGTTAGGAAGGTTTTACATGTAGTCTATGTTTTGTACATACGTATATATATATATATATATATATATATATATATATATTAGTTTTATGTGCTATATTTCAGTTTTATACATACTAAATAAAGTAGGTCCATACTAACTATATAAATATGTAATGCTATATTTCAATTTTATATGTATTTAAGTTTATATGTGTGTTGTTTGTATAAATAAGTTATATCGTGTTTTATAATAGTTTGTTATACTGTACGTAAATAACAATGAAAGTCTATGCTATGTGTTGAGAGGAGCTTTGAAACAATTTTAACACATATTAATTTATACGTGTGATATAGCAGCTGTGCATATAGATTTTTTTTTTGTATGTTTTAAATGACCTCTTAATCTGTATTTGTGTTTACAATAGGTATTAGTGTCGGTAGGTGTATATATATATTTGTGTGTATATATATTATAAAATTTTATCCTGTTGTTGTATATATTTTATATAAGAAGATAATATATGATATGTTAGTTTAAAAATATACATAACAGTTCATCTATATACATACTTTAGTATATAGGTGAGGTTGCCTATTGTTTATAGAGTTTTATAAGTTTGCCAAATTATTAAAATATAGGTTAATTATTTATGTAATTGCTTATATATATATATTCTACAGTTTATTCTATATGTTGGCAAATGTATTTTGTTCGTATCTGTTTTACAGTTTATATAAGAATTTATATATATGAGTTATAAGCTTAAAGTATTGTGACAGTACATATATATTAGTGTATATAAAAGGTTGTATGTGAGAATTGGATTTCTTTTCAAGCTCTTCTGATTTGTAAACCATATATATATATATATATATATATATATATATATATTATGTGGTACACATTTATACAATATGTTTTGATTAATATTTTGAAAGGAGTTTTGTGGTTTAAAATGTATATGGATATTATGGTTAACATTGTTTGAAACATTTTGTAAACTAGGACTTTAATGAACATTGATTTCACAGGAATACAATATGAAGATTTATATTAAATACGTGTTTTCATTTAAACAATGATTTTTGATATATATATATATATATATATATATATATATATTAACTTAAAAATGTGGCTGTATTTAGAATATGGTTATATATATATATAGTTATATATAGTACATATATATCTATGTTCGTGTGTTCATTAATACCATCTATCTTCATCGATCTAGTTCTGATTTGATTTCGTCAATCCCTATTTATCAGCTTCGTTGTCGATTCGAATTCAATTTGCCTTATTTTGAGATTCGCCCTTGATTCGTAGCTCTTTTCTCTGTCAAATCTATCTAACCTCGAAAGGTGAGCAATCACTCATGATTAACATTCTTATATTTATTAAATTTGATTTCAATTGAAACGAAAATTGAAATATGCTGCTGTTAGTTATTTACATTACTATATATATGCTATTATCTGCATCTATTCACCTGTGACATCTGATACCATTATCTGTTAATTATGTTGATGATATATGCCTGTTATATTATTATCATATCTGTTATCACTCTGCAAGTTCCCTGTTAGTATAGAATTCACTATGGGTTGAAATGATACATACCCGAATGGACTTTAGAATATGAGAAAATCGTTATGGTTGAAATGATAAACGCAAGCGATTTTCATTTAATTGAATTTAGGATTGCGGGTTGAATGATATATACCCGTATTTATATTTAAATTACGGATTGAAATGATAAATATCCGTATCACTTAGCCATAGGATATAAAATTATATACAGACACTATGGTCTATATATAAAAATATTTCGAAATGATTTCTATGGTTTTGGAAAAATATATATTTTTATATAAATATTGATTTTAGATATTATATAAATGCTATTTTATATGTATAGTTAAATTCTTAAATTTAAGCTATGTATAAATTTGTTTAATATAAGATAAGTTTAATAATAAAGATTGATTTTATCAAAATGTAATATGGTTAAGTATTTATTTAAATTATATTTCAATATAGAGTTTATAATGATTTAATAAATTAAAGTTGAGAAGATGGATTTGAAATTGTATTTAATTAAGAACTATGTTTAATTAAAATCGATTTGGAACTTACTGAATTTGAGATTTTAAAGGATATGATTTTATAACATGATTTTGGTTTAAGGTGAATTAAATGAATATTTCAAGTTTAAATAAACTGAAGGAAATATTTAGTTTTTTTAATGTGGGGTTTTATGATATTAAATTTATTAAGTAAATGTTGCAAAACTAAATAATTGAAATTTGAATTTTGACATACATATATGAAATTACCAAATTTAGTTTGGAATTATAGAATATTTAAAGCTTTGAAATATATATTTTGAAATGGTTTATTTAGAAGCTAAATTGGAATTAATGATTTAAGATCTGATAAAAATTGAATTTTGGAATTCGAGTTGATTTGGAATTAATTTGTGAAATTTGAGGAAAACAATTTCATTATATATACCATTTTAATATTTAAATCGGTTAAGTGGGAAGTATTATGATTTCAAAGTATTATGTTTCGAAAGGGTTTTAATTTTAAGTGTTTAGTTTCGAAAGTGTTATAAATTTGAAAAATGCTATGATTTTGGAAATAAATATATTTAAATGGAAATGATATCGTATTTGGTTTTGAAATGGAAAAGGATATCGTATTTATATGGGATTTGAAATGGCAACGATATTTTGGTTTTAAAGTATAAACTATTTTGAAATGACCTCGGTGTTATAATAACGTTTGGTTGTTAAAGAGACCGGGAACGGAAGTTGGCATACTCTCTGCCAACTCCGAAAACCACTTTAACAACCGTGTACGCGTTTGAGATTCAAGAATGAAGTAGGATGGTGGTGACATTCTTTTGAGGTATATACGTAGACCTGACTCCCGTGAGTTGGCATAAGGTGGCTGAAACAGGAGTGATTCCGGGCCATTGAAGTAGCTCCTCTTATCGGACACACTTCTTCGATACCATTCTATTACTTTGTGATTTATTGAGTGCACCTTTGATTTGGGAGTGTGCTCGAGGTGGGCGGTAGTGGCTGCTACGCGTTACCACCAGTCTGGATGCGTAATTGGTATATCTACCCTGGCATTGCCTCATTGCGCCGTGTCACCTACCCTAGCGCGCCTTGTATGAGTTTTGATTTGTTTCATACCTATGGAGTATCCTCCGGTGGCTTCCCGATCAGGAGGGACTATGGTACTATATAGACTACTGGCACTGTATATGTGTTAAAGTGGAAAATGTAAAGCCTTAACGCTATTTTTAAGTAAGTTTACTTAACTTTAGACATTATTATAATAGAGTATATTACTACATAGTAGATAGTTTAACGGATCCTTAGAGGATGGTTATCCCAAACATCCTTTGGGTTACTAGTATTTCAGCTGTTATTTCACTTGAGTTGGATTTATTGATGTAAGAATGTTAATCGTGACTCGAGTGTTTTGTGTTTTGGTTTACGCTCCGGTCAGACTGAGTGGTTCAGCTTTTGAGACTCACCTTTGGAGTTGGAGCTTCGCTTGGAGATCCAGCAATCTATCCAGCTTTTAAATATTCGGTTGATTCTAGTGATGTATTCTGATCTTGTATTTGACTATTATATTCGAGACTTCTTTTTGTATCTGATTTAACTCTGATATATATATATATAGTAGCTTCATGAACTACTATTCTCTTATTTCCGCTGCATTATTGTTATATTACTTTGTGCCTATGATTCTGTGATCTATTTATTTACCGTATATGCTGAGTTTTGCCAAATATAAATTAACAATTTGGTATTTTGGGCAGTTCCGCATGTATGGATGCGAATGGTTGAAAATATCGAGATGTTACATGTTTAGAACATAAAATTTGTAAACTAAAACAAAATTAGTTTTGTATAGAAGAAAATTCATAAAGTGCTTATAAATACCTATTTCATTACACCAAGAAACAATTGTTGTTTCAAAAAATACCAACTTCGAGTGAACGAATTTCTTTTCGAAATTATTGATAGTAAAATGGTTTTGGATATGATCCAAGAACAAAACTGACTACGAGGGATGAAATGAAATTAAGCAAACCTAAATAGCACATTAAAATTTCCAACAAATATTCTCGCATATTAAAGAGAAAATATGAGTTTCTTATCAAATCAAGAAAGATAATCCTCAGTTGTTAATTAAACCATTAACAAAATATTCCATAATATGGTATGATACGAAAATTTAAATTGGATTCCAAGTACATTATCAAAATATGATTTTGGTAGTTATACCCATAGGTATATGATCCATTGGCCATGATTGTGTCTTCAAGAGCAAGACTAATGCAGTTGGAATTAATGAGCATCATTAGTAAGAATTACATCGTAAATTTCATTCCTTGAAATCAACGTCGTAGATTCATCGTTCAACTTGCTCAAGTTAATACATATTTACTCATAAAATTATCGTTTGATGTGACTTTTATTTTCGTACATATGTGTTGAAATAGAAAATTCTAAATAATGATTTAGAATAGACTGTTTGCACATAATAACCAAGTTGCCTGAAATCAGTGGGAGCGATATTGAGTTTGTGAGTTTTCGAATATGATCCAAGAAATGATACAAAAGTATCATTCTATAAGCACTAGAATTGAATAAATATTTTCATAGAAATATCGAGTAGTTTGAATTTTATTCAGAATGCAGAGAAAACATGTGTCCATAAGAAAGAACTACTAAAAGTATGTAGATGTTTCTAGACTATAAGTAAACAACATACTATTGATTGTTAACGATGTACTTATATTAAAATCAGTAATAGTTTGGTTATTTGATACTCGATATTGGATTTGTAAATTATATTTTTATATTAAGTATAATGGATGTTGGGAATGTCCTAAAATGATATGAAAAGTCATCTTATTAAAATACTTAATAAGGAATTAAGATGGATTCCTTATGCTTTAGCAATAGTAATTATCATACATATTGCATTCTTGATAATATCGTAATTTGCTTACGTATTTGATACGTGAAGCAAATATCCAATCCAAATTAAGATCACCAAATGGTAATTTAGAGTATTCTCAAGGATTTACGAAATACTAGAGAATTGTTTATAGAAACAACGGACTTATTATTGAGGAGTGTATGAACCCAAACTTCATGAGAGATATTGAGTGTAATATGTCAATATTTAATTCATGTTCAAATCTTAATTAAAAGCTTTAACTTGGAAATGTTCCAAATGAAAGGCTATGGCTGATTCAACTAAAGGTTAAGTACATTGCTTTGAATAGCGCCATGATAAAAGTAATGTATAAATATAAATGCACAAATTTATAACCGAATTAAGGATGATTCCAAAGCATTAAGAATACTACATGATTGTTATATGATAATAGCGCAATGATAAGAGCTCACTAGAAGTGGAGAAATATACTTTGGATAGTTCCACATGGTAAGGTAGTTCATCAACATTGGAGAGAGTTGACTGGCAGAGTAGTTAATTAAAACAACATAACAGATCCATTCATGAAGGGTCTAACTTGATTAGTTCTCATCAAACTGATCGAAGGGATGAGATTTAGATTCCATAATCGGCCCCAAGTGCAAGTGGGAGATTGATAGAGTTAGAGTTGTGCCCTAAGGGCAATTATGTAATTTCTTACATATATCTAAACCAATAATCAATCTTGTTTGAAATAAAAGGAGTTTTTTCTATTATATATTTGATATAATATGTTATATATTAATTAATTAATTTAATTAAAAGTAAATTTATTAGAAATTCCATGGATATATGTTTTGTGATAGTTGTTACAACGCATTGTAACCATGAGTGATTTATCACAATAAATAAACATACTATTTTAAATATTCCTAGTCAAGATGGAGACTATATATCTATACATCTGTTGAGAGTAGAGTACATAACGCTCTTCAAATGTTGAGTGGTGTATTACTCATGATTGTTGGAGGCACCAAAGGTTATGTACTGATAGTTATTTGATAACTATGAAATGACTCATTCGATAGTGTTCTATTGGTTAATATAACAACAGTCAAGCACCTAATATCGATGTGATAAAATTACTCAGTTTCTTTGACTTGAGAATACCATTGATCTTTAATGTGGAAACTTTGCTTCGATTATAGTTAAATCGTGGCACGACATCTATTGAATGACTATAGTTAGGTCAAGTGGAAGCAATGGAAGTGAAAAACTATTTAAGAGAGGATTCATCCCCTCGGTTATACGAGGATAGTACCATGGTCAATTGAAGTCAAGTCAAAGTCTCTAACCAGTGCAGTTTAGTTAGTAATAATTGTTCTTATTGAACCAAGTACCTTGTGTTTGGACTATACAAATATGGACGATATTTGAAATTTACCATTACCAAATTCCATAAGTCCAATGATATATTTTTCATAAAGAGAATTACTGTAAATAATTATCAGTACCAAGTAATGCTTAATAAAGTAAAATTGGATTTTACCGATACCAAATAAGCGATCAATTTGGCCATAATGTCACACTATCTATTAACTGATATGTTAACGTTGATATTCGAATTGTTCAGTTTTAATCGTTGACCAAATTTGCACCTAAGAGTCACATAACCAAAACATTGAATATTCCTTTTACCACCCAATTTAATTAATTTTTTATTGCTATAAATTGATTAATATTTATGAAATATTAATCGTAGAATTTTATTTGGTGTGTTGAACAATATTAAATAGTGTATTTATAATAGTTATAAATACAGTGATCGATATAGGATATTAGTACATGTTTAAATTGGACTTAAATACAATAAATATTGTTCGGGCTTGAAGTGTGTTAAAAGGTCGTATGGGCCATGACAATTTTGGCCATGATTTGATCATGGTAGGGTTGGCTATATGATGGCATTTGGGTGTGGTTTGATGTATTAAAAAGGTAGAGAATCAATAGGAAAAGAATAAGGATCTAGATCCTACATTTTCTCTCTAGTCTCTCCTTTATATAAGGATCATTCTAAAATTAAGTTTTATAGCCTCCATGTAACGAACCATAATTTAATCACTTTGGACTTGAAAATTTAATATATTATTAAATATTTAAAAAAAGGATTTTATAACACAAATAAACATGTTTTGTGTAATAAATAATAGTGGAAAACTTATTTGTAAATTTTTTTACATAAATAAGTAGTTCAGAGAAAAATAAAAATGTGATCGAAAATCGTTTTTTAGATTTTCGACGTTTCATCGATCAAAAGTTGTTAGAATGAGTTGTGCACACTAGTGTATATACGTACATATACTTATACAATTAAGAAAGGTAATTTATTTGTTAATTAAATGGATTAATACAAACTATATTCTTGAAGTTACTTTAAAGTTAAATAAAGAGTGAATTTTTATAACATAGATATCCATGTTTTGTAAGAGAAGTGCATAAAAGCATGTGCACTAAGGACATGACATGATGAAGGGGAGATGTTGTTTAAATTCTAATTGGAGGGTAGTATCTCTTGGTTTAGGAAAGGTTATATTGATAATTTACCACTTTTCATTTCTATAAAACAACGCCTTCTTTCCATTTCTCTTTTTTACTTCATTTTCTTTTCCACTTCTACATTATCTTTTCACCCTCCATTCTTTTTTCCTCTAAGATTTATAAAATAAAGTCACCTCAAAGTTGCTTCTTTCTTCGCTAAAACAAGTATACAAGCCTTCAAATGTATAAGCAACCTCCTCTACATCTCAAGCTACCAAAGTCAAGCTAACCCCCCTCCCCTTAGGCAAGTGCATGAGCAACTAGAGGTCCCCAGAGTCCTTCGAGTCAAGTTTTCCAAGAGAAAGTTAGGTCCTTATGTGTTGTCGAGGTCGAGGAAGGCTTGTGTCATTTTGATTTGGTCTTAGCTTGCTTGAAAGTGAGTTAAACTCACTTTAGAATAGTTGAAAAATTGAAAAAATGTGTAGAACATAAAATCTTGATTGTATTGTTTATACTTGCGTATGTTTGGATGTTTAGATTTGATTTCCACTTCAAAGTGGATGACATAAGTAACCATTGTTTTGTAGGGGACAGAAAGAGGAAGTCAAAGTACCTTCGTAGTGAATAGGTCGCTACAGAACACTTCAAAATGCATACATATATGAGATTTACAAAGGACTCTTGTAGAGACACTCTAAGGAGTTTCCTACCAATGTATATTCACTTCCACATGTAAGTTATTTGTGGAATGTATGCATGAATATATATGACATATACCATGTTTTATGGAAGTGTCGTTATAGTGATTATTGCTATACCAATACTTTGAAATATCATTCTTTTGAAATCCATTGTTTGTTGATCTCGTGCTTGACTTTTTACGAAACAAATATTTGGTCATGTTTTTGCACTTTTAGTGAAAAAGTGCAACGGCTTGGAAAAAGTTAGAACCCCAAAAACCTAAAAGTGTTCAAAAGATTAGAAATGGATTTCCTTTACCGATTTCTTAAAAAGTCAAGTTTTAAAGAATTTTCAAATGTGTTTATTTGATTTCAAAAATCTTTAATTTTTTGTGGATGCATACTAGATCCATAGTATGTTGTTCTAAAAATAAAAATAGAGGATCCATACTTTGAAAAAATGTGGAGCACATTTGAAAGGGATCGACTTAGAGAAATTTTCAATATTATTTAACGACACTTTTTACGACTTTTTTCTAGATTTTTACAAAAATGGTTCTAACTTATTTTTCTCTTCATGGGTTTTAATATAGACATTTTTTACTCATTTCCAAGAATTTTAAATGTGTTTTACAAATGTTTGTGATGTGAAAATCAAGCACAAGTTCGGTTTTAAAAGTTTAAAAGTTTGATTCGGTTATGGAGAGTATTTAGTTTTATCCTTAGTACCAAACATTGAGAAGGCAGATTCATTACGATTTGTAAGATTTAGAAATATAGTGTCTAGGCAAGCCAGGGCATTCGGTGCCTTGACTTAGCTTGCTTCATTTTTAAGCGATGGATAGTACAAGTTGGAAACCAAATTTTTGTGATAAGGATAAGAAATTTAATTCATGTGATATCACTTATATGGAAAGGATTTAAGCATATACTTAGCACTACACGTCGAGATATGAAAACTCGCCTCTATCCTAAAAGTTAAGAATGTACGTCGAGGCAAGGCTTAGAGGTAACGCTACCTTGTCTTGATTCATTGTTAATCAAGGGATAGTACAAGTTTGAAATCGGCGAGTGGTAATAAGGGTATGCGATTTATTTTCCATATATGATTATTTTTTTATTCCAATAGTTGATTTATTAATTATCAATTATCAATTCCGTTATATTCTTGTCTTTCATTGATCAAAGACGATTTGTTGCTCATTTACAGCATTGATAACCTTTATCAGAAATGACTAAAACCAAAGAGCAGGTGGACGTCAAGCTATGTAGGGTTGCTTCCATTAAAGTATCTTCACATCTAGTCTAGATTGGATTCGGTTGTATGCGTGAAAAGATGTGAAATACTTGGATACTCGGTAAGGTTGGCGGGGTTTGGCTTGGATATTTCCGAGAGAGTCACGGAGTACATGACCCTCTTAAGTATATTTTATAGAGGTATACTCTCTGGAAGAGGACGCACCCTCCTAATCATTGCTGGAAAAATTCCTTCTCCTTGTTTTTGATTCAAACCTTGGAATTGATTTTTCTTAATTGCATCAGAAAGTATCTTGTGGTCTTGATGATGTTTAATTATTCATGTCCATTCTTTTATGCTTGGACGTTGTTCTTGTAAGGGGAAATCCGTTCCGTGTTTTACGGCATAGTCTCATAAGTTATTTTGCATGGTCCATTTTTATTTGGAGTTACCAGACTCATTGTCTGACCTGATTTGTTTGTTTTTCCTAAATTCTCCGGTACTCATTTTTATTTGAATAATCTGGGAGTGACAAGTTCCTTTAGGATCTTTTGAAGATGATGGATGAACAGGGGGCTCCTTATCTATCTAGCTATCTATTTCTGATGTTATAAGATGTTTGTTGTATGTATATGTATTTTTTATCAATAAGTGTAAATGCAGGTTGTTATAAATGCCTATGTTGATAATAGTACTTTTGTTGTAACTTTGATAACTCCATGTTGGGGAGTAAGCTTAGGTACTATCTTATTGTTATATTATATTTAACAGTTCCGTTGTGAGATTTCTGTTCTTTTTTTTATTTTACCTCATGATAACTCTTCTTTCATATGAATTGGGCAGTGGTATACGAATACCGTAGATATATTAAATGTCGTTCCCAAGAGTCAGGAAAGTTAGTAATCATATTTGGTATCAGAGCTTCGGTTGAGTGAACACATTAGACTGATTAGGGTATAACTCATCAAGGATAGGGTACGTGATGCCCTAGAATAAGTTAATCTTGAGAGAGCATATTTGTAATTTTTATAACAATAATATTTATCTTCTAAAGTCTCGTTTTCGATACTTTGGTTTTGTTTCCTTTAACTCTTTTAATCCTATCTTTGTATTCTAAAGATACCTGACATTTTTTCAGGTGATAGAAAATGAATACAAGAAAAGGGGGAAGGAGAGGATTTGGAACTAGCATGGCTACCAATGACAGGGTGCCTATGAATGCTACTTTTCCAGTTGTAGATCCGGCTGAGGAAGAGGTAGTGCAAGTTCAACCCTTCATGAACTTTATGGCTTTGTGTAAGAATTTTACTACTTTAGTTGGGAAACTATTTTAGAGGACTGAAGATATTCTTGGAGTGCAGATGTGGCTTCAATCTTATGAAAGAATATTTAGGGATCTTCGGTTAGAGGATATAGAGAAATGGCTGTTGGCATCAAGACAACTTCAAAAGTCGACGACGGATTGATGGGATTCTATAACAGCTAATACTCTAGAGGAGGGTTTTTTGGTCCCACTTCAAGGATGTTTTTGAAGCATAATTTATTCCAGAGGCCAGAAGAACTCAGTTGTTTAGGAGTTTCATTGATTTAGAGCCGGGTGGTATAACGGTGTCACGGTATGAGCATAAGCCCAATGCATTGTTCTGTTTCAGACATGGATTTATGGAAGCGCCGCTCAAGAAAAATGAAATGTTTGTGAATGGGATGCGGCCAGAGTTCTATCGTGAAATGATCAATCATCTTATTGGTATATTTACCAACATTATCGGCATGATTTTGAGATTTGAAGCTCTTGATATTAAGGAAGGAGTTCAGAAGGGTGTAGTACCGGTGGTACGTGCCAAGCCTTTATCAGTTATACCAGTTGGAGGCATGCTAAAATTCAATTATAAATTTAAGGAAAAATAAGAAGTGGGCATGGAAGAAACCCGAAGGTGGGGTTTCATCATCGAAGAAGCAGCTCAACTTGGTCCATATTCTTTAGATAAGTGCAACAAAATGGTCCACTTTGCAAATCAATGCACGAACACTAGTGAACCAACATGTTAAAATCGATAATAAGGACACATGAAAAATGAGTGCCTTTTTCAAAAGAAGGGGTCTCAAGGACAGGCTTTTACCATTGAAGAGGTACCATCCATTTCTATAAAAAAGGGAAGAAAGTGTTGCAAGGTATATTATCCATCCATGATATTCCTGCAAGGATGTTATTTGATAAAGGGGCTTTCTATAGTTTTATTTCTTATGATCTAATGAACAAACTAAACCTTAAATATGTTATTATAAGTAATCCTCTTTGTCTATCAAACCGAATTGGGGTCCGACAAATCTAGACACTATGTCTAAATGTGCTTATTTTTTGTTGAAATCATCTCTTTCCTTTTGACTTGTTTGTTCTTATGTTCATGGGTTTTGGAGTGTTTGCTGGGAATGGATTGGCTATCCGAGTTTAAAGCTATCTTGGATTGTGTTTGAAGAAGGGTCATAATAAAGGATGCGGTAGGAAGAAGCATTGATATATGTTGTGAAGAGTCTAACAAGTTAATGAGTTGTTTTCTTTATTCACTCGAAGTGGATAAAAGTGGAGCTAGAAGATGCACTGGTTGTTCGGGATTTCATTGACATTTTTGATGAGGTGTAATGTTTATCTCCTCACCATGAAGTAAAGTTTCGTACTGATTTGGTTTCAAGAAACAGACCTATTGTACAACCCCTATGAAGGATGGATCCGAAAGAGAAGGAGATAGAAGGGTAGACGTATGACTTGCTGCAGAAGGGGTGGATCCGACGTAGTACCTCGAGTTAGGAATTGACAAGCATCTTTGTTACAAAGGCGGATGTTCTCTAAGGTTATGCATAGACTACCGGAGTTGAACAAAAAGATTATCAAGCATAAATATCCTTTGCCAAGGATCGGCGATATGTTTGACTAACTTCATGGCGCTCAGATATTTTCTTAATTGGATCTTACCACCAGTTTCCACCAATTAAGGGTAGCAGAGGAGAGTGTGTCCTTAACAGCTTTTTGGACTTCGCAATAATTTTACAAGTGGTTAGTTATGCTGTTTGGATTGATTAATGCACCCGTTTATTTTGTGGACTTAATGAATCGAGTATGTCGGGATAACCTTAATAAATTT
Source organism: Allium cepa (assembly GCA_030765085.1). Classification (NCBI taxonomy): domain Eukaryota; kingdom Viridiplantae; phylum Streptophyta; class Magnoliopsida; order Asparagales; family Amaryllidaceae; genus Allium; species Allium cepa. The sequence goes on along the minus strand of CM060929.1, from coordinate 725,266,572 downwards.
ACTCTTGTCTTTATTGATGACATTATTATCTATTAAAAGATGGATGATGAGAACAAATACCATTTCTGTGTCGTACTCGATACCTTAAGAAGCCATGTGTTGAAGGCAAAGTTCTCTAAGTGTCATTTCTAAAAATTCGAAGTTAGGTTTCTAGGGCATTTTGTTCCAAGAAAAGGCATATCAGTGGACCCAGCTAAGATTGTTGCGGTTCAAGACTAGAAGAAGCTTGAAAGTACGATGGAAGTTAGAAGTTTCTTAGGATTGGTAGGTTTTTGTTGCAATTTTATCAAGGACTTCTTGAAGGTTTCTTCTCATTTGATGAAGTCAACAAAGTAAGATGTTAGGTTCATTTGGACTTCTAAGTGTGATCAATGTTTCAATGAATTAAATGAGAAGTTGACTGCGCACCTATTTCAAGCATTCCAGATGGGAGCAAAGGTTTAACTGTGTATACAGATGCTTGTGGAACTGTAGTGGCAGTAGTTTTGATGCAGCATGGGAAAGTTATTGCCTACGAGAGTTGATAGCTAAAGCCACATGAGAAAAATTATGCTATGCACGATTTGGAACTTTTTGCTATTGTCTTCGCACTAAAGATGTGGAGGCATATCTTTTGGGTGAAAAATTCGAGGTATACATGGACGAAAAATCCTTAAGATACTTCTTTACCTAGAAAGATTTGAATCTGAGGCAGCAGAGATGGCAAGAGTTTCTCACTTCTTATGATCAGGAGATTCTTTATACCCTTGGAAAAGCAAATGTCATTGCTGATGTGCCGAGTAGGAATGTAGCAATGGTTGCAAACTTAACAGGCAAGCCGGTTATGATGGAAAGGATCGCATTTAGTCAAGGGGTAGATCATATCTTGGCTCGACTTAAGAAGGATGTTGAAGAATGTATTATTTCTAGCTTTGACATTGATCCGCGGGGCATATTGAAAATTAATGGGTGTATTGTGTTTCAAACTTTAATGAACTTAAGTAAGAAGTGTTAGCAGAATTCCATTGTTCAAAGTTATCTTTCCATCTAGGAGTGACCAAGATGCTCAAGGATATGAAGAGGATATTCTGGTGGAAAGGGATGAAGCGAGATATATCAATCTTTGTGAGTTGTTGTGCGAACTGCCAACAGATTAAGAGTGACCTGTAGAAGACAACTGGACGGCTTTAGCCATTGGAGATCCTAAAGTAGAAGTGGAAGCAGATATCTATAGACTTTATTGATGGGCTTCCTAGGTTGAAAAAATAAAACGAAGGCATTTGGATTATAGTCGGTCGACTGACCAATAGTGCACATTTCATTCCTGTTAACCCGGTTAAGACTGCTATGAGTCTAGAAAGTTTGTATGTGAAGGATATTATGAGACTCTATGGAATTCCTTGTAGTGGTATAAGTGATTGAGACTCAATATTCACTAGCAGGTTCAGGGAGGGACTACAAACCGCTTTAGGGACTGAGCTAAGTCTGAGTACAGCTTACCATCCCCAGACAAATGGGCAAATGGAGAGAGTGAACCAGATCTTGGAGGATTTATTGCGAGAATGCATTCTAGAATTTAGGGTTTCTTGAGAGGATCATTTATCCGTAGTCAAATTCACTTACAAAACAACTATCAAACAACCATTGGTATGACCCCTTTCGAAGCTCTTTATGGTTGTCCATGTCGTACTCCTTCGTGTTGGGTTGAATCTAGAGATTGACATGTTCTCGGACCCGGTATAATATTAGAAGCCAACTAGAAGGTAGCTGATATTAGAAGGAAGATGAAGGAAGTGCAAGATTGGCAAAAGTGTTATGCAGATCAAAGGTGTGTGGATCTATAATTCTCAGTGGAAGATTTAGCGTTTGTAAAAATCTCTTCGTTGAGAAGTATTGTGAGGTTTGGGAAGATGGGGAAGTTAGCCCCTCGATATATTGGTCATTTTCCCATACTGGACCAGATTAGTAGACTTGCATATAAAGTGGAATTACAAGATAGACTATTAGATGTGCACAACGTATTTCACGTATCTCATTTATGTAAGTATGTACAGGACCCTTCGATGATAGTAGAACCAGCACGACAAGTTGATTTGGAGGTTCATCCTAATGAAACCATTCTTAGGCGGCCTATTCGTATCATCGCTCGAGATATAAAGCGACTAAGGATGAAGGTTGTGAACCTTGTTAACGTTCAGTGGAGTAGAGATGATAGAGATTGTAGTTGGAAAATCGAGGACTATATTATGGATTCTTATCCCGAGTTGGTATAGTGGTTGTTTGTATTTTGTTGTTTCTTTTTAGTGTACTCAATAGTTGTGCTGAAGTCACTTTCCTTATATCTATATATGCGGTATATATGATATTGTTCAGGTTTATTTGATATCTTGTATTTATGTGATTAATTTCGAGGATGAAATTTCATTTAAGGAGAGGAAGATGCAACGATCCGTAATTTAATCACTTTGAACTTTTATATTTTTAAATATTTAAATAATGGATTTTATAACACAAATAAATATGTTTTATGCAATAAATAGTAGTGGAAAACTTATTTTGTAAATTTTTTTGTATAAATAAGTAGCTCGGAGGAAAATCGAAAATCGTTTTTTGGACTTTCGATGTTTCATCGATCAAAAGTTGTTAGAACAAGTGATGCACACTAGTGTGCATATGTACACATATTTATACAATTAAGAAAGGCATTTTTTTAAAATTACATGGATTAATACAAATTATATTCAAGAAGTTACTTTAAAGTTAAGAATGAACTTTATAACTTAGATATTTGTGTTTTTGAAAGAGAAGTACACAAAAGGATGTGAAGTAAGGACATGACATGATGACGGGGCGGTGTGTTGTCTAAATTCAAATGGATGGTAGTATCTTAGTTTAGGAAAGGTTATGTTGGTAATTTACCACTTTCAATTTCTATAAAACAACACCCCCTTTTTGCTTCTCTTCTTCACTTCATTTTCTTTTCCACTTCTACATTTTCTTTTCACCTTCCATTCTTTTTTTTCCTCTAAGCTTCATAAAAGAAAATCACCTCAAAGTTAACTTTGTGATACAAAAGATGCTTTTGTACTGAAATTCCTAACAAAAGCATGGTAAAACAATTATGGAACAGAATTCTTTTGCACTATAAAATAACAAGGACTTAGTTAAATTAAACTAGACAAATTGAGACTGATGCTTTTGTTTTTGCCTTGACAGGATGAAGACGAGACCAAGAAATGGTGTTTTGTGGATTCAAATGTTTTTCCTACTTCATAAACCATGGGGAGATGACATACAGGGAACAACTTCCATCTTTCTCTTGCCAGGTCCCACAACGTGACATTATAAATTAATTTACATTTTTTTTGACCTTGAACAGTGCTTTCATCAGCAATTTATAACTTATAATTATCATGTAGAACCTTCAAATTTTGTGGTCATACAATAGTTTTGTAATGGAAATGCATGAACTTTTTGAACCTACTCATTTAGTCTTTTTAGTATTTTGATGCGATAGATCATCTGACAAAGTTTGTGCACATACAGTATAGTCCACATATGACCTGTTCATATAGAAACCACCGATAATATGCACTACAATTGCATATATTTGTAGGGAAGTTATTAATGCTTATATTTGGCTATAGGCTGTAGGAGGACATGGAGCTGAGCTAACTGTAGTGACTGGATCAATGGAAGTATTAAAACCATGTCATGCAGTGGCTACTTCAGGCGTACCTTTAAGAGAGAAACTATTCAACGTATCTATATGTTATCATGCACATTTCAATTTATTCCAACACAGCGATTTTGCTAGATGTTTTGGTAGAACTCCCGATGTAGGTGCTATAGAGGTAGCAACTCCTATTTTTGTCCATAGAGATGATGCCAATCAACACAGGAAAAGAAGTCATGGCGTTGTTTTTTTCTTGAACAGCGGAGGAGAGGTATGTATATATTCAGTAATTTAGTGTATTTAAATAGAATTTGCCCTTAATATATAGATTTTGTTGTGAAATAAATTTCTTCAAATAAAGAAATATATTACATATTCAGGTCACATCTTACTTCCCAAACTTGCATGGTGATGGCGTAGTGTGGAGATGGCAAATAACAACAGGGGCAACATGGTCAAACCTCCCGTCTCCATCCAGCTTAATGGAAGATAAAGTGATCCCAACCCTAAAAACGTTCAAACTGAGAGTGCACGATTATCAGGAAGTGATAATAGCAGGGGGCGACCAAGAAGCAATTGTGATATCACCAGGTGGCAGCCAGCTAGTGACGGTGGAGCTGCCTGGATCGCCAACTCACGCTCTGGTCTTGTAGGATTTTTCAGGTGATGGCCTAACGGATATCATTCTAGTAACTTCTAGCGGGGTTTATGGATTTGTGCAAGCCAGGTAGCCTAGAGCTTTGTTTTTCAGTACTCTTGTTGGTTGCCTCATTGTTATCATAGGAGTTTTATTTGTTTCTCAGTACTTGAATTCTACTGGAAAAGGCAAGCCCAGGGTTTCCATGGATTATAGGTGAAAAGACTACTTGTGCTGACAATGTTATCGCAGTTGTATTTGGTATGTGAAATTAAGGGACTAATGTTAAATGTAAAAATATGCATAAGGAATCAGATAGTGATAATTTTGATATGAATGATGGTGTTTTTATGCGATTGGGAAGAAAAAATTGATGTATTTTTGTTGGTTTTCTTGATCATTTTAACTTTTCGGAACATGTAGTAGTTGTTTTCTCCTTTCTGGAACACAACAATTTCTCATTAAAGTTACAGTGTAAGATGTGTTCGCCGAGTGCTCTGTTAACTTTGGAGGCTAGCATCGTTTGATATTCTATAATAGTTTAAGTTTTTGAATTGTAATAATATGTTCATACTGGTTTACAGGTACGAAAGAGTTAAAAGTTCAACACGGTTAAATGTTTAACACTGTTGTGTTGTTTAAAGTATTTTGTTTTGAGTTTGAGGCATGGCATTTTTAATCTATTTGTTTTGAGTTTAATGTAGGTTATTTTATGGTGTTTTTCAAAATGCAAATGCAATATTTAGCCACGGCTCTAAGCCGTGGCTAATTTATATTTAACCATGGCTCAAAGCCGTGGCAAAATTTTATTCAGCCATGGCTAATATTAATTTTGCCATGGCTCAAAGCCGTGGCTGAATATAAGGTTGCCACGGCTCGTAGCCGTGGCAAAATTTTTGCCACTCCCCATTTCGCCACGGCTCTGGGCCGTGGAAAAATTATTTAGCCACGGCCCAGAGCCGTGGCAAAATGGCTTTTCTGGTATAGTGACGTTGCTTCTTTCTTCTCTAAAACAAGTATACAAGCATTTAAATGTATAAGCAACCTCCTTTACATCTCAAGCTACGAAAGTCGAGCCAAACCCAACCCCCTCCCTTAGGCAAGTGCGTGAGCAGTTAGAGGTCCTCGGGGTCCTTCGAGTCAAGTTTTTCAAGCAAAAGTTAGGTCCTTGTGTATTGCAGAGGTCGAGGAAGGCTTGTGTTGTTTTGGTTTGGTCTTAGCTTGCTTGAAAGTGAGTTAAACTTACTTTAAAATAGTTTAAAAATTGACAAAATGTGTAAAACATGAAATGTTGATTATATTGTTTATACTTGTGTATGTTTACATGTTTGGATTGGATTCCTACTTGAAAGCATATGGTGTAAGTAACTATTGCTTTGCAGGGGATAAAAAGAGAAAGTCGAAGTGTATTCGTAGCGACTAGGTCGCTACGGAACACTTCAAAATTCATATATATACATATGCATATATATATACATATATATATACACACACACATATACATATACATATACATATACATATATATATACATACACACACACACACACACATATATATATATATATGAAATTTATAGGGGACTCTTATAGAAAGACTCTAAGGAGTTTCTCGCTAATGTTGATTTACTTCCATATATTTATTGTTTTTGAAAGGTGTGGATGAATATATATATATATGACATATACCATGTTTTACGGAAGTTTCATTATAGCAAATATCAACTCTTTGAAATTTCATTATTTTAGATCCATTGTTTGTTGATCTCATGCTTGATTTTTAGAAAACAAATATTTGAAAGGGATTGATTAAAGAAATAATAATTAGCGATACTATTTGCGACATTTTTCTAGATTTTCACAAAAATGGTTCTAACTTATTTTTCTCTTCATGGGATTTAATATGGATATTTTTTTACTCATTTCCAAGAATTTTATATATCTTTTACAAATGTTTGTGATTTGAAAATCAAGTTCAAGTTCAGTTTTAAAATTTTAATTCGGTTGTGGAAAGGATTTAGTTTTGTCCTTGGTACCAAACATCGAGAAGGTAGATTTGTCACTATCTATGAAATTTAGAAACATAGTGTCTAGGCAAGGTCAGGGAATCCAGTGCCTTGACATAGCTGGCTTCGTTGTTAAGCGAAGGATAATACGAGTTGCAAATCAAAGTTTGGTGATAAGGATAAGAAATTTAATTTCCATAAGCGATATCACTTATGTGGAAAGGATTTAGGCATATACTTAGCACTAAATATCGAGGTAACAAAACTCATCTCTATCTCGAAAGTTAAGAATGTACGTCGAGGCAAGGCTTAGAGGTAATACTACCTTGACTTGTCCGGCTTCATTGTTAATCGAGGGATTGTACAAATTTGAAATCAGTGAGTGATGATAAGGGTATGAGATTTAATTTACATATATGATCATTTTGTAATTCCTCATAGTTGATTTATTGACCATCGATTCCACTATCTTCTTTATGTTTCGTCAATCTAAGACGTTGCTCATTTAAAGCATTGATATCCTTTATTGAAAATGATTAAAACCTAAAAGCAAGTGGACGTCAAGCTATGTGGGGTCGCTTCCATTACGGTATCTTCACATCTACTCTAGATTGGAATCGATTATATGCATGCGGAGATGTGAAACACTCGGATACTTGGTATGGTTGGCGAGGTCCGGCTTGGACATTTCCTAGAGAGTCAAAAATTATATGACCATCTTAGGTATATTTTCTAAAGGTATACTTTCGGTTGGGAGGGGGGCGCACCCTCCTAGTCATTATTGAAAAAATCCTTCTTCTTGGTTTTGATTCAAAACTTTAAATTGATTCTATCTTAATTGCATCGGGAAGTGTCTTGTGTTCTTCGTGATGTTTAATTATTTGTATCCATTCTTTTATGCTAGGATGTTATTCTTGTAAGGGGAAATTCATTCCATGTTTTGCGGCATGGTCTCGCAGGTTGTTTTACGTGTTTCATTTTTATTTAGACTTTACTCATACTAGACATATTGTCTGACTCGAGTTGTTTGTTTTTCCTAAACTCTCGTGTACTCCTTTCTATTTGAGCAGCCTGGAAGTGATAGGTTTCTTTGGGCTCTTTATAGATGGCGGACGAGCATGAGGATTCTTATCTATCTAGCTATCTATTTCCATTGTTATGAGATGTTTCTTGTATGTATGTGTATTTTGTATCAGCAAGTGTATAGATAGGTTTTTATAACTGCCTAAGCTGATAGTAGTACTTTTGTTGTAACTCTGATAACTCCATGTTGGGGAGTAACCTTAAGTATTGTCTTATTATTATATTATATTTAACCATTCCGTTGTGAGATTCGATTTTTTTTCTTTTATTTTACCCCATGACAACTCATCTTTCAACTGTTTGGGCAATGACACACGAGTATCGTGGATGTATTAGCTGTCATTCCCAAGGGTGAGAAAGGTGAGCCATCACACTCCATTAATCCCCTTGCTGGTCGAAAATTATAGACTTTCCTTCCTCCATAATTTTTAAGCTTAAATCAAATAAAATCAAAGTTATACGATAGTCGGTAGTCAGCAATTTCAAGCTAGCATCTTAAATGGTTGAATATGTTGGTGCATATACATGTGTTAAAAAAATATTCTTGTATGCTTGCTGATATTAAACTCACGATATAAAAACAAAAAAAACATTTTTTTTGGTAATTAAATAATATTATATATGATATTATTATCTAATAAATTATATTCCAAAGATTAAAATCATATAATATTTTAAAATTTATAAAATTATGCTTTTGCACAGTAATAATTCGACGGCAGAGATTAATTTAGTTTAATATATATTTTTTAAATATTAATACAACTATTTATTTAAGTAGAAATTGATTATAATATAAATAAATATATACAAATTTAATATAATTTGACATTAAGTGTAGGATTTCATATAATAACATTACGTAATTTTCAGATTTTGAGAATGATTTTCTAAATAATTATAATAATTAATTTTGATCGATTTTTAAATTATTTAATAATTGTTTATTTAAAATTGTTTTCATAAATCCGAAAAAAAATCGTGTCATGAGCTTAAACTCAGTTTGCATCAATTTTATAAAATTATACACACACACAGATATATATATTTGTGCGTGCGTGTATGTATGTATGTGTGCATGTGTGCGCGCGCACATGTGTTTGTATATTTATAGTTAAATAAAAAAATTGTTTTTGATTTTGCAGCAATGACTAAAAAATTGGTGTAAAATTAGTTATTATATGATTTTGAAATTTAATATAAATGAACATTTGTACAAATACATCTTAAATGTTTTATATAAATTATTGCAATTATTAATTCCACATATATATGTATGTTTGTATGTATATATACACGGTTGTATTTTACATATGTATAATATATATACACACAACATTTTATGCTTAAGCGCGCGCGCACACACAGATATATATATATGTTCATTTAGACAACATATAGAATACTAGAAGGATTAACATGTCTGTTGAAATGTAAATCACAACGCATATACATGGGTATATCAAACCGTACACACTTTATTATATTGCACGTACACGTACACACATATATGTATAAGATACACATATTCAAACATAATCCAAAATAATATAAAGTCAAATTTTATTTGTAAAATAAAATAAAATAATGATTTTATTTAAAAGAAATTTATAAAAGTTCTAAATGAATTAGACTATAAATCGAATAAAGATCCAAAATGGATTTTTTTTTTTTTTAAATTTACTCATTTCTTCCACTACGAGCTGGCAAATTCCATCATAATTTTAATACAAATCTAATGTCGCAAGTTGTATGCAAAATGGAGTTTATATGAGAGAGTTATACTAGGGTCATTTTGTAATTTATAAAGTTTAAGGGATGAAAAAAATTTACCTTTCTCCCCCTTTCAAACCCTAGCCATCGCCGACCTAATTTCATCCAATTATTGTTGCCACTGCAAACTGTCATACCCGACCTCACACCTACCGTTGAACTCCTCGCATCGAGTCGTGTCCATCCATACCTTTCATGTCAAGCTCGACCGCATCTTTTGAAACCCTAATTTGCATCGTTGTGCCCTCATCTCTTCCACTTCATGAACGCACCGGAGCCACTGCTGGTTACACCACTGATTCCCACTTTGAAGCCGACCTAATGTGTGCTTGCCAATGATGAACTGTAACGATGAAGTTGATTGAAGCGTGCATGAATATATGCAAGATGGTTCATGAACCGTAACTGGTGGAGAAAAAATTTGTTCTTTTATTAAAAATAAATTGATTTTTAAAAAAAGGATTATTTAAAACAATTTAAAATTTCAAACTCTAGTTTTTTCAACATAATTGAAAAAAAATTCCTTGATAATCCTACCAGTTGAATACATCTTGAACTATCAACTTTAACTCGATGAGAATGTTTTTCTAACTCAATGAGGAAGTTGCAAAGTCCACCATTAAGATATAATTTTATTTTGGAGATATAGTTGTATTATTTGAATACACCATCTAGGTAATTTATAGCACTAATAAGCTACATAAAATATCTTATCAAATCCGACCTATTAAAAGTGAAATATTACCTTAATTAATTAATTCATGCCCATAAATATTTTGGCCTGCCTTATTTTAAAATAATTTTAAAAAAAATCGACTACCAAAGTTATATATATATATATATGTATGTATGTATGTATGTATGTATGTATACTATCTATTATACTGACCCAAAATAATTAAAAAATACATATAACAACTATATATCTTATTAATTAATTTTAGGCTCTCTACTAATAATTAATTAATTGATATAACTATTATATTAATTTCTCCATAATAATAATAATTTAAAACTTTTATAAATTATTTGATTTTTTTCGGTTCCAATTCGGTTTGACATTTTTATCACAAAACCAACCGAACCGATCAAACACTCATCTCTATACATAAGACTCTTGTTGAGTCAATATGTAATTTTTTTTCAAACAATTACAAGTACGTAACCTATTGGTGTTCCTAACGGTCATTGGTAATTCATTATTCATTCTACGGAGAGCGCTGTATACATTAGTTTCAATGGATATATCGATATCGCGTTCTCTATACAACTTGACTATGAACATTTAATGACAAATTGTTATTTTACTCAATTCAATACTCATGGTTACGAACATATTCGTAACTGCAATCAATCAAATACTTTTCCTAATACCTGTATATGTTTAATATACATAACATTATTTATATCCCAATATAACAACATATAGAATAGAAAATAAATCAAAAGCTTGCTTTAATTCGAATATGATTGCTATAAAAGTTAAGTTATATAGTCAAATTACATAATCGCCCCAATGCACACCCTTTAAACATATTAGATGATTCTTTGTCTTATGAATCGAGTGCCGCAAAGCTCAGCAAGGAGTTTGATAGTGTATTCTTTTGGGACTCAAGCAAAAAAATTGGAATATATTATATCAAGAATTTCTTCCCTCGACATGGAATGAAGAATGCGAGTCAACTATTAGTACTCTAGTTGGTCTCTCCTGATATGGTATCTATAAATTCGTCTTCTACATCGAGTATGTTAAAAAAATTGATTTTCGTTTGTTGTCAATGCGCTTGTTGATGTTCATAGTTTCTTTCTTATGATTGGAAAGATTTGGAAGTTAAACTTGAGCAGCAATGCCCAAGCTTGTTCAACTTTGATTGAGATGTTATTGAGTATAGATTAGTTAAGGTGAAATGTGAGATTGTGTAACTCAAATATATAAGTCAAACTGCAAATCAAATTGAAGAGGAGAAAGATAAATTTTCAATGGAAGAAATGAGAAGCCATTTGAAGATACGATTCAAAAGTCATAGAGTTTTGAAGATTGGTTCAAAGTAGAGCATCAACAAGTTTACTAGGAGAAAATCTGATGGTTGACCGCTACGACCTAAAGCAGTCAACCACTTAGGAACGGTAAATCAAGAAATTAAGGTTGTGTTTTGTTTGTGATTTTTGGTTTTGAGTGTGTGCACACGACGCATTTATATTGTCGAAAACGACCAACTTAGAAAACGAAGTTAACATACAAAATAGAAAATAACTTTTTTTATTTATTTTCCACGTTTTGGGAAATAACACAAGCACGTAAAACAATCAATGCTTTCGTCGTCTCTCTATCATCTTCGTTCTCTCATCCGTCTTTCTTTTATCTCTTTCGGCGTCCCTTCATTCTTTTAATATTTAAGATACATATTGAAAACTAAAACACAAAATTCGTTTTTAAATCAAACACTACCTAAATTTCTTGATTAACTGATCGGCTGCTACCTGCCTTAGCGATGGTCTAGCTTTCTTGTTTGGAGGAGATGACCTGTTGATGTCTAATCATATAGTCACAAGACTTTTTAGGGTTGCTGTAAATCATCCTAACCTTTATTCCAACTTTCCTAACGAAGAGATTCCACTATCATTCCTTTTTAGAAATTGATCATTTTAAATTGATCATTCAGTTATAATTATTGGTTAATCTTTCCGTTATACATGTCATAATTTGGTCTCTTGTATCATGCTTGAAAGACAAACAAAGTATAGTTGTTGGATTCACAATATAAACATCTTGCTGAACCATGTTAAATTTTGTGTTCTCTTTTTATAGTTAATTTATTCTTGATGATTAGGTATTGTTGAATTGTTGTTGATGATTAATTAAAATGTTAAATCTTGGATGTTTCCACACGGTTTTCACAGAAGTTTATACTTTTTACTCTTTCATTCCTGTTTACCACCAACTCTAGTGTTCACTTCTGCAGTCCCTGGTGTAGACATAAGCTTGTATTCGAATTATTTTGAATTGCTTACAATTCATGTCTTTCTTATATAACGCGATATTAAGCTTTGTATTTGGAGGATATTTGTTATCCTTTTGTATGAAAAATGAAAAGAAAAGGCACGTCAACATTTGATGATCACGAACTGATTTTTCGCAAATTAAGTTGGCAAAATGGAGCCTACCAGAAGTAATATCAATAACATGTCAAGTTAAGATCTAATCAAACAGGTAAAAAGCCACTAGCATTAGAATTCAAACAAAATGTTTCAACAGGTGAGTCTAGAATAGACATAACATTAGAAACATCAGAATCCACCGTAAAAATAGAAGCGTCCATGGTATCATATATGGTGGGCAATTTATCGATTTATTACTAAGAAAGCTTCAATGTTCAGGATTCATAAATCATGTTTTCAGCTTCCTTCTTTATAGATTCAAAGAGTGCAGAAGAAAGATAGCGCTCTCCAAAACTTGGAAAAACCACCTGTAGCCAGTAATGTGATTCTCAAATCAATTATAATTTGCGTACTGAGGAAACTTAAGTTCGAAATTTACAATTATCCAATTAAACTGTAACCCTTGCATTGGATTCCCAATAAGAAACGATAATCAAATACATCAACCCACACATTAACTGATATTCAAAGTTCATTAAACATTAATACACTGAATAACTCATGAATGCCTTTTGATTTTCGATACCACATTTAGTGTAATTTAAGAAAATACTATAATTTAGCCTAGATAAGTGAACAGAAAACCTAGAAAATGATGACTCTACTTTGAGATATGTGAAACTTCTAAATGTTATAATGTTAGATTGAGCAAGAAAGATAACATACCACAATTAGTTTCCCCTCATTTTCTGGCCTCTTGGCAATCCTAATAGCTGCTGCGGCGGCTGCTCCTGATGATATCCCAACCTATAAGAAAATTATTATTACTTCATATGGAATAGAATCACATCGGTAATCCCCATTTCATACTAAAATACAAAAGTCAGATTGAAGTAGCAAAATTTCATTTTTTTATTTCATGGAGAATTTACCAGCAAGCCTTCTTTCAAAGCAAGGAGCTTTGCCATTTCAATAGATTCATCGCCTGAGATCTGAAAAATAGTGCATTTGATAATATGGTCAAACAAGAAGATATAATGTGTTCACATATAAAATTACAGTAAGAAACTTTGGCTGAACAGGAGAGATTTTGCACGAAGATAACATGATCTCCAAAAGAACAAGGTTGTTCCTGGTACAAAATTCATGAGCAAATAAGTATTTTGTACTACGTTTGGCGAGTGATCAACACCTTGTGATGTTTAAAATGGGACTTTGAGCTTCAGATCTCTACTAATAATCAAAATAGAAGAACTACAACCCACCTAGATTCCTCTATTTTGTAATTTTTCTCACATACTTTACTAACACACATTTAAACTCAAATTTATTAAATGCACTACTTTTTCTTGAAACGTTAGATTGAAAATCCAAGTAACCATTAAATCACAACTTTTATAAGCTTCATGATGAAAGACGACACGCACATAAAAACACAAACATGTGTGTATATCATATTAAAAAAATGATATTATCAATGTTCCGTGCCTATCAACTTAAATTCATACACCACACCTTCAAATTATCAATCGATATAGAACTGCGCTTCTAAAACAAAAGACAATTAAAGGCTTTTATATTGGCTTTTGAGGCAATTTAATTGCCTTTAGCCTTCTTTCAAGTAAAAGAAAATTTAAGCGCCTTGGACAATCTAACCGTCTTTTGGGAAAAAAGAACATTTAACCGCATTCTGGAAGAAAGACTGTTTAACCTTTTTTGAGCAATAAAAAAAAACTTAATATTGATTTTTTGTTTCAATTCGAAAAGAATAAAACAAAATGAAGAAGATTCTACAAGAACTATCTCAGAATTTGTGATGATTTTCAATCTTGTTTCATCATTTTTATTTTGATTTTGAATAATTTGCTTTTTATGAGATTGCTTCACTTTCGACAATGTTCTTCTATTTCGATTTTCATTTTATGGAAAATAATTGAAACAAGTCTTGGATGAACAAGGTTTGATACTCTATATTCTGAGATCGTCGATTCTCCTTGGGGCTTCGTAAAGATTTGTATGCTTCGTGTAATATTTTGTTTTGAAAAAAACACGAACCGTACATTACCCTGATAAAAACAATGTAAACCAAAACATTCTTTTTATATCTGCTAGATAGCAGCATGCACAAATGTGTGTTTATTTTTTAATTTTAAGAAGCTTTATTGCCATGAACTAAAAATTTTTATACACTAATATTCACAAGCGCTGACCAAGGCCTGCAACTCATTTCCATTATTTAAGAAAATAAAAGCCCGGCCTTTCAAACTAAGGCACTGTTCGCAGGCAAAAAATGCCCCGTGATCGTTGGAGACGCGTCGGACTTCCCAACGTTCCACACAAGGCATTTGAACCGTTGGGGGAAAAGGTGGAAAATGGTACGTTTGCCGTTTTCCCCCAAACAGCTACTTCTTTTGCTCTTCCTCCTCCTTTCTATTGGGTAGCCCGTGACACTCCATTTACTCCGCCGTCTAGACACAGTAGGCATACCGAGCATGGCAGCTCTAGCAGGAATGACGTTGGAAGGTCAATCGTACATACAGATTGCTTCAACAATGCCGTACATCGTTGTGTTTACTGGCTCCTATTATGCATGTTGAGCAGTGGAAGCTTATGTTAATTTTTCATAACGAACCTACAAGCTTGGATATCGTCACAAAATTGAGTGATGTAAAAAGTACCAGAATTAATAATGTATGAGTTGAAATTGTTGCGTGGACGTGGTCAGTAGTTTAGTTTGTTTTTTGAATGTATTAGTTTGTTTTAATGAAATCAAGCAATTCATTTTTATTATTTGCAATTATTAAACGCATATTACACAATTAAAGCAAATATTTAATTAACTACAAATCAATTAAATTAAAAATCACATTTCAAGTACTCCGCTCAAATTACCCTTTTCGGATCATCAAACACGTTCCTCTTTCAACCAACTTCTCTGCTCAAATACCCCGCTCAAATTCCTCGCTCAAAAATCACATTTAAGGTACTCCGTTCAAATTATCCCTTTCGCGTCATCAAACACATCTTTCAACCAATTTCTCTGCTCATATACCCCGCTCAAATGCCCAGTTACCGTTGGTCAAGAACTGACCCTAATCCTACCCAGCTCAAATAACACAATACAATCTCTCCACGTCAGTTATTCTCGAGCATTCCATTCAAGCAGCCTCATTCCTTTTCTGAACTTATAACTTCATTCAGCCTTTACTCCTTCCAAACCAGAAATACCCCACTTTCCTGCAACTTATCTCCTCAAAACTTCACAATTGACATCCTTGTGCATAGATCTGAGCAACTGTGCCACCAAAACCAAGTCTTTCTTGGTTTCATCTTGGTTGGTAACTCTATGGCCATGAGCTTTCCACCATGTAGCTTTCATGTACCTCCAAACGATGGATCTGGCCGAGCATGATTCTCATGGAAAACAAACCCAGTTTATCCTCTTTATTTTTAATCCTTCGATTTTTATACGTGATGGTTCCAACTAAAACATAGATTGCTTTATTTGTGAATGTAGATTTATTTCTACCCTTTGAGAAAGAATGGGTCTCGTTTTTCCTAGATATGAAAGATGAGTAGTTACAAATGCTCAATTAAAAAAAAACTATTACTTAGAATGTGAAGAACTACGACATACATTCAGAATATCAAGTATCTGGTGTTCTGTATTGTCCGTAATGTAGATGTGAGTTCGTTGGTCAAATTTTTGTCCGATTCCGATGATTCCAAGTTGGTATGCAGAAGTTACTGTAGTTTGAAGAAAAAACGACTTATATCTAGCTAGAGTTTAAATATGAGGATGCAACTTGTTATTGTCTATGTACAACCGTTAGTCACCATAGAGAACTATGTCGTATTTTAGTAAAATGAAGTATTTGAATGTTCCGTATTGCCGGTAATGTAGATGTGAGTTCGTTAATCAAAATTTCACCTGATTCCGAATGATCATGATGAAATTATTGCAGTTTGAACGGAAAAAAATAGAGACTTTTGTCTAGTCAGAGTTTAGCTATGGAGATGTAAGCTGTTAGTTGCTAAAACTGTTAGTCACATGAAAAACTACATAATACATTCAGAATATGAATTATTCGAGTATTCCGTATTGTCCATATTGTAGATGCGGGTTTAATGGTAAAGTTTCATCTAATTTCGAGCCGGTATGAATAAGTTTATACGGTTTGAACAACAAGAACGACTTCTGTCTAGTTAGAGTCTAGATATGATTATGTAGCATGTTATTTTCTAAATACAAGTGTACAACTGTTAGTCACCATGAAGAACTACAACATATGTTCAAAATATAAAGTATATGAATGTTCCATGCTATTTGTAATGTAGATGCGAGTTCATTGATCAAAGCCTTGTCCGATTCCAAGTCCGTATGAAGAAGCTACCGCAGTTTGAACGAAAAAAATAGCGAATACTGCCTAGTCAGAGTTTAAATATGATAATGTAGTTTGTTATTTGTCAAATACAACTATTAGTCATCATGAAGAACTAAATGGTACGTTTAAAATACGAAATATTCGAATGTTGCATATTGTCCATACCGTGATGCAAGTTCATTGGTCAAAGTTCACACTGATTCCGAATCAGTATAAAGAAGTTATTGTATATTGAAGAAAAAAATAGCGACTTCTGCCTAGTCGGGTTAGATACGGGGATGTAGCATGTTATTTGCTAAGTACGACTGTAATTCAATATGAAGAACTATAGCGTACATTTGGAATATGGAGTTTTATCTTATTCTGAGCCATTATGAAGAAGTTACTGCAATTGATCGAAAAATATTGCGACTTATGCCTAGACAGAGTTATTTATATAGGGATGTATGCTGTTATTTGCTAAATTGCTAGTTAGCACGAAGAATTATAGCGTACGTTCAAAATATGAAGTATTTGAGTGTTTCACATTATCCGTGGCGTAGATAATAGTTCATTGGCTAAAGTCTCACCTGATTCGGAGTTAGTATGAAGAGGATACCGCGGTTTGAATGAAAAAAATAGTGACGTATGCCTTGTTAAAGTTTAGATATGGGCACTTAATCTGTTATTTGCTAAATACAACTTTTAGTCAATGTGTGGATGTAGCCTTTTATTTCCTTGAATAACACTTTGATCGTAGAATGTTATTTTTAAAATTCCACAAAGACAGGATGGAACATATTCATTTAATTTCTATCATTAGCAGTAAAGATAAAACTAGTGTTCAAAATAATGTTAGAATCAATGTTGTAAATTTCTTCTCAGTCATTACTGAATCTATTTTTATTTTATTTTTTATTGTTTA
This sequence comes from Allium cepa, assembly GCA_030765085.1. Taxonomy (NCBI): domain Eukaryota; kingdom Viridiplantae; phylum Streptophyta; class Magnoliopsida; order Asparagales; family Amaryllidaceae; genus Allium; species Allium cepa. The sequence continues at coordinate 725,249,031 of CM060929.1, read as the reverse complement.
ATGATTGTCAAATTTAGACTTGAATGTACATAAGAATTGCTATGCATACGTTCAAAAATACAACCAGTTTTAACTGTTAAATATTTGTTATACATAACAGTTGTCATGCCGTGCAAAACAATTACCCAGTAAATATTTGATATAAAAAATTATATTGTAATTATTTGTCTTTGCACTGCCAACATTTGTATTTGTACAATAATACAAAATAAGTGTAAAATTTTGGTGTTGCACCGCAAAATAGATGAGTGCTCTGTAACAAAATTCATATTTTCACAAAAAATTTATAAGGCAAATATTTTCCATGCACGCAGAAATTTAGCGAACTCCACTACAATCCGACGATCTTCGATTTGACACCTCTGGTGGAGGTGAGCATGTCGTCAAATGCGACTCTCAATGGGGAGACGATTGATGGTGGTCATGTGACATAACATCTATTGTGATCATAATCAGCAATTCCAACCAAAAGTTGTCGGAAGTTGATTGTCTACAAAGTACCAATGGCGAAAATAAAGCTCAGGTGAGTGCCAAAAGGTGTGAATTCCAACGAGGAACCAACTGATGGTGGTTGGGGAGGGTGTAGATTACAACAAATGTAGAAATCGATGATCAAAAGTTGATCAAACTTATGGTTGTATATGATGTTTACTATTAGGACTAGGAAAATAGGTAAATGATAGGAATGTTCTAGCTAGTAATTTTTGAAATAGGGATGCACGTAATTTCCAAATTTCAAAAAGAGGGGCGTGAGTTAAGATACAGGCACTCGATCTGTATTTGTAAATGGGTCAGGTCCGCTCCGATAATACTTTTATTCTTGGGGATCTTTAACAACAATCATCTTATTAATACCTTCTTATAAATCCAACTAACCAATCAATATCACAGATGACACGTGAAGTCAAAAGACTCAAAACAGGCCAAAGGATTCAAAAAAACTGTCCCCAATAACGTTACATTATGGCAGTGTCCCATGGCATCACACAATATGCACAACTTATTGAAAATCACAACAGAATTATATACCGGAAGAGTTTCATCAATGAGGCTGACATCCAAAACTGGAGGAATATAACCAGCTCCAATCCCCTGGATCTTATGTGGGCCTAACACAGAATAAGAAAAAACGGAAAAATAAATGACAAATGTATAATTAGCAATTGTTATTATTTTGGAAAATGCTAAACTAAAGTAAACTATGTGGTTGCTTGGAACCCACAACTCAGAAGACCATGGTAGGCCCTCGCAAGTCATACTTTAGAGTTTTATTAAGCATAAACAGCTGACACAGCCCTAAAGGTTTAAGAAGGAACACCATAGCAATTCAGGTGAATCATAAAATGCACCATCTGCGAGTACATTAAACACTCACATGGTACATTATTTTGCAAATACAATGCTTAAAACAAATGTAATACAATGCTTATTTTGCGCGCGCGCGCTCCGCTACATCCCATCTACACCTATATGATTTTTCAAGTTAAACGGTTCAAAATCGAACGAAAATTTGTAAATATATTATTACATGCTCAAGATTACCTCCACAAACGTTGGCTAACTTGAATAACCTTATATATTCAATATGATATTTCAACTTTAACTGCTATAGTAAATGTTTTAATCGTTGTTATTGATTCAATATTTCAAACATGTTAAAAGTTTCTAAATGGTCTCGTTTTTTGTGGACATTGTGTGAACATCCTCAAAATTTTATTTGATTTTTGAATAATGTAGCACTAAAAGCAGGAGTGTAGAATAAGGAGTGTGTGTATGATGAAAGAGATAGAGAGGAGGAGGAGGATCCACATCCCGACGTTTTGTACCCTCGATTTGTGTCCAAGGCGTTTTATTATATCTATGTTTATCAGAATTTGACAATTTACTGAATCTTGATCTACACGTCATCAACATTATGTCAGCAAAAATACGTAATTACGATATTCTTGATGTGCACAATTTTAATTAATTTGCATTAAAGCCTAACCGCTGTGGAATAGTTAGGCTTATGCGTGGAAGCAACCAAAAGGATCTAACTTATCAATTAATTATTAACCGCCAATTCAAAGAACAATAATCATCAAACAAAGAAAAACAGAAAAGTAAATAACACAAAGATTTAACGCGGTTCGATCAAATTGTTTACGTCCATGGATTCAACAACTATTCTTTATTTCACTGAAGAAAGAGAGTACAAAATTATAGATATCAAGGTGAAAAGACCAATCTATAATCACAAATTAAATAATCAATTTCTCCAAAAACTTGTTTGCGCTCAAAACTTCTAATTTGATTTGACTAGTAATTAGGGTTTATTAAAGAAGGATGATAATGGTGGATGCTCTCTCACACACTGTGAAGATGAACACCTTCATTAAAATAGACTTAATGAAGGAGTTAATTGAAGATTAAAAAAATTAATTTTCAGATTATGTGACAACTTTTTCAAATTTCATGATTTGATTTCAATATAAATAGATGACGAAAATCTTGGTTTCCATAAATTTTCTATGTTGATTAAATCTCCACATATAAACTTTTCTATCTTCATATAATAAATCATTTGACTAATTAATTGACAATTAATTAATTTTCTTTCTCCAAAAGGAATCATATGTAACTTTTTTTTTTCTTTCCACATATAACCTAGTTGATTGATAAGATCAATTAGTTAAATTCTTTTCTTCTTTAGCAAATAATTGAATCACTCAAATTTAACGTTGCACCTTGATTCAAATATAACAATTTCTTTTCTTCACCACATCTCAACAAAATGTTGGGTCTACGCCGCATGACGCCAAACTCAAGATGAACAAGTTTGGGCATTGTTGCCCAAATGCAACTTCCAAATCTTTTCCAAGCATAAGAAAAATAATATGCATACCAACAAACAAAATGCATACGAGAAAATATCAAAATTCTTCAACAAATTCAATGTAGAAGACGAACATGTAGATACAGAACTTAGAGAGACCAATGAAGATTTAACGACCCACTTCACCTTCTCCATTCTATATTGAGTGAAAACATACTCAATATTACGTACTTCAATCTTCTTTATAAAAAATTTGCTAGACTTTCCTAATTTAACACCAACAAGTTCCACATCATTCAATGTATAAGGTGAAGAATCATCATCATAAACATGCTCGCAAATAAAGCCAACTGAACCAAAAGGCCTTACCTGCAACTGAGCTCCACCTGAAATCTGAACCTCTGCAACTTCTCATCAACTATGGTATTATCAAAAATACAAATATCTCTCCGAATATTGAAACAATCTGATGACTCCAAATGTGTGACAATTTTCATCCTTCAAATGTCATCACTTAATAGAGGCTTCACCTTCAACAAAGACATCTCATTAAATATGTCACAATTCTCCTAATTGTTTTACACCACAACTCATATTTTCACTCCTCTATAGCCTAATAAAATGTGCTTGCTTTCCTACACTTCAACTTATCATGTCTTTCATCTTCTAAATAAGCTCAACAACAACAGGCTCTCTTTACCATGGTTCTTCTGGGATCATCATATATATGGCGATAGAAGGTATATGATTGATGAGAAACAATGTCATAGATATCGATTCTGCCCAAAATCATTCTTCTATACCAATAGTTGTTCTCAAACTCATAGCTCTCTCTCATAATATTTGACACATGCTCTCTGACACTGCATAACAATGCGACTCAATAGAAATAGAAAAATCTCCAACTACACCCTCGGACCCACAATAGTTAGTAAATTCTTGTGATATAAATTCACTATTATTTTCAACTTTGAGAACTTTCAAAAGTTTCATCAACTGCTTTTCTACCAAGATCTTCCACTTACAAAATTGGACAAATATTTTGTCTTTGGCCTTTAAGAAATAAGCTCAGACCTTATGTGAGAAACCATCCATAAATAAAACGAAATAACCGGCTCTTCTAAAAGATGCAGCTGGAGTAGATCTTCACACATAAAAATAAACGTACTCTAGAAACTCTATAGCTCTAGGTTTTCCAACATCAAATGTGACATTCTTCTTCTGTCCAAAAGGACAATCTCCACAAGAGCTAGGCTTCGACTAACAAACACCATCAATCAACCCCCGCTTCTTTGATACTTCAAGACTCTTCTCATCAACATAGACTCTTCTCATCAACATAACCTAAACGAAGATGTCATAAATGAGTAAAATCTAAAACGTTAGAATCTATATAAACTACTGACTTTCTCAAGACTGTCTCTTCATTAAGCACATAAATATCGTCAACTCGCGCCTCTTTCATCACTATCAAGAAATCCTTCGCCACTCTTAATTTCTCTTCATTCATTATTATCCTCATACCAAGTCTACTCAAAGCTCCAACTGACAACGAACTTCTACGCAGCATCGGAACATGTCTAGCATCCGTGATGGTCTTAATAAAATCATCATGCATTCTAAACCTCACACTTCCAACGCCCACAACATGACAAGATGTGTCATTCTCCATAAAAATTGCTTCGCCATCAATTTTCTTGTAACTAACAAAACAACTCATATCCGGAGTCATATGTTGAGAGGCTTCAGAATCAATCACCCAACTTGTATAATTTAAAGACGAAATACTGGTTGAAAATAATGATGTATCACTGTCGCTTATATCTGCATCTGATCTAACCGCTGCCGAAACTGAAGCTTTCGCCTTCTATCACCAATGTGCTTCTGGCTTTTATCTCTTCTTCTAAATGAATGAAGTTGTTGCTGAAGAACACCGTCATTAGTCTTCACCTTCCATGTCCCGAAAATCCTTTTCTAGCAAACTTGGTGATGACATAATTTTCCATACCACTTCTAAAAGAATTAGCTATTGATAACTAATTTCGAACAAGATAGCTAGCTCCGGTATCAATTTGTTATGCAAAATTTTAATTAATTTGCACTAATGTCTAACCATTGTGGAATAGTTGGGCTTATACGTGGAAGCAAACAAAAAAGATCTAGGTTGTCGATTAATTATCAACAGCCAATTCAATGAACAATAATAACTAAACAAAGAAAAATAGAAGAGTGGATAACACAAAAATTTAACGTGACTCGTCCAAGTTGCCTACGTCCATGGACCCAACAACTATTCTTTATTTCTGTTAACCCGCCTTTTACCAAAGCAGTATACAGGCGGATTTAACCCGACTGAATTCATAATTATCAAGGTCGATGAGTGTAGAGCAACAGTTGTAGGACCCGAAAATAGAGCCTGGACAGTTATACAAAGCCCGGATTGAACAGAGTTGATAGGTAGACAGTTTAGGATGCTTGAAATATGGATTTTGGCTTGGATAAGTTAGGATCGGTATGACATAATGGAAGGGGTCGGCATTCCCAAACTAGAGGGGTCGGTGTACTTCAATGGCCTAGCAGGTGGAATGGATCGGCGTGTTATGTTGAAGGAATCAGCATAATTGGGCTCGGCATAAGAAGGAATCGACATGTCTCAATGTGAAAGAGATCGAAATGTTAAGCCGAGTGGATATTAAATGTACACGAGCATGTGAAGGGATCGGCATGAGGTATCTTGGAGGGTTCGGCATAGTGAGGGATCGGGGTAGAGAGGATTGGTATAGGAAGGTTCGGCACAACATTCTAAGCATAAGCACGAATCGGCATTGTTCATGATGGATGGATTAGCCCTGATAACGCCCTAAGGGGTCGGCATATTGGAGCTTTGTGATAAGGGATCGGGTCGGCATGATATGTTCCCATGTGTCGGGTCGGCATGGTAGGGATTGGGTCGACATTATATGTTCACGAGTATGATCGGCATAGCACGTGAAAATGGTAAGGTCGGCATAGGATATGGAAACAATGAGGTCGGTATATTAAGAAGGGTCGGCATGATGATATGAATCAACATATTGAGTTGAGCTGGCATCGTTATGGTGGGCCCATGTAGGTGAGAAGGTCTGTAGCTGAAGTTTCATTTATAAATGCAGTAAGCAGGGCTCCATAAAAATGACCTTTTTTCTGCTCCTCTTCATCTTCCTAAGGGACACTCTGCCATTTTTCTTCTATTATTTTGAATTGTAATTATGATCAAATTTCAGTATGATAAAAAGTATTATTCTGAAGTGGGCGTAGACCGGAGTCGGCCGAAGCACTATAAATCTTGTCTCTTTTACTTGCCTTCATTTTAATTTGATTATTCTTCATATTATATTTTCTACATTATATACTATCTGTGATCTGTGACTGGATTTCGGTGTCTTCATGTATAATTAGGTGTTTATGACCAATTTTGGCACAAACATTTTGATGCTTTCACTGAAAAAACTTGTACTTAAGGATTTGAAAGTTAGGATCTTGGATTTGAAAGCACTTGAAAACTTGGGTTTAGGAAGTAATGGCAACGCAGTCAACAAGGAGAACGCTACCGGAAAGGAGCCACCATGGAGGGAGTCAAGAGGCTTCCTCAGGAGTGGAGCTAATCAAGCATCTATCTACATCACCAGGGATGAAATGAAAACAATGATGGATGCTATGCAGGAGAGGATGCTGAAGAGACAGAAGGAAATGATGCAAAACCTACTTCAACAGATTGCACAAGCTGGAGTGCAAAACCAAGGAAATAAAGTGGCAGGGAATAATGGAATATGGATCACAGAGTCGGAACGGCGGGAGCTGAGAAAATCCATAATCAGAACCATGGAAACAGAACTAATAGGCAAAGGAGTAGAGCGGAACAGCCGGGGCAACCCCCGCCAACCTAGAGAGGTCGGTACCGATCCCCTAGGACTGGAGGCATTCCCTCGGGTCCGCTTGATCGTGATGCCGGAGGACCTGGGATCAATTATGTGGAGCTAGGTGTCAATCGGAATTTGGATGATCGGCCGGAGGAGTACGTCCCGGAATTCCCTCATCGGCTTGGGGGACAGCTTAGGCATGATGATAGGAGACTGATAAAAATAATGATAGGTTTGCAGAAATGATAAGACGATCTATGCATGGAGGATTAGTGAACAGGGATTTGGAGGATGTAAATAAAAATGCATTCGCTCCAAATATCAGGCGGGGTAGAAATCCACCGAAATTCAAACTACCAACGTTTGAGACATATGACAAAAAAAGATCTTGTTGTTCATTTGACGATGTACATGAGACATATGGAAGTACTGGGGGCATCAGAGGAAGTCATGGCATGGTGCTTCCCCTTATACTTAACGGATATAGCTGCACTCTGGTTTAAACAGTTGAAAAGCGGCTCTATTGGCACGTGAACGAAATTGATTAAAAGGTTTATGAGGCGGTTTCGGGTTCACATTACGAGACCTAAGAGTGTGATGACTTTAACATCGATGAAGCAAATAGAAAAGAGAGTCACTCGGGGATTTCTTAACCAGGTTCAACGTGGCAGTGGCTTCGATGGATCGACCAGACCCGTCGATGGTTTTGATGGCAGTACTGTCAGGGATTGCAGATAACTCGAATTTCAAGATATCATTGGAACGAGATTCGCCGGTAAATCTTGGGAAATTTTTCCATGAAGCAGAAAGGTTTCTGCGACAGAAAGATGCAAAAACTGATAAAGAGGGAAGAGAGGAAGTTGAAGTTTATGCAGTTAAAGGCGAAGGTCGCCCGGGGTAGATTCAAACAAGGATAAAGAAAAACGAAAAGTAAAGGATAGCTTTAATGGACCGAAGCGGCCACGAAGGGAACCAAGATTCACCTCTTACATGGAATTGACTGAAACATTAGAACGGATATATCTGACCACTATGGGCAGATCCCCTATCAAAGGCCAATGAGAAGGGAGCCTACCAATAATGAAAAGAAATTAAAAAAATAATGCATATTCAATGAGCTGAACAAACATAGTACAAATGATTGCAGGCACTTGAAGGATGAGACCGTTGGACATATCTGAAAAAGGTAGGATGTTACAATACGTGAGAACGCGGGCAGCGGCAGTGGAACAGAAGCGACCACCATCCGCATCGAACAGAAACTTCCCTTGATCAAGGCTTCAACTTGTCGTCAGTTGATCGGAATAGCAAGGAGTATGTAATAAATTCCGCAATATAACGAATAAGTCACTTACACGTATACGAGATCGCGAACGGTCCTTACGCATGCTCTAAGATGACAATGAACCGTCACATCCGAAGATACATGCACTTTGGGGTTTTAGTTTTTGCCTTTGTTTCTCTTTTAGTATTTGGACTTGTTTTGTTAGTTGAATATTTTGATTATAAAACTCACTCGAACGTGCAATCTGACATTGATAATTCCAAGTCCCATCCGGACACTCACATTTCACCTCGAACGGCATACGATCTTAAACGATCACATTTCGTCTCGAACGGCACACGATCTCGAACGATCACATTTCGCCTCGAACGGCACCCGACTCAAACGATCACATTTCGCTTCAAATGATCACATTCCGCCTTGAACGACACTCAATCTCGAACGATCACATTTTCCCTCGGACGGACCCTCGATGTCGTACGGTCGTCCTCGGCTTGGTACGGCTGCGAGTATGACTAACGGTCTCGAACGGCCATTACTAACAATCAGGCAAGATCGCTAGTTTGTTCACAGATCATCAACAGTTTTCGAACATCAGGCTTAAGGCAATTCAAAACACGCCTTCTTATCGCAAGGCATGTTTTGGAGGGCAAAGTGTTAACCCAACTTTCTTCAAGGCAATATACAGACGGATTTAACCTAACAGACTTTACGGTTATCAAAGCCGATGAGTGTAGAGCAACGATAGTACGACCCAGAGAAAATGTACAGATGGTTACATAAAGTCCAGTTTGAACAAAGTTGAAAGATAAACGATGCAGGATGCTTAGAATATGGATTTTGGCTTGGATAAGTTAGAGATCGGCATGTTAAGCTGAGTGGATAGCAAATGTGCACGAGCATGTGAAGGGATCGGCATGCGGCATCTTGGAGGGTTCGGCATAGTGAGGGATCGACATAGTGAGGATTAGTATAGGAAGGTTCGGCATAACATTCTGAGAATGAGGGGTTAGCAAAGCACAGATCGGTATTGTTCACGATGGATGGATAGGCCCTGGTAGCACCCTAAAGGGTCGGCATATAAGAGTTTTGTGATAAGGGGTCAGTATAGCATGCACTGGAAAGAGTTGGATCGGCGTAATGCCTTAAACGTTATGGATCGGCATAGTAACCTAAGATCGACATGACTTGTAAAACCCAATGGGGTCCGCATGATGAGTTTGGATTGACATAATATGTATCGGCATAATATGTTCATGAGTATACGATCGACATAACATGTGAAAATGGTGAGGCCAATGGGGTCGGTACACTAAGAAGGGTCGGCATGATGATATGGATCAGCATAGTGAGTTGGGCTGACCAATCGTTATGGTAGGCCCATGTGGGTGAGAAGGCCCTGTAGTCGAAATTTTACCAATAAATACAGCAAGCACGGCTTCAGAAAAAAAGACCTTCATTCTGCTTCTCTTCATCTTCTACCTAGAGGATACTATGCCATTTTTCATCTTGGAAATTTGGATTGTAACTGTAATCAAATTTCAGTATGAATTATTCTAAAGTGGACGTATGACGGAGTCAACCGAACCACTATAAATCTTATCTCTTTTGCTAGCTTACATTTTAATTTGATTATTCTTCATTTGTATTCTTTATATCATATATCATCTGTGATATGTAACTGGATATTGGTGCTTTCACGTATAATTGAATATGTGATCAATTTTGACGCAAACATTTTGGATGATCGATGCCGACCTTCTAGGTTGGCGGGGGGTTGCCCGTGGTCTTGTTGATCGTGATGTCGGAGGACCTATGATTAATCCTGTGGAGCTAGGTGTCAATCGGAATTTGGAGATCGACCCGAGGAGTACGTCCCGGAATTCCCTCGTCGACTGGAGGGCAGCTTGAGCATGATGATAGAAGACTACCGATGGAGGACAATGACAAGTTTGCAGAGATGATAAGGCTAGCTAGGCAAGCAGGTTTGGTGAACAGGGATCTCGAGGATGTCAATAGGAGTCCCTTCGCTCCAATATCAGGCAAGATAGAAATCCACCAAAGTTTAAAGCCAACGCTTGAGGATATAGCTGTGCTATGGTTCAAGCAATTGAAAAGCAGCTCTATTAGCGTATGGACGGGATTGATCGAAGGGTTTATGAGGCCGTTTAGAGTTCACATCGCGGGACCCAAAAATGTGATGAGTTTGGTAACACTGAAACAGGGGACCAGAGAGTCCCTAAAAAGTTTTCCAACACGGTTTAATGCCGCGGCGGCATCAGTGGATCGTCCAGATCCATCTATGGTTTTGGTGACAACGGTATCTGGAATTGATGATGGTACGGAGTTCAAGGACTCATTGGCACGAGACACACCCATGGATCTCGGGGAATTTTATCATGAAGCAGAAAGGTTTCTGCGGCAGGAAGATGCACGATCAAATAAACCGGAGATGAATGTTGTGCAAGGTGAAGAATTATGAGGCGATGTAAACAAGAATGATAAAGGCAAACGAAAAATGGATGACGGCACTAGTTGTCGAAGAGGCAATGGAGAGAACCAAAATTCTCTTCTTATACGGATTTGACCGAATCTTTAGAAAGGATTTACCTGGATACTCGAGGATGTCTTCAATATCGAAGGCCGGCAAGGAGGGAACGCTCCAAACATGAGCGAGCACCAGGAAAGCATTGTCTATCTCATGAACTGGATGGACACAGTACAAACGACTGCAGGCATTTAAAGGATATCATTGAGGAACATGTGAGCAATTGTCAATTATAACAATACATCAGGACTCGGGCTGCAACCGTGGAACAGGAGTAGCCACCATCCATCTCAAACGAAAATGGCACCGGGACAAGGCATCATCGCCAACTTGTCATCAATTGATCGGGATGACAAGGAATAAGTAATAAACTCCACAGTAATACGGCTAAGTCACTTACACATGTACGTGATCAAGGACGGTTTCTAGACATGCTCTGAGATGATGATAAACCATAGTGCTCGGTTTGTGAAATTTTTCTTTTTCTTATTTGCTTTGAACTTTGGTTTATTACTTGTACGAAATTCTATTTTATGGACTTAGGGATGCTTAAGTCTGGATCAATGTAATAAATAGTACCGGTCGCAGTTGTAGGCTCGACCGGAGAGACGGGACAATAACCGCAAGGTGTGAGTCCCATCATCGAGGAGCGACGGGATAGACTCGTACAGGGATCAAGTCATCGACTGGGGATCAAGGCCGGAGAAGGATACCCCACGGATTAAGTCCTTGATTGAGAAACGAGGCCGGAGAAAGATACCTCATGGCTTAAGCCCTTAACCGAAGAGTCGAGGCCGGAGAATAAAACCCAACAGGTGGTCGAGTATGGATTGTGCTCGACAAGGAACTAGAGAGATCAAGGTCGTCGAGTATGAATCGTGCTCAGCAAGAATCCGGAGAGATCAAGGTCGTCGAGTATGGATTGTGTTTGCGCCAAAATTGATCACAAACACCCAATTGCTAATGAAAGCACCAATCCACATCACAGATTTCAGATAACAAATATGTAGAGAATCAAAAATGAAGAACACTCGGAAAATTAAAAAGAAAACAGTAAAAACACAGTATATATAGTGGTTCGGCAATCCGGCATACGTCCACTTTGAAGTTTGATGACTTTATTCATATTCTCTTGTTGATTACAATCGGTTACAGTGAATAACAGTGAGTTACAGTTCTGAAATTCGAGTACAACAGCAGCGATGGAGTGCAGGTTGATTTCGGCAGGACGTTCGAGAGCAAAAGGATCCTTTTTCTGTATTTTCTAGGGCTCTCTTTATAGATGTAGGAGGCTGATATCTCGCTCAAACTTTGAGGGACTCCTTCTGACACGTGAGTGGGCCAACGCGATCGATCCCATGAAGTTTCAGGTCGATCCGTGATCGATACGAACCAATTTGGTATCGATTAAGATTTTGTCCAATGGAGTTGAAACTTGGCATGAACCTTCGTTAGCATGTACATAAGCTCCTGAAATTTGAAATAGCCTCTCCTAGCCTTGATCACCATTTCCTATCGATCCCGCCTTGATTGGAGCTCGATCAAATTTTGACGGCATCGATTGCAATCTTGCTTCCAATCCTGATATTCATCCTTTTCCAGCTAATTTGTTGATATTCCAACCTTGACCAAAGGGTGGGATAACATTTGCCTCCCAAAACATGCCTTGTGATAAGGTGTGTTTTAAATAGTTCCAAATCCGATATCTGAAGTCCATAGCCATATCATTCAAATGCATCGTTCTTGACTACTCCGAGTCGGTGCCCGATTCCAAATTCAGTAACCAAAGCCTTAGCCAATTCCATATCCATCCGAACTCGACATCCGAGTCTTAATCCATCCTTATCCAATAACCAATAACCGAATCCTATACCTCTTCGGATTGACATCCAAATCCGTAACCTCGGGTTCTTGCTAAGCGCGATCCGCACCTGACAACCGTGGTCCAGTGTCCCTGGACGTTGAGTAATGCCATAGCTTAAGTCCTAAGCCGAATTCTGGTCGCTCCGTACCCTTGTCGAGTATAGTCCATTACCGACGACCCAAAGTAGTAACCAATAATATATGGCCTAAGTCATAGGCCGAATCCTGATCTCTCTGTACCCCTGTCGAGCATAGTCCATACTCGGCGACCTGAATAAGCCAATTCGTCGCGTTCGGGCGAAGAGACTCACCCTTTGTCAGGCACAATCCATACCCGACGACCGTTTACCAGAAAGCCAGATAAAAATCCAGTGAAAATCCGATCCAAAATCCAAACCAAATCAGAAAATCAAAAATCCATATCCGAAACCAAAACCAACATGCAAACATGAAAACAATCATCCAAACAGAAGTCCAAACCAGAAAACAAACAAAATCAGAAGTTTAAACCAAACTTCAAAACCAAGCCAGAAAAATGAATATCCAATCTAAAAACAAAAAACAGATTTCACAAATCATAGCATCGCGGTTTATCGTCATTCAGAGCATGCTTAAGGGTCATCTCCATCCCCATACATGAGTAAATGACTTGACCGTCTTGCCCGCAGTTTGCTACTTATTTCATAGCATCCCAGTCAATTGATAACCAATCGACCATCATTCCTAGACCGCTGCATTCTGAGCCCCGACGTATTGTCGCAACTGTCCATTCCTTACATGCTCCTTAGTTATGTCTTTTAAGTGCCTGCAGCCGTTGGTATCGTGCACGTCCAAATCGTGGAAGATACAATGCCTTCCCGATGCCCGCTCACGTTCGGAAGGTTCTCTCCTAGCCGGCCTTCGATAGGGAAGGTGATTCCGGGTCTCCAGGAATATCCGTTCTAATGTTTCATTCAATCCTATGTAGGTGGAGAATTTTGGCTCTCTCCATCATTTCTTAGCTTTTTCTAAATCATCATCAAGCTTCATTTTTCCTTTACCTTTATTTTTATCCGAGCTTCCGCTCGATGGCCCTCCATCCTCACCGCATTCACCTCCTTTAACTTCAAATCTATACATTCATCTTCCTGTCGAAGGAATCTCTCAGCTTCATGAAAGAATTCCCCGAGATCCAGTGGTGGGTCCTGTATCAGAGATACTTTGAAGTCTGAATCCTCTCTGACTCCTGAAACTGCTGCCATTAAAACCATCAATGGATCCAGTCGATCCACCGAAGCAACCGCCGCCTTGAACCGAGTTAAGAAAACTCTGAGTGATTCATCTGTTCTTTGCTTTATTGACGTTAACGTCATCACGTTCTTCGGTCTTTTAATATGAACCTGAAACTGCTTCAGAAACCTGCTCACCAATTTTGTCCACGTCCCGATAGATCCATCTTCCAGCTGTCTGAACCATATAGCAGCTATATCCGTTAAGTATAGAGGGAAACATCGGGCCATAACTTCCTCCGATGCCCCCCAGCACTTCCATGTGCCTTGTGTGCCTCGTCAAGTGATCAGTTGGATCAGCCTTGCCATTATATACATCCACGTTAGGTAGCTTGAACTCTGGTGGATTCCGAGCTATCCTGATTTCACGAATAAACGGACTCCTATTTACTCCTTCCAGATCTCTATTGGTCGAATCTCCGTGCATAGCTCGTCTGATAATCTCGACCAATCCAGCACTGTCTGTCAAGGGTTGCCCCGTGAGTCCCCGAGGAAATTCTGGTACATACTCTTCATCTCGTGCTCTTGCATCCCTGCCAGCATCCTGTTGTGTGGTGTTGACTGGAATCCCTCCATGAACTGGTTCATCGTTATTGGGGGACGTGCCCCAAGTCTGGGTCCATCCGGATTAGCAAGTGTATGCTGATTTAGGGATTGCGCCTTGTTGAGTTATTCCATTTGATTGCATGTTTGGTCCTCCCACTCCAGCTCCGTGGATCTGAACCCATGAAGCTCCGGCTATCCCTGTTTGTCCAACCTGTCTGAGAAGGTTCTGCATCATCTCTTCATGTCTTTTCAGAAATTCTTCGTGCATTGCTCCCATCATCAGATAACAAATATGTAGAGATCCTTTTTCTGTAGGTTCTGGGGCTCTATTTATAGGTGTAGGAGATTGATATCTCGCTCAAACTTCGGAAGACTCCTTCTGGCACGTGAGTGGGCCCACGTGATCGACCCAATGAAGTTTCGGCTCGATTCGTGATCGATACGAACCAATTTCATATCGATCAAGATTTTGTCCAATGGAGTTGAAACTTGACATGAACCTTCCTTAGCATGTACGTAAGCTCCTGAAATTTGAAACGTAGCCTCTCCTAGCCTTGATCACCATTTCCTATCGATCCTGCCTTGATTGGAGCTCGATCAAATTTTGACGGCATTGATTGCAACCTTGCTTCCAATCGATTTCCAATCCTGATATTCATCCTTTTCCAGCTAATTTGTTGATATTCCAGCCTTGACCAAAGGGTGGAATAACAGATTGTGCTCAACAAACGACGAGATCAAGGATTTGGATTAGACTAATGATCCGGAGAGGTATATGGATTTGGATATAGACCTAAAGTGGTCCCGGATTTGGATGAAGTGACCCGGAGAGGTCTATGGATTTGGATATGGACCCGAAGCGGTTCCAGATTTGGATAAAATGATCTGAAGAGATCATGAATTTGGTATATGGATTTGGATATGGACCCGGAACGGTCCTAGATTTGGATAAAACGATCCAGAGAGATTGTGGGTTTGGTTAATGGATTTGGATGGATTCGGAATTGGATATCGACTCAGAACAATCATGGATTTCACTAATGATCCGGAGAGATCAAGGGATCGGATTAGCAACGGATTGGGTTTTGGAATGGATAATATGGCGATCAATGGATTACGGGCATCAGATTTTGAATTTATGGCAATACAAAATACGCCTTCCTATCGCAATGCATGTTTTTAGGAGAGGGGGCAAAGTGTTAACCCATCTTTTACCAAGACAGTATACATGCATATTTAACCCAATTGATTTCACAATTATGTCGGCATTCCTAAACTAGAGGGGCCGGTGTAATTCAATGGCCTAGCAGGTGGTTGGGACCGACGTGTTATGTTGAAGGCATCGGCATGATTGGGCTCGGCGTAGGAAGGGATCTGCATGTCTTAATGTGAAAGAAATCGGCATGTTAAGCCGAGTGGATAACAAATGTATACGAGCATGTAAAGGGATCGACATGCGGCATCTTGGAGGGTTCGACATAGTGAGGGATCGACATAGAGAGGATTAGTATAGAAAGGTTCGGCACAGCATTCTAAGCATAAGGGATCCGCAAAGCACCGATAGGTATTGTTCATAATGGATGGATCGGCTCTGATAGCACTTTAAGGGTCGGCATATTGGAGATTTGTGACAAGGGATCGGGTGGCATGATATGCTCCCAAGTGTCCATTCGGCATGGTAGGGATCGGTCGATATAATATGTCCATGAGCACACGATCGGCATAGCACGTGGAAATGGTGAGGCCGGCATAAGATATGGAAACAATGGGGTCGGTATACTAAGAAGGGTCAGCATGATGATATGGATCGGCATAGTGAGTTGGGCTGGCCGGTCGCTATGGTGGGCCCATGTAGGTGAGAAGGCCATGAAGTCGAATTTTCACCTATAAATACAGCAGGCAGGGCTCCAGAAAAAGGACTTTCATTATGTTCCTCTTCATCTTCTTCCTAAGAGATACTTTGCCATATTTCTTCTGGAATTTTGGAATGCAACTGTAATTAAATTTTAGTATAATAATCATTCTGGAGTGGACGTAGGCCGGAGTCAGCCGAAGCACTATAAATCTTGTCTCTTTTACTTACCTTCATTTTAATTTGATTATTCTTCACATTATATTTTCAACATCATATACTATCTATGATCTGTGACTGGATTTCGGTGTCTTCACATATAATTGAGTGTTTGTGACCAATTTTGGCACAATCAATTTTACTGAAGAAAGAAAGTACAAAATTATAGATAGCAAGGTGGAGAAACTAACATATAATTACAAATTGAACTATCAATTTCTTCAAAGACTTATTAACTCTCAAAGGCCCTAATTTGATTTGACTATATAAATTAAAGTTTAATGAAGAAGAGAATAATTATGGACGCACTCTCACACACTATGCAGATGAACACCTTCAACTAAATAGACTTAATGAAGGAGTTACTTGAAGATTAAGAAATTAATTTTCAGATTATATGACAACCTTTCCAAATTCCTTGATTTGATTTCAATGCAAATAGATGACGAAAATCTTGGTTTCCTTAAAAAAAATTGTTGATTAAATCTCCACATATAAACTTTTATATCTCCATATAACAAATCATTTGACTAATTAATTGATTAGTAAATAATTACTTTCTTTCTTCTAAAGCAATCACTCGTAACTTTTCTCTTTTTCTTTCTACATATAACATAATTGATTGATAAGATCAATTAGAATTCTTTTCTCTTTGACAAACAATTGAATTACCCAAATTTAACAATTCTTGCTAGATAAAATCAATGATAATATAAACATTTTTAAATACAACGTATTGCATAATTAATTTTAATGGATAAAAAAGTATCGGAAGAAAAATACTTTTTCGTTGTGATGATATGTAGATACAATAATTTGCCAAATTTCGATAAAATGTAGACATCAACAAATAAGTTGGCCACAAATCGAAGATATGAAAAAGTCATTATACATTCATATGCATGCATGTGTGCATGCATACATATCTATACATGTGTATGTATGCATGCATGTACACATACATATGAACATGTATCCAACATACATGTGTGTAATATATATGTATGTATGCACATATATGTATATCTGTGTATGCATGCATGCATGTATATACGTGAGTGATCCGCTTCTCATCTTTTTTGTATCTTCAATTTGTGCTCAGTTAAAATTTTGATATATATGTTTATATGAATCCGTCAAATTTTTGCATGTATGATCTACTTATCATCAAAATCATCTTTGCAAAAAAATTATCGTTATCTGTTATATTTAGACCATCAAAATTAATTATGCAGTACATTACATATTTGAAGTACTTAATATGAGAATTAATTTTAAGTGGGCAATATAGATCAAAATAAGATATTCCACTGATGACGTTGTACCACAACTACTAAAGATTTTTGGATTTCGATAATCTAGTATATCAAAAACTAAGTCAGGCACATACGCACAAAAAGGCACTTTGACCACGAAATCTTTGCACATAAAGGCAGAGGAGGACTTCAAGGGATAAATAAGAGAGAAATCTAGATCCCTCCGATATATAGATATGTATATGTGTATGTATGTATATATAGAGATATATAGATACATATGTACATATACACATATATGTGTGTGTATACACACACACACACATATATGTACATATATGTGTATATATACATACGTACATGTGTGTGTATACATACATACGTACATGTGTGTGTATACATACGTATGTGTGTGTGTGTGTCGGACAGAAATGGATAGGCAGGATAGAAATGGATAGCCGTACTAATCAGGTTTTCCTCCATTTAAAACTGCACTTTCAGCTGGCTCCACGCCATACACCTTGAATAAAATTAACGGTAGGAAAAGATCAGTACATAGTGAATAGCATCATAAAGAACAGAAATCGCATGCCATAACTAATAAAACCCAAACCTTTATATTGGGATTTTGCTCTTTTAAATATCTCCCAGTTCCAGTAATTGTACCACCAGTTCCAATACCAGCAACAAAAGCATCAATTTTTCCCCCAGACCCTTCCCAGATCTCAGGGCCAGTTGTCTCATAATGAACCTACAAAAAGAACAGTTTTTATTTTTTTATCAAAAAAAAGTTTTAAAGAAAATCAAATTTTACTTCAAACGATATTTAAGAAATCTCTCCCTTTCTCTCTCTTCCTTTTCTTTTAGAAAACAATTTTTTTTTAATTCAAAATCAATATAGTTTCAGGTATTAAAGCGACAGCCATACCCTTACAACAAAACACGAAACAAGATTCATTTTTTTACCTTTGGATTCGCTGGATTGGAAAATTGTTGAAGAACGTAAGAGTTAGGTGTTTTTGCAGCAATTTCCTCCGCCTTTTTAATGCAACCTTTGATTCCCAATAATGGATCGGTAAGAACCAACTGACCACCAAAGGCTTTTATGATGATCCTTCTTTCAAGACTAAATGATGCAGGCATTGTAATTATAAGCTTATAACCCTTTGCAGCTGCTATGAATGCTAGCCCAATCCCCGTGTTACCGCTTGTAGGCTCAATCAAAGTACTCTACAGGGTAAACATTCATGAACGAGTTATATGCAAACTAATATGCCATTTTGACGCTAAAGCATGGTAGAGAAATTGATATGATGCTTGTCATGTGACTTGCAAGGCAGTTATTTGGTGCAAATTTGTGTATACGGTGTTCAATTTGTATCATACAAAGTAACAGTTTACAAACACTGAACTCAATGACAAACTTCGATCAAAAAGCAAAGCTTCATATAACACAAACACACAATAAATTCGATTTGGTTCCATGTTAGAGTATAAAAGAAAGTTCTACACACATTAAAGTATGCCAGTAGGAAAGGTTGTGATTTGCAGTTTTTTATGATCTGTCATGTTTATATTGTTCTAATTTCGTAATGACATGTGCTAGAAATTTCAGATGGGCACAACTTATATTCTACATACTTTTTTTTTTCTTCTTCTTAAAGCTATATAGTGCCCAATAATGTCACATTTGCCTCTAGATCAACGTCCAATATAAACCTAAACTATGTAAAAGTTCGTATATTTGTGTTGTAAGCCATGACAATCTTATACTATAAAGTGAAACCTTGGGTCAACAAAGTCAAAGTGAAGCCTTTTTTAGACTCCTAAAAATACCTGCGACTATAACAAACATAATACTTATTTCAAGGTTATTACTGGCGGTACGCATTGTTTGTGGGTTGTTATTTACTCCTCGTCATTCAGCAACACTTGCGGTCTCTTCTCTCTATTCTCTCCGTCCTACAAAGTTTTGTTCTTCACCCCTTTCTTCTCCTATGCTTTCCCTTTATTCCATTTGTCCACAAATCCTCTCTATTTTATTATTGTTTATTGAATCAGAAGCCTGAGCCTACTGTGGAGAGAATTGGATGATCGTCTACCTCAGCTACTGTAAGATTCTTTTATGTTGTTCAATCATACTTTACAACAAATTATGTTGCTTATATCGAATGAGTTTTCATTATTTATGCTATTTTTTAAATATGTCAACAATGAGTTCATTTGTTTTTTCTCCCAACCATTTTTCTAATATAAAGTTATCTAAAATGAGTTCATTTTTTTTAATCTTCTCCTTATTAACTTTTTTGATATCATATTTATTATTTATCAGTTTTTATGAAAATTTGTGTGGTGCGGTAGGAACGAAGCTGGAATTTGTACATTTTTTTTATTATGTAATAGTAGTATAATTGTTAGTGTTAAAAATTTTGTATTTTGATCATAGAAAGATTAAATTTTGTGTTGTTTGCCAATAATTTTTTTGGACAAATGTACTTATTGCATCATTGGTTGTTGTCATCAATTTTTAATATAGTTTGAAAGAAGTAATTAAGAAATCAATCGTTCAATTATAGCACTATCATTATTCTCATACATCTTTGTACCTAATCGTTGACCGTTTATTTTAAAACTAGACAAGTCTTATCTCAAATTTTGTCAAAATGAATACACTGCTGATTCAACATTTTCTTCCCACCATGCTGCGTAGTGCGTTTTGAAATGCAAGATTATGATAATATGCATGGGCATATTTGAAACTAGTAAGTGACAGTACCTGTACTTTAGATGAAAAATAAAATAAAAAGGGCTGTATCATAACTTAGGAGTTGCAATTAGAAGTGGTTTCAAAACACTCCTTTCTTACAAAAGTAACTTGGATCAAAAGGTTTTGTGAAAATATCTTCATTGCATCCTATGACTTCTGATAGGAGATGAACATTTTGTCTTAGCAAAGCTAGACACAGTTAGTCCAGGAACTCTTTTCTCATCTTATATTGTTAATTCAATACTTATCTATATACAATTCCAAATGTATAGTCAAATGTCTTGGAATGGTAGAATTTTATTGGACATGTCCATCGGATGTGTCTAAGTACTGTAAAGATGTAAAAATTTATCCTAAAAGAACTCAGCAGATGCTGATATGTGATTAGATTCTATTAGAGAACCATTTGTTTCCACAAAGTCAAATGAGTGTGAAAAATGGACTCATTATATTAACCTCTAGAAATAAAAATGAACTCATTACATTGATCTCGTTATATTAAACAATTATACTGGATGAGATGGGCACTTTTGTGGTTAAGCAGATGTGGATTATAAGATGCTAAACTTATTATCACATATATATAATCAACCCGCAACGTGAAGGAATGGTCTTTTACCATTTGTACATGTTAAAATATATTAATAGTTCCTTGTGTGACTATTCTCAACAGTTCCAATGCCAAAATTCAAGGGCTACAAATTTCAATAGTGTATGCAGTTAAGCCATCAACCAAATGAAAATCAAAATACATCACTAACCACTCCAGGTGTAATGAGGCCTTTCTCCTCTGCATCACTGATCATGCTCAACGCAATCCTAAATTCAAATATTCATGAAGATGAAAAGAACAACTTCTAGATTCAAGAAATCAAATGATTTAAATAACGAAAATCGAATCAAAATAAATAACTATACCTATCTTTGACGCTAGAGCAGGGCTCCATGATCTCTAACTTAGCAGCAATTCGCGCTTTACATCCATCAACTACATGGTTCAGGTACACCAATGGAGTGTTCCCAATCAACTGTTCGTTGAAAAAGAAACAAAATTTGACTACTACTAATAAAAAATGAATATGATTCAAAATACAATGGGATTGAGGAGAATACCTCAGTGACATTTTGCGCAATCGAGTCGGAATCCATTTTTCAGAGAAAAGTTCAGTGAACTAAAAAAATATCTGAAAGAAAATGAAAAAGAAATAAAATGTTGTGCTTCTGTTCTGAACATGGGCGGTGAATCTTACTGTCAGTAGTTGGAAACTTTTGATTAATGGGGTTTCCCAAAATCAAGCTGACATTACATAAGCAAATAATATTTTATAAAAAGGTGAGAGTGGTTGAGATTAAAAAACAACTATTTACCAACTTTTGCGATAATTGGGCAATGCTTCAAGGACCAAATGCACAGTAAGAAATTGTGTGCGGGAGGGAAGAAGCGACTGCGATGTAGTTTTCTTTCTCAATCCAACGGCTGTTGTTGATTCGGGCGTTATTTCACACAAATTTCTTCGGGCTTTATAGCTTTGTTCATAAATAAAAAACGTGCGAGTGCTTCCATGGTTTAGCTGATATCTATGTTCTATGAATACCCGTTTCAATTTCAACAGCACACAAGTCTCTTTGAATTTAGCAACTGAACAGTCTTCAAATCTATATTGTCTACTGATATTATATATTAGTATTAACAAGTTGTCTTTCAAAAGCGCAGAAGCTCCTAAATTATTTTGTAAAATAAACGATCGTCTTTTCTTCATTCTTTCTGTTCGTATCCTTCTCCTCCAAACCCTAAATATTAATGCTTTCAGATTTGTGTCTTTTCAATACATCGGTGTCGACCTTTTCTTTCCTTTGGTAACGGTCACTAAGCCCTACAGCTTCAAAACTCTACCCGACCCCTTACAGCTCCGACCCTCTAATCGTCGCACTTTTATCTTTTTCACCTTCTTCCTTGCGTCGACATCGACAATAGGTAACCATTAATACCTAATTCACAATTTTCTTTCTACTTTTATCTCTACTAAATTAATCTTCTTGTTGCTGAAGCATTTTAATATTTCTCTTCATCTTTATGCTGCCGCGCTTGAGTATCAGGCAGTTTATTGCTCCCTCGAACGTCCACATCTTCTATTGTTTAGGTATGCTATTATTGTTCTCCCTGATTGGTTAATTTTTTCGTTCCTTTCATTTTAATTGAATGTGTCTTTGTTTTTTTACCATCTGCATATGTAACATCCGTGATTTTTAACTGCCGTCGAAATAAAAAATTTAAAATAGAAATTAAAAAATAATTTTTTTGCAAAGCAAATCCATTTCTAAATCAGTAAATTCTTTTCAGTGGTGCATGTATGAAATGTGTGGCAATATGCCTTCACGTGTGTAAATAAATTGGACAATTCAAAAAGCAAAAGTGAATGCATTAACAAAGCGATAAAACAAATACGAGAACACCTTGCTATCAACAATATTTCTAAAGCAAATGAAACACCTTGTTATCCATCATTGTTTTAACAGTTAAATACTTTGCATCTGCTCTCACCATTAATTTTATGCAGGCCGTGTACTTACTCCCACTAGTGCGCGTCTCTGATTAAATGCACTTGTACCTTGTGTGTGTCATCACATCTTCATTTTTGGACTTGTATACATTTTGAAAAGAGGAAAGCAAGCTGTATCTTTCAATTCGTTCTCATTTTTTTGAAGTGGCAGTTCATTCTTTGGTTGTAAAATATTTCCGGTAGCCCAGTGAGAAACTTTAATTGCAGTTCCAATATTCTCGCTCCACTCCGTTCTCAGCTGCTTCCGATCTCAGTTGCTAGTGTTTTCGAAGCAAATCTAAGGTGAATGCTGCACTCACGTCTCTAATGTAAAAACTACTTTGCCTGGCATTTTGTTCATTTCATATTTTGTGCAAAGATGTCGCCTTCATTTGCATTTTTGCCGTGCATTTCGAAACTACTCACTGGTTATCACTGGGCCCTCTGTGTTACATTTCTTTATTTACTAAAATCTGTTATATGCATTTGTAACATTTTGTTACACGCATTTCATTTTGTTTACTATAATGCAGTACACAAATCTAAGTAAATTTTTAATTTGCATACGTCATTATTGTATACAAGTATGGGCAGTGCGGACCGAGTGCAGGTCATCCTTTTTAGCAACTCTATTTTTGGTACTTCGTTCCATGGCGTGCATGAAATATTGAGCGTATTTCACAAAGCGTGACCTGACCATTGTATCTTCCTTCATTCTTGCGTGAAAAATCAGGTTTCAGGCATTTTAAAGTTGATGCATACATATAAATGAGTTTTAAGTTATTTGTTTTGCTCACTTCACTTATGTGCCAAGTTGAAATGCATTAAGCAAGTCCAGAAAAATTGTTTCGTGTGTTTAAAGTATGTACTCATGCAAAGATGTAGTACACTAAATATAAGTCAAGTCCTGTGGGAAATTTTTTGTCCAATCCAATTTTTTGTATAAACGTATACACGAAATCAAGTTCAGGTTGCATTATACAGAGTAAGTCCAGGTCACTTATTGGGTTGGCAGATCCCCTTCTTGCGTGCATTCATGAAATTAGCTTTGCCCCGGGTCATTGTGTCATATACATTGCACGCGTGCATTCATCTTGGTGCATTTCAAAACTTCATCAGTGCATGCATATTAAACTATGTCCAGTCCTTTTAAATTGCAAACCAAGTGCATGCATATTAAACTATGTCCAGTCCTTTTAAATTCCAAACCAAGTGCATGCATATTAAAATACGTCCAGACCATTATATTAGGATGTACGTGCAGGATTGAATTGCTTTGAAAATGGGTCAGTGTTTTAAAAACATGTTGTGTGAAAATGGGTCCAAGCTTAAAAAGTTGCAGTCTAGAGTGTTTATAATATAGTTTGCGTGCAATGTGTCCAAAACCATTATTTAACTTGCATGCAAAATGCACCAACGTGCATCACCCAAAAATGTGTCCAAAACCATTATTTAACTTGCATGCAAAATGCACTAACGTGCATCACCCAAAAATATGTCCAAAACCATTATTTAATTTGCATGCAAAATGCACTAACGTGCATCACCAAATAAAATGTTGTCCAAAACCATTATTTAACTTGCATGCAAAAATTATATTGTGTACATGTATTCATCCCGGTCACTTTTACTATTTTGTCAATTTCATTTTGTGCATACTCAGTTTTAATTCGCGCATGTATATTGTAGTGCACGGGTATATTGAGCAGTGCAATATTTTTGAATTTATAGTGGTGCAATCCACTATTTAATTCGCGTCGAACCGGTGTTACGTTTTAAAACGTATTTTACGCCGTTATTTTTATAATGGAAATATTTACGTCGGTAATATATTTTTAAAGCGTGTTGTTTTGATGACATTTTTGGCGAATAAAAAAATTACTGTTGTTTTGACTTCAGTAACTGTCAATTTAAAGTGAATTTTTAAGCGGTTATCCCGCAACGCTGATTTGGTATCCGTTTTTACGGTGTTTTATGAAGCGCAATTTCCTCGTCGAAATTGCTATAGTTGCTGCTGTTTTAATCACGTGTTTTAAGAATCGTTTTAAAATAAAATTGTTTCCAAAAATTTTACAGTTTACGCTTTCAAAAGAATGAGAAAGCGATTTAAACACTTCAACAAAATTGAGGACTATAAACCCTTACTTTTACTGATTCGTTTAATTCCAGATTTGTTCATTTGAGAACGTAAAATGTTATTTTTATAAAATACACAATTTTACACTTTCAAGTAAACGACGAAGAGATTTAAACGATTTAGCCAAAGTGCGGAGTATGGAACCACGCTTTTACTATTTCGCTTAATTCCAGACTCGTTAATTGAAATATTTGCTGTTTGATGATTCTGATGATTTTGTTGGGCTTTCGAGTCACTCAGTTGGACTCTCGGGTCATCTGATGGACCTTCGGGTCAATTACCAGTACTAGACCTTCGGGTCACTCTGCGGACCTTCGGATCATCTGATGGGTGCCAAAAATTATAGTACTTGGTAGGCTTCGGCCATATGAGATGCACGTGCGGCGTAGCTAAAACTCGCCATCTGCTGGGATCGATCCATCTTTTATGTTGATTATCTAGTTATCTTATTTTGATTCCTAGATTTTGCGTATTGCTGTTTTGAATTCAATTGTGAATTTGAAAGTTGATTTTGATGATGTTTAATGGGATTTCTTCCTTTAAATTATGTTGATTACTATGTTGTATAGTCTCGTTCGAGATTATTGATTTTGATGGAGTTTAAATTGAGATTTCTTCATTTAAACTATGGTGATTATTTATGTTGAATAGTCTCATTCGAGATTATTGATTTTGACGAAGTTTAAATTGAGATTTCTTTATTTGAGCTATGTGGATTATCTATGATGTATAATCTCATTCGAGATTATGATTGTTGCTTAAGTGTTGTTTATCATACACTTATTTCTGAAGTTTAAATTAGACTGATCCGTTTATTATTTTCTTTTAAATAATACTCGGGTCAGACCGAGTTATTTCAGGATAATCGCTATCTCTGATGCAGTTGCAGCTTCAGCTTTTGGGATTTCACATCATCTTTTGTCTAGACTTCGAGGTGTTTCTTTTTGGTGCATTGACTATCGTCTCAGTAGGTTGATGTCTTTGTATATGTACATTTGGTTCATGTGAACTATCGATCATTGCAGCATGTATTCCAGACTTGTCTTCCGCTATATATCTGATATTTCTGTTCTGATGTGATTATACTATCTGTGTTTGTTGTTAGTATGAGCTGTTCTGAATTTTCCTTAAGACACCGTAGTTTCGTTTTAGATTTGGATTGAATATATATCTTTGGGAGAAATTCACACAACTCTTATCGATGTAATCAATACTCATCTAAGGCATAACTTACGGATGGTCGCTTCTAACAAGCCTTATTCTTCGCAATAGCAGACATTATTCCTTATAATAACATTTGTTATTGTGGGCATAGAGGTGGGGCGTCACGGCATATCTATTCTTTTTGATTGAATGTTGCTTGAGTTGCTCAATTGTGAGTATCAACTGTTCATGCTGGGTCGATTGTATCTCTGTTCTTTTAGAATCATCAATAGTTATTTTATTTCACTAATTTCTGATATCAAAAATTATATATATATTTGTTCCAATCTAAAATTCATAGATGTCACACTTAAGTTCATGTGGTTTGTGTGACGATGTGATGATCTCAGGGACCCAACATCTTCCTTCATGCCTAATGTTTTTTCCTTTTCATTGTTTTGTCTATATCCTATGTTAATTTAATTTTAGTTTGATATGGCGTGAAATGAAGGATCTAAGTAAAGTTTATACTAATTTTTAGGTGATACGGCTACTATCTTTATGAGTACGTGTGCCTAATTTTTTTTCCTTTTACATTGATACAATATGATAAAGAGAGTAAGGAACAAGCATTTTAATGTGTAGTTCATAACAAATTATGCCTTTTATAATTGTTTGGTTTTATTAGATGAGGATCTAATGTTTAAAAGTTTCCACCAGAGATTACAACAAAGTAAGGCAATGACAGGTAATTTCTCTTTGATTGTATATAGCATGTGTTGATTTTAGGGTATCAAATTTATAGTTTAACTATTCTTTTCTTATAAAGGTGTAGTTTTGGATTCTAAATGCTTATTGCTGAGATCCATAATTTACTAAAAAAATAATGAGTGTTGATTTTGGGAGTCAGAACCTAACACCTTCATTTTATCTAATGCAACTTCAAAGCATATGTTTGATCAACTTCAGACTCGCCTAAAATCCCTAAATTGAGCATATAAATATTAATTAGTTAAGATTTATTTCACAGGCGGTACATAACATTTTTAACAGAATAGAGTTATCAACGCTTTTCCTTAATATATTATTTGCTTGCATATGAATTTTTCGCATGTTAATGGTCAAAAATATTATTTTTCATGTTCTATAATTTTAGAGTTTTAATAATGGAGGGGAAGCACGTGGCAAAGTTGTTCATGTTTAGCTGTGCATATTTGATTACCCCAGTAGGAAGATATATGTGACAAACTTTATCCCGTTACATTTTCATTCATGTATATTTGATTTTTGTTGTTTGACATTGTTGCACATTTGCACTTATACAATTTCGTCCTTGGTATCATCGTCGGAAAAATTGAATTGCAAGTGCTTTTAAAGATTGCGCAAAAAATGACACTGATGTCTTCAATATTAATATTCACTGTATCAAGTATTATTATTTTGTTTATTTTTCCATTGGATTCCACGTTGTTTGCATGTAATCCTCAAGAGTACTGTTTGATTTTGGACCATGTAATTGCAATGTACACGTAGCTTTTAAGCTATTTTCTCTTAATTTGGTATATAGTCCATCAATATAGAAAACTACACATATTTCTCGTTGTCTAACAAGATAACAGTATTTGTTCAACTTCACTTCTCATCGATATAAAATAAATTGCACATCTGCACTCAAATGAAGGAAGTTATGTATAAATTTTCCAAAGCTTATGTTTCTCAAATTGCGTAACATTGAATATTTTATAAACTATTTGCCAAACTTTGCATATATTATATTTAGTATACCTTGCTATTGCATTTTCAAATTACCAATATATTTTTGTGCTGTTTTTTGAATCTAGAAGAATTAATATTGCTTTTTGTTCCTATCCAATTTTTAAATGTTATCTACTTGATTCATTATTTTTCTTTTGATATTAAATAATCATTGAATAAGATGCTCGCTTACCTAAAATAACATGCCCGTTTTCTTGTATAATTCACAACGGGAAAGTAAACGTTAAATTATTTAACTAGGTATGAGATGACTATTTTGGAGTAGCTTCAATTTAATAGTTTTTGATGGTTTGGTACCATGATTGGTTTTTGTATCTTTATTTTGAACTACGCTATTCGAAAGAGACACAAATGGATCCCTTATGTGGGAAATATATCAAATTTCCATTATCGTTGTATGTGAACGTGATTTACTATTTACTCTTCTTCTAAATAATTTTATTGCTAACATTTTACTTCAATCTCCAACAGTAACATCCGACATTCAATTCAGTGACTATAAGGTTGGAATAGTGTGTCTATTGTTATACTAAAATTCAGTCTCCCTAATTAATACACGTTGAATTTCTCCAATTTATGTTTAATAATATAGTCAGCATAAATGTAGTACATAAATTTTCTTAGGTTGTAGCTATATTTGAAAATATAAATCATATAATTGATTTCTTTATGTTGCTATTATTAACTTTTCATTATATTCATATTTATACAATGAGAAACATACACTTGCACGCGTGCACACATCCACTTACGGACTTGTGTGTATATCTACGTGCATGTGTGAATTATGCAATAGAAAGGGTTTTTTTATCACGACTCCCTTGCTGAATCAAATTGTTTGTTATCTTTTATAGTCTGTATTGAAATGACGTAACAAATATCTTTGGTTGTTGCTTAACTTTTCAAGTAAGAAATCTAATGTATATCTTTCTTACTGCATGTTTAAGTGTGCACTTAATGGTATATTGTTATTATTAACAGGTCAATTAAGAGTAAAGAGTGGTTAAGGGATCACCATGAAGTTAGATGTAACGTCCCGCCTTTTCGCACGCTTAAATCAACACACGTGCCAATTCAAACCGTTCGGAATGGCGGATTGTTATGGGGTAAATAAGAAAAACAAAAATAAAACAAAATAGAATCTCACAGCGGAAGGATAAAATATAATAATCAAATACACAGTTTATAAAGCTGTTTTACAAAATATTCGAGTATACTTACAACATTTATCAGAGTTACACATACCAATAACAATGCAGCGGAACAGTATGAGTGTAGTGCAATAATATAAATAATAATAATAATACAAATCTTTGTCTTCGTCCTCCAGAGCTAAATCTTCAAATCCTTAAACGCTCGGACTGACCCGAGCGAATTGAAAAGACAAAACACTCGAGTCAGAACTAAAAGATCTTATGTAAGTTAAATTAACAGAAATAAATATGAGTGCAGTAACTCAAGAGATGCTCGGGATTTACATCTCCTAAGGATCCGTTAAACTATTTACTATGTAGTATATTTCGCTATTATAATAGTGTCTAATTGTAAAATAAACTTACTTTTAAATAGCGTTAAGGGGTTACCCATATAGCCCTTAACATAAATAATGCCAATAGTCTATACAGTACCGCAATACCTCCTGATCGGGAGGCTACCAGAGGATACTTCATAGGTACGACACAAATAGAAACTCGTACAAGGCGCGATAGGGTAGGTGACACGGCACAACTAGGCAATGCCAAGGTAGATATACCAATTACGCATCCGGGCTGGTGGTAACGCGTAGTAGCTACTACCGTCCACCTCGGACAAACTCCCCCCTAAAATCAAAGAAATCAAAAGTGGCCACCGAATCAATCCAAAGTCAGAGTATAGTATCGAAGAGGAGTATCCGATAAAGGGCGCTAACCCCCTTGGCCCGAGAATCGCTCCTGTTTTAGCCACCTTATGCCAACTCACGGAAGTCGGGTCCACGTATTTACCTTAAAGAAAACGCCGCCGCCATCCTGCTTCATTCTGGAATCTCCACCGCGTACACGGTTATTAAAGTGGTTTTCGAGGTTGGCAGAGAGTATGACAATTTCCGATCCCGGTCTCTTTAACAACCAAACGTTATTATAACACCGCGGTTATTTCAAAATAATTTATACTTTAAAACTAGAATATAATATCTCTTTCAAACCATATAAATACGATATCATTTATATTTTTAAATCCCAAATCAATATGATATCATTTTTTATTTTATAAATATCCCTTTCCCAAAATCATAATATTTTCAAATATATATACCTTGAAACCATAGCTTTGAAACATAACTTTTAATACTTAATGGTTCAAATACTATATTACTTTATAAAATAGACAGCTTCTTTAAATTTCAAAATAAATTCCCAATATCAATTTGAACCTCCAAATAAACCATTTTAATTCCCATATATTTCAAAGCTTAAATATTCTATATTTCAAAACTTTATAGTTTGTATATTTCAATCTTTACATATTCCACTAATTCAAAATGGATTCTTTGAAAATTTAATATATATCAAATCCAATCCCTATTATCAAAATTTGAAATGTTTACTTAATAAAACAAATATTATTTAAGAAAACCCTTAAACTTCAATAACAGGATATTCTTTTAAATTAAATTATTTGATAGTATCCTTTAAATCAATTTGATATTCATTTAAAACCCCTAATCAAAATCAGGTTATAAAATCATACATTTTTTTAAATCTTAATTTATTTACATTTCAATCAAATTTTCCGAGAAAATTTCGTAAATACTTTAATTCAAATCATATTCACATTTAGCTTCAACCTTACTTTTAATTGAGTTACTATAAACTCTATCTACAATAGGATTTTTAATATATATACTTAACCATATTATATAAACGAAATCAGCTTCATTATTTAGCTTATTTTAAAATTCGAAACAAATTTACACATAGCTAAATTCAATTTTTTTTTACTATATATATATATATATAAATAAATATAATATTTATTAAGCCGTTTTCTTTCCAAAACCATAGAAAATCATTTCAAAAATAATTATATATATATATATATACTGCGGTGTTTGTATATAATTTTCTATCCTATGGTCAAGTGATACGAATATTTATCATTTCAATCCGCAATTTAAAAATAAAAATGCGGTTGTATATCATTTCAAACCGCAATCCCGAATGAAATGAATATGCATAATAACTTGTAGTTTATACTAGATAAATACAGCAATCATTCATCCATCATATCAATCATCAAACATTTATCAATTTATCATCCAATTAAAATAATCACGTCAATAAATAATAATTAATTACCGACAGTTAAATTTTTCAATAATGAATTAGATAACGGTTTAACTGTATTTTATATGCAATAATAAATTTAACTAACAGTTTTTATGCAATAATAAATTTAACAAAAATTTTAACTGGCAGTTTAAATGCAATGAATAAATTAATTAACAATTAACTGGTAGTTTTAAATGCAATAATGAATTAAATAACGCGTAAATTAAATGAATGCAATTTAACTGAGAAAATGATGAAATATATGCCAAACAGCTATAAATAAAATTTTAAACACATCATAAATCAATTTAACAAACATAAGAAATTTTAGAAATTGTGAGTCGGTCAAAACACTCATCTTTTGAATTTAAATTGAAGTTTAAATTCAATTTAAACCCAAAAATTTGACAGTCTCAAAATTCGTCCAAACCAGCGTCATCAAGTCCGGAATTTTATTACGATCCTAACAAAAAAAGATCCGCGTGAAACGGAGTTCGAATGTGGACGTTATACGAATTAGAAGTTATACAATTTAATTTAAAACAAATAAATAAAATAAACAAATATACCCCACAAATTTTACAAGTCATCTCTTCCTCCATATCACGGCTACAGGAAACCCGCCTTCACGAAACCGAACCATAACCGTTTGACCTAAATGTTGACCGTCGTTACTTCACTCCTCCGGCCCCAATATGTCGCGCCACCATCATCAACGAGTTTGTCACCCTTGGCCGCACCTTCCCTGCCCCATGCGCTCGCCCCACGTCGTAGACCGCCGCCGCCTAAACCCTAGGGTTTCGAAACCTAAAACGAAAATTCTGGCCGCCACAGCCCACTTCGCAACCTCCGACCACCCTCAAACGACTCCATGCATCGAACTCTCCAATACCCACAAATCAATTTCTCCTATGAACGACGAAATCAGAAACCCCCAAAATGACGTGTATGCTCGCGAATTTTTGATCTTTGACTGAGCTTTCAGGACGATTCGAGCATCAATTGCAAAAACAGAAGCTACGCGTAGATTCGTATCGATGAGATCTTCGATTCTATAATTTTTTTGAATTTTTTTCGAAAAGTTTGAATTTTCATTTGAATTTTGAAATTGGATCTAGGGTTTGTAGCCATTGGAAGAGGAGGAGTTGATGGAATTTTACGCGCAGACAATTCAGAATAGACGTAGGCTAGCATTTAGCAGGGTATTTGTAGATAAAGTTGGAATAGACAGATGGATTTGAATTTATAAACGTGCTAACCGATAATTGGCCCGAAAAGCCCGTTCCGACTCCGCAATGAAATTGGGTCAACCCATATATCAAAATAGATGTTTTAAAATATTCTGAACGCGATGGAAAAAGTTTCAGGTTCAAATGGCATCGTATGAAGAAGTTATGCTGAAAACAATATTTTCCAAATTGATTTCAAATGATTTCAATTGCATAAATTTCAAAACGTTTCGAGTCTGTACGATCAAACGTCAAGTCCGATCGCTATGAAACTTGAAAGACTATTTTAATTCACCATTACGGATCCGATGAAACATGTTTCGTCGAAATCCTAGTCAGTGGCCAAAATGGCTATTTTTTTCCACTTTTTAAATAAATTAATTAATAAATTTACCACCTTTAAATTCAATATTTATAAACTAGTAGATTTTTGTCATTTTTAATCCCTTAGATATTTATAATAACTAAAAGCAAATTCACATATCAATTTAGTGTCAATTATCCCAGTAAATACAGTGTTCAAATGTCAACTACAATTAATCCAATTAATTGCAAATTAATTCCAATAAATTTGATGTTATTCGATTACAACTTAATATCCAATCAATTATTACTCAACTAACATAGTTAACATTGCTTTATATTTCATTACATTAATATTTTCCAATTTCATCTTTAATTTGCATTAATTACTGTATTTCAATTATATTGGAAATTTTGTCAATTTTACTCATTAATTAAATTTAAAAATCTCAATTAATTATTTCATCTTGGTTTCATTCTTTTTATTACATTAATTATCATATTATGAATGGAAATTTACCTTGGTTACATCTTATTGAATTCAACATTCTCCACTTACCAATTTATTCCACATTAACTGCAATAATTTAGTGAATTAATTGAAATTAAATTCAAATTAAACTTATCAAACTAGTAAAATAAGTAACGTACAAAAAATTTTGTCATTAACTCTTAATCACACTTTTATAGGTTCATTATTTACAAACCAATATTATAATTACTTACATTAATTTGGATTGTACTACACTTATTATATTTTTGCCAAATAGATACATTAATTTCAATTAAATATTCTCTGTAACTTATTTCTTGATTTCATACTTTTTATTTCCCAAATTACTATCTTGTATCAAGTTTACGTTTCTATTTTAATTTATATTCAATTATAACCTAACAGTCGTTTCAATCAATTGGATTGTATTGAATTTGGTTATCCATCACTAACATTTACACTACTACCTTAATTTACATAGTTACTATTAGAAAATCTTATTGCATTGGTTAATTAAATGTTTGCTTTAAATTACTTATTTTAAATTTTTATGCTCAAGAGAAACAATTAACACTTTCTATTGTTATACAAATTTGAATCCCATTCTAGTTATTCTTTATTAATAATTCACACAATATTATAACTTCGTACAAGACGTCCAATTATTATTTATTATTATAACTTTACAATCTATATAAATTTCATTGATTGATTTACTATTTGCCTTTGTTTCCTTATATTCAATTCTTAGCTTAGTATGACAATTTATAGTACTCCATTTAATCGGCATTTCATTTCAATTGTTAATACTTAGCTTAAATTTCTACGGTTGCATTCCATTTACACTTCTGTTACTATATTAAGAATTAGTAACGTTTATACCAATAACACATTATAATTACTTACCATTTAAATGAGTTTGATTTCTAATATATTAATTGACCAATTAATTAGGTAATTTATACAAATTTGTTATCATACCCATAAATTTACACTTATAACTAAGTCTTACATTTGAATTTATTTATTAAATTGAAATGTTCATTCAAGTTTATAAATTATTAACTCGCATTAACATAATTCCCTAATTTGTTCCAATTACTGTCAACAATCCTTTATTACATTAAATCAATCTAATACTTTCCTTAAATTTCTCATATGCAATTACAATTATATGTTGGCATTTATCTCCATACTACCGATTTGCATTCACTTATGTTCTATCCAAACATACATTTAGATTTTATTTCCATTAATTTATTCAATATTGACATCCACTTAATAAATTTTACTGCCAGTATTAATTACACAATCAAATTTAATCAACAAATTAAATGGTCGAAATTTACGGGTCGTTACATTAGAGCTCAATTTAATTGGAAATACATACATTATACTCGACTTGGAACAAGGTATGGTGCTACTTCAAAGTAATTTCTCTGACCTTTTAAGAATGGACACTTACAGCGGATAATTTTAATGAATTTATTATTATCCTTTTTCACCCCTTTGTGTATTCTTGATGCTGGATATTAAAAAGCGGCTATTTTTACTTTGTGCCGATATTTTTATTCACTATATTTTCAATATTCCTTAATGTTATATTGCATTATTCAGTTTCTTATCAGCTCTTTATTGATTGGCTTTTACATAATCCAAGTCAATGTCAAGTAAGCTCTTCATAACTCAGTTGAGAAGCTTAAATTT
Organism: Allium cepa; assembly: GCA_030765085.1. Taxonomy (NCBI): domain Eukaryota; kingdom Viridiplantae; phylum Streptophyta; class Magnoliopsida; order Asparagales; family Amaryllidaceae; genus Allium; species Allium cepa. The sequence goes on along the minus strand of CM060929.1, from coordinate 725,214,077 downwards.
TGAGCTAAGGTTTCTAGGATCATGGATATAGTTATCAACTCTTTCTATTACAACAAATACATTTTCTTGAAAGATCTCATCAATAATGCCTCGGATGTAAGTTTTATAATTATTTTAATATAGTAAATTTGACGTAGGATCACATAACTATCTTCACCGCGATAATAAATAATGTTCAGGCTTCAATCAGGCATATGATGAGATCGATGAATTTTCTTGCTTTCATCAATAGTAAGATTTAAGGGGATGGTGATAACACTATCCGTTTAGATTGACTTATATAAGCTACTTTTAGCTTTTTGAAAGCCAAAATGAATGGGTTTTGGCTTCTAAACAGTCGAAAAGTAGCCTATATAAGTCGATCCATATTGAGGTTCAGATTGGTACATCGAAGTTACTGTATAGAATATGGATATATTTTGCAGAGCATCTTGAAAGTGTACGTGTAGTACTAAGGATCGTGTAATATGATATATAAATGCGGAAACTGATAATAGCAGTAAAATAAAAATTAAAGTAAGCACGCCAGGAATTTTTATACTGGTTCGAACTTCCCGTTCTACGTCCAGTCCCAGACTATCCTCTGGATTTAAACTAAACCTCTCACTTCACCCGGAGGAATAAGTATATCACACCTAAGCAGCCGAACAGGAATTTTTCCGCCTCAACAGCCGAAGAGGACTTCAACTTAATACAAATACTTTGTTGACGAGTGTGTTCTGAATAACATGGATTGTCTTTTGATAGTACAAATTCCTATAATCAAATCCTCAAGAATATGTAGTGTATGTGAAGATTTAGAAGGAAGATAATCTCGTAGAATCGAAGTATATAATTTAATTCAGAGATTCTAGAGATATTGAATGAGAATGAATGCTTTTATTTGCAGAAATAAATAGAGAATAGATTTCAGAAATATAAACAAGAATTGGTGATTGTAGAAGTGATTTGAACATGTTTATATAGTTGTAGAATAGTTACAATCTTTTATGAAGAGTTTCAATCAAAAGTTGTGTCCGTATTTCTTGGATTGAGGGACATTCCTTTTCATGAAACAATCGCAACTCTTCAGAAAACTAGCCGTTATATGCAGGTCGGTCGACCGGAAAAACTGGCCGGTCAGCTGAGTTTGAAATCGTGTACAAAAACAGAGAGTATCTGTGGCACTGACTACAGGGTCGGTCGACCGAAGATACTGGTCGGTCAGCCGACCTGTTGTTAAATAAAAACAGTAGTAGCTCATTTGGTTAGAGTACTTGCCTTCCAAACTAGTGATCCGGGTTTGATCCCTGCTCCATGCATTTTTTGTAAACTTGATTTTGATTAAAATATGCAAGCAAGTTTATTTGGATATGAATGATGATTCTTGAGGAATGATTTTAACAATATTCTAAGACTCAATATAATAAAATAATAATACTAATCTCTGGATTGTAGTCTTGTCTCCTTTGTAGTGCACAATTTACTTTTATTCTCTTTTTGTCGCCTTTGTATAGTATTCTCTTTGTAGTTCGTCTTATGATCTCTGAAGCTTGTGTCATGAATCAAAACCCATGAATCAACACATCTCACCTGACTACATCAACATTTTTATGTTAAATATTCAGATCAGGCTAGATAAGGAGAATATGTTCTCTCTATCAGAGATAAAGGTACTGCTATGGCTAAAAAAATTTCAAGAACCCAAAAATAATTGTCCATTAAGTACTTCAGGTATCATTGACAAACATACTCATTATTTTAACCATTTTATGCTTGCTTCTTTTTTAAAATTTCTATAAAATTTGTTGTTTACAACTTTTGTCTAGAATATGTAAAAAGGAGGTGACCTGAACCTCACGAGGCAATTTTGTGTTTGGATTCTACTTTGCTTATATGGTTGCCAACTATGTTGAGGTCATAAGCAAGCACATGATGATAAACGGTAAGAAAATTCATTCGAATATGAATGTGTGATATTTTGATCTTTGCGACAGTTTGACCAAAATTTATAACATATAAATTATTTCACCTTCTACATATGTCTAGGATTCTACATCTGATGGAGCTTTTGTAACATATGAGGATAAGTGGAATGAGCCATTATGCTGTGGATCGAAAATTCGTTTGCTTCTCTGGAAGAAGATAAAATATTTTCAAAGAATACAAACTAAAGGTCAGTATGCTTAAGTACTTTCATCTATGTAAAATATTTTTCAGTTCATGCTGAAATAATAAAGGTGTAATCATGTTAATGCACACCTAATAAAAAACCAAATTTTTGTTCCACAATTGGTGAAACAGCGTATGCTTTTGTCATTTCCTAATAAGGCCCTATGTGTAGATTTTGGAAAAATACTGACAGTATTGAAAATTTACAATAGATTAAAAGTATTTATGTGTTAATAGGTAAAAAGATATAATTTTTTTACTAATACGAATAACCTTTGTTTCAACATATTATCATTATGAGTTTAATTAAAATCAATGAAAATTGCAAACAATTATTTCTTCTAATTTCACAGTCAACCGGTCTGTTTCCATCGATGTCCAGTTGTAATAATTATTTTATATTTAATATTTTAGAAGTAAATAAAATGGAATAATTTTTTCAACCATTTCCAGTAACATGCTCACAAATAGCAACAATAAGAGCAAGCAAGTCGCCAACTTATAAAGGAAAGAAGCTATTTTAAAGGATTTTGTAATACGTGGATATGCACTCAAACATGTAACGGGAATATATGTAGTTACAAAATGCCAACCTAAATTTTTTATATGTCTGAAAGGATGTTATCTATCTACATATATCATGCATAATGACATAGCTTATAAATGTATAAGCAATAAGTAAAACATGAAAAAATTTGTCTAGCCCATCATAATATTTAGTTTTGGTTTCGATCAAAATTAGTCTCATCGCATTTTTGACTGTTACTTGCAGGCCCGGCCCAAAGAATTTACTGCCCCAGCACAAAATGAAGATTCCGCGAAGAAAATGGTTGTGTCAAAAATTTGTTGCCCCTTAAAGACTTGAACCCAGTACAACCCAGCATATCATGGTGCAAACGGTGGACATTATCACTGAACTACAACTTCCAACACTTGTATTTTTTTAGCAAGTTCTTTATATTCAAGTACATTATAACTCAAATGTTATTAAATTTTGCCCCGACCCAGTGGGTTGCCCCAGCCCATGGGCTTAGTGGGCTGCCCTCTGGGCCGGCCCTGGTTACTTGGTATAATTACTCTAAACCTTTTTTTTACCTTTTTAAAATTAAAGTGGCATTTCAAGATCAAAGATTCCCACAGACAACAGCAGCTGATCACCAGTAGTAGAATCATCTCTACACACATGCACTCTTCAAACAAAAACAATAAACAAATAATTCAAGAATCTCCTGGCTGCAAAATCAAAGAACTCCCTTAAGAAACTATGGCTTTTAGATGACAAAAAAATGGAGTTCCATGTGGATCCAATTGAACTAAATGGTAACAACAATAATATTGAACAGAGTAGCTTCATTAAAAGTTGCTGCGTATAATTGTATATGTTTTAATTTGTGTGTATACGATATATTTTCATATCAATTTGTGGAAAATAAAGCATAGTGTCAATATGATTTTTCCAGATTTCACAGAGATCTTTTTCTACAGTGGGTACTACAAGTTAAGGCTATTGGTTCCGAGTCAAAGATATATTGATAAATGTATATATGAATATAAGCTTCTCTTTTTCTCTTCCCCTCCTTTGAGTTTTTCTTTCCAAATCTTGAAAATTTTGTGCTCTTATTTGTCCATTGTCTTTCTATATTTTTGTTTACCCACTTTACCTTGGCATAGTAGTCATTGATTACATTCCTAATCTAAATGGTTTTCGTTTTCACATATGGTCTCAAATCCAAACTGTTTAAGTGTTTGAATTTACATGGTGCAAATTTGGGTAGACGTGTATTTGATGAAATAAATCTTAATTTTATATTAGTAGTAAGAAAGAATATAGATTTACATCAACTGTTTAAGTCTGATAAAATAAAGTTTAACCTCCATTTAATTTTCTTCTGATCTGTATAGTCCAAGAGGCGCTTGGATTTCCTCTGCTCAAACGTTTATTAGTGCAATTAGATCTGATGTAGTCATGGATATGAAATATGTTGAATCTGGATCAGATATCTCAAACTAGGATAAATAATAGTTTAAGCAAAAAGAAGATAGTGCAATCCAGTACATCTTTTATACTACATAGAAATGATACTCTTTAATGCAATCCACGTAATGTCATCAACCGTTTATGTATTGTTCGTATATTTCACCAACCTTACTTTTGTTTAGTGAATTTATTCAACCTAACTTGACTTGCTATAATATTTCCTCTTGGATTTTATGATAAAGGACACTTCCAATGGCTGCATGTGTGTCTTTTTTGAGGGTTCACCCCAATGAAGAAACATTTGTTTCAATTTTCAAACTTCACTTCAGCTATTGATTGTACAAAATTCATTTTTTATTAACATATATTATTGTTATAAAATTTGACCTATGTGCTTTGATACTGTTGTGATTTAGAAAGATATTTGGGTGATGAAACACGAACTCTGAATGTTATAAAGGATGTAATATCTTGACTAAAACACATATGTTTCTGTTTATATATTTCCATATTAGATAATTAATTGATGCTATGTTTTAGCATACTATTTTGAAGAATGTTTCAATAATAGTAGGATAACCTTTATGCATAAAGCTGTGAATTTTTGTCAACAATGTGCTTTCGATGAATAATAGACTGATGCTTTGGAATGGTCAGCTAGTTAGCGCAATTATGATTGAGGGATGTTTCGTACTATATACTGGGCATGCTGCTCAAATGTCTTCTACATTATCATATAAAATTCCACACCAGTTAAAGAAATAATAAATTATGTCAAACCCATTTACTTCGTTTTCTATCATGTTTTAATATTTGAAGAATATCGTAGGTTATCATGTGAACGTAGCCAACCAAATAATTTTTGTACACACAACACAAAAGATTATATTTTTACTATTAATTGTTTACTTTGACTAACAAATTTTTTTAATGATAAAGTTGCTTATATGAGTAGAATAAATGTAATTCAAAGTTACAATCTACGTAATTTTATAAAAAAAATATTTATAAAAAATTATAGTCACATCTCGTGTGCGTAGCACGGCTTCACACTAGTATATAACTTAATTCCCAGTGGAAGTCGCATGCTCCAAGGCTACAATTCCCTTACCAAACCTTCCAAAATTTCAAAATTTTGATCAGTTGTTCTGCGAGTACAAAGTTATTTTCTTTTTTTACAAGTGGAATTTAATTTAAGAAAGGCATTTATTTTCATCAGTTCGATGCAGCAAGATTCGAATATGAGATAATGACATTGAGAATCTTTCTCTAAAACAAAATATCACCTGTCGTTTGAACTAATGGCCCTTCATAAATGTTCACTGTTCATTGTATTCAACTATTCAAGAATCATGCTAAATACAATTTTACGTGAACTCTGACATGCCAATTCAACATTTTATCCGATACAATTTAATTGTCTACTCTAATTTATCTTTATCGTTTTTTTCTCACTAACCAAATTCGTGAAAAAAGGACAGAATCAGTACGCAAGGCGATTTTCTCTATTCGGATCAATCTTAAATTACTAATAATTCACCTTTCTTATTCTTAGTTGAAAAGGCTTCTAGCCATGGACACATGTTGCTCTCAATAGAGTTTGCTATCAGAAGGTCGAAGCAACATATAATGACTTCTCCATTGCAAGCGGGTGTGAAATTCATGAACTATTTTTTTTTCCTTTTAATTTACGAATTTCAATTGGCTGAAGATTTGAAGATTGAAATTATGTAGTAGTATTCAATTTCCACAGTATACTGCTGATTAACCTTAGCTAAAAAATCTTTGATCATGTGCCGAATGAATGTACTTGTTTACATGATTATGTCAACGGTTAACAAAAATGCAAATGTGCGTCTAATATTCATGTTTATATTTAAACTATCTAATTTTATTTTGGCTATAATATTTGTATTACTACAATATATAAGTGTGTGTATAATATTTTATTTTATAAAAAATGTTAAATTATTTGAACTTTAATTTTTAAATAAGTTTGACCATTTCGAAATAAAATATCTAATAATATCTACATGCAATTAAAATTTACTTATATGTATGTATCATTTTTTTAATTCTAAAATGAAATGGATAAGAGAATATTTTGTGTTTTATTACATACAAAACCCAACGTTGATTACATATATGTAATAATTATGAAATGTTATGTACATACATACATACATATATATTAAATTATTAGATCAAAAAATTTATGTACGTGTGTGTAATAATATTTAGAAACGTATGCACACACATACATATAAACTTCAAAAAGCTTTTTTTATTATAAAAAAACTGAAATAAACATGTATGATTATTGCATAAATAAAGTCATATATATATATATATATATTATATAGAATATGTACCTTTCACTATTGTCAGCCAACAATCGAACACGTTGTCTGTTGGTTGTTTTCTCTTTAAATCTTTCGTTCTCCTCTTGGGTTTCAGTTGGCAAAGCTGACGCTATAACTTTATCTATGGATAATGAAGGCTAGAGCTATATAATGCATGTGTAAGGAAGTGGAGGTTATGTGACGACTGTATACCATCGACACCAATAGCTTACAAATAGTGCATTGTAGTCGTGCCCGATCGATATAGGACAATCATCAAGATGAATAATAACAAAACAACATATAACATGTTGTATATCTCATAGTGTATAGATAAAATATAAATATCACATATATAAAAAAGACACAACAATAAAAATATGAACTAATCATCAAAGCATAAGATCCACAGAGTTATACATCAATAGTCATAGAGTTTATACAAAGGAGACAAACTCAACAACTATCACAAATCCAAGAAAATAAGCAGTCGATTCTAGGGCTCTCCACTGTTGCATGGTGGAATAAGCGTAGAAGTCTATATAAGTATATAATACGAGATAGCTCCATCCAACTCGCCCTACGAACAGGTATTGTGGCACCTAGAACTACTATTTAGTCTACTCATTTAAGAGCACCCAAGATAATAAGAAGCAAATCATAAAGTCTTATGTCAGACAACAGTCTAGTGTGAATAGTAAATGAATCTCAAAATATTATATAGGTAAATATAGTAAGAAATAGAGGTACACGAACCATATCTGACTGGTCCCTACAATAAAAGAGTATACACATAACGACATAATATGCTACTCTACAACATCATAGAGGAAGACTACTCAAAATAAATATATCAGATCTCTAGGTATTTCCATCTCCAATGCCTACTCTCAATGATCTCTCTAAATGCCTAGAAAGCAACCATAACATTCATTAAACAATTCTCACTACCACTCATCAATGTGCTCTGAATATATGATAACTCGCATGACCCCATGCCAGGGACTAATAGAAATCTTGATTTTCTATATACTCTCGTATCACACGGCCTAGAACTCGACACGTCTCGTAGCCCAAAACTAGAGAAGACCCAAAGTCACTGGTCCATGGTATACAAGTCCCTCAATTGACCTATGGTCATCCTCACTTACAATGCCTCTACTTCGTGTACACAAGAAAACACTCCGAGCATCAACGATTCATTAGCACAAAATCATTCGAGTCCTCTTTTCTCCATTCGGATCTAAGCCCTTCCTTGCTCAATCCAGTTTCCATTATTCAGGAACCCATCACGTTTCCTATTCTATGGCTCCTCCTTTATCGAGCCACTATCTTCGATACCTACTCCTACCATGAGTCACAAACCGAATATTCTAGTTTCATCATGTTGTTACACCGCCATAAGTTCTCATGCGAACGAGCCAACACCTCCAGTACGACCTACAGAGCTTCCACTTCATATCCTGAAAATTCCACTTTCATCCAGCGTAATATAATAACTTGGAACAAAGTTATAGATAACTCGGTACTAGGTTATATACTTAGCCATTTTTGGGTAATTTTTCCTCTTTGCTCCTAGTACCCCTTTCCCAATAGCTTTAGGCACCAACTTATCCCCCGATAACTCGGACCTAGCCTACAACCTTCATCTTCTAACTTCTAGGGATATCTCGGTATATTACCCAACACTTAACCAAATCTCTTAGTTCAAGCCATGAACCACCTCTAATAGCCAAGCTCTACCTATCCATGCCAACGATCGACTTATAGGGCCCACAATTATAACTTGATACCGAGTTATATAACTCGATATCAGATTATATTCTTAGCAAATTTTGAGGCATAATTCAGCAAGCTCTTCCCATGCTTTAGAGTCTCTCCTTCAAGTTTCGTCTAATTCTGACAAACCTTTATAACTCGGTGCCAAGTTGTAGATAACTCGGTACCTGGATATACCCTTAGAAAATTTTGAGAGATTTTTCTAGTAAGTTCCCATCATACTTTAGAGCCTCTCCTCCAAGTTTCGTCCAATTCCAACCAACCATTATAACTCTGAGTTATAAATAACTTAGTACCAAGTTATACCCTTAACAAATTTTAAGGCGCGATTTTTCCAAGAAGCTCCTTTCATGCTTTAGAACATTTCCTAGTTTCATGCAATTACGATCAACTTTTCATCTGATTTGCCCAATTCACCAAACTATCTTCGTAAACATTCAAAACACTAGCAAACAACATCAAAGCATAATATACTAGCATAAAATAACATGCAATTACATCCATTCAAACAAGCAATACATAGAATTATAACAATCAAACAAATTCTAATCCAACTAGGAAATACGTGAACATACGAGTATGAAGGTGAATTACAAAGCCAATTCTACAAATCATATTAAAATTCATCAATTTAGATCAAAAACATATGTTAACATGTGATTAAAGCTAGAAAAGGATTTTAAGATCAAAAATTATGTTAAAACCTATAATTCCACCGTATAAACATGCATATGATAGTGAGAAGTCATAAACAACTCATAATTACTAGATTCAACTAATTTTAAGTCTCAATCAGAAGTGGATAGTGATCAAAAGTAATGCAAATCAACCAAATCAATGATCTCTATCTTATAGTCAATGATTTATTCACTAATCTTCAATTCGCTTTGACTTAAAGAGTAGTTTGGGTGATTTCGGATGAATCTAGGGTTAATTGAGGTTTAGATCTGATTTAGGGGAGAGAGAAAAGTTTTAATTTGGCTCTATAGACTTCTATTATAGTGATCTCTAGTTAGACTAATGGGCCTACTTATGGGCTTAATTAATTACATATTCATCATGCCCAACAACTATTAAAACTTAAAATAACCATAACTTCCTAATCGTAAGTCCCATTTTCTACTATGACCATTCTACAAAATGAAAAACCATCGTCCTGAAGCAATAGAACTAGTTTGAGTTCCTAACTAGACTCCTATCAAAAGTTATACACGAAACAAAAATTTTGGGGTCAAAATTATCATATAGAAATTCTAAAAAAAATCATAGGTATGTAAAATATCCCTAAGAGTTATATCCTAAAATTATAGAATCATACGACCTCACATGAATAAAATAAAAAAAAATTACAATCCTCTGATGCGTAAAATATGGGTCAGGCTATCTATTTATAGCTAAAGAGATTCAAAAATATGCCCCTTTGTTTCTCTAACTTTGGATGACTTGGTATCCCAAGCCCTCTTACAAGTATGGCTGGCCTTATACTTGACTAAGCATGGTCAAAATTGTCTCTGGCTTTGTCAGAATCAATTATTCAATGCAAACTTATTTTTCAACCGAACTAACGCACAGCTATTATACGTTATTTTGATCGATTTTGAGCTTTAAATAATAAATTAAAAATGTCATAAAATATTCGTACAACGTTTGTATTAATTTTATCATTAATTTATAATATTTATAAATTAGTTTTACCACTAGTCGAATTTCATAATAACTAACAACATGGTTGTGTTGAAATTTTCGGCATGAACTCGGTCTTTGATATGTATTTAAATTCAATGTACTAACATTTACACATTATTTTACACTTAAAACTTATCTTTACTAGAATATAATGAAAAACGGTCATGGCATCTAATGGTCATTTTTCTTCTTCTTTCTTTCATCGAGATCCAGATCTACTTCCTTTGTTTCCCACTTACTCAATCTTACACCCAAGCAGTAACCTATAAAGCTTCCCTTGCTTTACCATCCACTCTAAAACTTAGCAAGTGACGCGCTCTCCCAAGCATTAAATAGGGCAGAAGTATTATATATTTTTCTATGGAGATTTGTCGCATAAGGCAAAGGAATATCGTGACCCAACTAAATGTTTTAGGTGCTTACTAGGGATTTAGGTCGTCTATCCATGCATATGTCCTGTCAGCTAGGTAGCTCGGTAAGAAGGAATGCGTGGCTTCTTAGGGAACCTTTTTATTCAATCATTAGAGCTTCCGGCTTTAGCTCAGGTAAGGTTGATTGTTTAGGTATCACATATCGTTCTATAATATTAATTAATTTGCCTACTAGTTCTATGCTTGACTTAGCTAAGAGGACTAGTTTTGTATTCAACATAGATCATTCTAATATAGATTATATTATAAACAAAGAAACCGAGATGGTTTAATCGCTTAGATCATAAGATACATCAGCTAGAATGTTAAAGGTTCGCATAGTTTAGATAAATACAATAAAATTAGGTCATTTATTAAAGATAATAATACTGACATTGCTTTAATTGAATAATCTAAAATAGAGCATCCTGACTTCTATTTCTAGAAATTTAGGGGATTTTTATATTGTTAACTAGGTGTATCTTCCCACTATGGTTAGTTCGGGAGGCTTTTGTTGGAGTGGAAACTTAACTATGTTAAGCTCATTCAGTCTCTTATTAAAGATTACTTCATGCATCTTTTTTTCATGGACATAAGAGATGATTCTCTTGTAAATGTCCCAAATGTTATGGTCCGCATAATAAGATTGATAGGAAAATTCTCTAGAGCGAGTGTCATGAGTTAGATCTCTTACCATCGACCCATGGATGCATGGAGGTTATTTCAACGTGACTAGATTTTTAAGAGAGTGCTCTCCTTGAGAAAATGACATTTATACTATGGATGAGTTGGAACAGTTTATTATTAATGGTAAATTGATTAAATCATCACTTAACAATAAGCGCTTCACTTACGACTTGATCGAACTCGAGGGAAACCCTAGATTGCGCTGCTCGATCATTTCTTCATTAGCGAATAAATGGAAGACATGTTTCCCTATTTGCATGTTAAAGAGATTTCGATGGTGTACTTTGGCCACTGTCCTATTATTTTATATTAAAACCACTATGTAATTTAGAGAACTTTTTTTTGAAATATATGACTCTTAGAATCTAATTTTACTAATTTAGTTAGTAGTAAATGGCTTTCTATAAGTAACAACAACACTAGATATTCATGTACCATAGCCTAAGTGTTCATTAGTAAATTTAGGGACTCCTAAAAAATGGAACAAAAATATTTTTGGCAACATTGGAATTAAAAAAGAAAAACTACTCATCAAAACTTTAAAATTAAATAAACTTGTAGAAGGCAAACTCTTAAAATGTTCATAGAAAAATGTACTTTTAAACCTTAGAGAAGAACTAGACAAGGTTATTACACATGAGGAAATAATATGGAAGCAAAGGTCTATGGTCCCATGGATGGATGAGGGAGACAAGAACACTATTCTTTTCCATAAAATAGCTAACGATGGCAAGCATACAAATTCCATAACTCGTTACTCATTATTGATGCGGAATTTTTGATCAAAATGAGCTCAATAACGGTCGCAACCATAATATTTCCACAACTCGTTATTCATTATTGATGCGAATTTTTTTGAACAAAATGAGCTCAATAAGAAAATTTTGGAACTAGCGAGGGTCATAAAATTATAACTAGATAGAATAATTTATACTCTGTTAATACTAGAATCACTTTAGATGACCCAAACTTTCCTTTCTTAAAAGAGGAGATTTCTGAGTGATAACTCGTCTAGATCCGATGATTTTTTCATGTTGTTTTATAAAAAAAAATTGCATGTTGTAAAATATGACCTAATAAAAATGTCTAACGAGTTAATTTTTGAGAGAAATGAGTGATCCTCTTCGAGGAGGAGAGCATTCATATAATTTTCTTTTACGGTTTAAATGGGATCTACCAACAAATCTAGTAGGTGGTTCTTCCCATGAAGCCATATAATAAAAAAGAGAAAAAAAGAAAAGGAACCCTCCAGAAAAAAAATTCTAGGAAAAATTAGAAAGCATGAAAAGAAAAAAGTCAAAACAAATCAGCAGCCACCAAAGCCGAAGGAAGTTGCATGGGGCCTCAATGAGAAAAGGACCTCATTTAGTCCTCAAAGAGGAGGTGCATGGTTTGAGTAACTGTCAAAAATGTCCAAGGAAGCTATAGAAGGCCTTGCAACATATCCAAACTCTCCTCATCCACTGAAGGCGGACGCCCTTTTCGAACGACCCACATTAACAGCTAAAATTGAAAAACTCAACAGACGATGTGTGTCTTATATATATGTTCGTATGTATGTATACAAATTAATTATATACATATACATATGTGTGTGTGCGCAAGAGGAGAAGATGGAACATGTATGTGATATAATAACCTAGGTTTGACATGATACGCGATAGGAAATAAACTCCTTTACCGTTAAAAAATGTTTACCAGATAAAATTTAAAGATGGAACCAAAAGTAAGAGAAGAGCCATCAAGAACCTATACATAACTCAAACAAGCTTATGAGCTAATATGTACATGAGTTCATACAACAATACCCACATAAGTAAGATTACAACTTCTAAACAAAATTTTTCTGAAAGTAAAACAAAAGAAGAAAGGAAGCTAAAGGACAACAACTCTAAACATGAGCTAGTTACCTAATAAAAGTAAGGAGTCGGAATGAATGTGTGCATTATGATCTACTGGGAAGACATTTATGGCATATTAGTTTTATTATTAATAGCAATTCACTGTCATAAGGCATCAATATGGGATTTTACATTTTTAAAGAACTCCTTAAAGTCATTGATGTTAGCTAGTTTATAATTGTTGTTCAAAATCCAACTAAAACAAAACAAAGAGATTATACAGGTATCCATTGTAGAAGTATTATTATTGAATTTTTTTTATTTCTATCAAACCAAATATACCAAGCTGTGACGGTGAATACAATGTACAATATAGAAATTAAGTAAAGTAAAATGCAAGGTTTTAAATATCGGATTTCGGTCACGTTTCGTCTCGGAATTTTTACACATGTTATCTCGTATCGGGGGAGATCTCGGACGAGATGAGTATATATCGGGTGTACATCTCGGATTGACATCTCGGGTTTTATAATTCATCTCAGGAATATCTCGGATGTACTTATGTGTCTAAAATTAATGTATCAAAAATTTATTTAACGGTTATAACTTTCTTAGTAAGAATAAAAATGGTAACATACTTGATTTACATGGAAAGAGGAATATTTTTAGAAGAGTGGTGGCTGGATTAGTTTACTTAATTTTGGTAATGATTGAATAATATCCTTTTATTTGAAGATAATAAAGAAATGAAACCTTTCGCTATGACTCGTTAAGATAAAAAGTAAAGAATATGTTCAAGAAGTTGGTAAGTTATAATTGGATTGAGTAGTTTCTTTTGAATCAATATGAAAATAAAACATATTATGGAAAATAATAAAAATGTATACTTTCGGGTGAGATCTCGTATTGAGATTTTGATCCATATATCGGGTGAGATTTGAATATATCGGACGAGATGACTGTCGAGGGAGATATGGAGGAGATTTGATGTCTCGTCTCGTTTAAGTGTGAAAAGGAGATCTTGGAGGAGATCTCGGGCGATATATAGGAGATTTAAAACCATGGTAAAATGTTTAATGACTTTCATAATGGTGACTTACAATTAGAAAAATTCAACTTTGCTAATGTTATCCTTCACCACAACAAAATGGGTGCGATAGAACCAAAGGATTTTAGGTCTATCTCGTTAATAAACCATTCGCTTAGAATTATTTTCAAGGTCTTAGCCAATAGATTATGCACTAAAATGAATAGCTTAATCGACATAACACATTATCATAGGTAGCGACATATCAGATGAGGTATTTGTAGTGTAACAACACAGAATATCATGTTGCAATGAATAATCTATAATACAACAATGAATTCTACAAGAGAAAACTTTTATATACATACATCCATGCATCAGAGTGTTAACATGTCATCTACCTGGACAGTTATAGCACATGTCCTTACAATTTTTAATAAATACAACAAAGCCATACGATGAGACATAAAGAAATAAGTAGATACATCTTGGCCTCATGCTTGTCTCCCGAGCTCCAATGCTTCCAAAGCTAATCTAAAATATACTCTGTTCGACTCGAGCATTATAAGAAAACAACGCCCGGGTCAGTCTGGTAAAAATAATATGAGAAACTCAAATCATGAGGAATTGTATTATAACTTACAAAATCCTTTAAAATCAAAAGTACCTGGTAAGTGACTACAACGGAACAAATTACAAAATAATTCGAACACTTAATCTTAGTGTAACGATCTACGTTTCCAGACAGTTTAACCGGAACAATCGACGACACATGATCCACTCAAATTGAACGGAAAGATGGATAGTTAGGGAAAATAAAAAAGAAAGAAGAGAGAAAGAAAACAAATAACGTAGAATCTTACAGCGGAACGAATAATCTATAATATACAACAAATCTTTTACACAAAACAAAATACAGAAATCAATCAGAGTATACTAACCTGGATAATTATAACAATCTTTCCTCACAATTGCTGATAAATACAATAATGAATGCAGGAGAAAAATATCTGTATATGTGAATATGTCTCTGGGACTCCAACTTGTCTCCTAAAACTCCAAAGCATCCAAACTAAATCTATAATATGTTTGGTCTAACCCGAGCATTATAATAAAATGACACCCAAGTCAGCCTGAAAAACCAGCATGATAAAACACAACCAACTAGATTTGAAAGTTATAGAAACCATTGAAATTAAAAGTATCTTGTAAGACCACGCTGCACATAAACACGGATGAGTTTTTACCTTACAATACGAAAATGTTTTCTATAGAAAATCCAATTGTATATAATAATGTGTAATGGTGAAGATAATAATAATAATCAAGTAGCTGTGATGCTTCTGATTGTATATCGCAACAATACTAGTTATACAATCAAAACCGATAAGGCACGTTCACTAATTATGTAGGATTCCATGGAGGTGCGCTCAATACTTTGAGAAATAGTATTCCTACACAAGGATTAGAGATATCCTTCCAAAGCAGCATACGTCTTTAGTGATGTACTATAGGAAAAAACAATAATGGTCTCATTAGGACCGAGTGCATTGCCCATGCATGCATAATAACTGTAAGTAACATCTAGGTGGAGCCGACTGCACCTTATGGATTTGCCAACCCTACTGGCCTTGCCTCCTATCTCTATTTTTAATAATTACTACCGATGAGACTATGTCCAGCGTTCTAGCTCACGTGCTGCTGCCAAATAGATCACGAAATCCCATATAGATTCCCATAACCAAGGGGTCTCGAAACCACACATGAATTCTAACATCTCAATATATCACGAAACTCGTCCATAGAAATGTATATTGTTTCAGAGCGGTTACGGTTTTCGGGTAATCTCTTACGAGTACACTCTTCCGCATCCCTAGCGCTCCAAAAACTAATCGTTGATTTTTCAGAATGCACAATACCGATTCTTTAAGAAATAATCAGACAACACATAAGAATGGGGATCACCCCATAACCTTTAAGTAGATGGATGTAACATCCCCCTACTTACAGGCCCAAATTATGGATGCTGCAGTCATCCATAGTTATTAATCCTCGACAACCAAATACGGTGTTGTTAGATATATTGATACACAGAAACACATAAATATGAAAAAAAATTAAAATATGAGAACAAGATTCACATTCCATTTCAAAGCTTTTCAAATTCATTACATAATCTCACAATCGTTAATCACGTTTAGAGAAAATATATTTATTACAACATACGTCAAGTGCGACATATGAAGATGCACCCATGGATGATCAGAGTATATGTAGACAATTTAACAACTTTGCCTTTACAACAATAACATAGCGGAATCAAAATAAAAGAAAACTCTAAGTAGCTATCATGTCTCATGCACGTCTTCGGAAGCTTTATTTTTCTAATGAGGTACCTGAAAACCAAAACTCTCAAATTACTCAAAATCAATTAAGTATCCAAGAGTTTAAGGGTAAAACATAAATTTCAAGTCAGACATAAAGCTTGATATGAATAATAATCTACTATCACAAGCCATTTAGATGCCTAGTGAGACCATACCGCCTATGGAACAGGTTTTCCCCTCACTAGTATCTTAAAGTGGAAATTAGCCATAAGGGTCTCTTTGGCAAGTGCAATTAGTTTCTAGGACACACAACTGAAATAATTACTTTTAAGAACAAAATGCAAAATAATTAGTTTCTCAAGCCTAAAAACCTATGAATTTATATCCTTGAAAGTAACTGGACTGCTGACTCTGTCCTTAAAAGTAATTATTCTGGTGACTTTGGCCTTGAAATTAATTATTGTGGATGTGTGTCCTAGAAAATAATTGGACTGCAAAGTTTGTCCTTCTAGTGAAATGCCCCTATCTTAAAACCTTTATAAAACCATATGTTGTGCTCTAGCATCCACAATGGTTAAAACAATTCCAAAATAATATGATTTGATGATATGCAAAATATGTGAATTAATTCTAGATTACCCATCCTCATTCATTCTGACTATCGTCTCGGTTATAGTTTTTAGGGTTACAATTAACCTAATAGTTTTCATGGCTGACTAATAACCGATAAATGATTATGGACTCCCTATCTAGTTACATAGTTTTAATCGGATCGGTAACTCCAATATCTTTACTCTTATCCTAGTTTTCATGGGCTGAATAAGAACCTATTGGCATCTCCAATATCTTTTCTTCTTATCTTTGTTTTCATGGGTTGACTAGGAACCTACTGACGTCTATCAATATCTTAATCTGGATATAATTTTCATGGGCTAACTGCAAACCTGTTGGCCACTGCCAATATTAAATCATAGTTTTCATGGGAAAATTATGAACCAGTGTTTCCGGCATCTTCTTTATACATAATGTTTATAGGCTTACCATGGACCTATTGGCTTCTGCCAATATCTTTTCTTATATACAGTTTCCATGGGCTTACTATGAACCTATTAGCCCCTGCCAATATCTTCCTTTAATATTTTAGCATCCAATATTCTGGTAATCCTAACCTCTTGGATGCAATTCTACCCATTCAGGAGTTAACTTAATTTATATTCACTATTGGGTCAACCTAGCTGGTTATTCTTCTCTTCCAAAAAAATAGTTATGGATCCATTAAGATGTGAATATACATACATACATACATACATGAAGAAGCAAGCATAATAACTTGGTTAATCCCTTTAACTTATCAATCAAAGAAAACTTCTTCAAAAACTCATTTTCAAAACACTTTATTTATTTATTCCATGGTTTTCTTTTAAAATGAGGTTGGGTTATTTTTTATGAAAACTAAGGTTTTGAAACCTTCAAAACCTTGCTTTCGACCTCACTGGATAACCCCTTCGAAAGCATATGAATTTCTTTTCAAAAAATTAGGCCTCTGCCTTTCGAAATACTTAAAAAACTTCTCTTTCGAAACCTTTTGAATGCAATAAAGTATTACTATTAACTCTTAGAAACATAGCTTTGAAACCATTGAAAGTACCCCTTTCGAAACCTTTGGAAGTATCCCTTCCGAAACCATTGAAAGTCCCTCTTTCGAAACCTTTGGAAGTATCTTTCCCAAAACCATTGAAAGTCCCTCTTTCGAAACCATTGGGTTTATATTTAAAAATATATCATTTGGGTCAAAGTGAATATAAATGAAAGTATCTCTTCGAAACCATTCTTTATCGTATAAAAGTATAAGGGAAAATTTGATGGCGTCGGCACCATCCCTTTCGAAAGCTTCAAATCATTTAAGCAAAATACTGAAGGATAGCATCGAAATCCCCTTCGAAGCCATTGCCTTCGGAACCCTTGGACCCTTTCGAACCCTTGGTCTGCATCTTTAATACTAACAGATTTGATAGCGGCCATTAGGTGCTATTAAATATTATAGCGGTTTTGAAGTGCTGTAATTTAATTTCACAATTCAAAAATTTTCTACATCCTACTAATAAACTGCAGTATTAAATACCGATATCAAAAAGCACAATAATAATCATAAAAGATAATAAATATAGAGATGTAACACATTACATTAAACATACCAAATATTCATACACATCAAAACGTAGTAGCAAATATTTTAAGCACACCCCAAAAAATAGTAGCATAGTTTAACAAAAAAGAAAACAAGTACATATTTGATTGTTTGCATTAAAATGAAGATCACAACTTTAGCATCTTCTTCTTTCACACACCTGCAAATAAGATAAGTAATTACATTAAGAACGATACATAATTAATGATAAATGTTTTTACATGTAACGAAAAACTAAATTATTGCATATTATTGCATGTCTCATTTTATATTCGTACATGTTACTATCCATTTTCAGTCCTCTGTTCACTGTATTCCCCATTCAACTAGGTGTTGTGCATTTCAACCAAAGTTCAGTTTGCACCTCCATTGCATTTTGTTCTCTGTTCTGATTTTCATTTGAAATATATATTTTTATTTCATTTTTTTTCTACCAAAGAAACATATTTTGTAATAAATTTTAAAGTGATTTTCTTTTATGTCAAATATAAATTTTCCATTTCTCATGTCCGTTAGGTAATCCGTTTAAACTCAAATGAAATATTGGATTGAAGCATTTATATAACATTCAAATATTTTTAATTGTTTATGTATTTTTTGTCATAGACATAAACAATTGTAGAATATAATATGACAAATTATTTTTATTAACTCTTAACCAATCTAACCTCTCAGTTCAAAATAGTACATAAAAAGCAAGATAAAAAATACACAGTAAAACTTTAATTTCCATAATATACAATACTACCAAAGAAAATTAAAACGTATGCTAATCAGTTAAATGAATATGGAGTATTCCTAATTCTAGCTTCATAAAAAAACATAAAATTCAAAAACCAATTTCTATATTTGCAACCTTTCATTTAAGAACATAAGAATTAGAAGGAACTAAATAGTGGTTCAATCAAAAATAATGAAGTAACCTCTAACCGTCTAACAAATCTCACAATTGCAGCCTAGTCTAAAGGTGTCATTCAACAAATTAAGGACTCAAAATCTTAAACCAACCCAAATAATTATCAAATCCAAAAGCTTGGATAACGTATTAGTTAAAAATGCATACCGGGTAAGAATAATGATACCAGAAACATAGAAGCTGAAAATGAATGACGCAGTAGTTGAGTAGGCAACCAAAGAATATACAAATTAAACAGATTAAGAAATTAAATTAGCAATAGTTTTGCAAAGCAAAATTAACCAAGTAAAAGGTTGAAAGTGGCGTAAATCAGTAAGAGACGGGAATAGAAACATGTAAAAAGAAACATGTAAAGTGGCGTAAATCAGTTTGCTACCTTCCTCGACCACACTTACATCCCTTCTACGACCTCTCCATCTCTCCTCCTTCAACTACTGATCTATCACCCTTCACTCTCATTCACAACAACTAAACTACCACTCACTCACTTTATTTAGTCCATCACCAAGACTCACTTTCTCCTCCACGGCCTGCGGCCTCCACGCCATCGCCTGAACCCACAACCATGAACCGACATCGACAGCATTGCACTTCAGAAAACATTACAGCCGAACATAACTGTGCAAATTCAAAACTGTGCAATCACTACACAGTGCACAGTTCTTTCATCTCTGCCTTTCAACTGCCTCTAACACCTTCTAACTCAAACCCGTTCTAATTCACAAGCCCCTTCTAATTCACAAGCCCCTTCTAACTACCTTTTATTGCCTCCATAGATCAACAAGTGCCACTAATACAAACCACAATAGACACACCTTTGCCCCAATTTATAATATCTGTCATTCAAACCTTTCACCACAATAGACACACCTAGTTGAATGGCTTCTACTTGTTTTATGTGTCTACCATTCACCGCGCCCTTTAATCAAAGGATGTAATTAATCATTCAAAACTCAAGAACCACTAAAAAAATTCAAAATATCAAGTTTGTACTTATAGACAATGTGTATAAATTTTGTTTATTATAGTGTTGTATCCAACCGCCCTGCCAACTTCACCCATTCCCCACCCATTCCACCCATTCCCCTAAATCAAGAAACATCGCCAACTTCAACCCACTCCAACAGCAAGCCACTACGTGAAGACTACATGGATCAGTTTGTGTAAAGTTGGAGGGTGGTAGTGGTAGGGAGCCCCATGTATGTATTTTTGAAAAAACTAAAGGCAGTCAAGCATAGATTGAAGCTTTAGGCTAAAAGATACAAGAGTACCAAAAAGGTGGTGGAAGACTTACGTAATGAATATGCAGAATTGCTAAAACTTTTGGAGCGATATAATTCAATTGTTGTGCAGAATAAATTAAAGGAGGAAAAACTAACTTTAGAGAAGGCTATCTATAAGGAATTCGTTGATACTAAACATAAATCAAAAGTGGATGCATTTTCCTATGCGAAGATATCCAATAAAAAAATGCTAAAAAACTGGAATAACCGTATAATAGTTTATGGTAAAGTTCAATCCAGATGAATTTGGTGAGAAAGCAGTTGTGTATTATGAGAACCTTTTCAATAAGAGCAAATGTAAAGTGATGCCAAAAATTTATTTGCAAGAAGATCATTTCATAGTATGGGAAATTTTATTTAAATGACAGAATAAATCGTTATGAAATAAGAAATGCAATCATGAGCATTATAGATGATTCTTCTCCAGGTCCCGCTGGTCTGAAGGCAAAATTTTATAAAATTCACTAGGACCATATTTAATAATACACACCTCAACATCTCCCCTATCCGTAGCTGCCTACACTTCATCATACAAACTGCCTCACATCATTATAACAGAAACCTTCCAACCACTCATTAAAACTACCAACTATTCAATCTGTCACTACTTCAAAAATTTCCACTACTTCACTAACTTCCACTTCACCCTCGTCTAAATCTCTAAAACATTCCTCACTCATGGCCTGCCCATTTCAGTCAAATAACCTCCCTTAACCAAAATCACCAATTTCAATCACACCCTACATATCACTGCAACTGAACAAGCCAAAACATTCCAAACATCCCTCTTCAATCACCCTGCAAAAAAGACCAAACACGTCAAACAACTCCACTGCCAAAAATAGGCAACATTCATCACTACTTTATTTTCCATGTTTCCAGAAATTCCTCAAACAACTCCCCAACCTAAAATATTTACCTACCATCACCATGCCTCCATCCAATCAAAACAACAACCTTATCTCCCACGTCAGACCCAAAATCAACACCAGCACTTGTCCATCAACTTACAACCCAGTTTCAACTATACTGCTGCTCACATCCTCACCCCCTCCAATCCACAACGCAATCAATAATCACTTCAATCCCCCACTACCTATCGCCAACTAGACTGCTTAATCACTTCAATCGCCAGTATTCCTTTTTATATCCTGCCGAGCTATCATCTATATAACTGCCACTGCCACATGATTTCCATACAATTTGACTTGGCAAATAAAGCTAGCCCTCTAAATTTATGGAGTAACCAAATTCATGGATGTTTACTTGGCGAATAAAGCTAGCCCTCTAAATTTACTTGGTAAATAAATCTAGACCTTAAACACACACAGATATATGTGTGTGTGTGTGTGTATATATATATATATATATATATATATTTATAAATAAAGTAGATTATACTTACTGAAAATTCTTGTCATTACAACGTGTGCAGCAGGCCACACTATTATAGAACCAATGGCGTCTTTCATGTATTGTAATTCAGATGTTTGTCTCCATAGCACAGCAGTTGGATCTTTGACAACCTCTATCCAAACTTTGACTGCATTTGGTCCCAGTGGTTTAAAATGGACCAGTGCTTTTGGATCAATTGACTCTACACGTCCTACAGCAACTATTTTTCCCTTTTTTGATAAATCCATCAGCTTGCATTTATTGTTCGTTTTTGAATTTGCCGTCTGTAAATTAACAAAAAAGATATGTTGTAGTTGGTTTATGTTGATAAAATATATCGATTAATCATTATAAAAACATAATTTAAAAGACAGGATAGTGCATAAAAATTAAGTACCATAAATGTTTGCACTATGGTCTGAGGCGTAGGAGATGCTGAAACATTAACCATCTCAACAACTACTTGGGACTTAGGCCATGCTACCTTTCTACCAACAGCTTCTTCAACATGTATCATTTCAGGGGATGGCCTCCACAAAAAAGCATCTTTTTTCATTGGATTATCTATCCAAACAATCATGGCGCATGGTCCAAGAGGAAGATCAATAATAATTTCATTTGAGTCACTCGAGTGTACTCGCCCTTCAGCCACTAATTCTTTGCTCCCTCCCCAATCATAAATTTTGCATTTGCATTCTAAGTTGCCACTTTTACTCTATTAGAGAAAAATGATTTACTCGGTAAAAGTTGTATATTTTAAAATAATATATCAATTCCTAAAGAAAATTGTTTACCACGTCCTCTTCTTCTTCAAGGTGATCACTTGGATGTAAAACAACTCTATTCGTTGGCCATGCCACTAAATCATCCTTTGCTTCCCCAATAAGTGTGAACCTAGATGTAGGTCTCTATAAAAAACATCTGCCTTTTTTGGTAAGTCTATTAGAATTACCATAGCACCCGGTCCTAAAGGAATGTTATTAACAAGGTTGTTTGGATCCTTCGACACGACTCTTCCTTCGGCAACAATATCTTCATTCCCTCACCAATCCAATAAATCACATTTCTGGAGTTTTTTTTATCATACTTGCACTGTAATTAATCAAAAAGAATAAGGTACTAATTACTGAAAAAAATTAAATAAAAATGATGTGAGATCAATAATACAACGTACAGGAGGTGTGTTTACTTCTGTCCAGCTGTCTCTACCCTGCAAAACCGAGATATTGAATCGAAGAATTAATTAATAGAAGTTGATGAAAAATGAAAGTATTTGATCTCACTACTTCATTTACATGATACAAAGTGTCTAAAAAAAATCAAAGCAGGTAGTTAAACATTTTCACATGGCTACATGAAAAATGGAAAATGAATTAAGAAATTAACTGAACTTTTAGCATAGGATACAACAAAACGAGAATTCGAGCATATGATTTTGGAAGTTCCCATAGTACATTTAAAAAAAAAATATAGCAAGACCCTTGATGATGATATGTGGTTCCCATAGTACTGTTCCCATAGTCTTGCTATATTTTTTTATTTTATGCATTTTAAAAATGATTTGAACATCATCTTGCTTACTGGATACTAAATTGAGAAATTGATAATTGATAATGTTTATCGACAACATGATGTGAGTATTTGATAATTGAGAGATGCAGTAAAATGGAAAAAGTACCATGGGAACAGTCTTGCTATAAATAGATTCATAATTATTGATGATATTCTGATTTAGTAAGCCAAATGCAGAATAGATATTCTGATTTAGTAAGCCAACATGATTTGAAAATTTTGAATAAATATATTTGTGAATATATATAGATTAAAAGTTAAATTGTAAATAAAATTTTGATTTTGGAAAATTCAAAATGTAATTTTTTATAAATAAATTGGATGTTAAAAAAATTGAGATTCTAAAATAAATAATTTGAATTTGAATACTCTATGTTTTAAAACTAATAAAAAATTATCTTGGAATTATTATATACATATGTGTATGTATATTTTGAAAAGTTTTATATTGAATTTGATATAAATAATTTTCAAAAGCTAATTAATTTAAATTCTATATTTTATAGCATGAATGTTTATTTATTAAAATGTAGATAGTTTTAAAAATCATTTTTCTTCAAAATTGATATAAGTATAAATAATAGGAAAATTAGTTAACATAAATACAAAAGTGCAAATTTATTAACAAAGGGTTAAAACATAAATCTATAAATTAATTTAAAACTAAGGGTTTAAACACCATTTTATCATATATGACAAATGTAAAATATATGAAACATGAGGATAACAAGTGTTAACATGAATAAACAAGTGCAATAACTTAATTTCTTTTAAAAAAAATTAAAATATATAAAACATTTTGGTTAAAAAAATAACAAAGCTATTTTCAATTGTCTCAAATCTAAACCAAGTTCAAAATGAAAACCAAAATCATCTCAAACATCAAACCAGAAATCAAAAGATGATCAGACCTGAGAAATGCAATGTAAAGCAAAGGCAAGAATTCAAAGCATATCCATTTAGTCAAAATTTTGCTGAGGCGGCTACAAATGGTATCGGGTACCGCCCGAAATGGATAAGACTATATATTATATTGTTCTACTTAACATGGTTGAGTGTGTTGTACAGTCGGAACTTCTCAAGGTTCAGGTTAATTATTTTGATCCTTTTTTCCTTCTGGTGTCAATCTAAATTATATTCAGTCTTTTTGTATGGGTAAGCAGATCCCAGTGTTTAATTTTGTTTTGTTTTTTTGTTAAAAAAGGGTACTTTTTCTTTGGAAAGTCGAGTTACCATCTAGTCATAACGATGCTGGTAAGGTGTTTGAGGGACAAGAAACTGATTGTTTTATTTAAGCTGTTGGCTAGTAATACGTGAACTATTGAGCAGAGAACTCACTGTTTTCTACTTCTACTTTTGCCTGCATTGTTCTAAGTTTTACATCACATGTAAAGTGCTGTCTTCCTACTTGAGCAATTCTAGTTTCACACCATACGTAATTTGTTGTAGGATCTATGTATATTGCACAACTGTGAAGATTTTGCAATGTTGGCATCTGTTTTTAGCATATATATTAATCTGCTGGCTAAGAAATATTTAATAGTTACTGTTTGACAGAAAATTACTACTTAGTATTGTAATTTTCTATATTGTAGCTTCCATATTAAAAGTTTTTCCTGTACAAAACGTTGAAGCATGTCTTTATATGAGCATAACATAATTTATTAGATTTCAGATGGGGGGAAGATATTTTTAATTATACGAGAGTTCATGTAGCAATAAATTTGTAAATTAGATTTTTATTTTTTGACCAAAAAGCGCAAACTGTCTTGCGGTCTCCTAATTAGAACGTTGCAAGCTCGCATAATTAGATAGAAAATTTAATATAATATTAAATTATTCATATTAAACCTCTATTTTCAACTCAGTTTTCCATCAATCCTTCCTTCCAGTCTAAGTAAAAATTACTTGAATTGGTGTGATTTTTGCTATAAAAATGGAAGGCATGCCATGGTCTTCACAAATTAAACGTATAAATTTTTGAATTTGAACAATAATTTACAATTAAAGTTGTTATTTTCATATATATATATATATATATATATATATTGCTTAACTAGGTTTAGGGTTCATTGTGAACGTAAAAGAACTCAATGTGAAAGCAGAAGGTGTACAAGTGAGAACAAACCTGATTTTTCACCATCACGAGAAATTTCTGCTCTAACTCCAAAAAATTTCTTTCGAGTTGCATTGTATGCTTATCCTTAACCTGTGCTAAATTAGCCCTACTGATGTTCATATTTCTTCCCATTGCTCTTAATCGACCCGGTCTATCTTGTCCCAATACTTGAGAAAGTGCATCTTCTTTGTAATTGATTACCAAGCTCGATTGTGGAACAGTTTCAACTTGTTTAATCTTTTTCTAGAAAAGTTAACGCACATAGTTTAAATATTTTGTATGGAAAATCCCATAAGTATGTCCTACATTTAAGTAACATAAAGAAAATAGCATTTAACATAAAGAAAATATCATTTAATTGTGTATGGAAAATCACAATATCATTTGTACTATCTCTTTCTTTAACCACTTTCATTTGTACATTTATTTACTAAGACTTTATTCAGAATCGAAACTTATGTTTAGGAAGCGTCCATGGCGAAATACATAGTGCAGCAGTACATAGCAGCATATGAAGGAAAAGAAGCACTGAACTTGATTAAGAGCATGTACGCTATGGGCAAAGTGAGGATGATGAACTCGATACAATATTATAGACTGCATATAGCAGATTATAGACTTGTATGGAAATTGCTTTATGTAAAACTATACTTAAAATTTATACATGCAAACTAGTCATATAGGAGACTCCACACTTTTAAAATAAAGATATTTGAAACTGAATGCTTTTAAAACCATGTATATATGAAAGTGCATATGCATATGAGACCTTATATACATTTAAATATTTGCTATAAACACAAGTTTTTATCAACTTACTATAGTATCTGCAACAGACATATTCACTGGTTCACCGTTTTTCCGTGTGCGATATTTGACCCAAACTTGACTTCTCGTGACGGAAGAGCAATCGCCACTCTGCTTTTTCTGCATTCAAAAGAATAAATAACAAACGTATTAACTAAGAAGTTGGCAAATATCACAGTAAATAAAATTACTCTTTTTTTACCATATCTTCAGCAAGTCGAGCCATTCCTTTACGACTGCATGTATGTGGCAACTGTTTGTCTCTAATAGCTCTGTTCTTCATGCTTAATGCCTGAAATAAGAGATTTAAATACATTATCAATATCGTTTATGTTCTCAAACTTTTACAAAAAAAATAGATAACAGTAATAAAAAATACCTGAAATTCCACACTTGTTTTTGACTTTACATATTTCTTCCATTCAGTCATACTTTTGATGTTACTTGGTTTCAACTAAAGTTTTTCCTCCATGGACTTTGCTTTTACTATTTGGCGAACTAGTCTACATTTTGACACCCTCTAAATACCTCCCAGTTGCTTAAATATCAATGTTTTTTCCCAATCTGCATCCAGTTTAAACCTCGCCTACAACATTTTTCATAACAAGTGTCAAAAAGTAATAATGGGCGCTCTTACCTACATAACACTCAGCAACAATATAAAATATTTGTTTGTACGTCTATTATAAATGGTATATATCTGATACCTGTTATGTATTCTAAAAGATTGCACTATTGGAAGAATAAAGCTAACATGCATATTGCATCATATACTCAGCTATGCCTCCAGACTGGTTTCTGTTAAGTAACATTTCAGGAGGTTAAATATTCAAAATGTTAGTTACTAGTCAAGATATATATGGATGGGAAGTGTCAGTCAGGAACCGTTACATATTCCTCGGAACATAAGTGATAGACAGAGAGGAGCATAATTTCAGGAGGCTTACTTCATATAGCAATTTGACGAAAAAAGTGGCATGTCAGAATAAGTGCGAAGGAAACAGAAGACTCAGAGCATATGGTCGGAGAAGGAAAGTGGCAAACTACAGAAATAGGGATAACTGGGTGGTAAAAAAATTATGGTTGCAATGACGGCAAAGTGACATGACGAATAGTTGTACAGACATGACGAATAGTGACGTGACGATTTCCAGATGTTGTACAGACTAAGTTTAAAAATCAATAAGTTTGTCTTATACAGACATAAGATGTTGTACAGACATAAATAGACTATTTTATTAACAAATTTTTTTGGTTAGGACTTAGTGAGAGAAAATGGTTGTACAGACATAAGTAGTTGATTTTTAATAATAATAATTGAGCTTTTATCTACAGGAGAAAAAAGCAGGTAGCAGTTGAAGCATTAAAACCGTTGAAAATGAACATCATAAATGCAGGTAGCAGTTGAAGCATTAAAACCATGTTGCTAAATGCAGTCATGTGTGCCGTATGTACATTATTATCCATATGAATGAATCTGATGATATATGGGTGACAGCTAAATAGAGTTGTAAATATAGGAGCAAATTATGAAATTTTAAGTTTGGGAAGCTACTCTTATTATACGCTCGGTTTGCTGATGGATTTGGTAATCACAGTTCTTATGGTTGTCATTCTAGCAAGGCCTCATTGATTAAAGTGATTAAAGTTTGTACATATGTAACAACCCATAATTTATATTAATTAAAATTCGTATATTTAATTGAATTTAAATATTAATAAATGAAATTTTAAGTCGAATAATTTATTTTTCGAATATTGGATTTAAATTGGATAATTAATCGATAATTGAATAGTGAAAAATTCAGAAATAATTGGAAATTGGGTTTAATATGATTAAAATTGATTTGTAAAATTTTATTTAATCATGTTGGAGTTAGAAAGATGTTTGTGAACTTTTAAAATCGAATTTAAAGTTGATTTTTGAAAATTGAATATTTTAATATTTAATTGACGAGTTAAAATAGCCATTTTTCAAACAGTCTCGGATTTCGACGAAACTAGTTTCATCGGATCCGTAATGTTAAATTATTGTATTGTTTTAAATTTCGTGTCAGTCGGATTTACCGTTTGTCCGGGGCGAGCCAAAACGCCTATAAATTCGTTTAATCGGTTTAATTTAAATTTGATCGTTTATTGCCGTAACTCGCACAGATGATCGAACTAGCCTTCGAAACCTATTCCATTGTGTTAAGAACGTGGGGTAAACCCTAGAAATGCCAGCCGGCACGCTTCGTTTGGAGTTCGGAAAATCCTTGATGAATAGTGTTCGTCGTTTTTTCTATAAAAGCCCCTTGAAGTTCACATTTGCAAAAATAAAAACCCTAGGGTTTCAAGAAAGCTTCAGCCGCCAGTTAACAAATCAATGGCCCAAACTATCTCCCCTTCTTCCTCATTTTTCTTCCAATCCACAATTCAATTCGAGAAACTTCCAACTAGAAGATTGTAGAGGCCAGTGAGTTCTAGATATCCAACGGGTATGATCGTATTCGGAGCGACGTGAAGGCCAGAATCTGCTCGCGTTCACCTAGGGTTGCGCACGAAATTCGAGGAGGAAATGGAGGCCGAGTTCGATGTTCTTGTAGCCGAGTGTAGTGCTCGTGGCGTGCTTCGACGCGGCGCCCTCTGATCGTCTTCAAGCTGCTCGGTTTGGTCGTGATAATTGCTTGAACGTGGCGGCCTATGGGTTTCTTTTGCACGAACGGTTGAAACGTAAGGGGGAAGAAGGGCGTGGTGTGGCCAAGATTTGGGTAGAAGGAAATCAACGGACGTGATGAAGCAGAGGTTGAAATTATAAAATAGAAATGTAAATTTATTTATATTAAAATGTGTACAAACTTTAAAATTTAATAACTTTGTCATACGAGGTCGGATTTGGACGAAACGAATTGCGCTGGAACCGTATTGTCGAACACTATGCAACGCAACTAGATTGGAATCATTTGGAGCTAGTGAAAATTTCAGGAAAAATTAAACGTCCATTTAATTTTATTCGAAATAAAACGCTACAACTGATATCGGAAACTCAAGGTGAGAACTTCTCACTCAATCGAATAGTTTCGATTTAAATTTTAAATAGTTAGATTTAAAATTGACAATTGTATGCTTGGATGATAAATTATTATCTGTTGATGATTGAAATAGACATTATACGCCGTATATTAAGCGGATGTTATTTATTAAAAACATATACCGCGATAATTCCATCTTGATTGGAATTGGTATTATATATGTACTTGGAGTTGATTTTCCCGCATTATATAGCGGATGAGACCCTATTGCGCCGCATAATAGCGGATAATATTTTATAAACCCCATATACCGCGATATTCCGTATTGGAACGGAATTGGTATTGTGCTAATGTCTGTGGATGCAAGGAAATAGGTTGGAGGGATCCAACTGGATTCCTCACCAATATTTAATTGATTACAGATATTGTGATATTTGTTAATTATCATATACTGATATATAATGTCTTTGTTGTCGTGATTGACTATTTGGTGCGGTTGCATCATCGGATCCTTTTTTGAAGTTTTAAAATAATGATTTTGATTTTAAAAAGAATTTTAAAGTGATTTTTGAAAGTATACATTTTATTAAATTTTGAATTGTTAAAATAAATAAACATTATAATTTTATTGTTATAAAAGTTATATTTTTGGAAAATAGTACTTAAGTATGATTTTGGAGTTATATAAGTTTTAAATAACGTTTTGTAAATTATTAAAAGGATTGGTTTATTTAAATTGAGATTTTTGAATTATTATAAACGGTTTATATAAAAGATTTCTAAGATATATATTTATAAATTAAAAATATAGAAATTGTGAAACGAGTTTTATTAAGTGTTAAAATGAAGTATGCATGGATTTCACAAGTGAATAAAATTTATAGATTTATAAATTGTGAAGTTATAAAATGAATAGATGTTGTAAAATAAAAGATTTATGGGTAATTAACTCATAAATCGGATTTGACATTTTTATTGTGATTTTTTTTTGAATAAAGATAAATGGTTTTATCGATGAGATTTATAAAATATATATTTTATAAATCGAAATAATGGAATTCTAAAAGGAGTTCTGTTAATGTTGAAAATAAGGTTATGAATAAAATCTTATAAGTAATAAGATTTATAATTTGTGAAGTTTTAAAAGAATGATTTTGTAAATAAATGGATTTTAAGTTCTTAACTTATAATATGGACTTCTGGTATATAATTGAGTTATATAAATGAATGGGATAATAAAGGAGATTTATAAATCGAAGTTTTATAAATAGAAATGGGATTTATAAACATTGTTTGTAAATTCGAAATCAATTGAATTTGATAAATCAAACATAAAAGTTATTAAAGGAGATATATTCGTGATTTTGGACAGCGAATTATCCTTAAAGTTAAATGTTGTAATAATAAGAGTTTGGTTGGGAATTTTATCCACGATTTTGGACGGTGGATAATCTCATAATAAATGTGTAGAAACACTGAATTGGATAAATAAAGTATATTCATGATTTTTGGACCATGAATATATTATGAAATAAAATGGATATGTTTTGGGGAAGTGATGTTCTAAATAGAATTTAAGACGATTTAAAGATGTTTTAAAATGCATTAACTATCGAACACATAGATTTCAACATTCATTGTTGAAATAGACGTTTTCGAGAAATAAGGAAATGGTGGACTATAACACTGTTGTTATAGTAAATGATTTCCGAAAGGAAATGTTTTTGTATAGTATTGGGATTTATATATCTATCTAAATTTCGAATCCCTATACTAGTGATTTTGGGTTGTCGTAACGATATTTTACGCAACATTCATTTTGGCTCAAATAAATGTGTTTTAAGATAATGTTTTCCTTAAAGAATGAAATATATACTTAATTTCGATTTAAGTATATTGAATATTTTCCAAGTGTGGAAAATAAATGAATTTGTAAATTACTTATTATTAAAATAAGTATGGAAATGCTTTTCCAATATGAAATGAAACATTTTTTGAGAATTTATCTTTTTAAAAGATAAATTGAAAATGAATATTAGAAATCGATTTGGAAATCGTATATTCATAGATATTTTGGGAAATATAAATTCAATATGGAATTTATAAAAGAAAGGGAAATTTGTTTAAAAATAAACGTTGATTTATTTTTGAAGTGTGGGAATAAATTTACGGATTTGGAACGTAAATATAAAGTAAATCGGTAAGGATTTATTTAATTGGTTTAAATGAACCATTTTGAAATGAAAGTATTTCCGCGTAAGGAAAATGTTTGAATTTTTTTTTCAAAAGTTGTAAAGGTGAAAAGTGATTTGAAATTTGTTTTCAAATGTTGAAGTGTGAAAATTATATATCTGGTAAAGATATTTTGGAAAATAAATAATTTGAAAAATTATTTGGAATCTGGTGATGTTGAGCATGCCTATTGATAGTTAAATAACCGACTATCAATATTTACCTTTAAATAGGTATTTGTTGTGATTTGCTTGAATTTGAATGCCACATTTATTTTTAAAATAAGCGCTCACTATTCGGGTTAGCCAGGAAAGGACCTTGGGGTCGTATAACCCATTCCGAATATGTGATACGTCGTTATGAATTGCATTTGATGACTGGTGTTGAAGACCGGATATTTGTGAAAACGGAAGGATTACCGTCGAATATTTCTGCATCGGCTGATCTCCGATATAGAAATTTATTACCCTTTGTGATGGGAAGTCCAGTCGTGATTGGTGAATATCCGGATTGCAAGGACTTCTTTGTAAGTGCCTTCGGTTCCGTTCAATCCCGGAACAGACTTGTATGGATGTGTGTCTGACATTACAATTTGAGATGTAAAGCTGGTTTCTATCAAATATGTTTCCATTGGTGGCGGAGAATTTATTCTCTTAGCTTAACACCCTTAGAGGTTATGTAGTTGATGGTTACTAGTGATACATTTCCAAATTGGTAATGTGGCATACGAAGTGCTGTTGAGCATTTGATGATCAAAGCACAGCTTTTGTATAAAGCGTGGCTTTGTGGACGAGACTTCATCGGACCTCACACCCTGGAAAATGGTCAAAACAGGAACGATGCGGCAAGGTTATTAGGGGGTAGCGCCCCTTTAGTGTATGTCATTCCTTCTGGATAGAGGTGGTATCATGGTATGGAGCCCAGATACTTAACCTATGTTCTTGCTGCAAATTTATTGCTTTATGGTTGTTGGAAATCGAGGATCCTCGGATATAGATCGGTTACGATCGGGGAATGACATATTCGTGTCAGTAGTTACCCAGTTAGGGGTAACCCGGCCTTGTGTTGGCAGAGATCCGGTTAGGTTCTCGGGTCGTCTTTCCAGAGGCGTACCCATGTGGCAATGGGAAGTTCCTTGGCCTGACCATTTGTTGGAAATCCAAAGAAATAATACGATCTTGTACGGTTTTAGTTGTAGAACCTATCATTCACTTATGGTGGAGCCCCACTGTTTGGATGGTAGCTATAGTAGGCATAAGTGCGGAATGCCTATGCTGGCTAAGATTTACATCTTTACTTTCGAAATGATTTTTCCTACACTATGCACTAGTAATAATATCAAATGTTTCTTTTTAATGCGTATCAAGCATCTTTGACTATCATAAGGAGAAATCTCCTCTGATTCTGCGTTTGCATTATGTGTGTGTGCGGGAGGCCTTATGGTAGTCTCATTTTCTAAAAAGCATTGCGAATCTATTTTAAAATTATCCTGTACTTTGTTTTAAAAATAAACTGTTTTAGTTCTCACACCAGTCACATGAATGACTCGGAGTTTATTGTTTTTCTTCCTAAACTCTGGGTGCCCACCAATTTCCACACGGGCAGTCAAGAGTCAGGTTATCAGGATATTCTGGAATTCAGGAGTTGCTGGAGGCAAGCTGGAGGGCATGGCGTATCAACTAGTATATAGTATTTCTTTTACGCCGTTTTGTTGTTGTTATTGTTATACACTCTGATGATGTAATGTAATGAAATATGATGTAATGTAATAACTAATATAGTTCTTTGTTTAAAGATTATTCATTTATCTATTATATGTTGTTCCGCTGCGATTGTGATATTCTGATATTGTTCTGTTGTTTCTTTCTGTTCTGTTCTATCTTTTTCTCTCTTCTTCTACCTTTTTCTTCTTCTTTAACCATAACGGTATGGTTTTCCGGCATTCGATTGCTCGGCAGTTGATACAGTGGACGTATTGATGTCGGTTTTCGAGCGTCGAAAAGTCGCGTCGTCTTATTTGGTATCAGAGCATATGGTTAAGCGACAACCATGGCTCTGTTGGGAATTACTCATTAGAGATGGAGTCAGTAGTACTCTAGAATGAGTTTGAGTGTAATAATAGATACGAGCGCGTATTTGTTAGTGAATATGAAATTGTTTTATATTGTGATGATTGGTTTGTTGAGTGGTATATGGATTCTGGTCAACACGAGTAATTAACGTTGTTGATAGGGATCTCTAAACACTTGTACAGAACAAATTGACACGATATTGTTTTAAAATGGGTAAATGAAATAATTTTACCTTGATTATATTTTATATATAAAGGAATAGTTTTTCAGAATTATTAAAGTGTATATGAATTGATTGTTTGTTTGTTGAATAAGTTAATAAAAGTTGTATGAATAAGTTAAATAAAAACAACAGCTGTAAAAGAATGAATTGTATAAGCGAATGAATTATAAGTATGAAATTATAATTAAAATGATTTATAATTGTGAAATAATCTTCTATACAAGAAATGAAATTATATAAGTAAAAGATTTATAAATGTGATTTATAATCTAAAAACAAAATTCCAGAGAAGTGTTTTGAAAGGATTTGATATTTTGGAAAATTGTTTTGGAGAAATTAAAGCACTAAATTCTTTTTGGTCGCTGGAAAATAATTTCGATGATGATCGTGACATCATTGGTGTTCATTTTCGGGTTTCCAAAAGAGGAATTGCTGCCAAATTGTTTTAAATGAAAGTTGTCTGGAAAATTTGGATTTGGGTTTTGAATTCAAAGGATAAATAAAACCAAACGATAAAATGGTTAAGCAATTTTGTTAAGCAAAATGAAATAGAATTTGAATAAGTAATGAAATTAGCTTTGGTAAAAGTTAAATAGAATTTACTTTAGAATTGAAATCTGAATTGGATTTATAAGTGGAATTTTAAGTTAAGTTAAATAAATGATGTTTGAAAGAGAATGTAACTTAAGTGAAGTTGAATGAAGTTGATTTTGGTGTCGAAGTAAATTAATAAGTGAATTAATGAAATGAAGTCATTAAGAATTTGAGCTTGAGTTATATAAATGAAATTCAACTTTATATTGTTAAATGAATTAGAAATTGAATTAATGAATAGATTGAATGTTAATCAATTGAATGTAAAATAAATTGATATGAGATAATGAATGTAAGTGTTAATTCATTACAAGCTAATGAAGTTGAGAAGCTGAATAATTGAATGTAAAACAATTTAATGATAAACTAATTGGAATTAAAAGTGTTGGACCAAATTGAATGTAAATTAAATAATTTGGTTATGTTGAATGTACATTGGTTGTTATATGGTTATTAATTGATTTTATATAAATTCATTAGGTGTTAATGAAATTGAATTAGCGAAATTAGAAGCTAAAGTAATTGAATCCAACTTGGAAGAAAATGAACTTGAATAGAATTGAATCTGATTTGGAAGTGAACTAATGTGAATTTAATTAGTGAATGTAAACTAATTGGAAAATGAACAAATGAATGTTAATTAAATCCAATGTTAATGAATCAAATGTGATTAAAATGAAAACCAATTCAATGAATATTAATGAGAAGTGAATTTATATTGATTTGGTTATGAATTTGTTGGATGATAGTTGGATGATAGTTGATTGATGGTTGCATTTGTTGCTTTTGTTGCAATTGCTATGTTGGCATATGTAGTTGTTATGTTGCTATATGATGTATATTGATATTATTTTCATATGTGCATGATTCTCATTGTTCGTTGAGTGTTTAGTAGGTGCACATTGCGCTTGCTTCGCATTTGGAGCTTGCTTTCGCGCTATATTAGCCGTATATGCTCGCTAATAAAATATAAGGTACATATCTCGGATTAAAAATCGTACTTTTACACTTTTTTCCCTGCGAGATGCCTCATCACTTGATGAGACGTATATTTGTGATATATATACTGTCATTTTTTTCGGATCGAGCCGCGCAAAGGAGACTCTGGCGAATTTTTCCGAAAATTTAAGCCGTTAGAATATTTTTGAGAAAATTGGGAAATTTTTGAAAACTAAGTTTGGATTTGGAAACTTAGTAAAGTTATTGAAAGAAGTTTAACTATAGATTTTGGGAAAGTTAAACACTTAAGAGATTTGAAAAATCTAATTTGAATGGATTGTTTTGAAAAGTTAATGGATTCTGTAACTTTTTCTTACTTGGTAATTTCGAGGACGAAATTCTTTTAAGAAGGAAAGTTTGTAATGACCCAGAATTTATATTAATTAAAATTCGTATATTTAATTGAATTTAAATATTAATAATTGAAATTTTAAGTCGAATAATTTATTTTTCGAATATTGGATTTAAATTGGATAATTAATCGATAATTGAATAGTGAAAAATTCAGAAATAATTGGAAATTGGGTTTAATATGATTAAAATTGATTTGTAAAATTTTATTTAATCATGTTGGAGTTAGAAAGATGTTTGTGAACTTTTAAAATCGAATTTAAAGTTGATTTGTGAAAATTGAATATTTTAATATTTAATTGACGAGTTAAAATAGCCATTTTTCAAACAGTCTCGGATTTCGAAGAAACCAGTTTCATCGGATCCGTAATATTAAATTATTGTATGGTTTTAAATTTCGTGTCAATCGGATTTACCGTTTGTCCGGGGCGAGCCAAAACGCCTATAAATTCGTTTAATCGGTTTAATTTAAATTTGATCGTTTATTGCCGTAAATCGCACAGATGATCGAACTAGCCTCTGAAACCTATTCCATTGTGTTCAGAACGTGGGGTAACCTCTAGAAACGCCAGCCGGCACGCTTCGTTTGGAGTTCGCAAAATCCGGGATGAATAGTGTTCGTCGTTTTTTTCTATAAAAGCCCCTTGAAGTTCACATTTGCAAAAATAAAAACCCTAGGGTTTCAAGAAAGCTTCAGCCGCCAGTTAACAAATCAATGGCCGAAACTATCTCTCCTTCTTTCTCATTTTTCTGCCAATCCACACTTCAATTCGAGAAACTTCCAACTAGAAGATTGTAGAGGTCAGTGAGTTCTAGATATCCAACGGGTATGATCGTATTCGGAGCGACGTGGAGGCCAGAATCTGCTCGCGTTCACCTATGGTTGCGCAAAAAATTCGAGGAGGAAATGGAGGCCGAGCTCGATGTGTTTGTAGCCGAGTGTAGTGCTCGTGGCGTGCTTCGACGCGGCGCCCTGTGATCGTCTTCAAGCTGCTCGGTTTGGTCGTGATAATTGCTTGAACGTGGCGGCCTATGGGTTTCTTTTGCACGAACGGTTGAAACGTAAGGGGGAAGAAGGGCGTGGTGCGGCCCAGAACTGGGTAGAAGGAAATCAACGGACGTGATGAAGCAGAGGTTGAAATTATAAAATAGAAATGTAAATTTATTTATATTAAAATGCGTACAAACTTTAAAAATTGATAACTTTGTCATACGAGGTCGGATTTGGACGAAACGAATTGCGTTGGAACCGTATTGTCGAACACTATGCAATGCAACTCGATTGGAATCATTTGGAGCTAGTGAAAATTTCGGGTAAAATTAAACGTCCGTTTAATTTTATTCGAAATAAAACGCTACAACTGATATCGGAAACTTAAGGTGAGAACTTCTCACTCAATCGAATAGTTTCGATTTAAATTTTAAATAGTTAGATTTAAAATTGATGATTGTATGCTTGGATGATAAATTATTATCTATTGATGATTGAAATAGACATTATACGCCGTATATTAAGCGGAGGTTATTTATTAAAAACATATACCGCGATAATTCCATCTTGATTGGAATTGGTATTATATATGTACTTGGAGTTGATTTTCCCGCATTATATAGCGGATGAGACCCTATTGCGCCGCATAATAGCGGATAATATTTTATAAACCCCATATACCGCGATATTCCGTATTGGAACGGAATTGGTATTGTGCTAATGTCTGCGGATGCAGGGAAACAGGTTGGAGAGATCCAACTGGATTCCTCACCAATATTTATTTGATTACAGATATTGTGATATTTGTTGATTATCATATACTGATATATGATGTCTTTGTTGTCGTGATTGACTATTTGGTGTTGTTGCGTCATCGGATCCATTTTTGAAGTTTTAAAATAATGATTTTGATTTTAAAAAGAATTTTAAAGTGATTTTTGAAAGTATATGTTTTATTAAATTTTGAATTGTTAAAATAAATAAACATTATAATTTTACTGTTATAAAAGTTATATTTTTGGAAAATAGTACTTAAGTATGATTTTGGAGTTATATAAGTTTTAAATAACGTTTTGTAAATTATTAAAAGGATTGGTTTATTTAAATTGAGATTTTTGAATTATTATAAACGGTTTATATAAAAGATTTCTAAGATTTATATTTATAAATTAAAAATATAGGAATTGTGAAACGAGTTTTATTAAGTGTTAAAATGAAGTATGAATGGATTTCACAAGTGAATAAAATTTATAGATTTATAAATTGTGAAGTTATAAAATGAATAGATGTCGTAAAATAAAAGATTTATGGGTAATTAACTCATAGATCGGATTTGACATTTTTATTGAGATTTTTTTTGAATAAAGATAAATGGTTTTATCGATGAGATTTATAAAATATATATTTTATAAATCGAAATAATGGAATTCTAAAAGGAGTTCTGTTAATGTTGAAAATAAGGTTATGAATAAAATCTTATAAGTAATAAGATTTATAAATTGTGAAGTTTTAAAAGAAAGATTTTGTAAATAAATGGATTTTAAGTTCTTAACTTATAATATGGACTTCTGGTATATAATTGAGTTATATAAATTGAATGGGATAATAAATGAGATTTATAAATCGAAGTTTTATAAATAGAAATGGGATTTATAAACATTGTTTGTAAATTCGAAATCAATTGAATTTGATAAATCAAACATAAAAGTTATTAAAGGAGATATATACGTGATTTTGGACAGCGAATTATCCTTAAAGTTAAATGTTGTAATAATAAGAGTTTGGTTGGGAATTTTATCCACGATTTTGGTTATTAAGGGAATTATATTCACGATTTTGGATAAGCGAATAAATTCTTGAAATAAAATGTGTAGAAAATATTGAATTTGGTTAGTGAAGTATATTCATGATTTTGGACAGTGAATATATTATTAAACTATTTAAAATTTAAATTGAAACTATTCGATTGAGTGAGAAGTTCTCACCTTGAGTTTCCGATATCAGTTGTAGCGTTTTATTTCGAATAAAATTAAACGGACGTTTAATTTTACCAGAAATTTTCACTAGCTCCAAATGATTCCAATCCAGTTGCATTGCATAGTGTTCGACAATACGGTTCCAACGCAATTCATTTCGTCCAAATCCGACCTCGTATGACAAAGTTATCAATTTTTAAAGTTTGTACACATTTTAATATAAATAAATTTACATTTCTATTTTATAATTTCAACCTCTGCTTCATCATGTCCGTTGATTTCCTTCTACCCAGATCTGGGCCGCACCACGCCCTTCTATCCCCTTACGTTTCAACCGTTCGTGCAAAAGAAACCCATAGGCCGCCACGTTCAAGCAATTATCACGACCAAACCGAGCAGCTTGAAGACGATCAGAAGACGCCGCGTCGAAGCACGCCACGAGCACTACACTCGGCTACAAGCACATCAAGCTCGGCCTCCATTTCCTCCTCGAATTTCGTGCGCAACCCTAGGTGAACGCGAGCAAATTCTGGCCTCCACGTCGCTCCGTATACGATCATACCCGTTGGATATCTAGAACTCACTGGCCTCTACAATCTTCTAGTTGGTAGTTTCTCGAATTGAAGTGTGGATTGGAAGAAAAATGAGGAAGAAGGAAAGATAGTTTCGGCCATTGATTTGTTAACTGGCGGCTGAAGCTTTCTTGAAACCCTAGGGTTTTTATTTTTGCAAATGTGAACTTCAAGAGGCTTCTATAGAAAAAAACGACGAACACTATTCATCCCGGATTTTCCGAACTCAAAACGAAGCGTGCCGGCTGGCATTTCTAAGGTTTACCCCGCGTTCTGAACACAACGGAATAGGTTTCGGAGGCTAGTTCGATCATCTGTGCGAGTTACGGCAATAAACGATCAAATTTAAATTAAACCGATTAAACGAATTTCTAGGCGTTTTGGCTCGCCCCGGACAAACGGTAAATCCGATTAACACGAAATTTAAAACCATACAATAATTTAACATTACGGATCCGATGAAACTGGTTTCGTCGAAATACGAGACTGTTTGAAAAATGGCTATTTTAACTCGTCAATTAAATATTAAAATATTCAATTTTCACAAATCAACTTTAAATTCGATTTTAAAAGTTCACAAACATCTTTCTAACTCCAACATGATTAAATAAAATTTTACAAATCAATTTTAATCATATTAAACCCAACTTCCAATTATTTCTGAATTTTTCACTATTCAATTATCGATTAATTATCCAATTTAAATCCAATATTCGAAAAATAAATTATTCGACTTAAAATTTCATTTATTAATATTTAAATTCAATTAAATATACAAATTTTAATTAATATAAATTCTGGGTCGTTACATATGTGCAAACTTTAATCACTTTAATCAATGAGGCCTTGCTAGAATGACAACCATAAGAACTGTGATTACCAAATCCATCAGCAAACCGAGCATATAATAAGAGTAGCTTCCCAAACTTAAAATTTCATAATTTGCTCCTATATTTACAACTCTATTTAGCTGTCACCCATATATCATCAGATTCATTCATATGGATAATAATGTACATACGGCACACATGACTGCATTTAGCAACATGGTCAATGTCTGCTAAAACAATCTACAAAAGAAGAGAAAAGAAAAGGAAAAAAGGCAAGAGCAGTGAAATACAACACAAAACTGTTCGACCAAAGTTAATAAACGGCAAAAACCCTAAAATCATAAAACAGACTAATAAGCAATTAGAAAAATCAAAAAATAAAATCGAGCGCTCACCTCCTCGCGACGCTTCTTGAATACAGTGGAACGCGGCTAGTTGAATATAGTGGAACGCGGTCGCCTCTGGCCGTGAGAGGAGAGATCGAACAGCAGAGACGTGGAAATTGATTAAAACAGGGAAGATGAAAGATCGGAAGTTGTCAAATTTAGGGTTGGAAATTTGAAAATTTGGAATGAAATTGATTAAAACAGCGTCTGCATGATGGAGGGAAATGAAGCGTGATGGAGGGAAATGTATATTTGGAGGGGGGGGGGGGGGCTCTCTTTTGCAAAGCGTTACTTAGGTTTGGGTTAGGAAATTGATTAAGTCAGTAGAGAGTTGAATGAGAGTTAACCACATTAATAGCGCTTTACCATATCGAGCTATCTATTGGCGTAATAAGTAGTGAATTTTGTTGTAATGATAGTTTCTTTCTTATGATTGGAAAGATTTGGAAGTTAAACTTGAGCAGCAATGCCCAAGCTTGTTCAACTTTGATTGAGATGTTATTGAGTATAGATTAGTTAAGGTGAAATGTGAGATTGTGTAACTCAAATATATAAGTCAAACTGCAAATCAAATTGAAGAGGAGAAAGATAAATTTTCAATGGAAGAAATGAGAAGCCATTTGAAGATACGATTCAAAAGTCATAGAGTTTTGAAGATTGGTTCAAAGTAGAGCATCAACAAGTTTACTAGGAGAAAATCTGATGGTTGACCGCTACGACCTAAAGCAGTCAACCACTTAGGAACGGTAAATCAAGAAATTAAGGTTGTGTTTTGTTTGTGATTTTTGGTTTTGAGTGTGTGCACACGACGCATTTATATTGTCGAAAACGACCAACTTAGAAAACGAAGTTAACATACAAAATAGAAAATAACTTTTTTTTTTATTTTCCACGTTTTGGAAAATAACACAAGCACGTAAAACAATCAATGCTTTCGTCGTCTCTCTATCATCTTCGTTCTCTCATCCGTCTTTCTTTTATCTCTTTCGGCGTCCCTTCATTCTTTTAATATTTAAGATACATATTGAAAACTAAAACACAAAATTCGTTTTTAAATCAAACACTACCTAAATTTCTTGATTAACTGATCGGCTGCTACCTGCCTTAGCGATGGTCTAGCTTTCTTGTTTGGAGGAGATGACCTGTTGATGTCTAATCATATAGTCACAAGACTTTTTAGGGTTGCTGTAAATCATCCTAACCTTTATTCCAACTTTCCTAACGAAGAGATTCCACTATCATTCCTTTTTAGAAATTGATCATTTTAAATTGATCATTCAGTTATAATTATTGGTTAATCTTTCCGTTATACATGTCATAATTTGGTCTCTTGTATCATGCTTGAAAGACAAACAAAGTATAGTTGTTGGATTCACAATATAAACATCTTGCTGAACCATGTTAAATTTTGTGTTCTCTTTTTATAGTTAATTTATTCTTGATGATTAGGTATTGTTGAATTGTTGTTGATGATTAATTAAAATGTTAAATCTTGGATGTTTCCACACGGTTTTCACAGAAGTTTATACTTTTTACTCTTTCATTCCTGTTTACCACCAACTCTAGTGTTCACTTCTGCAGTCCCTGGTGTAGACATAAGCTTGTATTCGAATTATTTTGAATTGCTTACAATTCATGTCTTTCTTATATAACGCGATATTAAGCTTTGTATTTGGAGGATATTTGTTATCCTTTTGTATGAAAAATGAAAAGAAAAGGCACGTCAACATTTGATGATCACGAACTGATTTTTCGCAAATTAAGTTGGCAAAATGGAGCCTACCAGAAGTAATATCAATAACATGTCAAGTTAAGATCTAATCAAACAGGTAAAAAGCCACTAGCATTAGAATTCAAACAAAATGTTTCAACAGGTGAGTCTAGAATAGACATAACATTAGAAACATCAGAATCCACCGTAAAAATAGAAGCGTCCATGGTATCATATATGGTGGGCAATTTATCGATTTATTACTAAGAAAGCTTCAATGTTCAGGATTCATAAATCATGTTTTCAGCTTCCTTCTTTATAGATTCAAAGAGTGCAGAAGAAAGATAGCGCTCTCCAAAACTTGGAAAAACCACCTGTAGCCAGTAATGTGATTCTCAAATCAATTATAATTTGCGTACTGAGGAAACTTAAGTTCGAAATTTACAATTATCCAATTAAACTGTAACCCTTGCATTGGATTCCCAATAAGAAACGATAATCAAATACATCAACCCACACATTAACTGATATTCAAAGTTCATTAAACATTAATACACTGAATAACTCATGAATGCCTTTTGATTTTCGATACCACATTTAGTGTAATTTAAGAAAATACTATAATTTAGCCTAGATAAGTGAACAGAAAACCTAGAAAATGATGACTCTACTTTGAGATATGTGAAACTTCTAAATGTTATAATGTTAGATTGAGCAAGAAAGATAACATACCACAATTAGTTTCCCCTCATTTTCTGGCCTCTTGGCAATCCTAATAGCTGCTGCGGCGGCTGCTCCTGATGATATCCCAACCTATAAGAAAATTATTATTACTTCATATGGAATAGAATCACATCGGTAATCCCCATTTCATACTAAAATACAAAAGTCAGATTGAAGTAGCAAAATTTCATTTTTTTATTTCATGGAGAATTTACCAGCAAGCCTTCTTTCAAAGCAAGGAGCTTTGCCATTTCAATAGATTCATCGCCTGAGATCTGAAAAATAGTGCATTTGATAATATGGTCAAACAAGAAGATATAATGTGTTCACATATAAAATTACAGTAAGAAACTTTGGCTGAACAGGAGAGATTTTGCACGAAGATAACATGATCTCCAAAAGAACAAGGTTGTTCCTGGTACAAAATTCATGAGCAAATAAGTATTTTGTACTACGTTTGGCGAGTGATCAACACCTTGTGATGTTTAAAATGGGACTTTGAGCTTCAGATCTCTACTAATAATCAAAATAGAAGAACTACAACCCATCTAGATTCCTCTATTTTGTAATTTTTCTCACATACTTTACTAACACACATTTAAACTCAAATTTATTAAATGCACTACTTTTTCTTGAAACGTTAGATTGAAAATCCAAGTAACCATTAAATCACAACTTTTATAAGCTTCATGATGAAAGACCGACACACACATAAAAACACAAACATGTGTGTATATCATATTAAAAAAATGATATTATCAATGTTCCGTGCCTATCAACTTAAATTTATACACCACACCTTCAAATTATCAATCGATATAGAACTGCGCTTCTAAAACAAAAGACAATTAAAGGCTTTTATATTGGCTTTTGAGGCAATTTAATTGCCTTTAGCCTTCTTTCAAGTAAAAGAAAATTTAAGCGCCTTGGACAATCTAACCGTCTTTTGGGAAAAAAGAACTTTTAACCGCATTCTGGAAGAAAGACTGTTTAACCTTTTTTGAGCAATAAAAAAAACTTAATATTGATTTTTTGTTTCAATTCGAAAAGAATAAAACAAAATGAAGAAGATTCTACAAGAACTATCTCAGAATTTGTGATGATTTTCAATCTTGTTTCATCATTTTTATTTTGATTCTGAATAATTTGCTTTTTATGAGATTGCTTCACTTTCGACAATGTTCTTCTATTTCGAT
Source organism: Allium cepa (assembly GCA_030765085.1). Lineage (NCBI taxonomy): Eukaryota > Viridiplantae > Streptophyta > Magnoliopsida > Asparagales > Amaryllidaceae > Allium > Allium cepa. The sequence continues at coordinate 725,169,702 of CM060929.1, read as the reverse complement.
TTTCATTTTATGGAAAATAATTGAAACAAGTCTTGGATGAACAAGGTCTGATACTCTATATTCTGAGATCGTCGATTCTCCTTGGGGCTTCGTAAAGATTTGTATGCTTAGTGTAATATTTTGTTTTGAAAAAAACACGAACCGTACATTACCCTGATAAAAACAATGTAAACCAAAACATTCTTTTTATATCTGCTAGATAGCAGCATGCACAAATGTGTGTTTATTTTTTAATTTTAAGAAGCTTTATTGCCATGAACTAAAAATTTTTACACACTAATATTCACAAGCGCTGACCAAGGCCTGCAACTCATTTCCATTATTTAAGAAAATAAAAGCCCGGCCTTACAAACTAAGGCACTGTTCGCAGGCAAAAAATGCCCCGTGATCGTTGGAGACGCGTCCAACGCGTCGGACTTCCCAACGTTCCACACAAGGCATTTGGACCGTTGGGGGAAAAGGTGGAAAACTAAAGGGTACGTTTAAAATACGATAATGTAGTTTGTTATTTGTCAAGTACAACTATTAGTCATCATGAAAAACTAAATGGTACGTTTAAAATACGAAATATTCGAATGTTGCATATTGTCCATACTGTGATGCAAGTTCATTGGTCAAAGTTCACACTGATTCCGAATCAGTATAAAGAAGTTATTGTATATTGAAGAAAAAAATAGCGACTTCTGCCTAGTCGAGTTAGATACGGGGATGTAGCATGTTATTTGCTAAGTACGACTGTAATTCAATATGAAGAACTATAGCGTACATTTGGAATATGAAGTTTTATCTTATTCTGAGCCATTATGAAGAAGTTGCTGCAATTGAACGAAAAATATTGTGACTTATGCCCAGTCAGAGTTATTTATATAGGGATGTATGCTGTTATTTGTTAAATTGCTAGTTAGCACGAAGAATTATAGCGTACGTTCAAAATATGAAGTATTTGAGTGTTTCACATTATCTGTAGTGTAGATAATAGTTCATTGGTTAAAGTCTCACCTGATTCGGAGTTAGTATGAAGAGGATACCGCGGTTTGAATGAAAAAAATAGTGACGTATGCCTTGTTAAAGTTTAGATATGGGCACTTAATCTGTTATTTGCTAAATACAACTTTTAGTCAATGTGTGGAAGTAGCCTTTTATTTCCTTGAATAACACTTTGATCGTAGAATGTTATTTTTAAAATTCCACAAAGACAGGATGGAACATATTCATTTAATTTCTATCATTAGCAGTAAAGATAAAACTAGTGTTCAAAATAATGTTAGAATCAATGTTGTAAATTTCTTCTCAGTCATTACTGAATCTATTTTTTTTTATTATTATTATTGTTTAGTGATTGTCAAATTTAGACTTGAATGTACATAAGAATTGCTACGCATAGGTTAAAAAATACAACCAGTTTTAACTGTAAATATTTGTTATGCATAATAATTGTCATGCTGTGCAAAACAATTACCCAGTAAATATTTGATATAAAAAATTATATTGTAATTATTTGTCTTTGCACTGCCAACATTTGTATTTGTACAATAATACAAAATAAGTGTAAAATTTTGGTGTTGCACCGCAAAATAGATGAGTGCTCTGTAACAAAACTCATATTTTCACAAAAAAATTATAAGGCAAATATTTTCCATGCACGCAGAAATTTAGCGAGCTCCACTACAATCCGACGATCTTCAATTTGACACCTCTGGTGGAGGTGAGAATGTCGTCAAATGCGACTCTCAATGGGGAGACGATTGATGGTGGTCATGTGACATAACATCTATTGTGATCATAATCAGCAATTCCAACCAAAAGTTGTCGGAAGTTGATTGTCTACAAAGTACCAATGGCGAAAATAAAGCTCAGGTGAGTGCCAAAAGGTGTGAATTCCAACGAGGAACCAACTGATGGTGGTTGGGGAGGGTGTAGATTACAACAAATGTAGAAATCGATGATCAAAAGTTGATCAAACTTATGGTTGTATATGATGTTTACTATAAGGACTAGGAAAATAGGTAAATGATAGGAATGTTCTAGCTAGTAATTTTTGAAATAGGGATGCATGTAAATTTCCAAATTTCAAAACGAGGGGCGTGAGTTAAGATACAGGCACTCGATCTGTATTTGTAAATGGATCAGGTCCGCTCCGATAATACTTTTATTCTTGGGGATCTTTAACAACAATCATCTTATTAATACCTTCTTATAAATCCAACTAACCAATCAATATCACAGATGACACGTGAAGTCAAAAGACTCAAAACAGGCCAAAGGATTCAAAAAAACTGTCCCCAACAACGTTACATTATGGCAGTGTCCCATGGCATCACACAATATGCACAACTTATTGAAAATCACAACAGAATTATATACCGGAAGAGTTTCATCAATGAGGCTGACATCCAAAACTGGAGGAATATAACCAGCTCCAATCCCCTGGATCTTATGTGGGCCTAACACAGAATAAGAAAAAACGGAAAAATAAATGACAAATGTATAATTAGCAATTGTTATTATTTTGGAAAATGCTAAACTAAAGTAAACTATGTGGTTGCTTGGAACCCACAACTCAGAAGACCATGGTAGGCCCTCGCAAGTCATACTTTATAGTTTTATTAAGCGTAGACAGCTGACACAGCCCTAAAGGTTTAAGAGGGAACACCATAGCAATTCAGGTGAATCATAAAATGCACCATCTGCGAGTACATTAAACACTCACATGGTACATTATTTTGCAAATACAATGCTTAAAACAAATGTAATACAATGCTTATTTTGCGCGCGCGCGCTCCGCTACATCCCATCTACACCTATATGATTTTTCAAGTTAAACGGTTCAAAATCGAACGAAAATTTGTAAATATATTATTACATGCTCAAGATTACCTCCACAAACGTTGGCTAACTTGAATAACCTTATATATTCAATATGATATTTCAACTTTAACTGCTATAGTAAATGTTTTAATTGTTGTTATTGATTCAATATTTCAAACATGTTAGAAGTTTCTAAATGGTCTCATTTTTTGTGGACATTGTGTGTTCTAAATGTAGATTGAACATCCTCAAAATTTTATTTGATTTTTGAATAATGTAGCACTAAAAGCAGGAGTGTAGAATAAGGAGTGTGTGTATGATGAAAGAGATAGAGAGGAGGAGGAGGATCCACATCCCGACGTTTTTGTACCCTCGATTTGTGTCCAAGGCGTTTTATTATATCTATGTTTATCGGAATTTGACAATTTACTGAATCTTGATCTACACGTCATCAACATTATCTCAGCAAAAATACGTAATTACGATATTCTTGATGTGCACAATTTTAATTAATTTGCATTAAAGCCTAACCGTTGTGGAATAGATAGGCTTATGCGTGGAAGCAACCAAAAGGGCCTAACTTATCAATTAATTATTAACCGCCAATTCAATGAACAATAATCATCAAACATAGAAAAACAGAAAAGTAAATAACACAAAGATTTAACGCGGGTCGATCAAATTGTCTACGTCCACGGATCTAACACGTATTCTTTATTTCACTGAAGCAAGAGAGTACAAAATTATAAATATCAAGGTGAAAAGACCAATCTATAATCACAAATTAAATAATCAATTTCTCCAAAAACTTCTAATTTGATTTGACTATAGTAATTATGGTTTATTAAAGAAGGATGATAATGGTGGATGCTCTCTCACACACTGTGAAGATGAACACCTTCATTAAAATAGACTTAATGAAGGAGTTACTTGAAGATTAAAAAAATTAATTTTCAGATTATGTGACAACCTTTTCAAATTCCATGATTTGATTTCAATATAAATAGATGACGAAAATCTTGGTTTCCATAAATTTTCTATGTTGATTAAATCTCCACATATAAACTTTTCTATCTTCATATAATAAATCCTTTGACTAATTAATTAATTGACAATTAATTAATTTTCTTTCTCCAATAGGAATCATATGTAACTTTCCTTTTTTCTTTCCACATATAACCTAGTTGATTGATAAGATCAATTAGTTAAATTTTTTTCTTCTTTAGCAAATAATTGAATCACTCAAATTTAACGCTGCACCTTGATTCAAATATAACAATTTCTTTTCTTCACCACATCTCAATAAAATGTTGGATCTACGCCGCATGACGCCAAACTCAAGATGAACAAGTTTGGGCATTGTTGCCCAAACGCAACTTCCAAATCTTTTCCAAGCATAAGAAAAATAATATGCATACCAACAAACAAAATGCATACGAGAAAATACCAAAATTCTTCAACAAATTTAATGTAGGAGACGAACATGTAGATACAGAACTTAGAGAGACCAATGAAGATTTAGCGACCCACTTCACCTTCTCCATTCTATATTGAGTGAAGACATACTCAATATTACGTACTTCAATCTTCTTTATAAAAAATTTGCTAGACTTTCCTGATTTAACACCAACAAGTTTCACATCATTCAAAGTATAAGGTGAAGAATCATCATCATAAACATGCTCACAAATAAAGTCAACTGAACCAAAAGGCCTTACTTGCAACTGAGCTCCACCTGAAATCTGAACCTCTGCAACTTCTCATCAACTATGGTATTATCAAAAATACAAATATCTCTTCGAATATTGAAACAATCTGATGACTCCAAATGTGTGACAATTTTTCATCCTTCAATTGTCATCACTTAATAGAGGCTCCACCTTCAACTCATTAAATATGTCATAATTCTCCTAATTGTTTTACACCACAACTCATATCTTCACTCCTCCTCTATAGCCTAATAAAATGTGCTTGCTTTCCTACACTTCAACTTATCATGTCTTTCATCTTCTAAATAACTCAACAACAACAGACTCTCTTTTCCATGCTTCTGTTGGGATCATCATATATATGGCGATAGAAGGTAAATGATTGATGAGAAATAATGTCATAGATATCGATTCTGCCCAAAATCATTCTTCTATACCAACAGTTGTTCTCAAGCTCATAGCTCTCTCCCATAATATTTGACACATGCTCTCTGACACTCCATAACAATGCGACTCAAGACTGTCATAGCTGAGTAAAATCTGAAACATTAGAATCTATATAAACTACTGACTTTCTCAAGACTGTCTCTTCATGAAGCACATAAATATCATCAACTCGCACCCCTTTCATCACTATCAAGAAATCCTTCGCCACTCTTAATTTCTCTTCATTCATTATTATCCTCATACCAAGTCTACTTAAAGCTCCAACTAACAACAAACTTATACGCAGCATCGGAACATGTCTAACATCCGTGATGGTCTTAATAAAATCATCATGCATTCTAAACCTCACACTTCCAACGCCCACAACATGACAAGATGTGTCATTTTCCATAAAAACTGCTTCGCCATCAATCTTCTTGTAACTAACAAAACAACTCATATCCGGCGTCATATGTTGAGAGGCTTCAAAATCAATCACCCAACTTGTATAATTTAAAGACGAAATACTGGTTGAAAATAATAATGTATCACTGTCGCTTATATCTGCATCTGATCTAACCGCTGCCGAAACTGAAGCTTTCGCCTTCTTCTCTCTCTTCTTTCTAAGAGTTCGACAAACTCATATGAAATGGTCTTTCTTCTTACAATAATAGCAAACACCCCTTCTATGACCCATGAAGTGGGACCCATGCATATCTCTTCTATCATCAAGGTGCTTCTCGCTTTTATCTCTTCTTCTAAATGAATGAAGTTGTTGCTGAAGAACACCGTCGTTTGTCTTCACCTTCCATGTCCCGAAAATCCTTTTCTAGCAAACTTGGTGATGACATAATTTTCCATACACTTCTAAAAGAATTAGCTATTGATAATTAATTTAGAACAAGATAGCTAGCTCCGGTATCAATTTGTTATGCAAAATTTTAATTAATTTGCACTAATGTCTAATCATTGTGGAATAGTTGGGCTTATACGTGGAAGCAAACAAAAAAGATCTAGGTTGTCGATTAATTATCAACAGCCAATTCAATGAGCAATAATAACTAAACAAAGAAAAATAGAAGAGTGGATAACACAAAAATTTAACGTGATTCGTCCAAGTTGCCTACGTCCATGAACCCAACAACTATTCTTTATTTCTGTTAACCTGCCTTTTACCAAAGCAGTATACAGACGGATTTAACCCGACTGAATTCACAATTATCAAGGTCGATGAGTGTAGAGCGACGGTTGTAGGATCCAAAAATAGAGCCTGGACAGTTATATAAAGCCCGGATTGAACAGAGTTGATAGGTAGACAGTTCAGGATGCATGAAATATGGATTTTGGCTTGGATAAGTTAGGATCGGTACGACATAATGGAAGGGGTCGGCATTTCCAAACTAGAGGGGTCGGTGTACTTCAATGGCCTAGCAGGTGGAATGGATCGGCGTGTTATGTTGAAGGAATCAGCATGATTGGGCTCGGCATAAGAAGGGATCATCATGTCTCAATGTGAAAGAGATCGGAATGTTAAGCCGAGTGGATATCAAATGTACACGAGCATGTGAAGGGATCGGCATGAGGCATCTTGGAGGGTTCGGCATAGTGAGGGATCGGCGTAGAGAGGATTGGTATAGGAAGGTTCGACACAACATTCTAAGCATAAGGGGTCGGCAAAACACGGATCGGTATTGTTCATGATGGATGGATTAGCCCTGATAACGCCCTAAGGGGTCGGCATATTGGAGCTTTGTGATAAGGGATCGGGTCGGCATGATATGTTCCCATGTGTCGGGTCGGCATGGTAGGGATTGGGTCGACATTATATGTTCACGAGTATGATCGGCATAGCACGTGAAAATGGTAAGGTCGACATAGGATATGGAAACAATGAGGTCGGTATACTAAGAAGGGTCGACATGATGATATGAATCAGCATATTGAGTTGAGTTGGCCTCGTTATGGTGGGCCCATGTAGGTGAGAAAGTCTGTAGCTGAAGTTTCATCTATAAATGCAGTAAGCAGGGCTCCATAAAAAGGACCTTTTTTCTGCTCTTCTTCATCTTCCTAAGGGACACTCTGTCATTTTTCTTCTGAAATTTTGAATTGTAACTATGATCAAATTTCAGTATAATAAAAAGTATTATTCTGAAGTGGACGTAGACCGGAGTCAGCCGAAACACTATAAATCTTGTCTCTTTTACTTGCCTTCATTTTAATTTGATTATTCTTCATATTATATTTTCTACATTATATACTATCTGTGATCTGTGACTGGATTCCGGTGTCTTCATGTATAATTGGGTGTTTATGACCAATTTTGACACAAACATTTTGATGCTTTCACTGAAAAAACTTGCACTTAAGGATTTGAAAGTTAGGATCTTGGATTTGAAAGCACTTCGAAACTTGGGTTTAGGAAGTAATGGCTAGGCAGTCAACAAGGAGAACGCTGCCGAAAAGGAGCCACCATGGAGGGAGTCAAGAGGCTTCCTCAAGAGTGGAGCTAATCAAGCATCTATCTACATCACCGGGGATGAAATGGAAACAATGATGGATGCTATGCAGGAGAGGATGCTGAAGAGACAGAAGGAAATGATGCAAAACCTACTTCAACAGATTGCACAAGCTGGAGTGCAAAACCAAGGAAATAAAGTGGCAGGGAATAATGGAATATGGATCACAGAGTCGGAACGGCAGGAGCTGAGAAAATCCATAATCAGAACCATGGAAACAGAACTAATAGGCAAAGGAGTATAGCGGAACAGCAGGGGCAACCCCCGCCAACCTAGAGAGGTCGGTACTGATCCCCTAGGACTGGAGGCATTCCCTCGGGTCCGCTTGATCGTGATGCCGGAGGACCTGCGATCAATCATGTGGAGCTAGGTGTCAATCGTAATTTGGATGATCGGCCGGAGAAGTACGTCCCGGAATTCCCTCATCGGCTCGGGGGACAGCTTGGGCATGATGATAGGAGACCGATGAAAATAATGATAGGTTTGCAGAAATGAAAAGACGATCTATGCATGGAGGATTAGTGAACAGGGATTTGGAGGATGTAAATAAAAATGCATTCGCTCCAAATATCAGGCGGGGTAGAAATCCACCGAAATTCAAACTACCAACGTTTGAGACATATGATAAAAAAAGGATCTTGTTGTTCATTTGACGATGTACACGAGACATATGGAAATACTGGGGGCATCAGAGGAAGTCATGGCACGGTACTTGAGACATATGGAAGTATTGGCACGTGAACGGAATTGATTAAAAGGTTTATGAGGCGGTTTCGGGTTCACATTACGAGACCTAAGAGTGTGATGACTTTAACATCGATGAAGCAAATAGAAAAGAGAATCACTCGGGGATTTCTTAACCAGGTTCAACGTGGCAGTGGCTTCGATGGATCGACCAGACCCATCGATGGTTTTGATGACAGTACTGTCAGGGATTGCAGATAACTCGGATTTCAAGATATCATTGGAACGAGATCCGCCGGTAAATCTTGGGAAATTTTACCATGAAGCAGAAAGGTTTCTGCGACAGGAAGATGCAAAAACTGATAAAGAGGGAAGTATGACTAACGGTCCCGAACGGCCGTTACTAACAATCAGGCAAGATCACTAGTTTGTTCACAGATCATCAACAGTTTTCGAACATCAGCCTTAAGGCAATTCAAAACACGTCTTCTTATCGCAAGGCATGTTTTGGAGGGCAAAATGTTAACCCAACTTTCTTCAAGGCAACATACAGACGGATTTAACCCAACAGACTTTGCGGTTATCAAAGCCGATGAGTGTAGAGCAACGATAGTACGACCCAGAGAAAATGTACAGATGGTTACATAAAGTCCAGTTTGAACAAAGTTGAAAGATAAACGATGCAGGATGCTTAGAATATGGAGTTTGGCTTGGATAAGTTAGGGATCGGCATGTTAAGCCGAGTGGATAGCAAATGTACACGAGCATGTGAAGGGATCGGCATGCGGCATCTTGGAGGGTTCGACATAGTGAGGGATCGACATAGTGAGGATTAGTATAAGAAGGTTCGGCATAACATTCTGAGAATGAGGGGTTAGCAAAGCACGGATCGGTATTGTTCACGATGGATGGATCGGCCCTGGTAGCACCCTAAAGGGTCGGCATATAGGATTTTTGTGATAAGGGGTCGGTATAGCATGCACTGGAAAGAGTTGGATCGGCGTAATGCCTTAAACGTTATGGATCGGCATAGTAACCTAAGATCGGCATGACTTGTAAAACCCAATGGGGTCCGCATGATGAGTTTGGATTGACATAATATGGATCGGTATTGTTCACGATCGACATAGCATGTGAAAATGGTGATGCCGGCATAGGATATGTAAACAATGGGGTCAGTACACTAAGAAGGGTCGGCATGATGATATGGATCAGCATAGTGAGTTGGGCTGGCCAATCGTTATGGTAGGCCCATGTGGGTGAGAAGGCCCTGTAGCCGAAATTTCACCAATAAATACAGCAAGCACGGCTTCAGAAAAAAGGACTTTCATTCTGCTTCGCTTCATCTTCTACCTAGAGGATACTATGCCATTTTTCATCTTGGAAATTTGGATTATAACTGTAATCAAATTTCAGTATGAATTATTCTAAAGTGGACGTAGGACGGAGTCAACCGAACCACTATAAATCTTGTCTCTTTTACTAGCTTACATTTTAATTTGATTATTCTTCATTTGTATTCTCTATATCATATATTATCTGTGATGTAACTGGATATTGGTGCTTTCACGTATAATTGGATATGTGATCAATTTTGACGCAAACATTTTGGAGGATCGATGCCGACCTTCTAGGTTGGTGGGGGGTTGCCCCTGGTCTTGTTGATCGTGATGTCGGAGGACCTGCGATTAATCCTGTGGAGCTAGGTGTCAATCGGAATTTGGATGATCAACCAGAGGAGTACGTCCCGGAATTCCCTCGTCGACTGGGGGGGCAGCTTGAGCATGATGATAGGGGACTACCGATGGAGGACAATGACAAGTTTGCAGAGATGATAAGGCTAGCTAGGCAAGGAGGTTTGGTGAACAGAGATCTCGAGGATGTCAATAGGAGTCCCTTCGCTCCAATATCAGGCAAGCTAGAAATCCACCAAAGTTTAAAGCCAACGCTTGAGACTTATGATGGAAAAACAGATCCTGCTGTTCATCTGACGAGCTGCTGTTCATCTGACGAGATACATGAGACACATGGAGGTACTGGGAACGTCGAAGGAAGTCATGGTACGATGCTTTCCATTATACTTAACTGATATAGCTGCGCTATGGTTCAAGCAATTGAAAAGCAGCTCTATTAGCGTATGGACGGGATTGATCGAAGGGTTTATGAGGCCGTTTAGAGTTCACATCGCGGGACCCAAAAATGTGATGAGTTTGGTAACACTGAAACAGGGGACCAGAGAGTCCCTAAAAAGTTTTCCAACACGGTTTAATGCCGCCGCGGCATAAGTGGATCGTCCAGATCCATCTATGGCTTTGATGACAGCGGTATCTGGAATTGCTGATGGTACGGAGTTCAAGGACTCATTGGCACGAGACACCCATGGATCTCGGGGAATTTTATCATGAAGCAGAAAGGTTTCTGCGGCAGGAAGATGCACGAGCAAATAAACCGGAGATGAATGCTGTGCAAGGTGAAGAATCATGAGGCGATGTAAACAAGAATGATAAAGGCAAACGGAAAATGGATGACGACACTAGTGTGTCGAAGAGGCAATGGAGATAACCAAAATTCTCTTCTTATACGGATTTGACCGAATCTTTAGAAAGGATTTACTTGGATACTCGGGGATGCCTTCAATATCGAAGGCCGACAAGGAGGGAACGCTCCAAACGTGAGCGAGCACCAGGAAAGCACTGCCTATCTCATGAACTGGATGGACACGGTACAAACGACTGCAGGCATTTAAAGGATATCATTGAGAAACATGTGAGCAATTGTCAATTATAACAATACATCAGGACTCGGGCTGCAACCGTGGAACAGGAGTAGCCACCATCCACCTCGAACGAAAATGGCACCGGGAGAAGGCATCATCGCCAACTTGTCATCAATTGATCGGGATGACAAGGAATAAGTAATAAACTCCGCAGTAATACGGCTAAGTCACTTACACATGTACGTGATCGAGAACGGTTTCTAGGCATGCTCTGAGATGATGATAAACCACAGTGCTCGGTTTGTGAAATTTTGCTTTTTCTTATTTGCTTTGAACTTTGGTTTATTGCTTGTACGAAATTCTATTTTATGGACTTAGGGATGCTTAAGTCTGGATCAATGTAATAAATAGTACCGGTCGCAGTTGTAGGCTCGACCGGAGAGACGGGGCAATAACCGCAAGGTGTGAGTCCCATCGTCGGAGAGCGACGGGATAGACTCGTACAGGAATCAAGTCCTCGACTGGGGATCAAGGCCGGAGAAGGATACCCCACGGATTAAGTCCTTGATTGAGAAACGAGGCCGGAGAAAGATACCTCATGGATTAAGCCCTTAACCGAAGAGTCGATGTCGGAGAATAAAACCCAACAGGTGGTCGAGTATGGATTGTGCTTGACAAGGAACTAGAGAGATCAAGGTCGTCGAGTATGAATCGTGCTCAGCAAGAATCCGGAGAGATCAAGGTCGTCGAGTATGGATTGTGTTTGCACCAAAATTGGTCACAAACACCCAATTGCTAATGAAAGCACCAGTCCACATCACAGATTTCAGATAACAAATATGTAGAGAATCAAAAATGAAGAACACTCGGAAAATTAAAAGGAAAACGGTAAAACACAGGATTTATAGTGGTTCGGCAATCCGGCCTACGTCCACTTTGAAGTTTGATGACTTTATTCATATTCTCTTGTTGATTACAATCGGTTACAGTGAATAACAACGAGTTACAGTTCCGAAATTCGAGTACAACAGCAGCGATGAAGTGCAAGTTGATTTCGGCAGAGTCTGGACATTTGAGAGCAAAAGGATCATTTTTCTGTAGGTTCTAGGGCTCTATTTATAGATGTAGGAAGCTGATATCTCGCTCAAACTTCGAAGGACTCCCTTTGACACGTGAGTGGGCCAACGCAATCGATCCCATGAAGTTTCAGGTCGATCCGTGACCGATACGAACCAATTTGGTATCGATTAAGATTTTGTCCAATAGAGTTGAAACTTGGCATGAACCTTCGTTAGCATGTACGTAAGCTCCTGAAATTTGAAATAGCCTCTCCTAGCCTTGATCACCATTTCCTATCGATCCCGCCTTGATTGGAGCTCGATCAAATTTTGACGGCATCGATTGCAATCTTGCTTCCAATCGATTTCCAATCCTGATATTCATCCTTTTCCAGCTAATTTGTTGATATTCCAACCTTGACCAAAGGATGGGATAACATTTGCCCCCCAAAACATGCCTTGTGATAAGGTGTGTTTTAAATAGTTCCAAATCCGATATCTGAAGTCCACAGCCATATCATCCAAATGCATCGTTCTTGACTACTCCGAGTCGGTGCCCGATTCCAAATCCAGTAACCAAAGCCTTAGCCAATTCCATATCCATCCGAACTCGACATCCGAGTCTTAATCCATCCTTATCCAATAACCGAATCCTGGACCTCTTCGGGTCGACATCCAAATCCGTAACCTCGGGTTCTTGCCAAGCGCGATCCGCACCTGACAACCGTGGTCCAGTGTCGCTGGACGTTGAGTAATGCCATAGCTTAATTCCTAAGCCGAATCCTGGTCGCTCCGGACCCTTGTCGAGTATAGTGGATCTTCACACTCATTCTTCGTGCATTGCTCCCATCATCATTTCCATTTCGTCCCGGATGATGAAAGCTGAAGTCTGGTTGGCTCCTAATGAAGCCTCTTGACTTCCTTCATGCTGACTTCTTTCTGCTCTGTCTTCTACTTGTTTGCCTTGTCATAGCTTTTCAGATCTGAATCCCTAAGCCTTCAAATTCAATTTCCAAATGATAGAATCCCTGAGTTCAGATTCTCAATGAAAACATCGAAGTGTTTACGCCCAAATTGGTCACAAACACCCAATTGCCAATGAAAGCACCAGTGCACAATCACAGATTTCAGATAACAAATATGTAGAGAATCAAAAATGAAAAACACTCAGAAAATTAAAAAGAAAACGATAAAAACACAGGATTCATAGTGGTTCGGCAATCCGGCCTACGTCCACTTTGAAATTTGATGACTTTATTAATATTCTCTTGTTGATTACAATCGGTTATAACAACGAGTTACAATTCTGAAATTCGAGTATAACAGCAGCGATGGAGGGCAAAGTTGATTTCGGCAGAGTCTGTACGTTTGGGAGCAAAAAGATCCTTTTTCTGTAGGTTCTGCGGCTCTATTTATAGGTGTAGGAGGTTGATATCTCGCTCAAACTTCGGAGGACTCCTTCTGGCACGTAAGTGGGCCCACGCGATCGACCTAATGAAGTTTCGACTCGATTCGTGATCGATACGAACCAATTTCATATCGATCAAGATTTTGTCCAATGGAGTTGAAACTTGGCATGAACCTTCCTTAGCATGTACGTAAGCTCCTGAAATTTGAAACGTAGCCTCTCCTAGCCTTGATCACCATTTCCTATCGATCCTGCCTTGATTGGAGCTCGATCAAATTTTGACGGCATCGATTGCAACCTTCCTTCCAATCGATTTCCAATCCTGATATTCATCCTTTTCCAGCTAATTTGTTGATATTCCAGCCTTGACCAAAGGGTGGAATAACAGATTGTGCTTAACAAACGACGAGATCAAGGATTTGGATTAGACTAATGATCCGGAGAGGTATATGGATTTGGATATAGACCTGAAGTGGTCCCGGATTTGGATGAAGTGACCCGGAGAGGTCTATGGATTTGGATATGGACCCGAAGCGGTTCCAGATTTGGATAAAATGATCCGAAGAGATCTTGAATTTGGTCTATGGATTTGGATATGGACCCGGAACGGTCCTAGATTTGGATAAAACGATCCAGAGAGATTATGGGTTTGGTTAATGGATTTGGGATGGATTCAGAATTGGATATCGACTCAGAACAATCATGGATTTCACTAATGATCCAGAGAGATCAAGGGATCGAATTAGCAACGGATTGGGTTTTGGAATGGATAATATGGCGATCAATGGATTACGGGCATCAGATTTTGAATTTATGGCAATACAAAACACGCCTTCCTATCGCAAGGCATGTTTTTAGGGGAGGGGGCAAAGTGTTAACCCATCTTTTACCAAGGCAGTATACATGCATATTTAACCCAACTGATTTCACAATTATGTCGGCATTCCTAAACTAGAGGGGTCGGTGTACTTCAATGGCCTAGCAGGTGGTTGGGACCGACGTGTTATGTTGAAGGCATCGACATGATTAGGCTCGGCGTAGGAAGGGATCTGCATGTCTTAATGTGAAAGAAATCGGCATGTTAAGCCGAGTGGATAACAAATGTATACGAGCATGTGAAGGGATCGACGTGCGGCATCTTGGAGGGTTCGAGGGTTCGACATAGTGAGGGATCGACATAGAGAGGAATAGTATAAAAAGGTTCGGCACAGCATTCTGAGCATAAGGGATCGGCAAAGCACGGATAGGTATTGTTCATGATGAATGGATCAGCCCTGATAGCACTTTAAGGGGTCGGCATATTGGGGATTTGTGATAAGGGATCGGGTGGCATGATATGCTCCCAAGTGTCAATTCGGCATGGTAGGGATCGGTCGGTATAATATGTTCATGAGCACACGATCGGCATAGCACGTGGAAATGGTGAGGCCGACATAGGATATGGAAACAATGTGGTCGGTATACTAAGAAGGGTCAGCATGATGATATGGATCGGCATAGTGAGTTGGGCTGGCCGATCGCTATGGTGGGCCCATGTAGGTGAAAATGCCATGAAGTCGAATTTTCACCTATAAATACAGCAGACAGGGCTCTAGAAAAAGGACTTTCATTCTGTTCCTCTTCATCTTCTTCCTAAGAGATACTTTGCCATATTTCTTCTGGAATTTTGGAATGCAACTGTAATTAAATTTTAGTATAATAACCATTCTGGAGTGGACGTAGGCCGGAGTCAGCCGAAGCACTATAAATCTTGTCTCTTTTACTTGCATTCATTTTAATTTGATTATTCTTCACTTTATATTCTCTACATCATACACTATCTATGATCTGTGACTGGATTTCGGTGTCTTCGCGTATAATTGGGTGTTTGTAACCAATTTTGGCACAATCAATTTTACTGAAGAAAGAAAGTACAAAATTATAGATAGCAAGGTGGAGAAACTAACATATAATTACAAATTAAACAATCAATTTCTTCAAAGACTTATTAACTCTCAAAAGCCCTAATTTGATTTGACTATATAAATTAAAGTTTAATGAAGAAGAGAATAATTATGGATGCTCTCTCACACACTATGCAAATGAACACCATCAACTAAATAGACTTAATGAAGGAGTTACTTGAAGATTAAGAAATTAATTTTCAGATTGTGACAACCTTTCCAAATTTCTTGATTTGATTTCAATACAAATAGATGACGAAAATCTTGGTTTCCTTAAAAAAAATTGTTGATTAAATCTCCACATATAAACTTTTATACCTCCATATAACAAATCATTTGACTAATTAATTAATTAGCTAAATAATTACTTTCTTTCTTCTAAAGCAATCACTCATAACTTTTCTCTTTTTCTTTCTACATATAACCTAATTGATTGATAAGATCAATTTGAATTCTTTTCTCTTTGACAAACAATTGAATTACCCAAATTTAACAATTCTTGCTAGATAAAATCAATGATAATATAAACATTTTTAAATACAACGTATTGCATAATTAATTTTAATGGATAAAAAAGTATCGGAAGAAAAATACTTTTTCGTTGTGATGATATGTAGATACAATAATTTGTCAAATTTCGATAAAATGTAGACATCAAAAAATAAGTTGGCCACAAATCGAAGATATGAAAAAGTCATTATACATTCATATGCATGCATGTGTGCATGCATACATATCTATACATGTGTATGTATGCATGCATGTACACATACATATGAACATGTATCCAACATACATGTGTGTAATATATATGTATGTATGTACATATATGTATATCTATGTGTATGCATGCATGTACATGCGTGAGTGATCCGCATCTCATCTTTTTTGTATCTTCAATTTGTGCTCAGTTAAATTTTTGATATATATATATATATATATATATATATATATATATATATGTATATGTATATGTTTATATGAATCCGTCAAATTTTTGCATGTATGATCTACTTATCATCAAAATCATCTTTGCAAAAAAATTATCGTTATCTGTTATATTTAGACCATCAAAATTAATTATGCAGTACATTGCATATTTGAAGTACTTAATATGAGAATTAATTTTAAGTGGGCAATATAGATCAAAATAAGATATTCCACTGATGACGTTGTACCACAACTACTAAAGATTTTTGGATTTCGATAATCTAGTATATCAAAAACTAAGTCTGGCACGAATTGGGTATACGCACAAAAAGGCACTTTGACCACGAAATCTTTGCACATAAAGGCAGAGGAGGACTTCAAGGGATAAATAAGAGAGAAATCTAGATCCCTCCGATATATAGATATGTGTATGTGTATGTATGTATATATAGAGATATATAGATACATATGTACATATACACATATATGTATATATACACACACACATGTACATATGTACGTATGTGTGTGTATACATACGTATGTGTGTGTGTGTCGGACAGAAATGGATAGGCAGGATAGAAATGGATAGCCGTACTAACCAGGTTTTCCTCCATTTAAAACTGCACTTTCAGCTGGCTCCACGCCATACACCTTGAATAAAATTAACGGTAGGAAAAGATCAGTACATAGTGAATAGCATCATAAAGAACAGAAATCGCATGCCATAAATAATAAAACCCAAACCTTTATATTGGGATTTTGCTCTTTTAAATATTTCCCAGTTCCAGTAATTGTACCACCAGTTCCAATACCAGCAACAAAAGCATCAATTTTTCCCCCAGACCCTTCCCAGATCTCAGGGCCAGTTGTCTCATAATGAACCTACAAAAAGAACAATTTTTATTTTTTTATCAAAAAAAAGTTTTAAAGAAAATCAAATTTTACTTCAAACGATATTTAAGAAATCTCTCCCTTTCTCTCCCTTCCTTTTCTTTTTGAAAACAATTTTTTTTTTAATTCAAAATCAATATAGTTTCAGGTATTAAAGCGACAGCCATACCCTTACAACAAAACACGAAACAAGATTCATTTTTTTACCTTTGGATTGGCTGGATTGGAAAATTGTTGAAGAACGTAAGAGTTAGGTGTTTTTGCAGCAATTTCCTCTGCCTTTTTAATGCAACCTTTGATTCCCAATAATGGATCGGTAAGAACCAACTGACCACCAAAGGCTTTTATGATGATCCTTCTTTCAAGACTAAATGATGCAGGCATTGTAATTATAAGCTTATAACCCTTTGCAGCTGCTATGAATGCTAGCCCAATCCCCGTGTTACCGCTTGTAGGCTCAATCAAAGTACTCTACAGGGTAAACATTCATGAACGAGTTATATGCAAACTAATATGCCATTTTGACGCTAAAGCATGGTAGAGAAATTGATATGATGCTTATCATGTGACTTGCAAGGCAGTTATTTGGTGCAAATTTGTGTATATGGTGTTCAATTTGTATCATACAAAGTAACAGTTTACAAACACTGAACTCAATGACAAACTTCGATCAAAAAGCAAAACTTCATATAACACAAACACACAATAAATTCGATTTGGGTCCATGTTAGAGTATAAAAGAAAGTTCTACACACATTAAAGTATGCCAGTAGGAAAGGTTGTGATTTGCAGTTTTTTATGATCTGTCATGTTTATATTGTTCTAATTTGGTAATGACATGTGCTAGAAATTTCAGATGGGAACAACTTATATTCTACATACATTTTTCTTCTTCTTCTTAAAGCTATATAGTGCCCAATAATGTCACATTTGCCTCTAGATCAACGTCCAATATAAACCTAAACTATGTAAAAGTTCGTATATTTGTGTTGCAAACCATGACAATCTTATACTATAAAGTGAAACCTTGGGTCAACAAAGTCAAAGTGAAGCCTTTTTTAGACTCCTAAAAATACCTGCGACTATAACAAACATAATAATTATTTCAAGGTTATTACTGGCAGTACGCATTGTTTGTGGGTTGTTATTTACTCCTCGTCATTCAGCAACACTTGCGGTCTCTTCTCTCTATTCTCTCCGTCCTACAAAGTTTTGTTCTTCACCCCTTTCTTCCCCTATGCTTTCCCTTTATTCCATTTGTCCACAAATCCTCTCTATTTTATTATTGTTTATTGAATCAGAAGCCTGAGCCTACTGTGGAGAGAATTGGATGATCGTCTACCTCAGCTACTGTAAGATTCTTTTATGTTGTTCAATCATACTTTACAACAAATTATGTTGCTTATATCGAATGAGTTTTCATTATTTATGCTATTTTTTAAATATGTCAACAATGAGTTCATTTGTTTTTTCTCCCAACCATTTTTCTAATATAAAGTTATCTAAAATGAGTTCATTTTTTTTAATCTTCTCCTTATTAACTTTTTTGATATCATATTTATTATTTATCAGTTTTTATGAAAATTTGTGTGGTGCGGTAGGAACGAAGCTGGAATTTGTACATTTTTTTTATTATGTAATAGTAGTATAATTGTTAGTGTTAAAAATTTTGTATTTTGATCATAGAAAGATTAAATTTTGCGTTGTTTGCCAACAATTTTTTTGGACAAATGTACTTATTGCATCATTGGTTGTTGTCATCAATTTTTAATATAGTTTGAAAGAAGTAATTAAGAAATCAATCGTTCAATTATAGCACTATCATTATTCTCATACATCTTTGTACCTAATCGTTGACCGTTTATTTTAAAACTAGACAAGTCTTATCTCAAATTTTGTCAAAATGAATACACTGCTGATTCAACATTTTCTTCCCACCATGTTGCGTAGTGCGTTTTGAAATGCAAGATTATGATAATATGCATGGGCATATTTGAAACTAGTAAGTGACAGTACCTGTACTTTAGATGAAAAAATAAATAAAAAGGGCTGTATCATAACTTAGGAGTTGCAATTAGAAGTGGTTTCAAAACACTCCTTTCTTACAAAAGTAACTTGGATCAAAAGGTTTTGTGAAAATATCTTTGTTGCATCCTATGACTTCTGATAGGAGATGAACATTTTGTCTTAGCAAAGCTAGACACAGTTAGTCCAGGAACTCTTTTCTCATCTTATATTGTTAATTCAATACTTATCTATATACAATTCCAAATGTATAGTCAAATGCCTTGGAATGGTAGAATTTTATTGGACAGGTCCATCGGATGT
Organism: Allium cepa; assembly: GCA_030765085.1. Taxonomy (NCBI): domain Eukaryota; kingdom Viridiplantae; phylum Streptophyta; class Magnoliopsida; order Asparagales; family Amaryllidaceae; genus Allium; species Allium cepa. Next base: position 725,150,282 of record CM060929.1, on the reverse strand, counting down.
GTCTAAGTACTGTAAAGATGTAAAAAGTTATCCTAAAAGAACTCAGCAGATGCTGATATGTGATTAGATTCTATTAGAGAACCATTTGTCTCCACAAAGTCAAATGAGTGTGAAAAATGGACTGATTATATTAACCTCTAGAAATAAAAATGAACTCATTACATTGATCTCATTATATTAAACAATTATACTGGATGAGATGGGCACTTTTGTGGTTAAGCAGATGTGGATTATAAGATGCTAAACTTATTATCACATATATATAATCAACCCGCAACGTGAAGGAATGGTCTTTTACCATTTGTACATGTTAAAATATATTAATAGTTCCTTGTGTGACTATTCTCAACAGTTCCAATGCCAAAATTCAAGGGTTACAAATTTCAATAGTGTATGCAGTTAAGCCATCAACCAAATGAAAATCAAAATACATCACTAACCACTCCAGGTGTAATGAGGCCTTTCTCCTCTGCATCACTGATCATGCTCAACGCAATCCTAAATTTAAATATTCATGAAGATGAAAAGAACAACTTCTAGATTCAAGAAATTAAATGATTTAAATAACGAAAATCGAATCAAAATAAATAACTCTACCTATCTTTGACGCTAGAGCAGGGCTCCATGATCTCTAACTTAGCAGCAATTCGCGCTTTACATCCATCAACTACATGGTTCAGATACACCAATGGAGTGTTCCCAATCAACTGTTCGTTGAAAAAGAAACAAAATTTGACTACTGCTAATAAAAAATGAATATGATTCAAAATACAATGGGATTGAGGAGAATACCTCAGTGACATTTTGCGCAATCGAGTCGGAATCCATTTTTCAGAGAAAAGTTCAGTGAACTAAAAAAATATCTGAAAGAAAATGAAAAGGAAATAAAATGCTGTGCTTCTGTTCTGAACATGGGCGGTGAATCTTACTGTCAGTAGTTGGAAACTTTTGATTAATGGGGTTTCCCAAAATCAAGCTGACATTACATAAACAAATAATATTTTATAAAAAAGTGAGAGTGGTTGAGATTAAAAAACAACTATTTACCAACTTTTGCGATAATTGGGTAATGCTACGAGGACCAAATGCACAGTAAGAAATTGTGTGCGGGAGGGAAGAAGGGACTGCGATGTAGTTTTCTTTCTCAATCCAACGGCTGTTGTTGATTCGGGCGTTATTTCACACAAATATCTTCGGGCTTCATAGCTTTGTTCATAAATAAAAAACGTGCGAGTGCTTCCATGGTTTAGCTGATATCTATGTTCTATGAATAGCTGGTTCAATTTCAAGAGCACACAAGCCTCTTTGAATTTAGCAACTGAACAGTCTTCAAATCTATATTGTCTACTGCTATTATATTAGTATTAACAAGTTGTCTTTCAAAAGCGCAGAAGCTCCTAAATTATTTTGTAAAATGAACGATCGTCTTTTCTTCATTCTTTATGTTCGTATCGTTCTCCTCCAAACCCTAAATATTAATGCCTTCAGATTTGTGTCTTTTCAATACATCGGTGTCGACCTTTTCTTTCCTTTGGTAACGGTCACTAGGCCCTACAGCTTCAAAACTCTACCCGAACCCTTACAGCTCCGACCCTCTAATCGTCGCACTTTTATCTTTTCCACCTTTTTCCTTGCGTCCACATCGACAATAGGTAACCATTAATACCTAATTCACAATTTTCTTTCTACTTTTATCTCTACTAAATTAATCTTCTTGCTGCTGAAGCATTTTAATATTTCTCTTCATCTTTATGTTGTCGCGCTTGAGTATCGGATAGTTTATTGCTGCCTCGAACGTCCAGATCTTCTATTGTTTGGGTATGCTATTATTGTTCTCCCTGATTGGTTAATTTTTTCGTTCCTTTCATTCTAATTGAACGTGTCTCTATTTTTTTACCATCTGCATATGTAACAACCGTGATTTTTAACTGCCGTCGAAATAAAAATAAAAAATAAAAAATAAAAAAATAAATTTTTTGCAAAGCAAATCCATTTCTAAATCAGTAAATTCTTTCCAGTGGCGCATGTATGAAATGTGTGGCAATATGCATTCACGTGTGTAAATAAATTGAACAATTCAAAAGGCAAAAGTGAACGCATTAACAAAGTGGAACATCATTTTTGCATTGTTGTCACCACATATTTATAAAACAAATATGAGAACACCTTGCTATCAACAATATTTCTAAAGCAAATGAAACACCTTGTTATCCATCATTGTTTTAACAGTTGAATACTTTGCATCTGCTCTCACCATTAATTTTTATGCAGGCTGTGTACTTACTCCCACTAGTGCACGTATCTGATTAAATGCACTTGTACCTTGTGTGTGTCATCACGTCTTCATTTTTGGACTTGTATACATTTTGAAAAGAGGAAAGCAAGCTGTATCTTTCAATTCGTTCTCATTTTTTTGAAGTGCAGTTCATTCTTTGGTTGTAAAATTCCGGTAGCTCAGTGAGAAACTTTAATGGCAGTTCCAATATTCTCGCTCCACTCCGTTCTCAGTTGCTTCCGATCTCAGTAGCTAGTGTTTTCGAAGCAAATATAAGGTGAGTGCTACACTCACGTCTCTAATGTAAAACTATTTTGCCTGGCATTTTGTTCATTTCATATTTTGTGCAAAGATGTCGCCTTCAATTGCATTTTTGCCGTGCATTTCGAAACTACTCACTAGTTATCACTGTGCCCTTTGTGTTACATTTCTTTATTTACTAAAATCTGTTATACGCATTTGTAACATTTTGTTACACGCATTTCATTTTGTTTACTATAATGCAGTACACAAATCTAAGTAAATTTTTAATTTGCATACGTCATTATTGTATACAAGCATGGGCAGTGCGGACCGAGTGCAGGTCATCCTTTTTAGCAGCTCTATTTTTGGTACTTCGTTTCATGGCGTGCATGAAATATTGAGTGTATTTCACAAAGCGTGACCTGACCATTGTATCTTCCTTCATTCTTGAGTGAAAAATCAGGTTTCAGGCATTTTAAAGTTGATGCATACATATAAATGAGTTTTAAGTTATTTGTTTTGCTCACTTCACTTATGTGCCAAGTTGAAATGCATTAAGCAAGCCCAGAAAAATTGTTTTGTGTGTTTAAAGTATGTACTCAGGCAAAGATGTAATACACTAAATATAAGTCAAAACCCGTGGGAAATTTTTTGTCTAATCCAATTTTGTGTATAAACGTATACACGAAATCAAGTTCAGGTTGCATCATACAGAGTAAGTCCAGGTCACTTATTGGGTTGGCAGATCCCCTTCTTGCGTGCATTCATGAAATTAGCTTTGCCCACGGTCATTGTGTCATATACATTGCACACGTGCATTCATCTTGGTGCACTTCAAAACTTCATCAGTGCATGCATATTAAACTATGTCCAGTCCTTTTAAATTGCAAACCAAGTGCATGCATATTAAACTATGTCCAGTCCTTTTAAATTGCAAACCAAGTACATGCATATTAAAATACGTCTAGACCATTATATTAGGATGTACGTGCAGGATTGAATTGCTTTGAAAATGGGTCACTGTATTAAAAACATGTTGTGTGAAAATGGGTCCAAGCTTAAAAAGTTGCAGTCCAGAGTGTTTATAATATAGTTTGCGTGCAATGTGTCCAAAACCATTATTTAACTTGCATGCAAAATGCACCAAAGTGCATCACCCAAAAATGTGTCCAAAACCATTATTTAACTTGCATGCAAAATGCACTAACGTGCATCACCAAATAAAATATTGTCCAAAACCATTATTTAACTTGCATGCAAAAATTATATTGTGTACGTGTATTCATCCCGGTCACTTTTATCATTTTGTCAATTTCATTTTGTGCATACTCAGTTTTAATTCGCGCATGTATGTTGTAGTGCACGGGTATATTGAGTAGTGCAATATTTTTAAATTTATAGTGGTGCAGTCCACTATTTAATTCGCGTCGAACCGGTGTTACGTTTTAAAACGTATTTTACATCGTTTTCTTTATAATGGAAATTTTTACGCCGGTAATATATTTTTAAAGCGTGTTGTTTTGATGACATTTATGAAAAATAAAAAAATTACTGTTGTTTTAACTTCAGTAACCGTCAATTTAAAGTAAAATTTTAAGCGGTTATCCCGCAACGCTAATTTGGTATCCATTTTTACGGTGTTTTATGAAGCGCAATTTGCTCGTCGAAATTGCTATAGTTGCTGCTGTTTTAATCACGTGTTTTAAGAATCGTTTTAAAATAAAATTGTTTCCAAAAATTTTACAGTTTGCGCTTTCAAAACAATGAGGAAGCGATTTAAACACTTCAACAAAATTGAGGACTATAAACCTTTACTTTTACTGATTCGTTTAATTCCGGACTTGTTCATTTGAGAACGTAAAATGTTATTTTTATAAAATACACAATTTTGCACTTTCAAGTAAACGATGAAGAGATTTAAACGATTTAGCCAAAGTGCGGATTATGGAACCACGCTTTTACTATTTCGGTTAATTCCGGACTCGTTAATTGAAATATTTGCTGTTTGATGATTCTGATGATTTTGTTGGGCTTTCGAGCCACTCTGCTGGACTTTCGGGTCATCTGATGGACCTTCGAGTCAATTACCAGTACTAGACCTTCGGGTCACTCTGCGGACCTTCGGGTCATCTGATGGGCACCAAAAATTATAGTACTTGGTAGGCTTCGGCCATATGAGATGCAAGTGCGGCGTAGCTAAAACTCGCCATCTGCTGGGATCGATCCATCTTTTATGTTGATTTTCTAGTTATCTTATTTTGATTTCTAGATTTTGCGTATTTCTGTATTGAATTCAATTGTAAATTTGAAAGTTGATTTTGATGATGTTTAATGAGATTTCTTCCTTTAAACTATGCTGATTACTACGTTGTATAGTATCGTTCGAGATTATTGATTTTGATGGAGTTTAAATTGAGATTTCTTCATTTAAATTATGGTGATTATTTATGCTGAGTAGTCTCATTCGAGATTATTGATTTTGATGGAGTTTAAATTGAGATTTCTTTATTTGAGCTATGTTGATTATCTATGTTGTATAATCTCATTCGAGATTATGATTGTTGCTTAAGTGTTATTTATCATACACTTATTTCTGAAGTTTAAATTAGACTGATCCGTTTATTATTTTCTTTTAAATAATACTCGGGTCAGACCGAGTTATTTCAGGATAATCGCTATCTCTGATGCAGTTGTAGCTTCAGCTTTTGGGATTTCACATCATCTTTTGTCTAGACTTCGAGGTGTTTCTTTTTGGTGCATTGACTATCATCTCAGTAGGTTGATGTCTTTGTATATGTACATTTGGTTCATGTGAACCATCGATTATTGCAGCATGTATTCCAGACTTGTCTTCCGCTATATATCTGATATTTCTGTTCTGATGTGATTATACTATCTGTGTTTGTTGTTATTATGAGTTGTTCTGAATTTTCCTTAAGCCACCGTAGTTTCGTTTTAGATTTGGATTGAATATATATCTTTGGGAGCAATTCACACAACTCCTATCGATGTAATCAATACTCGTCTAAGCATAACTTACGGATGTCGCTTCTAACAAGCCTTATTATTCGCAATAGCAGACGTTATTCCTTATAATAACATTTGTTATTGTGAGCATAGAGGTGGGGCGTCACGGCATATCTATTCTTTTTGATTGAATGTTGCTTGAGTTGCTCAATTGTGAGTATCAACTGTTCATGCTGGGTTGATTGTATCTCTGTTCTTTTAGAATCGTCAATAGTTATTTTATTTCACTAATTTCTGATATCAAAAAATTTATATATGTTTGTTCCAATCTAAAATTCATAGATGGCACACATAAGTTCATGTGGTTTGTGTGACGATGTGATGATCTCAGGGACCCAACATCTTCCTTCATGCCTATTTTTTTTTCCTTTTCATTGTTTTGTCTATATCCTATGTTAATTTAATTTTAGTTTGATATGGCGTGAAATGAAGGATCTAAGTAAAGTTCATACTAATTTTTAGGTGATACTGCTACTATCTTTATGAGTACGTGTGCCTAATTTTTTTCCTTTTACATTGATACAATATGATAAAGAGAGTAAGGAACAAGCATTTTAATGTGTAGTTCAAAAAAAATTATGCCTTTTATAATTATTTGGTTTTATTAGATGAGGATCTAAAGTTTAAAAGTTTCCACAGAGATTACAACAAAGTAAGGCAATGACAGGTAATTTCTCTTTGATTGTACATAGCATGTGTTGATTTTAGGGTATCAAATTTATAGTTTAACTATTCTTTTCTTATAAAGGTGTAGTTTTGGATTCTAAATGCTTATTGCTGAGATCCATAACTTACTAAAAAAAATAATGAGTGTTGATTTTGGGAGTCAGAACCTAACACCTTCATTTTATCTAATGCAACTTCAAAGCATATGTTTGATCAACTTCAGACTCGCCTAAAAACCCTAAATTGAGCATATAAATATTAATTAGTTAAAATTTATTTCACAGGCGGTACATAACATTTTAAACAGAATAGAGTTATCAACGCTTTTCCTTAATATATTATTTGCTTGCATATGAATTTTCTGCATGTTAATGGTCAAAAATATTATTTTTCATGTTATATAATTTTAGAGTTTTAATAATGGAGGGGAAGCACGTGGCAAAGTTGTTCATGTTTAGCTGTGCATATTTGATTACCCCAGCAGGAAGATATAGGTGACAAACTTTATCCCTTTATATTTTCATTCCTGTATATTTGATTTTTGTTGTTTGACTTTGTTGCACATTTGCACTTATACAATTTCGTCCTTGGTATCATCATCGGAAAAATTGAATTGCAAGTGCTTTTAAAGATTGCGCAAAAAATGACACTGATGTCTTCAATATTAATATTCACAGTATCAAGTATTATTATTTTGTTTATTTTTCCATTGGATTCCACGTTGTTTGCATGTAATCCTCAAGAGTACTGTTTGATTTTGGACCATGTAATTGCAATGTGCACGTAGCTTTTAAGCTATTTTCTCTTAATTTGGTATATAGTCCATCAATATAGAAAACTGCACATATTTCTCATTGTCTAACAAGATAACAATATTTGTTCAACTTCACTTCTCATCAATATATAATAAATTGCACATCTGCACTCAAATGAAGGAAGTTATGTATAAATTTTCCAAAGCTTATGTTTCTCAAATTGCGTAACATTGAATATTTTATAAACTATTTGCCAAACTTTGCATATATTATATTTAGTATACCTTGCTATTGCATTTTCAAATCACCAATATATTTTTGTGCTGTTTTTTGAATCTAGAAGAATTAATATTGCTTTTTATTCCTATCCAATTTTTAAATGTTATCTACTTGATTCATTATTTTTCTTTTGATATTAAATAATCATTGAATAAGATGCTCGCTTACCTAAAATAACATTCCCGTGTTCTTGTATAATTCACAACGGGAAAGTAAACGTTAAATTATTTAACTAGGTATGAGTTGACTATTTTTGAGTAGTTTCAATTTAATAGTTTTCGATGGTTTGGTACCATGATTGGTTTTTGCATCTTTATTTTGAACTACGCTATTCGAAAGAGACACAAATGGATCCCTTATGTGGAAAATATATCAAATTTCCATTATCATTGTATGTGAACGTGATTTACTATTTACTCTTCTTCTAAATAATTTTATTACTAACATTTTACTTCAATTTCCAATTGTAACATCTGACATTCAATTCAGTGACTATAAGGTTGGAATAGTGTGCCTACTGTTATACTAAAATTCAGTCTCCCTAATTAATACACGTTGAATTTCTCCAGTTTATGTTTAATAATATAGTCAGCATAAATATAGTACATAAATTTTCTTAGGTTGTAGCTATATTTGAATATGTAAATCATATAATTGATTTCTTTATGTTGCTATTATTAACTTTTCATTATATTCATATTTATACAATGAAACATACACTTGCACGCGTGCACACATCCACTTACGGACTTGTATGTATATCTACGTGCATGTGTGAATTATGCAATAGAAAGGGTTTTTTTATCACGGCTCCCTTGCTGAATCAAATTGTTTGTTATCTTTTATAGTCTGTATTGAAATGATGTAACAAATATCTTTGGTTGTTGCTTAACTTTTCAATTAAGAAATCCAATGTATATCTTTCTTACTGCATGTTTAAGTGTGCACTAAGTTTTGATTTAATGGTATATTGTTATTATTAATAGGTCAATTAAGAGTAAAGAGTGATTAAGGGATCACCGTGAAGTTAGATGTAACGTCCCGCCTTTTCGCACGCTTAAATCGACACACGTGCCAATTCAAACCGTTCGGAAGGGCGGATTGTTATGGGGTAAATAAGAAAAACAAGAAGAAATAAAACAAAATAGAATTTCAAAGCGGAAGGATAAAATATAATAATCAAGTACACATTTTATAAAGCTGTTTTACAAAATATTTGAGTATACTTACAACATTTATCAGAGTTACACATACCAATAACAATGCAGCGGAACAATATGAGTGTAGTGCAATAATATAAATAATAATAATAATAATACAAATCTTCGTCTTCGTCCTCCAGAGCTAAATCTTCAAATCCTGAAACGCTCGGACTGACCCGAGCGAATTGAAAAGACAAAACACTCTAGTCAGAACTAAAAGATCTTATGTAAGTTAAATTAACAGAAATAAATATGAGTGCAGTAACTCAAGAGATGCTCGGGATTTACATCTCCTAAGGATCCGTTAAACTATTTACTATGTAGTATATTTCACTATTATAACAGTGTCTAATTGTAAAATAAACTTACTTTTAAATAGCGTTAAGGGGTTACCTATATAGCCCTTAACACAAATAATGCCAATAGTCTATACAGTACCGCAATACCTCCTGATCGGGAGGCTACCAGAGGATACTCCATAGGTACGACACAAATAGAAACTCGTACAAGGCGCGATAGGGTAGGTGACACGGCACAACTAGGCAATGCCATGGTAGATATACCAATTACGCATTCGGGCCGGTGGTAACGCGTAGTAGCTACTACCGCCCACCTCGGACAAACTCCCCCCTAAAATCAAAGAAATCAAAAGTGGTCACCGAATCAATCCAAAGTCAGAGTATAGTATCGAAGAGGAGTATCCGATAAAGGGCGCTAACCCCCTTGGCCCGAGAATCGCTCCTGTTTTAGCCACCTTATGCCAACTCACGGGAGTCGGGTCCACGTATTTACCTCAAAGGAAACGTCGACACCATCCTGCTTCATTCTGAAGTCTCCACCGCGTACACGGTTGTTAAAGTGGTTTTCGGGGTTGGCAGAGAGTATGACAACTTCCGATCCCGGTCTCTTTAACAACCAAACGTTATTATAACACCGCGGTTATTTCAAAATAATTTATACTTTAAAACCAGAATATAATATCTCTTTCAAACCATATAAATACGATATCATTTATATTTTTAAATCCCAAATCAATATGATATCATTTTTATTTTATAAATATCCTTTTCCCAAAATCATAATATTTTCAAATATATATACCTTGAAACCATAGCTTTGAAACATAACTTTTAATACTTAATGGTTCAAATATTATATTACTTTATAAAATAGACAGCTTCTTTAAATTTCAAAATAAATTCCCAATATCAATTTGAACCTCCAAATAAACCATTTTAATTCTCATATATTTCAAAGCTTAAATATTCTATATTTCAAAACTTTATAGTTCGTATATTTCAATCTTCATATATTCCACTAATTAAAAATTGATTCTTTGAAAATTTAGTATATATCAAATCCAATCCCTATTATCAAAATTTGAAATGTTTACTTAATAAAACAAATATTATTTAAGAAAACCCTTAAACTTCAATAACATAATATTCTTTTAAATTAAATTATTTGATAGTATCCTTTAAATCAATTTGATATTCATTTAAAACCTCTAATCAAAATCAGGTTATAAAATCATTTTTTTTTTAAATCTTAATTTATTTACATTTCAAACAAATTTTCCACGAAAATTTCTTAAATACTTTAATTCAAATCATATTCACATTTAGCTTCAACCTTACTTTTAATTGAGTTATTATAAACTCTATCTACAATAGGATTTTTAATGTATATACTTAACCATATTATATAAATGAAATCAGCTTCATTATTTAGCTTATTTTAAAATTCGAAACAAATTTATACATAGATAAATTCAAAAAAAATTTACTATATATATATATATATATCAAAATTTAATATTTATTAAGCCGTTTTCTTTCCAAAACCATAGAAAATCATTTCAAAAATAATTATATATATATATATATATACATACATATATATATATATATACTGCGTTGTCTGTATATAATTTTCTATCCTATGGTCAAGTGATACGTATATTTATCATTTCAATCCGCAATTTAAAAATAAAAATGCGGTTGTATATCATTTCAAACCGCAATCCCGAATGAAATGAAAATGCATAATAACTTGTAGTTTATACAAGATAAATACAGCAATCATTCATCCATCATATCAATCATCAAACATTTATCAATTTATCATCCAATTAAAATAATCATGTCAATAAACAATAATTAATTACTGACAGTTAAATTTTTCAATAATGAATTAGATAACGGTTTAACTGTATTTTATATGCAATAATAAATTTAACTAACAGTTTTTATGCAATAATAAATTTAACAAAAATTTTAACTGGCAGTTTAAATGCAATGAATAAATTAATTAACAATTAACTGGTAGTTTTAAATGCAATAATGAATTAAATAACGCGTAAATTAAATGAATGCAATTTAACTGAGAAAATGATGAAATATATGCCAAACAGCTATAAATAAAATTTTAAACACACCATAAATCAATTTAACAAACATAATAAATTTTAGAAATTGTGAGTGGGTTAAAACACTCACCTTTTGAATTTAAATTGAATTTTAAATTCAATTTAAACCTAAAAATTTGACAGTCTCAGAATTCGTCCAAACCAGATTCATCAAGTCCGGAATTTTATTACGATCCTAACAAAAAAAATTCCGCATGAAACAGAGTTCAAATGTGGAAGTTATACGAATTAGAAGTTATACAATTTAATTTAAAACAAATAAATAAAATAAACAAATATACCCCACAAATTTTACACGTCATCTCTTCCTCCATATCACGGCTACAGGAAACCCGCCTTCACGAAACCGAACCATAGCCGTTTGACCTAAACGTTGACCGTCGTTACTTCACTCCTCCGGCCCCAATATGCCGCGCCACCATCATCAACGAGTTCGTCACCCTCGACCGCACCTTCCCTGCCCTATGCGCTCGCCCCACGTCGTCGACCGCCGCCGCCTAAACCCTAGGGTTTCGAACCCTAAAACGAAAATTCTGGCCGCCACAGCCCACTTCGCAACCTCCGACCACCCTCAAACGACTTCATGCATCGAACTCTCCAATACCCACAAATCAATTTCGCCTATTAACGACGAAATCAGAAACCCCCAAAACGACGTGTATGCTCGCGAATTTTTGATCTTTGACTGAGTTTTCAAGACGATTCGAGCATCAATTGCAAAAACAGAAGCTACTCGTAGATTCGTATCGATGAGATCTTCGATTCTATAATTTTTTGAATTTTTTTCGAAGAGTTTGAATTTTCATTTGATTTTTGAATTTTGAAATTGGATCTAGGGTTTGTAGTCATTGAAAGAGGAGGAGCTGACGGAATTTTACGCGCAGACAATTCAGAATAGACGTAGGCTAGCGTTAAGCAGGGTATTTATAGATAAAGTTGGAATAGACAGATGGATCTGAATTTATAAACGTGCTAACCGATAATTGGCCCAAAAAGCCCGTTCTGACTTCGGAACGAAATTGGGTCAACCCATATATCAAAATAGATGTTTTAAAATATTCTGAACGCCATGGAAAAAGTTTCAGATCCAAATGGCATCGTATGAGGAAGTTATGCTGAAAACAATATTTTCCAAATTGATTTCAATTGCATAAATTTCAAGGCGTTTCGAGTCCGTACGATCAAACGACAAGTCCGATCGCTACGAAACTTGAAACACTATTATAATTCACCGTTACGGATCCGATGAAACTTGTTTCGTCGAAATCCGAGTCAGTGGCCAAAATGCCCATTTTTTCCACTTTTTAAATAAATTAGTAAATAAATTTACCGCCTTTAAATTCAATATTTATAAACTAGTGGATTTTTGTCATTTTTAATCCTTAGATATTTATAATAACTAAAAGCAAATTCACATATCAATTTAGTGTCAATTATCCCAGTAAATACAGTGTTCAAATGTCAACTGCAATTAATCCAATTAATTGCAAATTAATTCCAATAAATTTGATTTTATTCGATTACAACTTAATATCCAATCAATTATTACTCAACTAACATAGTTAACATTGTTTTATATTTCATTACATTAATATTTTCCAATTTTCATCTTTAATTTGCATTAATTACTGTATTTCAATTATATTGGAAATTTTGTCAATTTTACTCATTAATTAAATTTAAAAATCTCAATTAATTATTTCATCTTGGTTTCATTCTTTTTATTACATTAATTATCATATTATGAATGGAATTTTACCTTGGTTACATCTTATTGAATTCAACATTCTCCACTTACTAATTTATTCCACATTAACTGCAATAATTTAGTGAATTAATTGAAATTGAATTCAAATTAAACTTATCAAACTAATAAAATAAGTAACGTACAAAAATTATTGTCATTAACTCTTAATCACACTTTTATAGGTTCATTATTTACAAACCAATATTATAATTACTTACATTAATTTGGATTGTACTACACTTATTATATTTTTGCCAAATAGATACATTAATTTCAATTAAATATTCTCTGTAACTTATTTCTTGATTTCAAATTTTTTATTTCCCAAATTACTATCTTGTATTAAGTTTACGTTTCTATTTTAATTTATATTCAATTATAACCTAACAGTCGTTTCAATCAATTGGATTGTATTGAATTTGGTTATCCATCACTGCCATTTACACTACTCCTTAGTTTACACAGTTACTATTAGAAAATCTTATTGCATTGGTTAATTAAATGTTTGCTTTAAATTACTTATTTTAAATTTTTATGCTCAAGAGCAACAATTAACACTTTCCATTATTATACAAATTTGAATCCCATTCTAGTTATTCTTTATTAATAATTCACACAATATTATAACTTCGTACAAGACATCCAATTACTATTTATTATTATAACTTTACAATCTATATAAATTTCATTGATTGATTTACTATTTGCCTTTGTTTCCTTATATTCAATTCATAGCTTAGTATGACAATTTATAGTACTGCATTTAATCGACATTTCATTTCAATTGTTAATACTTAGCTTAAATTTCTACGGTTGCATTCCATTTACACTTCCGTTACTATATTAAGAATTAGTAACGTTTATATCAATAACACATTATAATTACTGACCATTTAAATGAGTTTGATTTCTAATATATTAATTGACCAATTAATTAGGTAATTTATACAAATTTGTTATCATACCCATAAATTTACACTTATAACTAAGTCTTACATTTGAATTTATTTATTAAATTGAAATGTTCATTCAAGTTTATAAATTATTAACTCGCATTAACATAATTCCCTAATTTGCTCCAATTACTGTCAACAATCCTTTATTACATTAAATCAATCTAATACTTTCCTTAAATTTCTCATATGCAATTACAATTATATGTTGGCATTTATCTCCATACTACCGATTTGCATTCACTTATGTTCTATCCAAACATACATTTAGATTTTATTTCCATTAATTTATTCAATATTGACATCCACTTAATAAAATTTACTTCCGGTATTAATTACACAATCAAATTTAATCAACAAATTAAATGGTCGAAATTTACGGGTCGTTACATTAGAGCTCAATTTAATTGGAAATACATACATTCCTCGACTTGGAACAAGGTATGGTGCTACTTCAAAGTAATTTCTCTGACCTTTTAAGAATGGACACTTACAGCGGATAATTTTAATGAATTGATCCTTTTAATCTTGAATAATAAACATGGTTTCAACATGTCCAATGGCGTTACATGCAGGATCATATTTTTATACAATTTGAGTTGCCAAAATGGCTAACTATAGATATGTATGCATGGACAAAGTAATTAATATCCTTTTTCACCTGGATATTAAAAAGCGGCTATTTTAACTATGTGCCGATATTTTTATTCACTAAATTTTCAATATTCCTTAATGTTATATTGCATTATTCAGTTTCTTATCAGCTCTTTATTGATTGGCTTTTACATAATCCAAGTCAATGTCAAGTAAGCTCTTCATAACTCGGTTGAGAAGCTTAAATTTTGAGCTAAGGTTTCTAGGCTCATGGATATAGTTATCAACTCTTTCTATTACAACAAATACATTTTCTTGAAAGATCTCATCAATAATGCCTCGGATGTAAGTTTTATAATTATTTTAATATAGTAAATTTGACGTAGGATCACATGAATATCTTCACCACGACAATAAATAATGTTCAGGCTTCAATCAGGCATATGATGAGACGAATTTTCTTGCTTTCATCAATAGTAAGATTTAAGGGGATGGTGATAACACTATCCGTTTAGATCGACTTATATAAGCTACTTTTAGCTTTTTGAAAGCCAAAATGAATGGGTTTTGGCTTCTAAACAGTCAAAAAGTAGCCTATATAAGTCGATCCATATTGCGGTTCAGATTGGTACATCGAAGTTACTATATAGAATATGGATATATTTTGCAGAGCATCTCACCTGACTATATCTACATTTTTATGTTAAATATTCAGATCAGGCTAGATAAGGAGAATATGTTCTCTCTATCAGAGACAAAGGTACTGCTATGGCTAAAAAAATTTCAAGAACTCAAGAATAATTTTCCATTAAGTACTTCAGGTATCATTGACAATCATACTCATTATTTTAACCATTTTATGCTTGCTTCTTTTTTAAAATTTCTGTAAAATTTTTTGTTTACAACTTTTGTCTAGAATATGTAAAAAGGAGGTGACCTGAACCTCACGAGGCAATTTTGTGTTTGGATTCTACTTTGCTTATCTGGTTGCCAACTATGTTGAGGTCATAAGAAAGCACATGATGATAAACGGTAAGAAAATTCATTCGAATATGAATGTGTGATATTTTGATCTTTGCGATAGTTTGACCAAAATTTATAACATATAAATTATTTCACCTTTTACATAAGTCTAGGATTCTACATCTGATTGAGCTTTTGTAACATATGAGGATAAGTAGAATGAGCCATTATGCTGTGGATCGAAAATTCGTTTGCTTCTCCGGAAGAAGATAAAATATTTTCAAAGAATACAAACTAAAGGTCAGTATGCTTAAGTACTTTCATCTATGTAAAATATTTTTCAGTTCATGCTGAAATAATAAAGGTGTAATCATGTTAATGCACACCTAATAAAAAACCAAATTTTTGTTCCACAATTGGTGAAACAGCGTATGCTTTTGTCATTTCCTTATAAGGCCCTATGTGTAGATTTTGGAAAAATACTGACAGTATTGAAAATTTACAATAGATTAAAAGTTTTTATATGTGTTAATAGGTAAAAAGATATAATTTTTTTTACTAATACGAATAACCTTTGATTCAACATATTATCATTATGCGTTTAATTAAAATCAATGAAAATTGCAACAATTATTTCTTCTAATTTCACAGTCAACCGGTCGGTTTCCATCGATGTCCAGTTGTAATAAATATTTTATATTTTATATTTTAGAAGTATATAAAATGGAATACTTTTTTCAACCATTTCCAGTAACATGCTCACAAATAGCAACAATAAGAGCAAGCAAGTCGCCAACTTATAAAGGAAAGAAGCTATTTTAAAGGATTTTGTAATACGTGGATATGCACTCAAACATGTAACGGGAATATATGTAGTTACAAAATGCCAACCTAAAATTTCTTATATGTCTGAAAGGATGTTATCTATCTACATATATCATGCATAATGACATAGCTTATAAATGTATAAGCAAGAAGTAAAACATGAAAAAAATTGTCTAGCCCATCACAATATTTAGTTTTGGTTTCGATCAAAATTAGTCTCATCGCATTTTGACTGTTACTTGGTATAATTACTCTAAACCTATTTTTTTTACCTTTTTTAAATTAAAGTGGCATTTCAAGATCAAAGATTTCCACAGACAACAGCAGCTGATCAACAGTAGTAGGATCATCTCCTCACACATGCACTCTTCAAACAAAAACAATAAACAAATAATTCATGAATCTCCTGGCGGCAAAATCAAAGAACTCCCTTAAGAAACTATGGCTTTTAGCTGACAAAAAAATGGAGTTCCATGTGGATCCAATTGAACTAAATGGTAACAAAAATAATATTGAAGAGAGTAGCTTCATTAAAAGTTGCTGCGTATAATTGTATATGTTTTAGTTTGTGTGTATACGATATATTTTCATATCAATTTGCGGTAAATAAAGCATAGTGTCAATATGATTTTTCCAGATTTCACAGAGATCTTTTTCTACAGTGGGTGCTATAAGTTAAGGCTATCGGTTCTGAGTCAAAGATATATTGATAAATGTATATATGAATATAAGCTTCTCTTTTTCTCTTCCCCTCCCTTAAGTTTTTCTTTCCAAATCTTGAAAATTTTGTGCTCTTATTTGTCCATTGTCTTTCTATATTTTTGTTTACCCACTTTACCATGGCATAGTAGTCATTGATTACATTCCTAATCTAAATGGTTTTCGTTTTCACATATGGTCTCAAATCCAAACTGTTTAAGAGTTTGAATTTACATGGTGCAAATTTAGGTAGACATGTATTTGATGAAATAAATCTTAATTTTATATTAGTAGTAAGAAAGAATACAGATTTACATCAACTGTTTAAGTCTGATAAAATAAAGTTTAACCTCCATTTAATTTCTTCTAATCTGTATAGTCCAAGAGGCGCTTGGATTTCTTCTGCTCAAACATTTATTAGTGCAATTAGATCTGATGTAGTCATGGATATGAAATATGTTGAATCTGGATCAGATATCTCAAACTAGGATAAATAATAGTTTAAGCAAAAAGAAGATAGTGCAATCCAGTACATCTTTTATACTACATAGAAATGATACTCTTTAATGCAATCCACGTAATGTCATCAACCATTTATGTATTGTTCATATATTTCACCAACCTTACTTTTGTTTAGTGAATTTATTCGACCTAACTTGACTAGTGTGAACAGTAAATGAATCTCAAAATACTATATAGGTAAATGTAGTAAGAAATAGAGGTACACGAACCATATCTGACTGGTCCCAACAATAAAAGAGTATGCACATAGCGACATAATATGCTACTCTACAACATCATAGAGGTAGACTACTCAAAATAAATATATCAGATCTCTAGGTATTTCCATCTCCAATACCTACTCTCAATGATCTCTCTAAATGCCTAGAAAGCAACCATAACATTCATCAAACAATGCTCACTACCACTCATCAATGTGCTCTGAATATATGATAACTCGCATGACCCCATGCCAGGGACCAATAGAAATCTTGATTTTCTATATACTCTCGTATCACGCGGCCTAGAACTCGACACGTCTCGTAGCCCAAAACTAGACAAGACCCAAAGTCACTGGTCCATGGTATACGGGTCCCTTAATTGACCTATGAGCATCCTCACTTACAATACCTCTACTTCGTGTACACAAGAAAACACTCCGAGCATCAACGATTCATTAGCACAAAATCATTCGAGTCCTCTTTTCTCCATTCGGATCTAAGCCCTTCCTTGCTCAATCCAGTTTCCATTATTCAGGAACCCATCACGTTTCCTATTCTATGGCTCCTCCTTTATCGAGCCACTATCTTCGATACCTACTCCGACCATGAGTCACAAATCGAATATTCTAGTTTCATCATGTTGTTACACCGCCATAAGTTCTCATGCGAACGAGCCAACACCTCTAATACGACCTATAGAGCTTCCACTCCATATCCTGAAAATTCCACTTTCATCCAGCGTAATATAATAACTTGGAACAAAGTTATAGATAACTCGGTACTAGGTTATATACTTAGCCATTTTTGGATAATTTTTCCTCTTTGCTCCTAGTACCCCTTTCCCAATAGCTTTAGACACCAACTTATCCCCCGATAACTCGGACCTAACCTACAGCCTTCATCTTCTAACTTCTAGGGATAACTCGGTATATTACCCAACACTTAACCAAATCTCTTACTTCAAGCCATGAACCACCTCCACTAGCCAAGCTCTACCTTTCCATGCCAACGATCGACTTATGGGCCCACAATTATAACTTGATACCGAGTTAATATAACTCGATATCGGATTATATTCTTAGCAAATTTTGAGGCATAATTCAGCAAGCTCTTCCCATGCTTTAGAGTCTCTCCTTCAAGTTTCGTCCAATTCTGACAAACCTTTATAACTCGGTACCAAGTTATAGATAACTCGGTACCTGGATATACCCTTAGAAAATTTTGAGAGATTTTTCTAGTAAGTTCCCATCATACTTTAGAGCCTCTCCTCCAACTTTCGTCCAATTCCAACCAACCATTATAACTCTGAGTTATAAATGACTTAGTACCAAGTTATACCCTTAACAAATTTTAAGGCGCGATTTTTCCAAGAAGCTCCTTCCATGCTTTAGAACATTTCCTCTTAGTTTCATCCAATTACGATCAACTTTTCCTCTGATTTGCCCAATTCACCAAACTATCTTCGTAGACATTCAAAACACTAGCAAACAACATCAAAACACAATATACTAGCATAGAATAACATGCAATTACATCCATTCAAACAAGCAATACATAGAATTATAACAATCAAACAAATTCTATTCCAACTAGGAAATACATGAACATACGAGTATGAAGGTGAATTACAAAGCCAATTCTACAAATCATATTAAAATTCATCAATTTAGATCAAAAACATATGTTAACATGTGATTAAAGCTAGAAAAGGATTTTAAGATCAAAAATTATGTTAAAACCTATAATTCCACCGTATAAACATGCATATGATAGTGAGAAGTCATAAACAACTCATAATTACCAGATTCAACTAATTTTAAGTCTCAATCAGAAGTGGATAGTGATCAAAAGTAATACAAATCAACCAAATCAATGATCTCTATCTTATAGTCAATGATTTATTCACTAATCTTCAATTTGCTTTGACTTAGAGAGTAGTTTGGGTGATTTTGGATGAATCTAGGGTTAATTGAGGTTTAGATCTGATTTGGGGGAGAGAGAAAAGTTTTAATTTGGCTCTATAGACTTATATTATAGTGATCTCTAGTTAGACTAATGGGCCTACTTATGGGCTTAATTAATTACATATTCATCATGCCCAACAGCTATTAAAACTTAAAATAACCATAACTTCCTAATTGTAAGTCCCATTTTCTACTATGACCATTCTACAAAATGAAAAACCATTATCCTGAAGCAATAGAACTAGTTTGAGTTCCTAACTAGACTCCTATCAAAAGTTATACACCAAACAAAATTTTTGGGGTCAAAATTATCATATAGAAATTCTAAAAAAAAAATCATAAGTATGTAAAATATCCCTAAGAGTTATATCCTAAAATTATAGAATCATACGACCTCACATGAATAAAATAAAAAAAATTACGATCCTCTGATGCGTAAAATATGGGTCAGGCTATCTATCTATAGCTAAAGAGATACAAAAATATGCCCCTTTGTTTCTCTAACTTTGGATGACTTGGTATCCCAAGCCCTCTTACAAGTATGGCTGGCCTTATACTTGACTAAGCATGGTCAAAATTGTCTCTGGCTCTGTCTGAATCAATTATTCAATGCAAGCTTATTTTTCAACCGAACTAACGCACAACTATTATACGTTATTTTGATCGATTTTGAGCTTTAAATAATAAATTAAAAATGTCATAAAATATTCATACAACGTTTGTATTAATTTTATCATTAATTTATAATATTTATAAATTAGTTTTACCACTAGTCGAATTTGATAATAACTAACAACATGGTTGTGTTGACATTTCCGGCATGAACTCGGTCTTTGATATGTATTTAAATTCAATTTACTAACATTTACACATTATTTTACACTTAAAACTTATCTTTACTAAGAATATAATGAAAAAGGTCATGGCATCTAATGGTCATTTTTCTTCTTCTTTCTTTCATCGAGATCCAAATCTACTTCCTTTGTTTCCCACGTACTCAATCTTACACCTAAGCAGTAACCTATAAAGCTTCCCTTGCTTTACCATCCACTCTAAAACTTAGCAAGTGACACGCTCTCCCAAGCATTAAATAGGGCAGAAGTATTATATATTTTTCTATGGAGATTTGTCGCATAAGGCAAAGGAATATCGTTACCCAACTAAATGTTTTAGGTGCTTACTAGGGATTTAGGTCGTCTATCCATGCATATGTCCTGTCAGCTAGGTAGCTCGGTAAGAAGGAATGCATGGCTTCTTAGGGAACCTTTTTGTTCAATCATTAGAGCTTTCGGCTTTAGCTCAGGTAAGGTTGATTGTTTAGGTATCACATATCGTTCTATAATATTAATTAATTTGCCTACTAGTTTTATGCTTGACTTAGCTAAGAGGACTAGTTTTGTATTCAACATAGATCATTCTAATATAGATTATATTATAAACAAAGAAACTGGGATGGTTTAATCGCTTAGATCATAAGATACATCAGCTAGAATGTTAAGGGTTCGCATAGTTTAGATAAATACAATAAAATTAGGTCATTTATTAAAGATAATAATACTGACATTGCTTTAATTGAATAATCTAAAATAGAGCATCCCGACTTCTATTTCTAGAAATTTAGGGGATTTTTATATTGCTAACTAGGTATATCTTCCCACTATGGTTAGTTCGGGAGGCTTTTGTTGGAGTGGAAACTTAACTATGTTAAGCTCATTCAAACTCTTATTAAAGATTACTTCATGCATCTTTTTTTCATGGACATAAGAGATGATTCTCTTGTAAATGTCGCAAATGTTAGGGTCCACATAATAAGATTGATAGGAAAATTCTCTAGAGCGAGTGTCATGAGTTAGATCTCTTACCATCGACCCATGGATGCTTGGAGGTTATTTCAACGTGACTAGATTTTTAAGAGAGTGCTCTCCTTGAGAAAATGACATTTATACTATGGATGAGTTGGAACAGTTTATTATTAATGGTAAATTGATTAAATCATCACTTAACAATAAGCGCTTCACTTAGGACTTGATCGAACTCGAGGGAAACCCTAGATTGCGCTGGTCGATCATTTCTTCATTAGCGAATAAATGGAAGACATGTTTCCCTATTTGCGTGTTAAAGAGCTTTCGATGGTGTACTTTGACCACTGTCCTATTATTCTATATTAAAACCACTATGTAATTTAGAGAACTTTTTTTTTTTGAAATATATGACTCTTAGAATCTAATTTTACTAATTTAGTTAGTAGTAAATGGCTTTCTATAAGTAACAACAACACTAGATATTCATGTACCATACCCCAAGTGTTCATTAGTAAATTTAGGGACTCCTAAAAAATGGAACAAAAATATTTTTGGCAACATTGGAATTAAAAAAGAAAAACTACTCATCAAAACTTTAAAAGTAAATAAACTTGTAGAAGCCAGACTCTTAAAATGTTCAAAGAAAAATGTACTTTTAAACCCTAGAGAAGAACTAGACAAAGTTATTACACATGAGGAAATAATATGGAAGCAAAGGTCTATGGTCCCATGGATGGATGAGGGAGACAAGAACACTATTCTTTTCCATAAAATAGCTAACGATGGCAAGCATACAAATTCCATAACTCGTTACTCATTATTGATGCGAAATTTTTGATCAAAATGAGCTCAAAAACGGTCGCAACCATAATATTTCCACAACTCGTTATTCATTATTGATGCGAAAATTTTTGATCAAAATGAGCTCAATAATGCATTAAACAACTACTTCATAGAAAATTTTGGAACTAGCGAGGGTCATAAAATTATAGCTAGATAGAATAATTTATACTCTGTTAATACTAGAATCACTTTAGATGACCCAAACTTTCCTTTCTTAAAAGAGGAGATTTCTGGGCTATTAACGAAATGCCAAGTGATAACTCGTCTAGATCCGATGATTTTTTCATGTTGTTTTATAAAAAAATTTGCATGTTGTAAAATATGACCTAATAAAAATGTCTAATGAGTTAATTTTTGAGAGAAATGAGGGATCCTCTTCGAGGAGGAGAGCATTCATATAATTTTCTTTTACGGTTTAAATGGGATCTACCAACAAATCTAGTAGGTGGTTCTTCCCCATGAAGCCATATAATAAAAAAGAGAAAAAAAGAAAAGGAACCCTCCAGAAAAAAAAATCCTAGGAAAAATTAGAAAGCATGAAAAGAAAAAAGTCAAAACAAATCATCAGCCACCAAAGCCGAAGGAAGTTGCATGGGGCCTCAATGAGAAATCTAGTCCTCAAAGAGGAGGTGCATGGTATGAGTAACTGTCAAAAATGTCCAAGGAAGCTATAGAAGGCCTTGCAACATATCCAAACTCTGCTCATCCACTGAAGGCCGACGCCCTTTTCGAACGACCCACATTAACAGCTAAAATTGAAAAACTCAACAGACGATGTGTGTCTTATATATATGTTCGTATGTATGTATATAAATTAATTATATACATATACATATGTGTGTGTGTGCAAGAGGATAAGATGGAACATGTATGTGATATAATAACCTAGGTCTGACATGATACGCGATAGGAAATAAACTCCTTTACCGTTAAAAAATGTTTACCAGATAAAATTTAAAGATGGAACCAAAAGTAAGAGAAGAGCCATCAAGAACCTATACATAACTCAAACAATCTTATGAGCTAATATGTACATGAGTTCATACAACAATACCCACAGAAGTAAGATTACAACTTCT
This sequence comes from Allium cepa, assembly GCA_030765085.1. Taxonomy (NCBI): domain Eukaryota; kingdom Viridiplantae; phylum Streptophyta; class Magnoliopsida; order Asparagales; family Amaryllidaceae; genus Allium; species Allium cepa. Next base: position 725,127,216 of record CM060929.1, on the reverse strand, counting down.
AAACAAAATTTTTATGAAAGTAAAACAAAAGAAGAAAGGAAGCTAAAGGACAGCAACTCTAAACATGAGCTAGTTACCTAATAAAAGTAAGGAGTCGGAATGAATGCGTGCATTATGATCTACTAGGAAGACATTTATGGCATATTAGTTTTATTATTAATAACAATTCTCTGTCATAAGGCATCAATATGGGATTTTACATTTTTAAAGAACTCCTTAAAGTCGTTGATGTTAGCTATTTTATAATTGTTGTTCAAAATCCAACTAAAAAAAACAAAGAGATTATATAGGTATCCATTGTAGAAGTATTATTATTGAATTTTTTTTATTTCTATCAAACCAAATATACCAAGCTGTGACGGTGAATACAATGTACAATATAGAAGTTAAGTAAAGTAAAATGTTTAATGATTTTCATAATGATGACTTACAATTAGGAAAATTCAACTTTGCTAATGTTATCCTTCACCACAACAAAATGGGTGCGATAGAAACAAAGGATTTTAGGTTTATCTCGTTAATAAACCATTCGCTTAGAATTATTTTCAAGGTCTTAGCCAATAGATTAAGCACTAAAATGAATAACTTAATCGACATAACACATTATCATAGGTAGCGACATATCAGATGAGGTAGTTGTAGTGTAACAACACAGAATATCATGTTGCAATGAATAATCTATAATACAACAATGAATTCTACAAGAGAAAACTTTTATATACATACATCCATGCATTAGAGTATTAACATGTCATCTACCTGGATAGTTATAGCACATGTCCTTACAATTTTTAATAAATACAACAAAGCCATACGATGAGACATAAAGAAATAAGTAGATACGTCTTGGCCTCCTGCTTGTCTCCCGAGCTCCAATGCTTCCAAAGCTAATCTAAAATATACTCAGTTCGACTCGAGCATTATAAGAAAACAACGCCCGGGTCAGTCTGGTAAAAACAATATGAGAAACTCAAATCACGAGGAATTGTATTATAACTTACAAAATCCTTTAAAATCAAAAGTACCTGGTAAGTGACTACAACGGAACAAATTACAAAATAATTCAAACACTCAATCTTAGTGTAACGATCTACGTTTCCAGACAGTTTAACCGGAACAATCGACGACACATGATCCACTCAAATTGAAAGGAAAGATGGATAGTTAGGAAAAATAAAAAAGAAAGAAGAGAGAAAGAAAACAAATAACGTAGAATTTCACAACGGAACGAATAATCTATAATATACAACAAATCTTTTACACAAAACAAAATACAGAAATCAATCAGAGTATACTAACCTGTATAATTATAACAATCTTTCCTCACAATTGCTGATAAATACAACAATGAATGCAGGAGAAAAATATCCGTATATGTGAATATGTCTCCGGGACTCCAACTTGTCTCCTAGAACTCCAAAGCATCCAAACTAAATCTATAATATGTTTGGTCTAACCCGAGCATTATAATAAAATGACACCCAAGTCAGCCTGGAAAACCAGCATGATAAAACACAACCAACTAGATTTGAAAGTTATAGAAACCTTTGAAATTAAAAGTATCTTGTAAGACCACGCTGCACATAAACACGGATGAGTTTTTACCTTACAATACAAAAACATTTTCTATAGAAAATCCAATTGGATATAATAATGTTTAATGGTGAAGATAAGAATAATAATCAAGTAGCTATGATGCTTCTGATTGTATATCGCAACAATACTAGTTATACAATCAAAAACGATAAGGCACGTTCACTAATTATGTAGGATTCCATGGAGGTGCCCTCAATACTTTGAGAAATAGTTTTCCTACACAAGGATTAGAGATATCCTTCCAAAGCAGCGTACGTCTTTAGTGATGTACTATAGGAAAAAACAATAATGGTCTCATTAAGACCGAGTGCATTGCCCTATGCATGCATAATAACTGTAAGTAACATCTAGGTGGAGCCGACTGCACCCTATGGATTTGCCAACCCTACTGGCCCTGCCTCCTATCTCTATTTTTAGTAATTACTACCGATGAGACTATGTCTAGCGTTCTAGCTCATGTGCTGCCATCAAATAGATCACGAAATCCCATATAGATTCCCATAACCAAGGGGTCTCGGAACCACACATGAATTCTAACATCTCAATATATCACGAAACTCGTCCATAGAAATGTATATAGTTTCAGAGCGGTTACGGTTTTCGGGTAATCTCTTACGAGTACACTCTTCCGCATCCCTAGTGCTCCAAAAACTAATCGTCGATTTTTCAGAATGCACAATACCGGTTCTTTAAGAAATAATCAGAAAACACATAAGAATGGGGATCACCCCATAACCGTTTAAGTAGATGGATGTAACATCCCCCTACTTAGAGGCCCAAATAATGGATGTTGCAGTCATCCATAGTTATTAATCCTCGGCAACCAAATACGGTGTTGTTAGATATATTGATACACAGAAACACATAAATATGAAAAAAATTAAAATATGAGAACAAGATTCACATTCCATTTCAAAGCATTTCAAATTCATTACATAATCTCACAATCGTTAATCACGTTCAGAGAAAATATATTTATTACAACATACGTCAAGTGCGACATATGAAGATGCACTCATGGATGATCAGAGTATATGTAGAAAATTTAACAACTTTGCCTTTACAACAATAACATAGCAGAATCGAAATAAAAGAAAACTCTAAGTAGCTATCATGTCTCTTGCACATCTTCGGAAGCTTTATTTTTCTAATGAGGTACCTGAAAACCGAAACTCTCAAATTACTCAAAATCAATTAAGTATCCAAGAGTTTAGGGGTAAAACATAAATTTCAAGTCAGACATAAAGCCTGATATGAATAATAATCTACTATCACAAGCCATTTAGATGCTTAGTGAGACCATACCGCCTATGGAACAGGTTTTCCCCTCACTAGTATCTTAAAGTGGAAATTAGCCATAAGGGTCTCTTTAGCAAGTGCAATTAGTTTCTAGGACACACAATTGACATAATTACTTTTAAGAACAAAATGCAAAATAATTAGTTTCTCAAGCCTAAAAACCTATGAATTTATATCCTTGAAAGTAACTGGACTGCTGACTCTGTCCTTAAAAGTAATTATTCTCGTGACTTTGGCCTTGAAATTAATTATTGTGGATGTGTGTCCTAGAAAATAATTGGACTGCAAAGTTTGTCCTTCTAGTGAAATGCTCTTATCTTAAAACCTTTATAAAATCATATATTGTGCTCTAGCATCCACAATGGTTAAAACAATTCCAAAATAATATGATTTGATGATATGCAAAATATGTGAATTAATTCTATATTGCCCATCCTCATTCATTCTGACTATCTGTCTCATTTATAGTTTTTAGGGTTACAATTAACCTAATAGTTTTCATGGCTGACTAATAACCGGTAAATGATTATGGACTCCCTATCCAGTTACATAGTTTTAATCGGATCATTAAGAACCCATTGGTAACTCCAATATCTTTACTCTTATCCTAGTTTTCATGGGCTGACTAAGAACCTATTGGTATCTCCAATATATTTTCTTCTTATGTTAGTTTTCATGGGTTGACTAGGAACCTATTGACATCTGTCAATATCTTAATCCAGATATAATTTTCATGGGCTAACTGCAAACCTATTGGCCACTGCCAATATCAAATCATAGTTTTCATGGGAAAATTATGAACCAGTGTTTCCGGCATCTTCTTTATACATAATTTTTATAGGCTTACCATGGACTTATTGGCTTCTGCCAATATCTTTTCTTATATATAGTTTCCATAGGCTTACTGTGAACCTATTAGCCCCTGCCAATATCTTCCTTTAATATTTTAGCATCCAATATTTTGGTAATCCTGACCTCTTGGATACCCATTCAGGAGTTAACTTAATTTATATTTACTATTGGGTCAACCTAGCTGGTTATTCTTCTCTTCCAAAAAAACAGTTATGGGTCCATTAAGATCGAATATACATACATACATACATACATGAAGAAGCAAGCATAATAACTTGGTCAATCCCTTTAACTTATTAATCAAAGAAAACTTCTTCAAAAACTCATTTTCAAAACACTTTATTTATTTATTCCATGGTTTTCTTTTAAAATGAGGTTGGGTTATTTTTTATGAAAACTAAGGTTTTGAAACCTTCAAAACCTTACTTTCGACCTCACTGGATAACCGCTTCGAAAGCATATGAATTTCTTTTCAAAACATTAGGCCTATGCCTTTCGAAATACTTAAAAAACTTCTCTTTTGGAACCTTTTGAATGTAATAAAGTATAATTATTAACTCTTAGAAGCATAACTTTGAAACCATTGAAAGTACCCCTTTCGAAACCTTTGGAAGTATCCCTTCCGAAACCATTGAAAGTCCCTCTTTCGAAACCTTTGGAAGTATCTTTCCCAAAACCATCAAAAGTCCCTCTTTCGAAACCATTGGGTTTATATTTAAAATATATCATTTGGGTCAAAGTGAATATAAATGAAAGTATCTCTTCGAAACCATTCTTTATCATATAAAAGTATTAGGGAAAATTTGATAGCGTCGGCACCATCCCTTTCGAAAGCTTCAAATCATTTAAGCAAAATACTAAAGGATATCATCGAAATCCCCTTCGAAGCCATTGCCTTCGGAACCCTTGGACCCTTTCGAACCCTTGGTCTGCATCTTTAATACTAACAGATTTGATAGCGGCCATTAGGCGCTATTAAATATTATAGCGGTTTTGAAGTGCTATAATTTAGTTTTACAATTCAAAAATTTTCTACATCCTACTAATAAACTGCAGTATTAAATACCAATATCAAAAAGCACAATAATAATCATAAAAGATAATAAATATAGAGATGTAACACATTACATTAAGCATACCAAATATTCATACACATCAAAACGTAGTAGCAAATATTTTAAGCACACCCCAAAAAATAGTAGCATAGTTTAACAAAAAAAAAACAAGTACATATTTGATTGTTTGCATTAAAATGAAGATCACAACTTCAGCATCTTCTTCTTTCACACACCTGCAAATAAGATAAATAATTACATTAAGACGATACATAATGATAGATGTTTTTACATGTAACAAAAAACTTAATTATTGCATATTATTGCATGTCTCATTTTATATTCGTACATGTTACTATCCATTTTCAGTCCTCTGTTCACTGTATTCCCCATTCAACTAGGTGCTGTGCATTTCAACCAAAGTTCAGTTTGCACCTCGATTGCATTTTGTTCTCTGTTCTGATTTTCATTTGAAATATATATTTTTATTTCATTTTTTTCTACCAAAGAAACATATTTTGTAATAAATTTTAAAGTGATTTTCTTTATGTCAAGTATAAATTTTCCATTTCTCATGTGAGTTAAGTAATCCGTTTACACTCAAATGAAATATTGGATTGAAGCATTTATATAATATTCAAATATTTTTAATTGTTTATGTATTTTTTGTCATAGACATAAACAATTGTAGAATATAATATGACAAATTATTTTTATTAACTCTTAACCAATCTAACCTCTCAGTTCAAAATAGTACATAAAAAAGCAAGATAAAAAATGCACGGTAAAACTTTAATTTCCATAATATACAATACTACCAAAGAAAATTAAAACGTATGCTAATCAGTTAAATGAATATGGAGTATTCCCAATTCTAGCTTCATAAAAAAACATAAAATTCAAAAATCAATTTCTATATTTGCAACCTTTCATTTAAGAACATAAGAATTAGAAGGAACTAAATAGTGGTTCAATCAAAAATAATGAAGTAACCTCTAACCGTCTAACAAATCTCACAATTGCAGCCTAATCTAAAGGTGTCATTCAACAAATTAAGGACTCAAAATCTTAAACCAACCCAAATAATTATCAAATCCAAAAGCTTAGATAACGTGTTAGTTAAAAATGCATACCGGGTAAGAATAATGATATCAGAAACATAGAAGTTGAAAATGAATGACACAGTAATTGAGTAGGCAACCAAAGAATATACAAATTAAACAGATTAAGAAATCAAATTAGCAATAGTTTTGCAAAACAAAATTAACCAAGTAAAAGGTTGAAAGTGGCGTAAATCAGTAAGAGACGGGAACAGAAACATGTAAAAAGAAACATGTAAAGTGGCGTAAATCAGTTTGCTACCTTCCTCGACCACACTTACATCCCTTCTACGACCTCTCCATCTCTCCTCCTTCAACTACTGATCTATCACCCTTCACTCTCATTCACAACAACTAAACTACCACTCACTCACTTCAATTAGTCCATCACCAAGACTCACTTTCTCCTCCACGGCCTGCGGCCTCCACGCCATGGCCTGAACCCACAACCACGAACCGACATCGACAGCATTGCACTTCAGAAAACATTACAGCTGAACATAACTGTGCAAATTCAAAACTGTGCAATCACTACACAGTGCACAGTTCTTTCATCTCTGCCTTTCAACTGCCTCTAACACCTTCTAACTCAAACCCCTTCTAATTCACAAGCCCCTTCTAACTGCCTTTCAATTGCCTCAACAGATCAGCAAGTGCCACCAATACAAACCACAATAGACACACCTTTGCCCCAATTTCCAATATCTGTCATTCAAACCTTTCACCACAATAGACACACCTAGTTGAATGGCTTCTACTTGTTTTATGTGTCTACCATTCATTGCGCCCTTCAATCAAGGGATGTAATTAATCACTCAAAACTCAAGAACCACTAAAAAAATTCAAAATATTAAGTACGTACTTGTAGACACTGTGTATAAATTTTGTTTATTATAGTGTTGTATCCAACCGCCCGGCCAACTTCACCCATTCCCTACCCATTCCACCCATTCCCCAAAATCAAGAAACATCGCCAACTTCAACCCACTCCAACAGCAAGCCACTACGTGAAGACTACATGGATCAGTTTGTGTAAAGTTGGAGGGTGGTAGTGGTAAGGAGCCCCATGTATGTATTTTTGAAAAAACTAAAGGCAGTCAAGCATAGATTGAAGCTTTAGGCTAAAGGACACAAGAGTACTAAAAAGGAGGTGGAAGACTTACGTAATGAATATGCGGAATTGCTAAAACTTTTGGAGTGAGATAATTCAATTGTTGTGTAGAATAAATTAAAGGAGGAAAGACTAACTTTAGAGAAGGCTATCTATAAGGAATTCGTTGATACTAAACATAAACCTAAAGTGGATGCATTTTCCAATGCGAAGATATCTAGTAAAAAAAATGCTAGAAAACTGGAATAACCGTATAATAGTTTATGGTATAGTTCAATCCAGATGAATTTGGTGAGAAAGCAGTTGTGTATTATGAGAACCTTTTCGATAAGAGCAAATGTAAAGTAATGCCAAAAATTTATTTGCAGGAATATCATTTCAGAGTATGGGAAATTTTATTTAAATGACAAAATAAATAGTTATGAAATAAGAAATGCAATCATGAGCATTATAGATGATTCTTCTCCAGGTCCGGTTGGTCTGAAGGCAAAATTTTATAGAATTCACTAGGACCATATTTAATAATACATACCTCAACATCTCCCCTATCCGTAACTGCCTGCACTTCATCATACAAATTGCCTCACATCATCATAACAGAAACCTTCCAACCACTCATTAAAACTACCAACTATTCAATCTGTCACTACTTCAAAAATTTCCACTACTTCACTAACTTCCACTTCACCCTCGTCTAAATCTCTACAACATTCCTCACTCATGGCCTGCCCATTTCAGTCAAATAACCTCCCTTAACCAAAATCACCAATTTCAATCACACCCTACATATCACTGCAACTGAACAAGCCAAACCATTCCAACCATCCCTCTTCAATCACCCCGCAAAAAAGACCAAACACGTCAAACAACTCCACTGCCAAAAATAGGCAACATTCATCACTACTTTATTTTCCATGTTTCCAGAAATTCCTCAAACAACTCCCCAACCTAAAATATTTACCTACCATCACCATGCCTCCATCCAATCAAAACAACAACCTTATCTTCCACGCCAGACTCAAAATCAACACCAGCCCTTGTCCATCAACTTACAACCCAGTTTCTACTATACTGCTGCTCACCCCTCCAATCCACAACGCAATCACGCAATCACTTCAATCGCCCACTGCCTATCACCAACTAGACTGCTTAATCACTTCAATCACCAGTATTCCTTTTTATATCCTGCCTAGCTATCATCTATATAACTGCCACTGCCACATGATTTCCATACAATTTGACTTGGCAAATAAAGCTAGCCCTCTAAATTTATGGAGTAACCAAATTCATGGATGTTTACTTGGCAAATAAAGCTAGCCCTCTAAATTTACTTGGCAAATAAAGCTAGACCTTAAACATAATATATATATATATATATATATTTATAAACAAAGTAGATTATACTTACTGAAAATTCTTGTCATTACAACATGTGCAGCAAGCCACGTTATTATAGAACCAATGGCGTCTTCCATGTATTGTAATTCAGATGTTTGTCTCCATAGCACAGCAATTGGCTCTTTGACAACCTCTATCCAAACTTTGACTGCATTTGGTCCCAGTTGTTTAAAATGGACCAGTGCTTTTCGATCAGTTGACTCTACACGTCCTACAGCAACTATTTTTCCCTTTTTTGATAAATCCATCAGCTTGCATTTATTGTTCGTTCTTGAATTTGTCGTCTGTAAATTAACAAAAAGGATATGTTGTAGTTGGTTTATGTTGATAAAATATATCGATTAATCATTATAAAAACATAATTTAAAAGACATGACAGTGCATAAAAATCAAGTACCATAAATGTTTGCACTATGGTCTGAGGCGTAGGAGATGCTGAAACATTAACCATCTCAACAACTACTTGTGACTCAGGCCATGCTACCTTCCTACCAACAGCTTCTTCAACATGTATCATTGCAGGGGCTGGCCTCCACAAAAAAGCATCTTTTTTTATTGGATTATCTATCCAAACAATCATGGTGCATGGTCCAAGAGGAAGATCATTAATAATTTCATTTGAGTCACTCGAGTGTACTCGCCCTTCAACCATTAATTCTTTACTCCCTCCCCAATCATAAATTTTGCATTTGCATTCTAAGTTGCCACTTTTACTCTATTAGAGAAAAATGATTTACTCAGTAAAAGTTGTATATTTTAAAATAATATATCAATTCCTAAAGAAAATTGTTTACCACGTCCTCTTCTTCTTCATGGTGATCACTTGGCTGTAAAACAACCCTATTCGCTGGCCATGCCACTAAATCAACCTTTGCTTCCCCAATAAGTATGAACCTAGATGTAGGTCTCCATAAAAAAACATCTGCCTTTTTTGGTAAGTCTATCAGAATTATCATAGCATCCGGTCCTAAAGGAATGTTATTAACAAGGTGGTTTGGATCCTTCGACACGACTCTTCCTTTGACAACAATATCTTCATTCCCTCACCAATCCAATAAATCACAATTCTAGAGTTTTTTACATTACTTGCACTGTAATTAATCAAAAAGAATAAGATATTAATTACTGAAAAAAATTAAATAAAAATGATGTGAGATCAATAATACAGCGTACAGGAGGTGTGTTTACTTCTGTCCAGCTGTCTCTACCCTGCAAAACCGAGATATTGAATCGAAGAATTAATTAATAGAAGTTGACGAAAAATGAAAGTATTTGATCTCACTACTTCATGTACATGATACAAAGTGTCTAAAAAAAATCAAAGCAGGTAGTTAAACATTTTCACATGGCTACATGAAAAATGGAAAATGAATTAAGAAATTAACTGAACTTTTAGCATAGGATACAGCAAAATGAGAATTCGAGCATATGATTTCGGAAGTTCCCATAGTACATTTTAAAAAAAATATAGCAAGACTGTTGATGATGATATGTGGTTCCCATAGTACTGTTCCCATAGTCTTGCTATATTTTTTTTATTTTATGGATTTTAAAAATGATTTGAACATCATCATGTTCATTGGATACTAAATTGAGAAATTGATAATTGATAATGTTTATCGACAACATGATGTGAGTATTTGATAATTGAGAGATGCAGTAAAATGGAAAAAGTACTATGGGAACAGTCTTGCTATAAATAGATTCATATTTATTGATGATATTCTGATTTAGTAAGCCAAATGCAGAATAGATATTCTGATTTAGTAAGCCAACATGATTTGAAAATTTTAATTAAATATATTTATAAATATATATAGATTAAAAGTTAAATTGTAAATAAAATTTTGATTTTGGAAAATTCAAAATGTAAATTTTTATAAATAAATTGGATGTTAAAAAAGTTGAGATTCTAAAATAAATAATTTGAATTTGAATACTCTATGTTTTAAAACTAATAAAAAATTATCTTGGAATTATTATATACATATGTGTATATATATTTTGAAATTTTTTATTTTGAGTTGGATATAAATAATTTTCAAAAGCTAATTGAGTTAAATTCTATATTTTATAGCATGAGTGTTTATTTATTAAAATGTAGATAGTTTTAAAAATCATTTTTCTTCAAAACTGATATAAGTATAAATAATAGGAAAATTAGTTGATATAAATTCAAAAGTGCAAATTTATTAACAAAGGGTTAAAACATAAATCTATAAATTAATTTAAAACTAAGGGTTTGAACACCATTTTATCATATATGACAAACATAAAATATATGAAACTTGAGGATAACAAGTGTTAACATGAATAAACAAGTGCAATAAATTAATTTCTTTTAAAAAAAAAAATATAAAACATTTTGGTTAAAAAAAATAACAAAGCTATTTTCAATTGTCTCAAATCTAAACCAAGTTCAAAATGAAAACCAAAATCATCTCAAACATCAAACCAGAAATCAAAAGATGATTAGACCTGAGAAATGCAATGTAAAGCAAAGGCAAGAATTCAAAACATATCCATTTAGTCAAAATTTTACTGAGGCAGCTACAGATGGTATCGGGTACCGCCCGAAATGGATAAGACTATATATTATATTGTTCTACTTAACATGGTTGAGTGTGTCGTACAGTCGGAACTTCTCAAGGTTCAGGTTAATTATTTTGATCCTTTTTTCCTTCTGATGTCAATCTAAATTATATTCAGTCTTTTTGTATGGGTAAGCAGATCCCAGTGTTTAATTTTGTTTTATTTTTTGTTAAAAAGCTATACTTTTTCTTTGGAAAGTCGAGTTACCATCTAGTTATAACGATGCTGGTAACGTGTTTGAGGGACAAGAAACTGATTGTTTTATTTCAGCTGTTGGCTGATAATACGTGAACTATTGAGCAGAGAACTCACTGTTTTCTACTTCTACTTTTGCCTGCATTGTTCTAAGTTTTACAACACATGTAAAGTGTTGTCTTCCTACTTGAGCAATTCTAGTTTCACACCATACGAAATTTATTGTAGGATCTATGTATATTGCACAACTGTGAAGATTTTACAATGTTGGCATCTGTTTTTAGCATATATATTAATCTGCTGGCTAAGAAATATTTAATAATTACCGTTTAACAGAAAAATACTACTTAGTATTGTAATTTTCTATATTGTAGCTTCCATATTAAAAGTTTTTCCTGTACAAAACGTTGAAGCATGTCTTCATATGAGCATAACATAATTTATTAGATTTCAGACGGGGGGAAGATATTTTTAATTATACGAGAGTTCATGTAGCAATAAATTTGTAAATTAGATTTTTAATTTTTGACCAAAAAGCGCAAACTGTCTTGCAGTCTCCTAATTAGAACGTTGCAAGCTCGCATAATTAGATAGAAAATTTAATATAATATTAAATTATTCATATTAAACCTCTCTTTTCAACTCAGTTTTCCATCAATCCTTCCTTCCAGTCTAAGTAAAAATTACTTGAATTGGTGTGATTTTTGCTGTAAAAATGGAAGGCATGCCATAGTCTTCACAAATTAAACGTATAATTTTTTAAACTTGAACAATAATTTACAATTGAAGTTGTTATTTTCATATATATATATATATATATATATATTGCTTAACTAGGTTTAGGGTTCATTGTGAACGTAAAAGAACTCAATGTGAAAGCAGAAGGTGTACAAGTGAGAACAAACCTGATTTTTCACCATCACGAGAAATTTCTGCTCTAACTCCAAAAAAAAAAATCTTTCAAGTTGCATTGTATGCTTATCCTTAACTTGTGCTAAAGTAGCCCTACCAATGTTCATATTTCTTCCCATTGCTCTTAATCGACCCGGTCTATCTTGTCCCAATACTTGAGAAAGTGCATCTTCTTTGTAATTGATTACCGAGCTCGATTGTGGAACAGTTTCAACTTGTTTAATCTTTTTCTACAAAAGTTAACGCACATAGTTATAAACAATGTGTATGGAAAATCCCATAAGTATGTCCTACATTCAAGTAACATAAAGAAAATATCATTTAACATAAAGAAAATATCATTTAATTGTGTATGGAAAATCACAATATCATTTGTACTATCTCTTTCTTTAACCACTTTCATTTGTACATTTATTTACTAAGACTTTATTCAGAATCGAAACTTATGTTTAGGAAGCGTCCATGGCGAAATACATAGTGCAACAGTACATAATAGCATATGGAGGAAAAGAAGCACTGAACTCGATTAAGAGCATGTACGCTATGGGCAAAGTGAGGATGATGAACTCGATACAATATTATAGACTGCATATAGCAAATTATAGACTTGTATGGAAATTGCTTTATGTAAAACTATACTCCAGATTTATACATGCAAACTAGTCATATAGGAGACTCCACACTTTTAAAATAAAGATATTTGAAACTGAATGCTTTTAAAACCATGTACATATGAAAGTGCATATGCATATGAGACCTTATATACATTTAAATATATGCTATAAACACAAGTTTTTATCAACTTACTATAGTATATGCAACAGTCATATTCACTGGTTCACCGTTTTTCCGTGTGCGAGATTTGATCCAAACTTAACTTCTCGTGACGGAAGAGCAATCGCCACTCTGCTTTTTCTGCATTCAAAAGAACATCAAATAACAAACGTATTAACTAAGAAGTTCGCAAATATTACAGTAAATAAAATTACTCTTTTTTTACCATATCTTCAGCAAGTCGAGCCATTCCTTTACGACTGCATGTATGTGGCAACTGTTTGTCTCTAATAGCTCTGTTCTTCATGCTTAATGCCTGAAATAAGAGATTTAAATACATTATCAATATCGTTTATGTTCTTAAACTTTTACAAAAAAATAGATAACAGTAATAAAAAATACCTGAAATTCCACACTTGTTTTTGACTTTACAAATTTCTTCCATTCAGTCATACTTTTGATGTTACTTGGTTTCAACTGAAGTTTTTCCTCCATGGACTTTGCTTTTACTATTTGGCGAACTAGTCTACATTTTGACACCCTCCAAATACCTCCCAGTTGCTTAAATATCAATGTTTTTTGCCAATCTGCATCCAGTTTAAACCTCGCCTGCAACATTTTTCATAACAAGTGTCAAAAAGTAAGAATGGGTGCTCTTACCTATATAACACTCAGCAACAATATAAAATATTTGTTTGTACATCTATTATAAATGGTATATATCTGATACCTGTTATGTGTTCTAAAAGATTGCACTATTGGAAGAATAAAGCTAACATGCATATTGCATCATATACTCAGCTATGCCTCCAGACCGGTTTCAGTTAGGTAACATTTCAGAAGGTTAAATATTCAAAATGTTAGTTACTAGTCAAGATATATATGGATGGGAAGTGTCAGTCAGGAACCGTTACATATTCCTCGGAGCATAAGTGATAGACAGAGAGGAGCATAATTTCAGGAGGCTTACTTCATATAGCAATTTGACGAAAAAAGTGGCATGTCAGAATAAGTGCGAAGGAAACAGAAGACTCGGAGCATATGGTCGGAGAAGGAAAGTGGCAAACTACAGAAATAGGGATAACTGGGTGGTAAAAAAATTATGGTTGCAATGAAGGCAAAGTGACATGACGAATAGCTGTGCAGACATGAAGAATAGTGACATGACGATTTCCAGATGTTGTACAGACTAAGTTTAAAAATCAATAAGTTTGTCTTATACAGACATAAGATGTTGTACAGACATAAATAGACTATTTTATTAACAATTTTTTTTGATTAGGACTTAGTGAGAGAAAATGGTTGTACAGACATAAGTAATTGATTTTTAATAATAATAATTGAGCTTTTAACTACAGGAGAAAAAAGCAGGTAGTTGTTGAAGCATTAAAACCTTTGAAAATGAACATCATAAATTTCTGTATGGGACAGCTTGACTCAAACTGGTATTAAAACATATTTTCAGGTAAAACATTTATTAGTTAAATAAGCTGTAGATAAAAATATATGTCACCTGAATGCTTTCCCATAGAACATCTTTCAAATCATCACCAAGCTGCCTCCAATCAGTTAATGTAACCGGAACCACTTCTCGTACAAGCGGTCCTAGAAAGGAAGACAACTAGATTGAGCCATCTCCTATTGCTTCACCTGCACCATTAAATTCAACTTCGATTACCTTCTGAAAGCTGAATGGAAGCCTTCTAACTTTAGTTGGTCCTCTACTCTTTTTTCCCCCATTTAGGCATGCATCGCGACCTTGCATATGTCTCTCATCATTCATTGCACCTTCAATATTTTCTTCCGACTGAATTGCATTGTCTTCGACTATTTGTGGGCTGTCATGTAGTTGAGCATTGTTGTTTTGTTCGTTTTGCAACTGATCGTTTTCCAGTTCTTGTGGGTTGTCTTCATTATGAAGCTCATTATCTCTTGCAATGCGTTTGTTTGGTGTAGATTTGGGGTCTTTGACTTCTTTTTGCATGTTAGTGCGCTTTCTCTTTTTCATAGTCCTGCCCATTTTCTATTATACAAATTGATCATGTTAAGATTCATGAATATCACATTATAGCACCAGTCAATCATGCCAGTATATAGTGGCCAACAACTCTCTTATACTCACATTCATTAAATCGAAATTTGGAAGAAATAATAATTTCATACAAAAATTTATAGCTGTTAGGAAATTTCACCAATAATCTTAATATAAAAACCAATTTCTAGAAGAGAAAAAACTGTCAGAAAAATACTATAATCTTCTTAAGAAAATGTCTATTTTCTTTAGAAAATTCAAAATTTGGTTAATTTTATTCTATCATACGACCACGTAACATCATGATGTCACGTTTTAGAATATTTAGCTCATAAAAATTACCCTTTGAGAAATATTTAGCTTATAAAAAAAACATAGCAACAAGATGAAGTGCACAAAAAATTGCATATCACTAGTTATCATAAACTATCAACATGTCAATTTTTTTTTCAGTTCAAATTCAAAAACATGATTTTAAATTAAAGACAGACTAACAAACATGATTTTGAACAAAAGATTCGTACTCTGAAATTTACTCAAATATGCCTTCACAATCTTCTCTAACATAACTAATATTTTCCATGGAATCAATATCCATATCAGTTTCTTCGCAATCTTCCCTAACAAAGCTAACTTCCGTAACATGATCATCTGTCTCTAATTCATGAAAACCTCCTGGTGGTGCCTTCATTACAGCATACCAAGTAGAATTATCATTCTCTCTTGAATAAAAAACTTGTTTCGCTTGAGATGCAAGGATATATGGATCTCTTACAAATGAAGCTTGACTTTGATGTAAATTGACAAGAGTAAATTCCGTCTTCGACCTTCACCCCGTTTCCTATATTTGCCCAATGACACTTAAATACAGGAATATAAAAAACATGATAGTTTAACAAGATTATATCAGACACTATCCCATAATAAGTGACCACATCGACTCTTTGAGAAATATCTTTTGCACTTGCCCTACACATGGTAGTTGCATCATAAGTCACCACATAATTTTGAGTTTCTCTCTCGATGTCTTCTGTGTGAAAACGTTGTCCGTTAATTACATACCCTTTATAGGACAATGCATTACTACTCGAACCAAAGGCAATCCATTTTAATATTTCATCGCTCGTTGACTGAAAAGGTATCTACGAAAAATTCATTAAATATAAATTTTGAAAAAAATGTTTTCTTTCTAATGAAATGATAAATTAAAATTAAACTGACCTTCTTTTTAATCCAATCAGAGAAATTATCTGTATGTTTTTTCCAAAGCAATGTAGCATTTTTTTCTAAACGCTTATCCAAATTTTGTAACTCCTACAAATGCATACTGATGTTCAAAAAAAATTGTTTAAGTAATATTTAACGATATAGTTTCACAAAAAAATAGAATCAAAATATAATATGTGCTTACTCTAAATATGGTTCCATCGCAGCCATATTCATTAACACGGCCAAATGAGCAATATCTTTTTCATTAGATGACAATTCTATTGTCTTCGATTTCAAAAGTGGACGTCCTTCGAGTATCACATTGTTCTCGTAATCTTCATTTCGAACTTCTCTCTCCTCCATTTGTACTTTCTTTTTTAGAAATTCATCAAAAAATCTCATTGACTCTTCTGCAAGATAAGATTCTGCAATACACCCTTCAGGTCGAGCATAATTCCTCACATAATCTTTAAGTGTTTTCATGTATCTTTCAAATGGGTACATCCAACGAAAATGAACTGGACCAAACAATTGCGCTTCTCTTCCAAGATGAATTGTCAAATGTATCATTATAACAAAAAAAGAGGGTGGAAAATATCTTTCAATCTCGCACAAAATTCCAACAATCTCATCATCAAGATGTTGTAACTTCTCTTGTTCAAGAACACGTTGACATATTTTATTGAAAAAAGAACATAGACGGATTATTATTGTTCTGACTTTCTTTGGAAGTAATCCTCTAATTGCAGCGGATAACAATTGTTGCATTAGAACATGATAATCATGTGACTTCAAACCACTAGCTTTGCAGTCTTCTAATGAAACAAATCTTTTCAAATTTGAGCAATAACCATCAGGACCCTTAAAATCATATAATCTTTTACAAAATAATTCTTTTTCAGACAAAGACAATGTATATAGAGCTGGTGGAAGATATGTTCTATTCCCACGAGGTTGTACATAAAGACTTTGTCGAATACCCCAATCCTCCAAATCCTTTCTAGAATTAGTTCCATCTTTCGATTTACTATCATGCAATATTGTGCCTAACAGGATTTCAGCAACATTTTTCTCAACATGCATTACATCTAAATTATGCCGTAAGGGAAGTTCCTACAAATATCAATAATATAACACTTCAATGAGATAAAAAAATTATTGTTAGGCTAATGAGAAAAAGGTATAATTTAAATACTAACCTCCCAATATGGCAAATCAAAGAAGATTGATCTTTTTTTCCACCTTAATAGCTCATCTTGCTCATCATCTTTTCTATTGTGCTTACTCTTCCTCTTTTTACTTGTTATCTTCTTATTCAACTTCATATTTAACTTCTTCTTGGTCTCCCACTTTTTGGTTTCTCTATTCTTATCTTTTCCAAAAACATTTGGAAAGCCTTTCAAAATTACAGAAATGTTTATTCCCGTGAGAATTCTAGGCTTGCTGCCTTTCTCTACGGTGTTATCAAACCAAGTTTTTTGTTTCCTCCATGGATGTGAAGGATCTAGAAATCTTCTATGTCCCATATAAACAATCTTTCGACTATGTTTTAACCATCGATGATGCGTATTGACACCACATAATGGACAACCTTTTTCACCTTTCACACAACATCCTGCAAGATTTCCATAGGCTGGAAAGTCATTTATTGTCCATAGTAAAATTGCTCTTAAATTGAAAACGGTTCTACTAAACGCATCATAAATATCAATTCCATTATTCCATAAATGATTCAAGTCTTCTATCAATGGTGCCAAATATACATCTATATCATTTTCGGGTTGCTTTGGACCAGGAATTAGTAATGTTAGCATAATATTTTCCTTCTTCATACACAACATAGGTGAGAGATTATATATCACAAGCATGAATGGCCAGTAACTATATTTGGAGCTCATCGAACCAAATGGATTAACACCATCTGTGGCAAGACCAAGTCTGAGATTGCGTGGGTCAGATGAAAATGATTTAAACCTCTCATCCACTACATTCCATGTTACAGAATCTACAGGGTGACGCATTTTTTCATTATTACTTTTATTATTGAAATGCCAACTTAGGTCTTCTGCCATTTTTTGAGATCTATACATTCACCTAAATCTTGGAATGATTGGAAAGTATCTCAACACTTAAGCTGGAACTCCTAGCATAATCTCCTTTGAGTCATCATTTATCTTCCATCTTGAAGAGTTGCATTTTGGACAACTATCTAAATTTTGGTACTCATTTCTGAAAAGGCAACAATCATTCTTACAAGCATTAATCTTTTCGAATCCCATGTCAAATATTTTGAGGAATTTCTTTACATCGTATATAGTCTTAGGAAGTACATTATTCTTTGGTAACAACAACTGTAACAAGGTCAAACGCTTATCAAACCCATTATCGGATAATCCGGTCTCGCAAAGATTGTACAAAGCAGTTATGGCAGATAGTTTAGTTTGATCTATGCAATCAGGATATAAAGGGGTTTTTGCATCTTCCAAATTTTTAACTAAATCATCCTCTCATTTCTTCACATCCTCCTTTTATTTATCATCGGAAAAAAAAGTTGTATTCAAAAAATCTTCATCTTCATACCGAATGGCTTTAAGTAAGTCATATGTATTATCCAACTTGATTTCGTTCCTACATTGACTTGTTCGCCATGATTATACCACCTACCACTCTTGTACTTAAGATACATCCCTCTTATAATCAAATGTTCAACGATAATGTCATCATGATATCGACTAAGATTCCGACAATCCACACAAGGGCATAAAAGTTTCTCCACATTTCTTAACTTTCTCTTTGCAGCATCAACAAAACACCTAGCCTCTTGCTCGTACTCCTTAGTTGCTCTTCAATGAAAAATATAAAGACATAAATGTTAATATTTAGTATCAAATATATTTTTATTTTTGAAATTAAACATCATTTAAAAGATTGTATTATCTATTTACCTGTGTAAATGAACCCAATCTTTTTCCATCAGCAAATATAATGTGGAAACAAGCAAGTTTCTAGAATATGAAGCATATACATTAATAATCAAATACAAATTTAAAATAACACATTCTAATCAAATGCAAATTTAAATAAAACCTACCACACAAATTCAAATATAGTTAAATACCCTAAATCATCATCATCAATGTGTGGCTTACAGTAAAATTCAAATATAGGGAAGCCCCTACATTTCCACTTAAATTGATGATAAAAATGTAAAACGTAAAGGTGTAATCTCTAGTTCAGTATATGGGAACAAAAAACGTGAGCCGTTGACAACCATTAGTCAACAATAGCTTTCAATGCTCAAACTATCTGAAAATGCCAACAACAACAATTTCCCATGTAGGAAAAATAGCAAACAACAATTGCCAAATTGTTTTCACGTGCAAAAGAACTATACCTTAACTCAATTCAACCTTCAACAATAACAGAAATAAAATACATAACTACATGTTTAATATACAAATCATACAAGTGTAATTATATAAATATAAATATTTGTAATACAGAAAATAATGTAATTAATATAATATTACTCATTTCCTAATATCATATTAGTCGTTTAAACATTACTATATATACAAAGAGTCTATGAACGCATAAGACGGGCAAAATAATCATCTATCTTCTAATCTCAGCCATTGAAGAATAAACAAATAAGTAGTCTAGACAGCAGTTTTACCATTATGAACTTCGCAATGCAGTTCTCTAATTTTTTATACTCAACTTCTAACACATATACAATGAGGACCTGAACTTATCTTTCAAGAGCTGCAGCGTTTACGTAAAAGTGATAAAAACTAACCTTTTCTTCATTTTCCATTTGTCAGCATAACTCATTTACCCCCTTGAACGAACCCATTCTATACATGCTCTCCTTTAAAAACGTGAACCTGAATATAATTCATAACCAAAATCCGCAATCATAAAATTTAATAAAGAATAACCACAGCACAAGGTTATATACCTATTATTTAATATCTCATCAAAGAACGTTCTACAAAATAAAGATGTATGTAAGGCTCGGATTTTTATTGATAACTTCTGAATTTTGACATAAGCAAGGAGCAATGGATATCTTTAACCATAAATACCAAAAAAAAAAGAAATGACGTTTCGTTTAATCTTAACCATTGAATCATAAGCAGACAATAAGTCCGGACTCTAGACAACAGTTTTATCATATTGAACTCTATACCTCATTTTTCAAAATTGAATCATGAAAACTTATGCTGCTGATATTAATTAAATTTTAACATAAACCTGTTTTGGATATAAAATTATCACCAATATATATTACTATAATTTCTAAAACCACCAGCAAAAGAACTTAAAAAGATAAGTTTTACTATCATATTAAAATACAAGAATGACACCAAATTGTTACTTTCCACAAAATGTTTGATAAAGTAGACCTAACACACAGAAAAAAATTACAACTACTTTAAAGTGCTACATGGAACCATCTTTGCTAAGCTGACATGATGATGATGAATTAGTTATAAGTCAAGCAGAATATCATCTATTTAAAGTATAACATCTTTAAGTAGTTTATAAGTGAGATAAAGCTACAAGGACACCAATATATATATATATATATATATATATATATAACTTGAGGAAGATACATTTTATTCATATTTTAAAAACTTTCACTGAAAATTATGGCCAAGAATATAATACTTTCTGTTAGGCTACATGTGGTATACTTTGGAATTTTGTTATGTTCCTTTAGAATTAGTATTCACTGGAATTACAAATTTCATAACCATTGTCTAATGTACTAAAAAGAAGAAAGATACTTTATTTGAGAACTGCATATGCACAAACTTTAATCACTTTAATCAATGAGGACTTGCTAGAATGACAACCATAAGAACTGTGATTACCAAATCCATCAGCAAACCGAGCATATAATAAGAGTAGCTTACCAAACTTAAAATTTCATAATTTGCTCCTATATTTACAACTCTATTTAGCTGTCACCCATATATCATCAGATTCATTCATATGGATAATAATGTACATACGACACACATGACTGCATTTAGCAACATGTTCAATGTCTGCTAAAACAAACTACAAAAGAAGCGAAAAGAAAAGGAAAAAAGGCAAGAGCAGTGAAATACAACACAAAACTGTTCGACCAAAGTTAATAAACGGCAAAAACCCTAAAATCATAAAACAGACTAATAACCAATTAGAAAAATCAAAAAATAAAATCGAGCGCTCATCTCCTCGTGATGCTTCTTGAATACAGTGGAGCGCGGCTAGTTGAATATAGTGGAACGCGGTCGCCTCTGGCCATGAGAGGAGAGATCGAACAGCAGAGACGTGGAAATTGATTAAAACAGTGGAGATGAAAGATCGGAAGTTGTCAAATTTAGGGTTGGAAATTTGAAAATTTGGAATGAAATTGATTAAAACAGCGTCTGCGTGATGGAGGGAAATGAAGCGTGATGGAGGGAAATGTATATTTGGGGGGCGGGCTCTCTTTTGCAAAGCGTTACTTAGGTTTGGGTTAGGAAATTGATTAAGTCAGTAGAGAGTTGAATGAGAGTTAACCACATTAATAGCGCTTTACCATATCGAGCTATCTATTGGCGTAATAAGTAGTGAATTTTGTTGTAGTGATAGTTTCTTTCTTATGATTGGAAAAGATTTGGAAGTTAAACTTGAGCAGCAATGCCCAAGCTTGTTTGAGATGTAATGAGTATAGATTAGTTAAGGTAAGAGATTGTGTAACTCAAACATATAAGTCAAAATGCAAATCAAATTGAAGAGGAGAAAGATAAATTTTCAATGGAAGAAATGAGAAGCCATTTGAAGATACGATTCAAAAGGCATAGAGTTTTGAAGATTGGTTCAAAGTAGAGCATCAACAAGTTTACAAGGAGAAAATCTGGTGGTTGACCGCTATGACCTGAAGCAGCCAACCACTTAGGGACGGTAAATCGAGAAATTAAGGTAGTGTTTGGTTTGTTATTTTTAGTTGTGAGTGTGCGCACACGACGCATTTATATTGTCGAAAACGACCAATTTAGAAAACGAAGTTAATATACAAAATAGAAAATAACCTTTTTTTTTTCCACGTTTTGGGAAATAACACAAGCACGTAAAACAATCAATTCTTTTGTCGTCTCTCTATCATCTTCGTTCTCTCATCCGTCTTTCATTTATCTCTTCCGGCGTCCCTTCATTCTTTTAATATTTAAGATACGTATTGAAAACCAAAACACAAAATTCGTTTTTAAATCAAACACTACCAAAATTTCTTGATTAACCGATCGACTGCTACCTGCCTTAGCGATGGTCTAGCTTTCTTGTTTCGAGGAGATGATCTATTGATGTCTAATCATAGAGTCAAGACTTAATTGGATCTCAGATATTTTTGACTATCAAGCATAAATATCCTTTGCCAAGGATCGACGATATGTTTGACTAACTTCATGGCGCTCAGATATTTTCTTAATTGGATCTTACCACCAGTTTCCACCAATTAAGGGTAGCAGAGGAGAGTGTGTCCTTAACAGCTTTTTAGACTTCGGAATAATTTTATAAGTGGTTAGTTATGCCGTTTGGATTGATTAATGCATCCGTTTATTTTGTGGACTTAATGAATCGAGTATGTCGGGATAACCTTAATAAATTTACTCTTGTCTTTATTGATGACATTATTATCTATTAAAAGATGGATGATGAGCACAAATACCATCTCTGTGTCGTACTTGATACCTTAAGAACACATGTGTTGAAGGCAAAGTTCTCTAAGTGTCATTTCTAATCTGAAGTTAGGTTTCTAGGGCATTTTGTTCCAAGAAAAGGCATATCAGTGGACCCAGCTAAGATTATTGCGGTTCAAGACTGGAAGAAGCCCGAAAGTACGATGGAAGTTAGAAGTTTCTTAGGATTGGTAGGTTTTTGTTGCAAGTTTATCAAGGACTTCTTGAAGATTGATTTTCATTTGATGAAGTCAACAAAGTAAGATGTTAGGTTCATTTGGACTTCTAAGTGTGATCAATGTTTCAATGAATTAAATGAGAAGTTGACTAGCGCACCTATTTCAAGCATTCCAGATGGGAGCAAAGGTTTAACTGTGTATACAGATGCTTGTGGAACTGGAGTGGCAGTAGTTTTGATGCAGCATGGGAAAGTTATTGCCTACGAGAGTCGAAAGCTAAAGCCACATGAGAAAAATTATGCTATGCATGATTTGGAACTTTCTGCTATTGTCTTCGCACTAAAGATGTGGAGGCATATCTTTTGGGTGAAAAATTCGAGGTATACATGGACCAAAAATCCTTAAGATACTTCTTTACCTAGAAAGATTTGAATTTAAGGCAGCAGAGATGGCTAGAGTTTCTCACTTCTTATGATCAGGAGATTCTTTATACCCTTGGAAAAGCAAATGTCGTTGCTGATGTGCTAAGTAGGAATGTAGCAATGGTTGCAAACTTAGAAGTTAAGCCAGTTATGATGGAAAGGATCGCATTTAGTCAAGGGGTAGATCATATCTTGGCTCGACTTAAGAAGGATGTTGAAGAATGTATTGTTTCTAGCTTTGACGTTGATCCGCGGGGCATATTGAAAATTAATGGGTGTATTGTATTTCAGACTTTAATGAACTTAAGTAAGAAGTGTTAGCAGAATTCCATTGTTCAAAGTTATCTTTCCATCCAGGAGTGACCAAGATGCTCAAGGATATGAAGAGGATATTCTGGTGGAAAGGGATGAAGCGAGATATATCAATATTTGTGAGTTGTTGTGCGAACTGCTAACAGATTAAGAGTGACCAGTAGAAGACAACTGCACTGCTTCAACCATCAGCAAAGTAGTGTGCATATGTACACATACTTATACAATTAAGAAAGGCATTTTTTAATTACATGGATTAATACAAATTATATTCAAGAAGTTACTTTAAAATTAAGAATGGACTTTATAACTTAGATATTTGTGTTTTTGAAAGAGAAGTAGACAAAGCATGCGAAGTAAGGACATGACATGATGACGAGGTGGTGTGTTGTCTAAATTCAAATGGATGGTAGTATCTTAGTTTAGGAAAGGTTATGTTGGTAATTTACCACTTTCCATTTCTATAAAACAACACCGCCTTTTTGCTTCTCTTCTTCGCTTCATTTTCTTTTCCACTTCTACATTTTCTTTTCACCTTCCATTCTTTTTTTCCTCTAAGCTTCATGAAAGAAAATCACCTCAAAGTTGCTTCTTTCTTCTCTAAAACAAGTATACAAGCCTTTAAATGTATAAGCAACCTCCTCTACATCTCAAGCTACCAAAGTCGAGCCAAACCCAACCCCCTCCCTTAGGCAAGTGCGTGAGCAGTTAGAGGTCCCCAGGGTCCATCGAGTCAAGCCTTTTAAGAAAAAGTTAGGTCCTTGTGTATTGCAGAGGTCGAGGAAGGCTTGTGTTGTTTTGGTTTGGTCTTAGCTTGCTTGAAAGTGAGTTAAACTTACTTTAAAATAGTTTAAAATTTGACAAAATGTGTAAAACATAAAATGTTGATTATATTGTTTATACTTGTGTATGTTTACATGTTTGGATTGGATTCCTACTTGAAAGCAGATGGCGTAAGTAACTATTGTTTTGCAGGGGATAAAAAGAGAAAGTCGAAGTGTCTTCGTAGCAACTAGGTCGCTACGGAACACTTCGAAATTCATATATATACATATACATATATATACATACATTTATATACATATATATATAAAATTTATTGGGGACTCTTATAGAAAGACTCTAAGGAGTTTCTCGCTAATGTTGATTTACTTCCATATATTTATTGTTTGTGAAAGGTGTGGATGAATATATATGACATATACCATGTTTTACAGAAGTTTCATTATAGCAAATATCGACTCTTTGAAATTTCATTTTTTTAGATCCATTGTTTGTTGATCTCATGCTTGAGTTTTTACAAAACAAATATTTGAAAGGGATTGATTAAAGAAATACTATTTGCGACATTTTTCAAGATTTTCACAAAAATGGTTCTAACTTATTTTTTCTCTTCATGGGATTTAATATGGATATTTTTTACTCATTTCCAAGAATTTTATATATGTTTTACAAATGTTTGTGATTTGAAAATCAAGTTCAAGTTCAGTTTTAAAAGTTTGATTCGGTTGTGGAAAGGATTTAGTTTTGTCCTTAGTACCAAATATCGAGAAGGTAGATTTGTTACTATCTATGAAATTTAGAAACATAGTGTCGAGGCAAGGTCAGGGCATCTAGTGCCTTGACTTAGCTGGCTTCGTTGTTAAGCGAAGGATAATACGAGTTGGAAATCAAAGTTTGGTGATAAGGATAAGAAATTTAATTTCCATAAGTGATATCACTTATGTGGAAATGATTTAGGCATATACTTAGCACTAAATATTGAGGTAACAAAACTCATCTCTATCTAGAAAGTTAAGAATGTACATCGAGGCAAGGCTTAGAGGTAATACTACCTTGACTTGTCCGGCTTCATTGTTAATCGAGGGATGGTACAAGTTTGAAATCGGTGAGTGATGATAAGGGTATGAGATTTAATTTACATATATGATCATTTAGTAATTCTCCATAGTTGATTTAATGACCATCGATTCCGCTATCTTATTTGTGTTTCGTCAATCTAAGACGTTGCTCATTTAAAGCATTGATATCCTTTATCGAAAATGACTAAAACCAACAAGCAAGTGGACATCAAGCTATGTGTGGTCGCTTCCATTACGGTATCTTCACATCTACTCTAGATTGGAATCGGTTATATGCATGTGGAGATGTGAAACACTCGGATACTTGGTGTGGTTGGCGAGGTCCGGCTTGGACATTTCCTAGAGAGTCAAAAATTATATGACCATCTTAGGTATATTTTCTAAAGGTATACTTTCGGTAAGGGGGGCACACCCTCGTAGTCATTATTGAAAAAATCCTTCTTCTTGTTTTTGATTTAAACCTTTGAATTGATTTTATCTTAATTGCATCGGGAAGTGTCTTGTGTTCTTCGTGATGTTTAATTATTTGTATCCATTCTTTTATGGTAGGATGTTATTCTTGTAAGGGGAAATTCATTCCATGTTTTGCGGCATGGTCTCGCAGGTTGTTTTATGTGTTTCATTTTTATTTGGAGTTTACTCATACTAGAGTTATTGTCTGATTCAAGTTGTTTGTTTTCCCTAAACTCTCGTGTGCTCCTTTCTATTTGAGCAGCCTGGAAGTGATAGGTTTCTTTGGGCTCTTTATAGATGGCGGACGAGCATGAGTCTTCTTATCTATCTAGCTATCTATTTCCACTGTTATGAGATGTTTGCTGTATGTATGTGTATTTTGTATCAGCAAGTGTATAGATAGGTTTTTATAACTGCCTAAGCTGATAGTAGTACTTTTGTTGGAACTCTGATAACTCCATGTTGGGGAGTAACCTTAAGTACTGTCGTATTGTTATATTATATTTAACCATTCCGTTGTGAGATTCGATTTTTTTCTTTTATTTTACCCCATGACAACTCATCTTTCAACTGTTTGGGCAATGACACACGAATATCGTGGATGTACTAGCTGTCATTCCCAAGGGTGAGAAAGGTGAGCCATCACACTCCATAATCCCCTTGCTGGTCGAAAATTATAGACTTTCCTTCCTCCATAATTTTTAAGCTTAAATCAAATAAAATCAAAGTTATACGATAGTCGGTAGCCAGCAATTTTAAGCTAGCATCTTAAATGGTTGAAAATGTTGGTGCATATACATGTGTTAAAAAAATATTTTTGTATGCTTGCTAGTATTAAACTCACGGTATAAAAACAAAAAAACATTTTTTTGGTAATTAAATGATATTATATATGATATTATTGTCTAATAAATTATATTCCAAAGATTAAAATCATATAATATTTTAAAATTTATAAAATTATGCTTTTGCACAGTAATAATTCGACGGAAAAAATTAATTTAGTTAAATATTTTTTTAAATATTAATACAACTATTTATTTAAATAGAAATTGATTATAATATAAATAAATATATACAAATTTAATATAATTTGAAATTAAGTATAGGATTTCATATAATAACATTACGTAATTTTCAGATTTTGAGAATGATTTTCTAAATAATTATAATAATTAAATTTGACCGATTTTTAAATTATTTAATAATTTTTTATTTAAAAATTGTTTTTATAAATCCGAAAAAAAATTGTGTCATGAGCTTAAACTCAGTTTGCATCAATTTTATAAAATTACACACACACACACACACATATATTTGTGTGTGCGTGTATGTATGTGTGCATGTGTGCGCGCGCACATGTGTTTGCATATTTATAGTTAAATAAAAAAAATTGTTTTTGACTTTGCAGCAATAACTAAAAAAAATTGGTGTAAAATTAGTTATTATATGATTTTGAAATTTAATATAAATGAACATTTGTACAAATACATCTTAAATGTTTTATATAAATTATTGCAATTATTAATTCCACATATATATGTATGTTTGTATGTATATATCCACGGTTGTATTTTACATATGTATAATATATATACACACAACATTTTATGCTTAAGCGCGCGAGCGCACACACACACATATATATGTTCATTTAGACAACATATAGAATACTAGAAGGATTAACATGTCTGTTGAAATGTAAATCACAACGCATATACATGGGTATATCAAACCGTACACACTTTATTATATTGCACGTACACGTACACGTACACACATATATGTATAAGATACACATATTCAAACATAATCCAAAATAATATAAAGTCAAACTTTATTTGTAAAATAAAATAAAATAATGATTTTATTTAAAAGAAATTTATAAAAGTTCTAAATGAATTAGACTATAAATCGAATAAAGATCCAAAATGGATTTTTTTTTTTTTTTAAATTTACTCATTTCTTCCACTACGAGCTGGCAAATTCCATCATAATTTTAATACAAATCTAATGTCGCAAGTTGTATGCAAAATGGAGTTTATATGAGAGAGTTATACTAGGGTCATTTTGTAATTTATAAAGTTTAAGGGATGAAAAAAAATACCTTTCTCCCCCTTTCAAACCCTACCATCGCCGACCTAATTTCATCCAATTATTGTTGCCACTGCAAACTGTCATACCCGACCTCACACCTACCGTTGAACTCCTCGCATCGAGTCGTGTCCATCCATACCTTTCATGTCAAGCTCGACCGCATCTTTTGAAACCCTAATTTGCATCGTTGTGCCCTCATCTCTTCCACTTCATGAACGCACCGGAGCCACTGCTGGTTGCACCACTGATTCCCACTTTGAAGCCGACCTAATGTGTGCTCGCCAATGATGAACTGTAACGATGAAGTTGATTGAAGCGTGCATGAATATATGCAAGATGGTTCATGAACCGTAACTGGTGGAGAAAAAATTTGTTCTTTTATTAAAAATAAATTGATTTTTAAAAAAAGGATTATTTAAAACAATTTAAAATTTCAAACTCTAGTTTTTTCAACATAATTGAAAAAAAATTCCTTGATAATCCTACCAGTTGAATACATCTTGAACTATCAACTTTAACTCGATGAGAATGTTTTTCTAACTCAATGAGGAAGTTGCAAAGTCCACCATTAAGATATAATTTTATTTTGGAGATATAGCTGTATTATTTGAATACACCATCTAGGTAATTTATAGCACTAATAAGCTACATAAAATATCTTATCAAATCCGACCTATTAAAAGTGAAATATTACCTTAATTAATTAATTCATGCCCATAAATATTTTGGCCTGCCTTATTTTAAAATAATTTTAAAAAAAATCGACTACCAAAGTTATATATATATATATATATATATGTATATGTATGTATGTATGTATGTATAATATCTATTATACTGACCCAAAATAATTAAAAAATACATATAACAACTATATATCTTATTAATTAATTTTAGGCTCTCTACTAATAATTAATTAATTGATATAACTATTATATTAATTTCTCCATAATAATAATAATTTAAAACTTTTATAAATTATTTGATTTTTTTCGGTTCCAATTCGGTTTGACATTTTTATCACAAAACCAACCGAACCGATCAAACACTCATCTCTATACATATGACTCTTGTTGAGTCAATATGTAATTTTTTTTCAAACAATTACAAGTACGTAACCTACTGGTGTTCCTAACGGTCATTGGTAATTCATTATTCATTCTACGGAGAGCGCTATATACATTAGTTTCAATGGATATATCGATATCTCGTTCTCTATACAACTTGACTATGAACATTTAATGACAAATTGTTATTTTACTCAATTCAATACTCATGGTTACGAACATATTCGTAACTGCAATCAATCAAATACTTTTCCTAATACCTGTATATGTTTAATATACATGACATTATTTATATCCCAATATAACAACATATAGAATAGAAAATAAATCAAAAGCTTGCTTTAATTCGAATATGATTGCTATAAAAGTTAAATTATATAGTCAAATTACATAATCGCCCCAATGCACACCCTTTAAACATATTAGATGATTCTTTGTCTTATGAATCGAGTGCCGCAAAGCTCAGCAAGGAGTTTGATAGTGTATTCTTTTGGGACTCAAGCAAAAAAATTGGAATATATTATATCAAGAATTTCTTCCCTCGACATGGAATGAAGAATGCGAGTCAACTATTAGTACTCTAGTTGGTCTCTCCTGATATGGTATCTATAAATTCGTCTTCTACATCGAGTATGTTAAAAAAATTGATTTTCGTTTGTTGTCAATGCGCTTGTTGATGTTCATAGTTTCTTTCTTATGATTGGAAAGATTTGGAAGTTAAACTTGAGCAGCAATGCCCAAGCTTGTTCAACTTTGATTGAGATGTTATTGAGTATAGATTAGTTAAGGTGAAATGTGAGATTGTGTAACTCAAATATATAAGTCAAACTGCAAATCAAATTGAAGAGGAGAAAGATAAATTTTCAATGGAAGAAATGAGAAGCCATTTGAAGATACGATTCAAAAGTCATAGAGTTTTGAAGATTGGTTCAAAGTAGAGCATCAACAAGTTTACTAGGAGAAAATCTGATGGTTGACCGCTACGACCTAAAGCAGTCAACCACTTAGGAACGGTAAATCAAGAAATTAAGGTTGTGTTTTGTTTGTGATTTTTGGTTTTGAGTGTGTGCACACGACGCATTTATATTGTCGAAAACGACCAACTTAGAAAACGAAGTTAACATACAAAATAGAAAATAACTTTTTTTATTTATTTTCCACGTTTTGGGAAATAACACAAGCACGTAAAACAATCAATGCTTTCGTCGTCTCTCTATCATCTTCGTTCTCTCATCCGTCTTTCTTTTATCTCTTTCGGCGTCCCTTCATTCTTTTAATATTTAAGATACATATTGAAAACTAAAACACAAAATTCGTTTTTAAATCAAACACTACCTAAATTTCTTGATTAACTGATCGGCTGCTACCTGCCTTAGCGATGGTCTAGCTTTCTTGTTTGGAGGAGATGACCTGTTGATGTCTAATCATATAGTCACAAGACTTTTTAGGGTTGCTGTAAATCATCCTAACCTTTATTCCAACTTTCCTAACGAAGAGATTCCACTATCATTCCTTTTTAGAAATTGATCATTTTAAATTGATCATTCAGTTATAATTATTGGTTAATCTTTCCGTTATACATGTCATAATTTGGTCTCTTGTATCATGCTTGAAAGACAAACAAAGTATAGTTGTTGGATTCACAATATAAACATCTTGCTGAACCATGTTAAATTTTGTGTTCTCTTTTTATAGTTAATTTATTCTTGATGATTAGGTATTGTTGAATTGTTGTTGATGATTAATTAAAATGTTAAATCTTGGATGTTTCCACACGGTTTTCACAGAAGTTTATACTTTTTACTCTTTCATTCCTGTTTACCACCAACTCTAGTGTTCACTTCTGCAGTCCCTGGTGTAGACATAAGCTTGTATTCGAATTATTTTGAATTGCTTACAATTCATGTCTTTCTTATATAACGCGATATTAAGCTTTGTATTTGGAGGATATTTGTTATCCTTTTGTATGAAAAATGAAAAGAAAAGGCACGTCAACATTTGATGATCACGAACTGATTTTTCGCAAATTAAGTTGGCAAAATGGAGCCTACCAGAAGTAATATCAATAACATGTCAAGTTAAGATCTAATCAAACAGGTAAAAAGCCACTAGCATTAGAATTCAAACAAAATGTTTCAACAGGTGAGTCTAGAATAGACATAACATTAGAAACATCAGAATCCACCGTAAAAATAGAAGCGTCCATGGTATCATATATGGTGGGCAATTTATCGATTTATTACTAAGAAAGCTTCAATGTTCAGGATTCATAAATCATGTTTTCAGCTTCCTTCTTTATAGATTCAAAGAGTGCAGAAGAAAGATAGCGCTCTCCAAAACTTGGAAAAACCACCTGTAGCCAGTAATGTGATTCTCAAATCAATTATAATTTGCGTACTGAGGAAACTTAAGTTCGAAATTTACAATTATCCAATTAAACTGTAACCCTTGCATTGGATTCCCAATAAGAAACGATAATCAAATACATCAACCCACACATTAACTGATATTCAAAGTTCATTAAACATTAATACACTGAATAACTCATGAATGCCTTTTGATTTTCGATACCACATTTAGTGTAATTTAAGAAAATACTATAATTTAGCCTAGATAAGTGAACAGAAAACCTAGAAAATGATGACTCTACTTTGAGATATGTGAAACTTCTAAATGTTATAATGTTAGATTGAGCAAGAAAGATAACATACCACAATTAGTTTCCCCTCATTTTCTGGCCTCTTGGCAATCCTAATAGCTGCTGCGGCGGCTGCTCCTGATGATATCCCAACCTATAAGAAAATTATTATTACTTCATATGGAATAGAATCACATCGGTAATCCCCATTTCATACTAAAATACAAAAGTCAGATTGAAGTAGCAAAATTTCATTTTTTTATTTCATGGAGAATTTACCAGCAAGCCTTCTTTCAAAGCAAGGAGCTTTGCCATTTCAATAGATTCATCGCCTGAGATCTGAAAAATAGTGCATTTGATAATATGGTCAAACAAGAAGATATAATGTGTTCACATATAAAATTACAGTAAGAAACTTTGGCTGAACAGGAGAGATTTTGCACGAAGATAACATGATCTCCAAAAGAACAAGGTTGTTCCTGGTACAAAATTCATGAGCAAATAAGTATTTTGTACTACGTTTGGCGAGTGATCAACACCTTGTGATGTTTAAAATGGGACTTTGAGCTTCAGATCTCTACTAATAATCAAAATAGAAGAACTACAACCCACCTAGATTCCTCTATTTTGTAATTTTTCTCACATACTTTACTAACACACATTTAAACTCAAATTTATTAAATGCACTACTTTTTCTTGAAACGTTAGATTGAAAATCCAAGTAACCATTAAATCACAACTTTTATAAGCTTCATGATGAAAGACCGACACACACATAAAAACACAAACATGTGTGTATATCATATTAAAAAAATGATATTATCAATGTTCCGTGCCTATCAACTTAAATTTATACACCACACCTTCAAATTATCAATCGATATAGAACTGCGCTTCTAAAACAAAAGACAATTAAAGGCTTTTATATTGGCTTTTGAGGCAATTTAATTGCCTTTAGCCTTCTTTCAAGTAAAAGAAAATTTAAGCGCCTTGGACAATCTAACCGTCTTTTGGGAAAAAAGAACGTTTAACCGCATTCTGGAAGAAAGACTGTTTAACCTTTTTTGAGCAATAAAAAAAACTTAATATTGATTTTTTGTTTCAATTCGAAAAGAATAAAACAAAATGAAGAAGATTCTACAAGAACTATCTCAGAATTTGTGATGATTTTCAATCTTGTTTCATCATTTTTATTTTTATTTTGAATAATTTGCTTTTTATGAGATTGCTTCACTTTCGACAATGTTCTTCTATTTCGATTTTCATTTTATGGAAAATAATTGAAACAAGTCTTGGACGAACAAGGTTTGATACTCTATATTCTGAGATCGTCGATTCTCGTTGGGGCTTCGTAAAGATTTGTATGCTTCGTGTAATATTTTGTTTTGAAAAAAACACGAACCGTACATTACCCTAATAAAAACAATGTAAACCAAAACATTCTTTTTATATCTGCTAGATAGCAGCATGCACAAATGTGTGTTTATTTTTTAATTTTAAGAAGCTTTATTGCCATGTACTAAAAATTTTTACACACTAATATTCACAAGCGCCGACCAAGGCCTAAGAAAATAAAAGCCCGGCCTTACAAACTAAGGCACTGTTCGCAGGCAAAAAATGCCCCGTGATCGTTGGAGACGCGTCCAACGCGTCGGACTTCCCAACGTTCCACACAAGGCATTTGGACCGTTGGGGGAAAAGGTGGAAAATGGTACGTTTGCCGTTTTCCCCCAAACGGCTACTTCTTTTGCTCTTCCTCCTCCTTTCTACTGGGTAGCCCGTGACACTCCATTTACTCCGCCGTCTAGGCACAGTAGGCATACCGAGCATGGCAGTTCTAGCAGGAATGACGTTGGAAGGTCAATCGTACATACAGATTGCTTCAACAATGTCGTACATCGTTGTGTTTACTGGCTCCTATTATGCATGTTGAGCAGTGGAAGCTTATGTTAATTTTTCATAACGAACCTACAAGCTTGGATATCGTCACAAAATTGAGTGATGTAAAAAGTAACAGAATTAATAATGTATGAGTTGAAATTGTTGCGTGGACGTGGTCAGTAGTTTAGTTTGTTTTTTGAATGTATTAGTTTATTTTAATGAAATCAAGCAATTTATTTTTTATTATTTGCAATTATAAAACGCATATTACACAATTAAAGCAAATATTTAATTAACTACAAATCAATTAAATTAAAAATCACATTTCAAGTACTCCGCTCAAATTACCCTTTTCGCATCATCAAATACGTTCCTCTTTCAACCAACTTCTCTGCTCAAATACCCCGCTCAAATTCCTCGCTCAAAAATCACATTTCAGGTACTCCGTTCAAATTATCCCTTTCGCGTCATCAAACACATCTTTCAACCAATTTCTCTGCTCAAATATCCCGCTCAAATGC
Source organism: Allium cepa (assembly GCA_030765085.1). Lineage (NCBI taxonomy): Eukaryota > Viridiplantae > Streptophyta > Magnoliopsida > Asparagales > Amaryllidaceae > Allium > Allium cepa. The sequence goes on along the minus strand of CM060929.1, from coordinate 725,092,943 downwards.
CCAGTTACCGTTGGTCAAGAACTGACCCTAATCCTACCCAGCTCAAATAACACAATACAATCTCTCCACGTCAGTTATTCTCGAGCATTCCATTCAAGCAGCCTCATTGCTTTTCTGAACTTATAACTTCATTTAGCCTTTACTCCTTCCAAACCAGAAATACCCCACTTTCCTGCAACGTATCTCCTCAAAACTTCACAATTGACATCCTTGTGCATAGATCTGAGCAACTGTGCCACCAAAACCAAGTCTTTCTTGGTTTCATCTTGGTTGGTAACTCTATGGCCATGAGCTTTCCACCATGTAGCTTTCATGTACCTCCAAACGATGGATCTGGCCGAGCATGATTCTCATGGAAAACAAACCCAGTTTATCCTCTTTATTTTTAATCCTTCGATTTTTATAAGTGATGGTTCCAACTAAAACATAGATTGCTTTATTTGTGAATGTAGATTTATTTCTACCCTTTGAGAAAGAATGGGTCTCGTTTTTCCTAGATACGAAAGATGAGTAGTTACAAATGCTCAATTAAAAAAAACTATTACTTAGAATGTGAAAAACTACGGCATACATTCAGAATATCAAGTATGTGGTGTTCTGTATTGTCCGTAATGTAGATGTGAGTTCGTTGGTCAAATTTTTGTCCGATTCCGATGATTCCAAGTTGGTATGCAGAAGTTACTGTAGTTTGAAGAAAAAACGACTTATATCTAGCTAGAGTTTAAATATGAGGATGTAACTTGTTATTGTCTATGTACAACCGTTAGTCACCATAGAGAACTATGTCGTATTTTAGGAAAATGAAGTATTCGAATGTTCCGTATTGCCCGTAATGTATATGTGAGTTCGTTAATCAAAATTTCACCTGATTCCGAATGATTATGATGAAATTATTGCAGTTTGAACGGAAAAAAATAGAGACTTTTGTCTAGTCAGAGTTTAGCTATGGAGATGTAAGCCGTTAGTTGCTAAAACTGTTAGTCACATGAAAAACTACATAGTACATTTAGAATATGAATTATTCGAGTATTCCGTATTCTCCATATTGTAGATGCGGGTTTAATGGTAAAGTTCCATCTAATTTCGAGCCAGTATGAATAAGTTTATACGGTTTGAACAAAAAGAATGACTAGTGTCTAGTTAGAGTCTATATATGATTATGTAGCATGTTATTTTCTAAATACAAGTGTACAACTGTTAGTCACCATGAAGAACTACAACATATGTTCAAAATATAAAGTATATGAATGTTCCATACTATTTGTAATGTAGATGCGAGTTCATTGATCAAAGCCTTGTCTGATTCCAAGTCTGTATGAAGAAGCTACCGCAGTTTGAACGAAAAAAATAGCGAATACTGCCTGGTCAGAGTTTAAATATGATAATGTAGTTTGTTATTTGTCAAGTACAACTATTAGTCATCATGAAGAACTAAATGGTGCGTTTAAAACACGAAATATTCGAATGTTGCATATTGTCCATACCGTGATGCAAGTTCATTGGTCAAAGTTCACGCTGATTCCGAATCAGTATAAAGAAGTTACTGTATATTGAAGAAAAAAATAGCGACTTCTGCCTAGTCGAATTGGATACGGGGATGTAGCATGTTATTTGCTAAGTACGACTGTAATTCAATATGAAGAACTATATCGTACATTTGGAATATGAAGTTTTATCTTATTCTGAGCCATTATGAAGAAGTTACTGCAATTGAACGAAAAATATTGCGACTTATGCCCAGTCAGAGTTATTTATATAGGGATGTATGCTGTTATTTGCTAAATTGCTAGTTAGCATGAAGAACTATAGCGTACGTTCAAAATATGAAGTATTTGAGTGTTTCACATTATCCGTAGCGTAGATAATAGCTCATTGGTTAAAGTCTCACCTGATTCGGAGTTAGTATGAAGAGGATACCGCGGTTTGAATGAAAAAAATAGTGACATATGCCTTGTTAAAGTTTAGATATGGGCACTTAATCTGTTATTTGCTAAATACAACTTTTAGTCAATGCGTGGATGTAGCCTTTTATTTCCTTGAATAACACTTTGATCGTAGAATGTTATTTTTAAAATTCCACAAAGACAGGATGGAACATATTCATTTAATTTCTATCATTAGCAGTAAAGATAAAACTAGTGTTCAAAACAATGTTAGAATCAATGTTGTAAATTTCTTCTCAGTCATTACTGAATCTATTTTTATTTTATTTTTTATTGTTCAGTGATTGTCAAATTTAGACTTGAATGTACATAAGAATTGCTATGCATACGTTAAAAAATAAAACCAGTTTTAACTGTAAATATTTGTTATGCATAATAATTGTCATGCTGTGCAAAACAATTACCCAGTAAATATTTGATATAAAAAATTATATTGTAATTATTTGTCTTTGCACTGCCAACATTTGTATTTGTACAATAATACAAAATAAGTGTAAAATTTTGGTGTTGCACCGCAAAATAGATGAGTGCTCTGTAACAAAACTCATATTTTCACAAAAAAATTATAAGGCAAATATTTTCCATGCACGCAGAAATTTAGCGAACTCCACTACAATCCGACGATCTTCGATTTGACACCTCTGGTGGAGGTGAGAATGTCGTCAAATGCGACTCTCAATGGGGAGACGATTGATGGTGGTCATGTGACATAACATCTATTGTGATCATAATCAGCAATTCCAACCAAAAGTTGTCGGAAGTTGATTGTATACAAAGTACCAATGGCGAAAATAAAGCTCAGGTGAGTGCCAAAAGGTGTGAATTCCAACGAGGAACCAACTGATGGTGGTTGGGGAGGGTGTAGATTACAACAAATGTAGAAATCGATGATCAAAAGTTGATCAAACTTATGGTTGTATATGATGTTTACTATAAGGACTAGGAAAATAGGTAAATGATAGGAATGTTCTAGCTAGTAATTTTTGAAATAGGGATGCATGTAAATTTCCAAATTTCAAAAAGAGGGGCGTGAGTTAAGATACAGGCACTCGATCTGTATCTGTAAATGGGTCAGGTCCGCTCCGATAATACTTTTATTCTTGGGGATCTTTAACAACAATCATCTTATTAATACCTTCTTATAAATCTAACTAACCAATCAATATCACAGATGACACGTGAAGTCAAAAGACTCAAAACAGGCCAAGGATTCAAAAAAACTGTCCCCAACAACGTTACATTATGGCAGTGTCCCATGGCATCACACAATATGCACAACTTATTGAAAATCACAACAGAATTATATACCGGAAGAGTTTCATCAATGAGGCTGACATCCAAAACTGGAGGAATATAACCAGCTCCAATCCCCTGGATCTTATGTGGGCCTAACACAGAATAAGAAAAAACGGAAAAATAAATGACAAATGTATGATTAGCAATTGTTATTATTTTGGAAAATGCTAAACCAAAGTAAACTACGTGGTTGCTTGGAACCCACAACTCAGAAGACCATGGTAGGCCCTCGCAAGTCATACTTTATAGTTTTATTAAGCGTAGACAGCTGACACAGCCCTAAAGGTTTAAGAGGGAACACCATAGCAGTTCAGGTAAATCATAAAATGCACCATCTGCGAGTACATTAAACACTCACATGGTACATTATTTTGCAAATACAATGCTTAAAACAATTGTAATACAATGCTTATTTTGCGCGCGCGCACTCCGCTACATCCCATCTACACCTATATGATTTTTCAAGTTAAACAGTTCAAAATCGAACGAAAATTTGTAAATATATTATTACATGCTCAAGATTATCTCCACAAACGTTGGCTAACTTGAATAACCTTATATATTCAATATGATATTTCAACTTTAACTGCTATAGTAAATGTTTTAATTGTTGTTATTGATTCAATATTTCAAACATGTTAGAAGTTTCTAAATGGTCTCATTTTTTGTGGACATTGTGTGTTCTAAATGTAGATTGAACATCCTCAAAATTTTATTTGATTTTTGAATAATGTAGCACTAAAAGCAGGAGTGTAGAATAAGGAGTGTGTGTATGATGAAAGAGATAGAGAGGAGGAGGAGGATCCACATCCCGACGTTTTTGTACCCTCGATTTGTGTCCAAGGCGTTTTATTATATCTATGTTTATCAGAATTTGAAAATTTACTGAATCTTGATCTACACGTCATCAACATTTTCTCAGCAAAAATACGTAATTACGATATTCTTGATGTGCACAATTTTAATTAATTTGCATTAAAGCCTAACCGTTGAGGAATAGTTAGGCTTATGCGTGGAAGCAACCAAAAGGATCTAACTTATCAATTAATTATTAACGACCAATTCAATGAACAATAATCATCAAACAAAGAAAAACAGAAAAGTAAATAACACAAAGATTTAACGCGGTTCAATCAAATTGTCTACGTCCACGGATCCAACAACTATTCTTTATTTCACTGAATAAAGAGAGTACAAAATTATAGATATCAAGGTGAAAAGACCAATCTATAATCACAAATTAAATAATCAATTTCTCCAAAAACTTGTTTGCGCTCAAAACTTCTAATTTAATTTGACTATAGTAATTAGGATTTATTAAAGAAGGATGATAATGGTGGATGCTCTCTCACACACTGTGAAGATGAACACCTTCATTAACATAGACTTAATGAAGGAGTTACTTGAAGATTAAAAAAAATTAAATTTCAGATTATGTGACAACCTTTTCAAATTCCATGATTTGATTTCAATATAAATAGATGACGAAAATCTTGGTTTCCATAAATTTTCTATGTTGATTAAATCTTCACATATAAACTTTTCTATCTTCATATAATAAATCCTTTGACTAATTAATTAATTGACAATTAATTAATTTTCTTTCTCCAATAGGAATCATATGCAACTTTCTTTCGGTAGGGAAGGCGATTCCGGGTCTCCAGGAATATTCGTTCTAATGTTTCATTCAATCCTATGTAGGTGGAGAATTTTGGCTCTCTCCATCATTTCTTAGCTTTTTCTGAATCATCATCAAGTTTCCTTTTTCCTTTACCTTTATTTTTATCCGAGCTTCCGCTCGAAGGCCCTCCATCCTCACCGCATTCACCTCCTTTAACTTCAAATCTATACATTCATCTTCCTGTCGAAGGAATCTCTCAGCTTCGTGAAAGAATTCCCCGAGATCCAGCGGTGGGTCCCGTATCAGAGATACTTTGAAGTCTGAATCCTCTCTGACTACTGAAACTGCTGCCATTAAAACCATCAATGGATCCAGTCGATCCACCGAAGCAACCGCCGCCTTGAACCGAGTTAAGAAAGCTCTGAGTGATTCATCTGTTCTTTACTTTATTGACGTTAACGTCATCACGTTCTTCGGTCTTTTAATATGAACCTGAAACTGCTTCAGAAACCTGTTCACCAATTTTGTCCACGTCCCGATAGAACCATCTTCCAGTTGTCTGAACCATATAGCAGCTATATCCGTTATGTATAGAGGGAAACATCGGGCCATAACTTCCTCCGATGCCCCCCAGCACTTCCATGTGCCTTGTGTACCTCGTCAAGTGATCAGTTGGATCAGCCTTGCCATTATATACCTCCACGTTAGGTAGCTTGAACTCTGGTGGATTCCGAGCTATCCTGATTTCACGAATAAACGGACTCTTGTTTACTCCTTCCAGATCTCTATGGGTCGAACCTCCGCGCATAGTTCGTCTGATAATCTCGGCCAATCCAACACTGTCTGTTAAGGATTGCCCCCCGAGTCCTCGAGAAAATTCTGGTACATACTCTTCATCTCGTGCTCTTGCATCCCCGCCATCATCCTGTTGTGTGGTGTTGACTGAAATCCCTCCATGAACTGGTTCATCGTTATTAGGGGACGTGCCCCCGAGCCTGGGTCCATCCGGATTAGCAAGTGTATGCTAATTTAGGGATTGCGCCTTGTTGAGTTATTCCATTTGATTGCATGTTTGGTCCTCCTACTCCAGCTCCGTGGATCTGAACCCCGGAAGCGCCGGCTGTCCCTGTTTGTCCAACCTGTCCGAGAAGGTTCTGCATCATCTCTTCCTGCCTTTTCAAAAATCCTTCGTACATTGCTCCCATCATCATTTCCATTTCGTCTTGGATGATGAAAGCTGAAGTCTGGTTGGCTCCTAATGAAGCCTCTTGACTTCCTTCATGCTGACTTCTTTCTGCTCTGTCTTCTACTTGTTTGCCTTGTCATAGCTTTTCAGATCTGAATCCCTAAGCCTTCAAATTCAATTTCCAAATGATAGAATCCCTGAGTTCAGGTTCTCAATGAAAGTATCGAAGTGTTTGCGTCCAAATTGGTCACAAACACCCAATTGCCAATGAAAGCACCAGTGCACAATCACAGATTTCAGATAACAAATATGTAGAGAATCAAAAATGAAGAACACTCAGAAAATTAAAAAGAAAACAATAAAAACACAGGATTCATAGTGGTTCGACAATCCGGCCTACGTCCACTTTGAAATTTGATGACTTTATTGATATTCTCTTGTTGATTACAATCGGTTATAACAACGAGTTACAGTTTTGAAATTCGAGTATAACAGCAGCGATGGAGGGCAAAGTTGATTTCGACAGAGTCTGGACGTTTAAGAGCAAAAAAAATTCTTTTTCTGTAGGTTCTGGGGCTCTATTTATAGGTGTAGGAGGTTGATATCTCGCTCAAACTTCGGAGGACTCCTTCTGGCACGTGAGTGGGCCCACGCGATCGACCTAATGAAGTTTCGGCTCGATTCATGATCGATACGAACCAATTTCATATCGATCAAGATTTTGTCCAATGGAGTTGAAACTTGGCATGAACCTTCCTTAGCATGTACGTAAGCTCTTGAAATTTGAAACGTAGCCTCTCCTAGCCTTGATCACCATTTCCTATCGATCCTGCCTTGATTGGAGCTCGATCAAATTTTGACGGCATCGATTGCAATCTTGCTTCCAATCGATTTCCAATCCTGATATTCAACCTTTTCCAGCTAATTTGTTGATATTCCAGCCTTGACCAAAGGGTGGAATAACAGATTGTGCTCAACAAACGACGAGATCAAGGATTTGGATTAGACTAATGATCCGAAGAGGTATATGAATTTGGATATAGACCTGAAGTGGTCCCGGATTTGGATGAAGTGACCCGGAGAGGTCTATGGATTTGGATATGGACCCGAAGCGCTTCCAGATTTGGATAAAATGATCCGAAGAGATCATGAATTTGGTCTACGGATTTGGATATGGACCCGGAACGGTCCTAGATTTGGATAAAAAGATCCAGAGAGATTGTGGGTTTGGTTAATGGATTTGGGATGGATTCAGAATTGGATATCGACTCAGAACAATCATGGATTTCACTAATGATCCAAAGAGATCAAGGGATTGGATTAGCAACGGATTGTGTTTTGGAATGGATAATATGGCGATCAATGGATTACGGGCATCAGATTTTGAATTTATGTCAATACAAAACACGCCTTCCTATCGCAAGGCATGTTTTTAGAGGAGGGGGCAAAGTGTTAACCCATCTTTTACCAAGGCAGTATACATGCATATTTAACCCAACTGATTTCACAATTATGTCGACATTCCTAAACTAGAGGGGCCGGTGCACTTCAATGGCCTAGCAGGTGGTTGGGACCGACGTGTTATGTTGAAGGTATCGGCATGATTGGGCTCGACGTAGGAAGGGATCTGCATGTCTTAATGTGAAAGAAATCGGCATGTTAAGTCGAGTGGATAACAAATGTATACGAGCATGTGAAGCGATCGACGTGCGGCATCTTGGATGGTTCGAGGGTTCGACATAGTGAGGGATCGACATAGAGAGGATTAGTATAGAAAGGTTCGGCACAACATTCTGAGCATAAAGGATCGGCAAAGCACGGATAGGTATTGTTCATGATGGATGGATCGGCCCTGATAGCACTTTAAGGGGTCGGCATATTGGAGATTTGCGATAAGGGATCGGGTGGCATGATATGCTCCCAAGTGTCGATTCGGCATGGTAGGGATTGGTCGGTATAATATGTCCATGAGCACACGATCGGCATAGCACGTGGAAATGGTGAGGCCGGTATACTAAGAAGGGTCAGCATGATGATATGGATCGGCATAGTGAGTTGGGTTGGCCGATCGCTATGGTGGGCCCATGTAGGTGAGAAGGCCATGAAGTCAAAATTTTACCTATAAATACAGCAGGCAGGGCTCTAGAAAAAGGACTTTCATTCTGTTCCTCTTCATCTTCTTCCTGAGAGATACTTTGCCATATTTCTTCTGGAATTTTGGAATGCGATTGTAATTAAATTTTAGTATAATAATCATTCTGGAGTGAACGTAGGCCGGAGTCAGCCGAAGCACTATAAATCTTGTCTCTTTTACTTGCCTTCATTTTAATTTGATTATTCTTCACATTATATTCTCTACATCATATACTATCTATGATCTGTGGCTGGATTTCGGTGTCTTCACGTATAATTGGGTGTTTGTGACCAATTTTGGCACAATCAATTTTACTGAAGAAAGAAAGTACAAAATTATAGATAGCAAGGTGGAGAAACTAACATATAATTACAAATTGAACAATCAATTTCTTCAAAGACTTATTAACTCTCAAAGGCCCTAATTTGATTTGACTATATAAATTAAAGTTTAATGAAGAAGAGAATAATTATGGATGCTCTCTCACACACTATGCAGATGAACACCTTCAACTAAATAGACTTAATAAAAGAGTTACTTGAAGATTAAGAAATTAATTTTCAGATTATGTGACAACCTTTCCAAATTCCTTGATTTGATTTCAATGCAAATAGATGACGAAAATCTTGGTTTCCTTAAAAAAAATTGTTGCTTAAATCTCCACATATAAACTTTTATATCTCCATATAACAAATCATTTGACTAATTAATTGATTAGCTAAATAATTACTTTCTTTCTTCTAAAGCAATCACTCATAACTTTTCTCTTTTTCTTTCTACATATAACCTAATTGATTGATAAGATCAATTAGAATTCTTTTCTCTTTGACAAACAACTGAATTACCCAAATTTAACAATTCTTGCTAGATAAAATCAATGATAATATAAACATTTTTAAATACAATGTATTGCATAATTAATTTTAATGGATAAAAAAGTATCGGAAGAAAAATACTTTTTCGTTGTGATGATATGTAGATACAATAATTTGTCAAATTTCGATAAAATGTAGACATCAAAAAATAAGTTGGCCACAAATCGAAGATATGAAAAAGTCATTATACATTCATATGCATGCATGTATGCATGCATACATATCTATACATGTGTATGTATGCATGCATGTACACATACATATGAACATGTATCCAACATACATGTGTGTAATATATATGTATGTATGTACATATATGCATATCTGTGTATGTATGCATGCATGTATATGCGTGAGTGATCCGCATCTCATCTTTTTTGTATCTTCAATTTGTGCTTCGTTAAAATTTTGATATATATGTTTATATGAATCCGTCAAATTTTTGCATGTATGATCTACTTATCATCAAAATCATCTTTGCAAAAAATATATCGTTATCTGTTATATTTAGACCATCAAAATTAATTATGCAGTACATTACATATTTGAAGTACTTAATATGAGAATTAATTTTAAGTGGGCAATATAGATCAAAATAAGATATTCCACTGATGTCGTTGTACCACAACTACTAAAGATTTTTGGATTTCGATAATCTAGTATATCAAAAACTAAGTCAGGCACAAATTGGGTATACGCACAAAAAGGCACTTTGACCACGAAATCTTTGCACATAAAGGCAGAGGAGGACTTCAAGGGATAAATAAGAGAGAAATCTAGATCCCTCCGATATATAGATATGTATATGTGTATGTATGTATATATAGAGATATATAGATACATATGTACATATACACATATATGTGTATACACACACACACACATATGTACATATATGTGTATATATACATACGTATGTGTGTATACATACGTATGTGTGTGTGTCGGACAGAAATGGATAGGCAGGATAGAAATGGATAGCTGTACTAACCAGGTTTTCCTCCATTTAAAACTGCACTTTCAGCTGGCTCCACGCCATACACCTTGAATAAAATTAACGGTAGGAAAAGATCAGCACATAGTGAATAGCATCATAAAGAACAGAAATCGCATGCCATAAATAATAAAACCCAAACCTTTATATTGGGATTTTGCTCTTTTAAATATCTCCCAGTTCCAGTAATTGTACCACCAGTTCCAATACCAGCAACAAAAGCATCAATTTTTCCCCCAGACCCTTCCCAGATCTCAGGGCCAGTTGTCTCATAATGAACCTACGAAAAGAACAATTTTTATTTTTTTTATCAAAAAAAAGTTTTAAAGAAAATCAAATTTTACTTCAAACGATATTTAAGAAATCTCTCCCTTTCTCTCTCTTCCTTTTCTTTTAGAAAACAATTTTTTTTAATTCAAAATCAATATAGTTTCAGGTATTAAAGCGACAGCCATACCCTTACAACAAAACACGAAACAAGATTCATTTTTTTTACCTTTGGATTGGCTGGATTGGAAAATTGTTGAAGAACGTAAGAGTTAGGTGTTTTTGCAGCAATTTCCTCCGCCTTTTTAATGCAACCTTTGATTCCCAATAATGGATCGGTAAGAACCAACTGACCACCAAAGGCTTTTATGATGATCCTTCTTTCAAGACTAAATGATGCAGGCATTGTAATTATAAGCTTATAACCCTTTGCAGCTGCTATTAATGCTAGCCCAATCCCCGTGTTACCGCTTGTAGGCTCAATCAAAGTACTCTACAGGGTAAACATTCATGAACGAGTTATATGCAAACTAATATGCCATTTTGACGCTAAAGCATGGTAGAGAAATTGATATGATGCTTATCATGTGACTTGCAAGGCAGTTATTTGGTGCAAATTTGTGTATACGGTGTTCAATTTGTATCATACAAAGTAACAGTTTACAAACACTGAACTCAATGACAAACTTCGATCGAAAAGCAAACCTTCATATAACACAAACACACAATAAATTCGATTTGGTTCCATGTTAGAGTATAAAAGAAAGTTCTACACACATTAAAGTATGCCAGTAGGAAAGGTTGTGATTTGCAGTTTTTTGTGATCTGTCATGTTTATATTGTTCTAATTTGGTAATGACATGTGCTAGAAATTTCAGATGGGCACAACTTATATTCTACATACGTTTTTTTTCTTCTTCTTAAAGCTATATAGTGCCCAATAATGTCACATTTGCCTCTAGATCAACGTCCAATATAAATCTAAACTATGTAAAAGTTCGTATATTTGTGTTGTAAACCATGACAATCTTATACTATAAAGTGAAACCTTGGGTCAACAAAGTCAAAGTGAAGCCTTTTTTAGACTCCTAAAAATACCCGCGACTATAACAAACATAATAATTATTTCAAGGTTATTACTGGCAGTACGCATTGTTTGTGGGTTGTTATTTACTCCTCGTCATTCAGCAACACTTGCGGTCTCTTCTCTCTATTCTCTCCGTCCTACAAAGTTTTGTTTTCACCCCCTTTCTTCTCCTATGCTTTCCCCTTTATTCCATTTGTCCACAAATCCTCTCTATTTTATTATTGTTTATTGAATCAGAAGCCTGAGCCTACTGTGGAGAGAACTGGATGATCGTCTACCTCAGCTACTGTAAGATTCTTTTATGTTGTTCAATCATACTTTACAACAAATTATGTTGCTTATATCGAATGAGTTTTCATTATTTATGCTATTTTTTAAATATGTCAACAATGAGTTCATTTGTTTTTTCTCCCAACCATTTTTCTAATATAAAGTTATCTAAAATGAGTTCATTTTTTTTAATCTTCTCCTTATTAACTTTTTTGATATCATATTTATTATTTATCAGTTTTTATGAAAATTTGTGTGGTGCGGTAGGAACGAAGCTGGAATTTGTACATTTTTATTATTATGTAGTAGTAGTATAATAGTTAGTGTTAAAAATTTTGTATTTTGATCATAGAAAGATTAAATTTTGTGTTGTTTGCCAATAATTTTTTTGGACAAATGTACTTATTGCATCATTGGTTGTTGTCATCAATTTTTAATATAGTTTGAAAGAAGTAATTAAGAAATAAATCGTTCAATTATAGCACTATCATTATTCTCATACATCTTTGTACCTAATCGTTGACCATTTATTTTAAAACTAGACAAGTCTTATCTCAAATTTCGTCAAAATGAATACACTGCTGATTCAACATTTTCTTCCCACCATGCTGCGTAGTGCGTTTTGAAATGCAAGATTACAATAATATGTATGGGCATATTTGAAACTAGTAAGTGACAGTACCTGTACTTTAGATGAAAAATAAAATAAAAAGGCCTGTATCATAACTTAGGAGTTGCAATTAGAAGTGGTTTCAAAACACTCCTTTCTTACAAAAGTAACTTGGATCAAAAGGTTTTGTGAAAATATCTTCGTTGCATCCTATGACTTCTGATAGGAGATGAACATTTTGTCTTAGCAAAGCTAGACACAGTTAGTCCAGGAACTCTTTTCTCATCTTATATTGTTAATTCAATACTTATCTATATACAATTCCAAATGTATAGTCAAATGTCTTGGAATGGTAGAATTTTATTGGACATGTCCACCGGATGTGTCTAAGTACTGTAAAGATGTAAAAAGTTATCCTAAAAGAACTCAGCAGATGCTGATATGTGATTAGATTCTATTAGAGAACCATTTGTTTCCACAAAGTCAAATGAGTGTGAAAAATGGACTCATTATATTAACCTCTAGAAATAAAAATGAACTCATTACGTTGATCTCATTATATTAAACAATTATACTGGATGAGATGGGCACTTTTGTGGCTAAGCAGATGTGGATTATAAGATGCTAAACTTATTATCACATATATATAATCAACCCGCAACGTGAAGGAATGGTCTTTTACCATTTGTACATGTTAAAATATATTAATAGTTCCTTGTGTGACTATTCTCAACAGTTCCAATGCCAAAATTCAAGGGTTACAAATTTCAATAGTGTATGCAGTTAAGCCATCAACCAAATGAAAATCAAAATACATCACTAACCACTCCAGGTGTAATGAGGCCTTTCTCCTCTGCATCACTGATCATGCTCAACGCAATCCTAAATTTAAATATTCATGAAGATGAAAAGAACAACTTCTAGATTCAAGAAATCAAATGATTTAAATAACGAAAATCGAATCAAAATAAATAACTATACCTATCTTTGACGCTAGAGCAGGGCTCCATGATCTCTAACTTAGCAGCAATTCGCGCTTTACATCCATCAACTACATGGTTCAGATACACCAATGGAGTGTTCCCAATCAACTGTTCATTGAAAAAGAAACAAAATTTGACTACTACTAATAAAAAATGAATATGATTCAAAATACAATGGGATTGAGGAGAATACCTCAGTGACATTTTGCGCAATCGAGTCGGAATCCATTTTTCAGAGAAAAGTTCAGTGAACTAAAAAAAATATCTGAAAGAAAATGAAAAAGAAATAAAATGTTGTGCTTCTGTTCTGAACATGGGCGGTGAATCTTACTGTCAGTAGTTGGAAACTTTTGATTAATGGGGTTTCCCAAAATCAAGCTGACATTACATAAACAAATAATATTTTATAAAAAAGTGAGAGTGGAAATCAAGCTGACATTACATAAACAAATAATATTTTATAAAAAATTGAGAGTGGTTTGAGATTAAAAAACAACTATTTACCAACTTTTGCGATAATTGGGCAGTAATGCTTCAAGGACCAAATGCACAGTAAGGAATTGTGTCCGGGAGGGAAGAAGGGACTGCTATATAGTTTTCTTTCTCAATCCAACGGCTGTTGTTGATTCGGGCGTTATTTCACACAAATTTCTTCGGGCTTTATAGCTTTGTTCATAAACCCATGGTTTAGGTGATATTATGTTCTACGAATACACAGTTCAATTTCAAGAGCACACAAGCCTCTTTGAATTTAGAAACTGAACAGTCTCCAAATGTATATTGTCTACTGCTATTATATTAGTATTAACAAGTTGTCTTTCAAATGCGCAGAAGCCCCTAAATTATTTTGTGAAATGAACGATCGTCTTTTCTTCATTCTTTCTATTCGTATCCTTCTCCTCCAAAATCTAAATATTAATGCCTTCAGATTTGTGTCATTCCAATACATCGGCGTCGACCTTTTCTTTCCTTTGGTAACGGTCACTAGGCCCTACAGCTTCAAAACTCTACCCGACCCCTTACAGCTCCGACCCTCTAATCGTCGCACTTTTATCTTTTCCACCTTCTTCCTTGCGTCCACATCGACAATAGGTAACCATTAATACCTAATTCACAATTTTCTTTCTACTTTTATCTCTACTAAATTAATCTTCTTGCTGCTGAAGCATTTTAATATTTCTCTTCATCTTTATGCTGCCGCGCTTGAGTATCAGGCAGTTTATTGCTGCCTCGAACGTCCATATCTCCTATTGTTTAGGTATGCTGTGACGACCCGTAATTTTCGAGCATTTAAAATCAGAATATTTGATTGATTTTAAATATTCAATAGAGTAATTTTAACTTGAATAACGAATATTACAATTTATTTGATGATTAAATCATTGAATTAAATAATTTGAAATTGGGTAAAATGTCGAATCTGGAGTTTTAAGCCTGTTAATAATAATTTGAAGGTTTATAAAATTTATATTGATAACGTTGAGGATAGTAGAAGTTGTAAAATTAAATTTAACAGTGATTTGTTCAGTTTTGACATTTTATAGTTTAAATTGAATTTAAAAATAGCCTTTCGAGGCACAGTCTCGGAATTCAACGAAAACAGTTCCATTGAGTCCGTAATATGGAACTATTATCAGATTTCGAATTTTATAGCATTCGGAATCATCGTGTGAGCGTACGAGATTAAAACGTCTAGAAAATAATTAATCGTTTGATTTAAATATCTTACATCTTTTCACCTATCGAAATCTTTTCCCATCAGCCACCATATATTCCTGAGCTGCCGACTTCTTTTCGTACCATGTTTCTCCTTTTTACAACATCACGCCACCCCCCTATTTCTTTAATAATGGAACTAAATCCCCTTCCTTCAAATCAAAATAAAATCAAAGATTCAGAAAAAAATGTCCGATCGAAAATCATATCTTTCCTCTTCTTATTTGCAAATTCAGTTTGAACGAGAGGGAAAAAAAGGGGGAAAAAGAAAATAACGGAAGACCGAACCAATTTTCCAAATCGATGTCTCGTTCGAAGATGGGCCGTATCGTTCAAAATCAGGGGGAAACGAAGCGTGACAGAGGGAATCTCGAGTTCGAGATTCGATTTGGCATCGGCGACGCTATTTTTGAGAGGGGGGTACGGCTTGGGATCGCGCACGCTAATCAAATCGAGGCTCACGGCAACTCCTGAAGAGAAGGCATATTCGCGACGCTCGAGGTGGAACAGGTGGTCGGCATGGTTCAGTTTTTCAACCAGGCACCGAAGGAATGGGTTGTTGGGGAGCTCGTCTCATCTTGTTGTCGATGGGTTCGAGCTCGAAATTGTGGGCATGGGTTGGTCGAGAGTGTCGATCGGGGAAGAGGCAGGCTGTTCGTCAGCGATTTGGTGAAGGTATATTCCGTGTTAGTTTAATTTTAGCATAGACCTGTTAGTATAATCTCAGTAAATAGGAAGTATATTAACAGATATGTATGTATAAGGCTCTAAAAAAATTAAAAAAATAGGAAAAGAAAATAAAATAAGATAAATAAACTTATATACATTTTGATCTACTTGTTGATTTTAAAAATAAAATATATTATGGAGGTAGATTTGTTTAGTTGCAAAAAAAAATATTAAAAAGGAAAATTTGTTTAAAATCAAATTATTAGCTTAAAACCCAAATTCTTAGTTAATTAAATAAGTAGATGGAAATTTAATTGTTTAATTGATTCGAATATTAATAAAAATTCTAAATGTTTATACAAGGTCCAAAATTGGGAGATAATGGTCGAGATGGAATTGGATTGCCAAACGAAAAACAAAAGGTGAGTTAATCTCACTCAGTTAAATTTAAATGATTAAATTTAAATAATTGTTTGAATGGTTGAATTGATTGATGTGCTATAGTATGGTACATTTTGGAATTGGTGTATTATATTGTACTAACGTCCGTGGATGCAGGAAAAACAGGTTGGAGGGATCCAACTGGATCCCTCAACATTTATTTAAATTATTTAATACTCTCTATTATGATTATTTTATATTCTGTGATGAATATTGTTGATAATTGGAATATTGGATGTTATGCTTTACCTGAATATATTTCGGTGCACTAAGTTATCAAGATATATAGAAGTGGATTTTGGAAATAAAATGAAAAGAATTTGTAAGTGAAATAATTATAGAAAATTTAAATAAATTAAGAATAAATTGGATAAGAATAATAGTAGTTTTAAATGCTAATAAATAAATTCTGTATATGGAAAGGAAAATTTGAATAAACAGAAAGTTAATGAATTTTAATCTTCAGTGATATTATTTAAAGAACAAAACATTTATTAAAATTTAAGTTTTAAATTATTGAAAAGAATAAAGAAGAAATTGGAAAAAACTGAAATTTGTTTATTTCAGTTAAAAGATTCAAAACTAAACGGAAAATAATAATAATAATAAAGTCCATAATAACGAACCTTGAAATGAATTAAGGAAGTAAAGATATTTATTTCAAAGGGAATAAAATGGAAATCAATTTGGGAAATTAATTTATTTGATTGAAGTTGGAAATTCTCCTTGAATAACCAAGTACGTTTTCAAAGTGAATTTTTAAATATAAGTTAAAAGTTTACTAGTTGTTTTAAAAAGCAAGTTTTTGGAAAATTTCTTATTTCTAATATTTAAATTCTAAAATAAGTATTTTTTTAATCTATTATAGCAGTAATTATTTAAAAAGCGATTTAGTATCTTGTTTTTAAAAGTAAAAATCTAGTTTTATATTTTATTAAATAACCTTAGTTTCAAATATTCATATAGTATGTATTTTTAACAAATAATTGAAGTAGTTTAACTTAAATGTTCTAAAGTATATTTCAAAGTAAAGTGTTTAAAAAAAAATTTAAAAAAAAAATCTAGTTTTGTGCTTGGTGATTTCAGTGGAGATAGAAAATATTTGGGAAAGTTTATTCTGGAAAAGAAAGATGTTTTGAAACTGTTTTCAAAAGGGTTGAAAATAGAAATATATCTTGTGAAGATATTTTTAGATTAATAAATAATTTGGGGAAAATTATTTATTGGTTGATGGTTGTTTGTGAATATTAATTGATAGTTAAATAACCGACTATCAATATTGGCCAAATACGTTGATCGTTTCGAAGAGACCGGGATCGAGATTTATTTCTCGAAAACCACTTCGATCCGGTTTGTACGTTTCGTGGAAAACGATTTTGGATTCGAAGTTGGAGCAGTGAAGTGCAAGGGCTAATCGCTACTAATCCTGAGGATATTTCCGAAATGGATGTAGTAGGAATAGTGCCTTCGGTTCCGTTCGGACCCGGGACAGACTTGTATGGACGAATGCTTTCGGAACATCGTCAGGTGGGCGATGGGCATTCTAAGGGATATGTTCTAAAAAGGTAACGCTTAGCCTCAAGCCTCATCAAATGGGAATGACTAAAAATCAGGGGTTATGCAGCAAGGCTAGGTGGGTAGCATCCAAGCAGGGTGAGGTCATCCCTGTCTAGATGTCCTTTTTTATTTCGGCTTAGTAGGCGGTTGCTGATCCCAACCGCGGGGTGATCTCACTCGGGATTATCCAGTAAGGGGTAGTCCCGGTCTTGTGTTGCAGGAGAGCGGGCGTACTCCTCGGTACTGTGATCTAGGCCACATACTGTGACAGGTGGTACCCCAGTGCCTAGTCATTAGTTGGAAATCCATTCTCCCTACGAGCCTTGTATGAGTTTTGTTTGTATTACCCACTCTGTGGCTAGTAGCTGGAATTTAATGAACGTAACAGTTTCGGCTATTTTATAAGTATTTGTATATAGACCCTATTATAATATTAGAGGATTTCTATAAAAAATGTTTTAGCTATCGTAAGGTAAAAACCCGACATGTTTATTTGTGGCGTGGTCTTACGAGATGCTTTTGCTTTCAAATGACTTTTGAAACTTTAATAATCAATTGGGTGTGATTTTCTCACGCTGGTATTCCAGATTGACTCGGGTATTACTTAAGTGTAATGCTCGGGTCAGACCGAGTATTATAGAATACAGGATATGTGCTGTGGAGCTCAGGAGACGAGCAGGATGATGATACGTACTCCCGTACTTGTTTATCTATATATATTCCGCTGAGTTGAGTTGTTGTGTATCCATTTGTATGATATTGATGTTGAGCTGTGATTGATGTACTCTGATGATGTAATATATAAACAGAGATATTTGATTTTTGAGTAAAGATCATTTATTATCTATTATATTTTATTCCGCTGCGATGGTTAGATTCTGTTGTTGTTTTCTTTTTTCTTCTTCTACCTCTTCTTCTTTAACCCAAATGGTTCGTATTTCTGTACAACTTGAGTTGATTTAGGTAGAATAGTGTTGACTCAAGGGGTATAGATTGGCGGGCTGTTACATATGCTATTATTGTTCTCCCTGATTGGTTAATTTTTTCGTTCCTTTCATTCTAATTGAATGTGTCTCTATTTTTTTACGATCTGCATATGTAACAATCGTGATTTTTAACTACCGTCGAAATAAAAATTTAAAATAGAAATTAAAAAATAATTTTTTTGCAAAGCAAATCCATTTCTAAATCAGTAAATTCTTTCCAGTGGTGCATGTATGAAATGTATGGCAATATGCCTTCACGTGTGTAAATAAATTGGACAATTCAAAAAGCAAAAGTGAACGCATTAACAAAGTGGAACATCATTTTTGCATTGCTGTCACCACATATTTATAAAAAAAACATGAGAACACCTTGCTGTCAACAATATTTCTAAAGCAAATGAAACACCTTGTTGTCCATCATTGTTTTAACAGTTGAATACTTTGCATCTGCTCTCACCATTGATTTTTGTGCAGGCCGTGTACTTACTCCTACTAGTGCACGTCTCTAATTAAATGCACTTGTACCTTGTGTGTGTCATTACATCTTCATTTTTGGACTTGTATACATTTTGAAAAGAGGAAAGCAAGCTGTATCTTTCAATTCGTTCTCATTTTTTTGAAGTAGCAGTTCATTCTTTGGTTGTAAAATATTTCCGGCAGCTCGGTGAGAAACTTTAATGGCGGTTCCAATATTCTCGCTCCACACCGTTCTAAGTTGCTTCTGATCTCAGTTGTTAGTGTTTTCGAAGCAAATCTAAGGTGAGTGCTACACTCACGTCTCTAATGTAAAAACTACTTTGCCTGGCATTTTGTTCATTTCATATTTCGTGCAAAGATGTCGCCTTCATTTGCATTTTTGTCGTGCATTTCGAAACTACTCACTAGTTATCACTGTGCCCTTTGTGTTACATTTCTTTATTTACTAAAATCTGTTATATGCATTTGTAACATTTTGTTACAGGCATTTCATTTTGTTTACTATAATGCAATACACAAATCTAAGTAAATTTTTAATTTGCATACCTCATTATTGTATACAAGTATGGGCAGTGCGGACCAAGTGCAGGTCATCCTTTTTAGCAACTCTAATTTTGGTACTTCGTTTCATGGCGTGCATGAAATATTGAGTGTATTTCACAAGGTGTGACCTGACCATTGTATCTTCCTTCATTCTTGCGTGAAAAATCAGGTTTCAGGCATTTTAAAGTTGACGCATACATATAAATGAGTTTTAAGTTATTTGTTTTGCTCACTTCACTTATGTGCCAAGTTGAAATGCATTAAGCAAGCCCAGAAAAATTGTTTCGTGTGTTTAAAGTATGTACTCAGGCAAAGATGTAGTACACTAAATATAAGTCAAGTCTTGTGGGAAATTTTTTGTCCAATCCAATTTTGTGTATAAATGTATACACAAAATCAAGTTCAGGTTGCATTATGCAGAGTAAGTCCAGGTCACTTATTGGGTTGGCAGATCCCCTTCTTGCGTGCATTCATGAAATTAGCTTTGCCTCGGGTCACTGTGTCATATACATTGCACACGTGCATTCATCTTGGTGCATTTCAAAACTTCATCAGTGCATGCATATTAAACTATGTCCAGTCCTTTTAAATTGCAAACCAAGTGCATGCATATTAAACTATGTCCAGTCCTTTTAAATTGCAAACCAAGTGCATGCATATTAAAATACGTCCAGACCATTATATTAGGATGTACGTGCATGATTGAATTGCTTTGAAAATGGGTCAGTGTTTTAAAAACATGTTGTGTGAAAAAAAAACATGTTGTGTGAAAATGGGTCCAAGCTTAAAAAGTTGCAGTCCAGAGTGTTTATAATATAGTTTGCGTGCAATGTGTCCAAAACCATTATTTAACTTGCATGCAAAATGCACCAACGTGCATCACCCAAAAATGTGTCTAAAACCATTATTTAACTTGCATGCAAAATGCACTAACGTGCATCACCCAAAAATGTGTCCAAAACCATTATTTAATTTGCATGCAAAATGCACTAACGTGCATCACCAAATAAAATGTTATCCAAAACCATTATTTAACTTGCATGCAAAAATTATATTGTGTACATGTATTCATCCCGGTCACTTTTATTATTTTGTCAATTTCATTTTGTGCATACTCGGTTTTAATTCGTGCATGTACATTGTAGTGCACGGGTATATTGAGCAGTGCAATATTTTTGAATTTATAGTGGTGCAGTCCATTATTTAATTCGCGTTGAACCGGTGTTACGTTTTAAAACATATTTTACGCCGTTGTAAAAATAACGGAAATTTTTACGTTGGTAGTATATTTTTGAAGCGTGTTGTTTTAATGATATTTTTGACGAATAAAAAAATTACTGTTGTTTCGACTTTAGTAACCGTCAATTTAAAGTGAATTTTTAAACGGTTATCCCGCAACGCTGATTTGGTATCCGTTTTTACGGTGTTTTATGAAACGCAATTTACTCGTCGAAATTGCTATAGTTGTTGCTGTTTTAATCACATGTTTTAAGAATCGTTTAAAAAAAAAAATTGTTTCCAAATTTTTGCAGTTTGCGCTTTCAAAAGAACTAGGAAGCGATTTAAACGCTTCAACAAAATTGAGGACTATGAACCCTTACTTTTACTCATTCGCTTAATTCTGGACTTGTTCATCTGGGAACGTAAAATGTTAATTTTATAAAATACACAATTTTGCACTTTCAAGGAAACGATGAAGAGATTTAATGATTTAGCCAAAGTGCAGAGTATGGAACCACGCTTTTACTATTTCGGTTAATTCCGGACTCGTTAATTGAAATATTTGCTGTTTGATGATTATGATGATTTTGTTGGGCTTTTAAGCCATTCTGTTGGACCTTCGAGTCATCGATGGACCTTCGGGTCAATTACCAGCACTAGACCTTCGGGCCACTCTGTGGACCTTCGGGTCATCTGATGGGCGCCAAAAATTATAGTACTTGGTAGGCTTCGGCCATATGAGATGCACGTGCAGCGTAGCTAAAACTCGCCATCTGCTAGGATCGATCCATCTTTTATGTTGATTTTCTAGTTATCTTATTTTGATTTCTAGATTCTGTGTATTGCTGTTTTAAATTCAATTGTGAATTTAAAGTTGATTTTGATGATGTTTAATGAGATTTCTTCCTTTAAACTATGCTGATTACAAATTTGTATAGTCTCATTCGAGATTATTGATTTTGATGGAGTTTAAATTGAGATTTCTTCATTTAAACTATAGTGATTATTTATGTTGAATAGTCTCATTCAAGATTATTGATTTTGATGGAGTTTAAATTGAGATTTATTTATTTGAGCTATGTTGATTATCTATGTTGTATAATCTCATTCGATATTATGATTGTTTGCTTAAGTGTTGTTTATCATACACTTATTTCTGAAGTTTAAATTCGACTGATCCGTTTATTATTTTCTTTTAAATAATACTCGGGTCAGACCGAGTTATTTCAGGATAATCGTAATCTCTGATGCAGTTGCTGCTTCAGCTTTTGGGATTTCACATCATCTTTTGTCTAGACTTCGAGGTGTTCTTTTTGGTGCATTAACTATCATCTCAGTAGGTTGATGTCTTGTATATGTACATTTGGTTCATGTGAACCATCGATCGTTGCAGCATGTATTCCAGACTTGTCTTTCGCTATATATCTAATATTTCTGTTCTGATGTAATTATACTATCTGTATTTGTTGTTATTATGAGTTGTTCTGAATTTTCCTTAAGCCATCATAGTTTCGTTTTAGATTTGGATTGAATATATATCTTTGGGAGTAATTCACACAACTCCTATCGATGTAATGAATACTCGTCTAAGGCATAACTTACGGATGGTCGCTTCTAACAAGCCTTATTCTTCGCAATAGCAGACATTATTCCTTATAACAACCTTTGTTATTGTGAGCATAGAGGTGGGGCGTCACAGCATATCTATTCTTTTTGATTGAATGTTGCTTGAGTTGCTCAATTGTGAGTATCAACTGTTCATGCTGGGTTGATTGTATCTATGTTCTTTTAGAATCATCAATAGTTATTTCATTTCACTAATTTCTGATATCAATATATATATATATATATATATATATATATATATATATATATATATATATATTTGCTCCAATCTAAAATTCATAGATGGCACACTTAAGTTCATGTGGTTTGTGTGACGATGTGATGATCTCAGGGACCCAACATCTTCCTTCATGCCTTTTTTTTTCCTTTTCATTGTTTTGTCTATATCCTATGTTAATTTAATTTTAGTTTGACATGGCGTGAAATGAAGGATCTAAGTAAAGTTTATACTGATTTTTAGGTGATACTGCTATTATCTTTATGAGTACGTGTGCCTAATTTTTTTCCTTTTACATTAATACAATATGATAAAGAGAGTAAAGAACAAGCATTTTAATGTTTAGTTCATAACAAATTATGCCTTTTATAATTGTTTTGTTTTATTAGATGAGGATCTAAAGTTTAAAAGTTTCCACCCAGAGATTACAACAAAGTAAGACAATGACAGGTAATTTCTCTTTGATTGTATATAGCATGTGTTGATTTTAGGGTATCAAATTTATAGTTTAACTATTCTTTTCTTATAAAGGTGTAGTTTTGGATTCTAAATGTTTATTGCTGAGATCCATAATTTACTAAAAAAATTAATGAGTGCTGATTTTGGGAGTCAGAACCTAACACCTTCATTTTATCTAATGCAACTTCAAAGCATATGTTTGATCAACTTCAGACTCGCCTAAAATCCCTAAATTGAGCATATAAATATTAATTAGTTAAAATTTATTTCACAGGTGGTACATAACATTTTTAACAGAATAGAGTTATTGTGACGACCCGGAATTTTTAAGCATTTAAAATTGGAATATTTAAATTGATTGTAAATATTTGAAAGTTAAATTTATACTTGAATTCAAATTTCATATCACTATTTATTTGATAATATTGAACTATTGAATTTAATAATTTGAAAATTGGGAAAGATGTTGAATCTGGAGTTCTAAGCCTTTTAGAAATGATTTAAAGGCTTATAAAATTTATACTGATAACACTGAAGGTAAAAGAAGTTGTAAAATTGAAATTAACAGTGGTTTGTTCAGTTTTAGAATTTTATAGTTTAAATTGAATTTAAAAATAGCCTTCCGAGGCACAGTCTCGGAATTCGACGAAACTAGTTCCATTGGGTCCGTAATATTGAATTATTGTCGGATTTCAAATTTCGTATTGATCGGAGTTGTTGTGTGAGCGTACGATGAGTAAACGCGTGAAAAATTAAATAAAACTTTAATTGATCAAATCAATGTCATCGGTGCCTTCTTAAACACGCTTCTCTTTTTAATATCTACGGCCGACACGCAGAAACAATTTTGCACGCTAACGTCTTTTCCTGTCTCTCCCTTCTTTCTTTACAAACGTAGGCATATTCAAAAGAAAATTGGAAAGCTTCAGGAAAATAGAAATTTTAATAGCCGACCAAGTAAATTCGTTTACAACTTCCCTTCTCTTTCTTTTAAGCAGCCGAGTTCCCCCTTTTGTTTTCTTCAAATCAACGAGATCTACTGCTTTTTTTAAAAAAAAAAGAGAAGAAAGGCGCGCGAGCGCCTGAAATCGTGGCCGAGCAAGGCTAGGGCCTGATGAAGCACGGAGGCTCAATTTGATTCAGGGGTAGGAGAGCGACGTCGAACTCGAGCAGTTGGAGATGCGGCAATTGAGCAAGAATAGAGGAGGCGGCCGTCGAGCGAGGTTGTATCGCGATTGGGTTTTCGATTTGGGTAAAGCATCGCGTACAAGAACATCGCGCGCACAGTGGTAGGGTTTGGGATGGTCTCGGATTTGACAAAGTTCGATCAATGGCGACTGTCACGGTATGATGGAGGAGGGGTGTCACGTTCGAGTTAGGGTTTGCGGCTTGTGGTTCTTGATCGTGCGGCCTCGACTTCTAGCTTTTATGGGTAAATTCTGGATTTGTTTCTGTGGATTTGTTTAGTTAGTTTTAGGATCTAAAGTGTTTAGTTATATATAAAAAAAATATAATTATAAATAGGATAAGTTACAGTAAGGTGTAATTTAAATTTTGTTTTAATTAAAATTAATTTATATATATATGTATATACTCAGTAAATACAAAAATCATATTTTGCTTATTTATAAAAGGAAATTTTAATTATAGTAAAGTAATTAAATACAGTTTATATATATGTATCTTCATTTTAAAATATGTAGATTAACAGAATATATTTCCATTTAAAGGAATATTGAATATAACCATGTTTGAAAACCCGTGTAAAGTTAGAAAATTCTTATTTTATATATGTATATGAGATTTCCGAAATAAGAGTTTATAAAATAAATTAAAAAAAAAATGTTTAAACTAGCTTATTTTATATCTTCAAAGGGGAATTTAGTTTAAACGAAACAATTAACTAATTAAATTTATTGAATGGTAGTTGATTATTCAGTAGTTGATTATTCAATCGGTTCAAATATTAATAAAATCATCTAACATGTTTATTCAAGGTCTAAATCGTGAAGGAAACAAGCCGTTTTGAAGTGGATTGCAATAATAGCAAAGGTGAGTTAATCTCACTCAGTTAATTTAAATTTAAATTTAAATGATTAAATTTAAATAATTGTTTGAATGGTTGAATTGATTGATGTGCTATAGCATGGGATATTTTGAAATTGGCATATTATATCGTGCTAACATCTGTGGATGCAGGGAAAAACAGGTTGGAGGGATCTAACTGGATCCCTCAACATTTATTTAAATTATTCTATACCCTCTGTTGTGATTATTTGCTATTCTATGATGAACTTTATTGGAATACTGAATGCTATGGTTTAATTGGTTATGATTGGGTATAATGAATTTTCAAAAATATATAAATTAGATTTTGAAAAGAAATTAAAAGAAGTGAATTTGTAAATAAAATAATTATAGAATAAATAAATAAAAAATGAATTGGAAAAGGAATGAAGTGACTGTAAAATTCTAATAAATAGATCTTGAGTATAGAAAGGAAATTTGAATAAACAGAAAGTTAATGAATATTAAATCTTCAGTGATATTAATTAAAAGAAGAAAATATTTATTTAAAATTTAAGATTTAAATTATGGAAAAGAATAAGGAAGAAATTGGGAAAATCTGGAATTTATATGTTTCCGTTAAAGGATTTGAAATCAAACGGAAAATAATAACAATAATAATAAAATCCATAATTAATGAATTTTGAAATGAACTGAGTAAGTAAAGAAATTTATTTCAAATGGAATAAATTAGAAATCAATTTGGAAAATTGATTTAACCGAATGAAGTTAGAATTTTTCTATGGATAACCAAGTACGTTTTTAAAGTAAATTTTTAAATATAAATTAAATGTTTTAAAGTTTTTTTAAAGAAAGCAAGTTTCGTAAGTTTATTATTTCTATTATTTAAAGTCTAAAGTAAGTATTTTCTTTAATCTATTCTAGCAGTAATTATTAAGAAGTAACTTAGTATTTTGTTTTTAAAAAAAAGTAGAAATCTAGTTTTATATTTTATTAAGTAACCTTATTTCCAAATATTCATATAGTATGTATTTTTAACAAATTATTAAAGAAATTTAACTTGAATGTTTTAAAGTATATTTTTAAAAGTAAATGTTTTAAATTAATTTAGAAAAATCTAGTTTTGTGCTTGGTGATTCCAGCGGAAATAGAAATATTTGGAATTTATTCTAAGAAAGGCAGATAGTTTTGGAAACTGTTTTCAAAGGAATTTGAAAAGTGAAAATATATCTTGTGAAGATATTTTTTGAGATAAATAAATAGTTTGGAAAATTATTTATTGTTTGATGGATGTTTGTGAATATAAATTGATAGTTAAATAACCGACTATCAATATTGGACAAATGCGTTGATCGTTTCGAAGAGACCGGGATTGAGATTTATTTCTCGAAAACCACTTCGATCCGGTTTGTACGTTTCGTGGAAACGAGTTTGGATTCGAAGATGGAGCAGTGAAGTGCAAGGGCTAGTCGCTACTAATCCTGAGAATATTTCCAAAATGGATGTAGTAGGAATAGTGCCTTCGGTTCCGTTCGAACCAGGGACGGACTTGTATGGATGAATGCTTGCGAAACATCGTCAGGTGGACGATGGGCATTCTAAGGGATATGTTCTATAAAGGTAATGCTTAGCCTCAAGCCTCATCAAATGGGAATGACTGAAAATCAGGGGTTAAGCAGCAAGGCTAGGTTGGTAGCACCCAAGCAGGGTGAGGTCATCCCTGTCTAGATGTCCTTTTTATTTCGGCTTAGTGGGCGGTTGCTGATCCTAACCGCGGGGTGATCTCACTCGGGATTATCCAGTAAGGGGTAGTCCCTGTCTTGTGTTGCAGGGGAGCGGGCGTACTCCTCGGTAAGGTGATCTAGGCCCCGTACTGTGACAGGTGGTAACCCAGTGCCTAGTCATTAGTTGGAAATCCATTCTCCCTACGCGCCTTGTACGAGTTTTGTTTGTATTACCCACTCTGTGGCTAGTAGCTGGAATTTAATGAATGTAACAATTTCGGCTATTTTATAAGTATCTGTATATATACCCTGTTATAATATCAGAGGATTTCTATAAAAAGTGTTTTAGCTATCGTAAGGTAAAAACCCGACATGTTTATTTGTGGCGTGGTCTTACGAGATGCTTTTGTTTTCAAAGGGTTTTTGAACTTTAATAATCAATTGAGTGTGATTTTCTCACGCTGGTATTCCAGACTGACTCGGTGTTATTTAACTGTAATGCTCGGGTCAGACCGAGTATTATAGGATATAGGATATGATGCTGTGGAGCTCAGGAGACGAGCTGGATAACGATACGTACTTCCGTCCTTGTTATATATATATATATATTCCGTTATGTTGAGTTGTTGTGTATCCAGTTGTATGTTATTGATGTTGAGTTGTAATTGATGTACTCTGATGATGTAATATATAAACAGATATATTTGATTTTGAGTAAAGATCATTTATTATCTATTATAATTTATTCCGCTGCGATGGTAAGATTCCGTTGTTGTTTTTTTTCTATTTTCTTCTTCTACCTCTTCTTCTTTAACCCAAATGGTTCGTATTTCTGTACAACTTGAGTTGATTTGGGTAGAATAGTATTGACTCAAGGGGTACAGATTTGCGGGCTGTTAGGTTGGTGATAACCTTGGCTCTGGTGGGAACTACTCATTTCAATTAGAGTCCATAGTACTCTAAAATGAGTTTGAGCGTATTAATAGATATGAGTGCGTATTTGTTAGTGAATATAAATTGTTTTAATATTGTGTTGGTTAGTTTATTGAGTGGCATATGAACCTTCGTCGACACAGTCTGCGCAACTGTATTGAAGGGGTTTCTAAACACTTGAATAGAACAGTTCGACATGGTATTGTTCAAAAATGTGGGTAAATGAAATAATTTTACCCAAAATATATTTTTGATATAAAGAAAGTTTTTGTAAACTATTTTAGCTAATATATGGTTGTGTGGATGTTAGGAAGAATAATATTAAAGCATTATCGTTGTTAAGTGAAAATTTAACTAGAAATTGAAATATAACTAAAGTTTAAGGAAATAAATTCATTATAAAATGAAATTTATAAATATGAATTATAAATGTAAATTATGAATTGAAATAGAATTAAATGGGAATGTGTATGAGCATAAACTATACAAATGCATTATAGTTAAAATTTGAATTAAAACAGAATTTGAAACTTTAAAATCCCGGAGATTTGGAAGTATTTGAAGATAAATAATAGTATTATTGTTTTGGAGGTATTTCTGAAAGAAAATGTGTTTTGAATGAATTTTGAAAGTGATATAGCATTGAAATCACTTGGATTATTGGAAAGTAATTCTGATGATGACGGCCGCACCGTCAGTGTTCATTTTCGAATTTCTAAGTGCCAGATTGCTGCAAAAAATTGGTTTGTTCAGGAAAGTTGGTTGTTTTTTTTTAAAGTCTCAAAAGAAATTTGTTGGTAATAAAACCAGGATTGGTTTGACTTTTGAGAAAGTGTGATTTTGAGGTGTTGGAGATTTCAAAGTGATTTGAAACCAAAAGCCGGGAGTTTAAAAATCCTGATGAAATAGTTGTAAGCTTATAAATTGAGATGATTTTTAAATCAGGAAGGAAATATAAGCTTTGAATGTCAGAAATTTAAATTTAAAGTGAAAAGTTAAAAATGAAATTAACTTGGATTGGGAAATAAAAATTTAACTGGATTGAAATAAATTGAATAAGCTGAAAATAATATCCAGTTGTATTCGAATCAAGTTGAAATCGAATTGAGTTAAATAAAACCGAGTTAAAATAAAATTGAATTGGAATAAGAATTCAATTGAATTATTGAATGGAATTAGATTCTTGCCTAAATAAATGGAAAATAAGTTGGATAAGGATTGAATTGAAATAAATAAATCAGAATAACTTATAAGAGAAATTAAAAATCCATAGAAATAAAATATGCTTGGGCTATAAATAAACAGAAGGCTTGAGTTAAAAATAAAAGATGAACATATTCAAGTCTATAATGAATGGAATTGTGTAAAAAATAAGTTGTGACTTATAAAATTGAAAATGGAATACAAAATCCAAAATAAATATTGTTTGATGAATTGAAAAATAAAATGAAGATCAAAACTTGAATTATAAAATAAATTGAACTTAAGAAAATTAAATGAAGTGATATTTGAAATTAAAAATCAAGTATTGAACTATAAATAGTAGAGAACTAATTTTATAATAAATTAGTTAATAAAATGTGTAAATGGGAACGTAATGTTGTTTAATAGAAGCTGAATTGTGAATTTATGATGAAGTTTGGAAATAAAACTCAAGTTATGAATCAAATTCGACTTGAATCATAAGTGAAGAAAATATAATTGGAGGTGGCCTTGTAATTAATTAAATGAATCAAGTATGAAGTTGAATTGTAAGTTAATAGTGGTAAATTGAAAATGGATAGTGGATTCAGAACTTGAGTTATAAACTAAAATTTAATTTGGAGAGTTAACAAATTAAATATAATTGAAATGTATCGAATAAAAATGTAAATGGATTAAAATAGTAATGGTAGGAATTGCAAATAAAATCCAAATAAGTGGAAATAAATTGGAAATGGACTTGTAATCAATTGAATGAGCTGAATCTAAAAAGTTAAAATGTATAATAACTAATCAAATAAATTTGTAGATGAAATGAGATTGGATTGAAATAGAATCAAGTTAAATTGAAAAAGGGAAATTTATTTGAATTCAACTTAAAAAATTTGAATAAATTGAAGTAGATTAACTTAAGCTAAATAGATGAAGGAGAGTTGAATTGAATTCAACTTAAAATTAAGTGTAATGATATTGGGTTGGATTTAAATCAAGTGAAAATATATTTGAATCGAAATAGAATTTGGTGGGTTATAAATAATATTTAAGGAAATGAAAATTCAAAATGGATTGAGTGGATAAACTAATTATATTGAATAAATAAATGGATGGAATAAATAAGAATCAAATGAAAGTGAACTTAAGTTTGAAGTGAAATAAATTGCGTAAATTAACTTAAGTTGAGAATAATTAGAAGCTCGACTAAGAGTAAAAATGAAAGATCATTAAATTGAAGCTTAGTTTGAATTAATTCGGGAATGATTAGTAATGTGTAAACTTGGAATGGGTCGAGCTAAATAAATGGAAGTGAATGAATTAAAATAAAAAGGAAATTTATTTGGTAATGAAGACGAACCACCATTGTTAATGGTTTTGAATGAACTAGTTTGGTTAATAAAATGAAATGTAAGTGAATGGATTCAAATCTGAAATGCAATGAAAATGAGAATATATGGATTGAATAAATTTAAAAATAGAATAGAATTAAGTATAATATGAGTTGAAACCCATTTAAATTGGTTATAAAACATAAATATTTATTTATTCACATAAATCTCGTCAAATTGCATAGAATAAATTGTCATTTGATGTAAATGGAAGTAATTAAAACTCTATGTATTGATGGAGTAAAATAAATTGATTTTGAGGGCAATTGAATTAATTATGAGTTCGGTTTGCTTAAAAATAAATTAAATGTAAGCGATTGAATTTTAAACCATTCAAATTGACGAAGTTGTATACGAATGGATTGAACACCATTCAAATTGAATGTAAATGGTTTATAAATTAATTGAAACAGTTGAATTAGTATGAAAATTGTATAAATTGCTTACGGAAAATGTTTGATGTGCATTTCTTTTAGAATTCATATGTTTTAACCATTGCAACTAAGTGAAATATAGTTAAACTGCATATATTTGGCACTTACATGTTTAAATTGAGTAAGTACAGGTGCTGGGAAGCCGTGTGGCTGGATTTTGGGCACGCTAATTGCTAATAAATAAGCTGTTTTCTTAAAAATGCCAAATAAGGTACGCCTACGCAATACAAATAGGATATTTTTGGTTTTTCTGACCATGTGGGTCGATGTATATATATTTATATCTTTTGTCAAATTGCAAAAGCTCCTTCGTACAAAGGGGACTCTGCCAAAAAATTTCGAAAATTTTAGGAGTTAGAAAATTTTTGGAAATTTTTGTTAATGACAAAACGGTTTCAAACTGGGATTTGAAATAAGTTAATAAATGAGACTAAATTAAAATAATGACATGAATTTGTTATAATAGAAAATAAAATTTCCAATATTCAGAGTTAAAGATAAATTGAATTCATATGAAAATGAAAGAATCAATTTGAATAGAAATAAATATAAACTGAAGTGGTAAGATGAAACTAAATATAAGGAACATGTTTCATGCTTATACTAACATAAGAAGGATTGGTGAATTCTTAAATGGAAGATTGATACTACAAATATAATCTAAGATAATATTGGAATGAATAGATATTGACATTTTGTAAGAAAATCGATAAAATGTTTTTGAAAGTTGATTGGATATTAGTGTTGTGACGACCCAGAATTTTTAAGCAATTTAAATTGGAATATTTAATTGCTTGAAATATTTAGAAGTAAAATTTTAACTTGAATTCAAATATCACTAATTATTGATAATTAAGTTATTGAATTAAATAATTTGAGGTTGGATAAAATATTGAATCTGGAATTCTAAGCCTATTAAAAATAATTTGAAGGCTTGTAGAATTTATATTGATAACACTGAAAATAATAGAAGTCGTAAAATTGAAATTAACAGTGGTTTGTTCAGTTTTAAAATTTTGTTGTTTAAATTGAATTTAAAAATAGCCTTCCGAGGCACAGTCTCGGAATTCGACGAAACCAGTTCTATTAGATCCGCAATATTGTTTTATTGTCGGATTTCAAATTTCGTAGTGATTGGAATGGTTGTGTGAGCGTACGATATATAAACGCGTCGGAATTTATATCGAGTATTTAATTTAATAACCGGGTCCAAATGGGGTATAACATTGAATGCCTGGCTTTACGCCTCGATGGAAGATCAGAATTTTAGGCTGCTGGAACGAGATATTGTGAAAATTAAATAAAATTACATGTAATCAAGGTCACGTCATAGTTCCCTGTCACGTTCAATCAAACCCTTTTCCCTTTTGTAATAAGCTACCTCTCTTTTCTTTAGACCAGACCCTTTTTTCGTTCTTTCAATTGGTTCAAATAAAAAACCGAATTCTTAGAAAAATAAAAATGAAATACGATGCTCGTACAAAAAGAAAATAATCGGCTTCTACCCAGATTTTTTCATCACTGATCTATCGCCTGAAATCGATTGTCGCCACCACCTATATGCTTGTGCCGCCTGGATCTCGAATCTAGCTTGTGTTGCATGCATTGTCAAGGGTTTTCTCTATCGCTTGGAACTTGCCATCGGATCTGGGTTGAACGCGAAATTGGAGGAGAGCCTCGCATCGTTCGTTGGTGCTTGGACTGGTGGCGACGTCGCACGTGAATTTAGGGCACGCGTGGTTGTTGGTCGAATTCGATCAGGTTGGGAGGCGCGCGTCTTGGGAGGTAGGGTCGCACGCGATGCCATAGCCGTGAGAGGCGACTTCGAGATTTGGGGAAGGTATATGCTGTTTCGATTTTGAATTTACGATTGTCAATTTCATTTTTAAATTTATAAGGAAGGATACTGTACTTTTAACTGGGAAAAAAAAATTTATATACTTATAATAGAAAGCCTTATAAACTATTGATGTTTTCAAAAGGGAATATACAGGGAGATATATCATTGTTTTAAATTTAATATATACAGAAATAAAATTTGGGAAAATATAGGAATTTTAAATAGTTGAACAGTAGATAAAAAAAACTTAAATTTTTAAGATCCACATAGATTTTGTTTAAGCAGTTGAAATGGAAATATATATATATACACATATGCATATTTTTGAAATCTACTAGCTTATTTTAAAACACTGTATGTTGATGATTAACTTGTTTGCTAAAGTATTTAAATTATTTTAGTTACTAAAAGATTTTTAAAAGAAAAATCAGTTCGAAACTTAATTTTTTGTTTTTTTTTGTTCAAAACTAAATCATTAGTTAAAATAAATTATAAGTTAAATTAAATTAAATTTATCAAATGGAAATTTATTACTCAAATTATTCGAATATTAATAAATAATCTAATGTTTATACAAGGTCAAGAAAATGGTGGAAACAAGCTAAAATGGAAGTGGGTTGTCAAACAAAAGCAAAGGTGAGTTAATCTCACTCAGTTAAATTTAAATTTAAATGATTGAATTTAAATAATTGTTTGAATGGTTGAAATTCATTGACGTGCTACAGTATGTTATATTCTGGAATTGGCATATTACTGCGCTAACATCTTTGGATGCAGGGAAAACAGGTTGGAGGGATCCAACTGGACCCCTCGAAATCATTTAGATTATTTAATATTCTGTGTTCTGAATGTTTGATATCCTGTGATGATTTTATGAATAATTGAAGTATTGAATGGTATGGTTGGATTGAATATCTCAGTAAAATAAATTATCAAATCTCTAGAATCGTATTTTCGAAAGGAATAAAAGAGTAAATTTTTAAGTAAAATAATTCTAGTGAATTGGAATAAATTAATAATGTATTGAAAATAAAATAAAAGTGATTGCAAAACTCTAACAAATTTGGAATAAGAGGAATTTGAATTATTAGGGGTAATGATAAATTGTAAAGCTTAAGTGATATTATTTGAATGAATAAAGATTTTTTTATTATTATTTAAGGATTAAATTTAATTAAGAGATAAGGAAGGAAGTTTGGGAATCTGAAATTGGTATCTTCGGTTGAAGGGTTCTTATTCAAAATGAGGAAATAAAATCCAAATGTTAATGAAATTTTGAAATAAGCAAAGCAAGGAAGAAATTTATTTTAAGAAAAATAAATTGGGAATAAATTGTAAATTGATTAAAGTGTTTTGGGATTTGACATTTGAAAGGGAAGTGAGATTTTGAAAATTTTAAACTGGGTTATCAAGTAAAATAAAATATCGGTGGATATTTTAAATATGAATACAAAGTGGAAATTTATAAAGGAGTGGAAATTCGTTTAAAAATAAATAGTGATTCATTTTTTTTTAAAAGATGTGAAAGAGAAGAGTGTTTCCCTGGATAGCCAAGTACGATTTTCAAGCAAATTTTAAATATAAGTTAAAGGTTTTAATGTTGTGTTAAAAAGCATATCTTAGAAAATTTATTATTCTTAAATGTTTAAATTCTAAAATAAGTATTTTTTTCCAAACTATTATCGTGGTAATTATTAAATGACTTGGTATTTGTTTTAAAGAAAAATCTAGTTTTATATTTTATAAAAGTAGCCTTATCTATTAAATATTCCTAAAGTATATATTTTAATTAAGTATTAAAGTAGTTTTAAATTTTTAAGGCTATGAAGTATATTTTATAACTAAGTGCTTTTAAATTATTTTAAAGCTAAAAGTATTTTATACTTGGTGTTTCAGTGGAAATAAATATTGGGAAATTATTCTGGGAAAGGAATATGTTTGAACCTGTCTTCAAAAAGGGGTTTGAAAAGTGGAAATATATCTTGCAAAGATATTTTGAGATAAATAAATAAATTTGGGAAATTATTTATTGTTGGATGGTTGTTTGTGAATATTAATTGATAGTTAAATCACCGACTATCAATATTGGCCAAATACGTTGATCGTTTCGAAGAGACCGGGATCGAGATTTATTTCTCGAAAACCACTTCGATCCGGTTTGTACGTTTCGTGGAAACGAGTTTGGATTTGAAGATGGAGCAGTGAAGTGCAAGGGCTAGTCGCTACTAATCCTGAGGATATTTCCAAAATGGATGTAATAGGAATAGTGCCTTCGGTTCCGTTCGGACCCGGGACGGACTTGTATGGACGAATGCTTGCGAAACATCGTCAGGTGGACGATGGGCATTCTAAGGGATATGTTCTATAAAGGTAACGCTTGGCCTCAAGCCTCATCAAATGGGAATGACTGAAAATCAGGGGTTATGCAGCAAGGCTAGGTGGGTAGCACCCAAGCAGGGTGAGGTCATCCCTGTCTAGATGTCCCTTTTTATTTCGGCTTAGTGGGCGGTTGCTGATCCCAACCGCGGGATGATCTCACTCGGGATTATCCAGTAAGGGGTAGTCCCGGTCTTGTGTTGCAGGGGAGCGGGCGTACTCCTCGGTATGGTGATCTAGACCCCGTACTGTGACAGGTGGTACTTCAGTGCCTAGTCATTAGTTGGAAATCCATTCTCCCTACGAGCCTTGTACGAGTTTTGTTTGTATTACCCACTCTGTGGCTAGTAATTGGAATTTAATGAATGTAACAATTTCGGCTATTTTATAAGTATTTGTATATAGACCCTATTATAATATCAGTGGATTTTTATAAAAATTGTTTTAGCTATCGTAAGGTAAAAACCCGACATGTTTATTTGTGGCGTGGTCTTACGAGATGCTTATGTGTTTTCAAAGGATTTTGAAACTTTAATAATCAATTAGGTGTGATTTTCTCACGCTGGTATTCGAGACTGACTCGGGTGTTATTTAACTGTAATGCTCGGGTCAGACCGAGTATTATAGGATACAGGAAATACTGTGGAGCTCAGGAGACGAGCAGGATGACGAAACGTACTCCCGTATTTGTTTACATGTATTTTTCCGCTGTGTTGAGTTGCTGTGTATCCAGTGTATGATATTGTTGAGCTGTGATTGATGTACTCTGATGATGTAATAGATAAACAGATGTATTTGCTTTTTGAGTAAAGTTTATTTATTATCTATTATATTTTAGCCCGCTGCGATGGTTAGATTCTGATGTTGTTTTATATTCTCTTCTTCTACCTCTTCTTCTTTAACCCAAATGGTTCGTATTTCTGTACAACTTGGGTTGATTTAGTTAGAATAGTGTTGACTCAAGGGGTACGGATTTGCGGGTCGTTACAAGTGCTAAGAAGGGTATGCAGGTAATACAAAGGGAAAAGAGAATTTATTTTGATTTCAGAAGATAAATTTGAATTGCTCGACAAGAAGGTATGTGTTTAAATTTCTATATGAAATTTGATTGGGATTTTGATCGAGCCACTTGGCCTTTTTGTTTTCTTTTGAGATTTGGGAGCCCGTAGAGGCCTTTTGTAGTTGTACCGAGCTAGCCGCGCAAAGGAGACGCTGGCGAAATTTTTCGGGAATTTAGAGAGTTAGAAAAATTTTGAGAAAATTTTGATAATTCAAAACTGGTTTAAAGATTAAAACTAGAATGATTGAACAAATAATATTGGTTGCAAACTATGTGGGAGTTTAGGAAATTAATAGGGATGTAGTGTCTTTAAATGACAAGATTGTTGCGTTGATGTTAAACAGTTTGGTTTTGGACAATAGTAACGGGTATTGGACCATTCTTCCTAATTAGTAATTTCGGGGACAAATTTTTTTTAAGGGGGGAGGAATGTGACGACCCGGAATTTTTAAGCATTTAAAATTGGAATATTTAAATTGATTGTAAATATTTGAAAGTTAATTTTATACTTGAATTCAAATTTCATATCACTATTTATTTGATAATTGAACTATTGAATTTAATAATTTGAAAATTGGGAAAGATGTTGAATCTGGAGTTCTAAGCCTGTTAAAAATAATTTGAAGGCTTATAAAATTTATACTGATAACACTGAAGGTAATAGAAGTTGTAAAATTGAAATTAACAGTGGTTTGTTCAGTTTTAGAATTTTATAGTTTAAATTGAATTTAAAAATAGCCTTCCGAGGCGCAGTCTCAGAATTCGACGAAACTAGTTCCATTGGGTCCGTAATATTGAATTATTATCGGACTTCAAATTTCGTATTGATCGGAGTTGTTGTGTGAGCGTACAATGAGTAAACACGTGGAAAATTAAATAAAACTTTAATTGATCAAATCAATGTCATCGGTGCCTTCTTAAACACGCTTCTCTTTTTAATATCTACGGCCAACACGCAGAAACAATTTTGCACGCTAACGTCTTTTCCTGTCTCTCCCTTCTTTCTTTACAAACGTAGGCATATTCAAAAGAAAATTGGAAAGCTTCAGGAAAATAGAAATTTTAATGGCCGACCAAGTAAATTCGTTTATAATTTCCCTTCTCTTTCTTTTAAGTAGCCGAGTTCCCCTTTTTGTTTTCTTCAAATCAACGAGATCTACTGCTTTCTAAAAAAAAGAAGAAAGGCGCGCGAGCGCCTGAAATCGCGGCCGAGCAAGGCTAGGGCCTGATGAAGCACGGAGGCTCAATTTGATTCAGGGGTACGAGAGCGACGTCGAACTCGAGCAGTTGGAGATGCGGCAATTGAGCGAGAATAGAGGAGGCGGCCGTCGAGCGAGGTTGTATCGCGACTGGGTTTTCGATTTGGGTGATGCATCGCGTACAAGAACATCGCGCACACAACGGTAGGATTTAGGATGGTCTAAGATTTGACAGAGTTCGATCGATGGCGACTGTCACGGTATGATGGAGGAGGAGTGTCGCGTTCGAGTTAGTGTTTGCGGCTTGTGGTTCTTGATCGTGCGGCCTCGACTTCTAGCTTTTATGGGTAAATTCTGGATTCGTTTCTGTGGATTTGTTTAGTTAGTTTTAGGATCTAAAGTGTTTAGTTATATAAAAAAAATATAATTATAAATGGGGTAAGTTACAGTAAGGTGTAATTTAAATTTTGTTTTAATTAAAATTAATTTATATATACATGTATATACTCAGTAAAGACAAAAATCATATTTTGCTTATTTATAAAAGGAAATTTTAATTACAGTAAAGTAATTAAATACAGTTTATATATATGTATGTTCATTTTAAAATATGTAGATTAACAGAATATATTTCCATTTAAAGGAATATTGAATATAACCATGTTTGAAAACCCGTGTACAGTTAGAAAATTCTTATTTTATATATGTATATGAGATTTCCGAAATAAGAGTTTATAAAATAAATAAATAAAAAAAAATGTTTAAACTAGCTTATTTTAGATCTTCAAAGGGGAATTTAGTTTAAACGAAACAATTAACTAATTAAATTTATTGAATGGTAGTTGATTATTCAATCGGTTCAAATATTAATAAAATCATCTAACATGTTTATTCAAGGTCTAAATCGTGAAGGAAACAAGCCGTTTAGAAGTGGATTGCAATTATAGCAAAGGTGAGTTAATCTCACTCAGTTAATTTAAATTTAAATGATTAAATTTAAATAATTGTTTGAATGGTTGAATTGATTGATGTGCTATAGTATGGGATATTTTGAAATTGGCATATTATATCGTGCTAACATCTGTGGATGCAGGGAAAAACAGGTTGGAGGGATCCAACTGGATCCCTCAACATTTATTTAAATTATTCTATACCCTCTGTTGTGATTATTTGCTATTCTATGATGAAATTTATTGGAATACTGAATGCTATGGTTCGATTGGTTATGATTGGGTATAATGAATTCCCAAAAATATATAAATTAGATTTTGGAAAGAAATTAAAAGAAGTGAATTCATAAATAAAATAATTATAGAATAAATAAATAAAAAATGAATTGGAAAAGGAATGAAGTGACTGTAAAATTCTAATAAATAGATCTTGAGCATAGAAAGGAAATTTGAATAAACAGAAAGTTAATGAATATTAAATCTTCAGTGATATTAATTAAAAGAAGAAAATATTTATTTAAAATTTAAGATTTAAATTATTGAAAAGAATAAGGAAGAAATTGGGAAAATCTGGAATTTGTATATTTTCGTTAAAGGATTTAAAATCAAACGGAAGATAATAACAATAACAATAAAATCCATAATTAATGAATTTTGAAATGAACTGAGTAAGTAAAGAAATTTATTTCAAATGGAATAAATTAGAAATCAATTTGGAAAATTGATTTAAGTGATTGAAGTTAGAATTTTTCTCTGGATAACCAAGTACGTTTTTAAAGTAAATTTTTAAATATAAATTAAATGTTTTAAAGTTGTTTTTAAAGAAAGCAAGTTTCGTAAATTTATTATTTCTATTATTTAAAGTCTAAAGTAAGTATTTTCTTTAATCTATTCTAGCAGTAATTATTAAGAAGTAACTTAGTATTTTGTTTTAAAAAAAAAGTAGAAATCTAGTTTTATATTTTATTAAGTAACCTTATTTTCAAATATTCATATAGTATGTATTTTTAACAAATTGTTAAAGAAATTTAACTTGAATGTTTTAAAGTATATTTTTAAAAGTAAAATGTTTTAAATTAATTTAGAAAAATCTAGTTTTGTGCTTGGTGATTCCAGCGGAAATAGAAATATTTGGAATTTATTCTAAGAAAGGCAGATAGTTTCGGAAACTATTTTCAAAGGAATTTGAAAAGTGAAAATATATCTTGTGAAAATATTTTTGAGATAATAAATAGTTTGGAAAATTATTTATTGTTTGATGGATGTTTGTGAATATAAATTGATAGTTAAATAACCGACTATCAATATTGGACAAATGCGTCGATCGTTTCGAAGAGACCGGGATTGAGATTTATTTCTCGAAAACCACTTCGATCCGGTTTGTACGTTTCATGGAAACGAGTTTGGATTCGAAGATGGAGTAGTGAAGTGCAAGGGCTAGTCGCTACTAATCCTGAGGATATTTCCAAAATGGATGTAGTAGGAATAGTGCCTTCGGTTCCGTTCGAACCCGGGACGGACTTGTATGGATGAATGCTTGCGAAACATCGTCAGGTGGACGATGGGCATTCTAAGGGATATGTTCTATAAAGGTAACGCTTAGCCTCAAGCCTCATCAAATGGGAATGACTGAAAATCAGGGGTTATGCAGCAAGGCTAGGTGGGTAGCACCCAAGCAGGGTGAGGTCATCCCTGTCTAGATGTCCTTTTTATTTCGGCTTAGCGGGCGGTTGCTGATCCTAATCGCGGGGTTATCTCACTCGGGATTATCCAGTAAGGGGTAGTCCCGGTCTT
This sequence comes from Allium cepa, assembly GCA_030765085.1. Taxonomy (NCBI): domain Eukaryota; kingdom Viridiplantae; phylum Streptophyta; class Magnoliopsida; order Asparagales; family Amaryllidaceae; genus Allium; species Allium cepa. The sequence goes on along the minus strand of CM060929.1, from coordinate 725,052,842 downwards.
GTGTTGCAAGGGAGAGGGCGTACTCCTCGGTACGGTGATCTAGGCCCCGTACTGTGACAGGTGGTACCCCAGTGCCTAGTCATTAGTTGGAAATCCATTCTCCATACGAGCCTTGTACGAGTTTTGTTTGTATTACCCACTCTGTGGCTAGTAGCTGGAATTTAATGAATGTAACAATTTCGGCTATTTTATAAGTATTTGTATATAGACCCTATTATAATATCAAAGGATTTCTATAAAAAGTGTTTTAGCTATCGTAAGGTAAAAACCCGACATGTTTATTTGTGGCGTGGTCTTACGAGATGCTTTTGTTTCCAAAGGGTTTTTGAACTTTAATAATCAATTGAGTGTGATTTTCTCACGCTGGTATACCAGACCGACTCGGTGTTATTTAACTGTAATGCTCGGGTCAGACCGAGTATTATAGGATACATGATATGATGCTGTGGAGCTCAGGAGACGAGCTGGATGACGATACGTACTTCCGTACTTGTTATATATATATATATTCCGCTGTGTTGAGTTGTTGTGTATCCAGTTGTATGTTATTGATGTTGAGCTGTAATTGATGTACTCTGATGATGTAATATATAAACAGATATATTTGATTTTGAGTAAAGATCATTTATTATCTATTATATTTTATTCCGCTGCGATGGTAAGATTCCGTTGGTTTTTTTCTATTTTCTTCTTCTACCTTTTCTTCTTTAACCCAAATGGTTCGTATTTCTATACAACTTGTGTTGATTTAGGTAGAATAGTGTTGTTTCAAGGGGTACAGATTTGCGGGCTGTCACAGTTATCAATGCTTTTCCTTAATATATTATTTGCTTGCATATGAATTTTTCGCATGTTAATGGTCAAAAATATTATTTTTCATGTTCTATAATTTTAGAGTTTTAGTAATGGAGGGGAAGCACGTGGCAAGGTTGTTCATGTTTAGCTGTGCATATTTGGTTACCCCGGCAGGAAGATATTGGTGACAAACTTTATCCTGTTACATTTTCATTCCTGTATATTTGATTTTTGTTGTTTGACTTTGTTGCACATTTGCACTTATACAATTTCGTCCTTGGTATCATCATCGGAAAAATTGAATTGCAAGTGCTTTTAAAGATTGCGTAAAAAATGACACTGATGTCTTCAATATTAATATTCACAGTATCAAGTATTATTATTTTGTTTATTTTTCCATTGGATTCCACGTTGTTTGCATGTAATCCTCAAGAGTACTATTTGATTTTGGACCATGTAATTGCAATGTACACGTAGCTTTTAAGCTATTTTCTCTTAATTTGGTATATAGTCTGTCAATATAGAAAACTGCACATATTTCTCATTATCTAACAAGATAACAGTATTTTTTCAACTTCACTTCTCATCGATATAAAATAAATTGCACATCTGCACTCAAATGAAGGAATTATGTATAAATTTTCCAAAGCTTATGTTTCTCAAATTGCGTAACATTGAATATTTTATAAACTATTTGCCAAACTTTGCATATATTATATTAGTATACCTTGCTATTGCATTTTCAAATTACCAATATATTTTTGTGCTGTTTTTTGAATCTAGAAGAATTAATATTGCTTTTTATTCCTATCCAATTTTTAAATGTTATCTACTTGATTCATTATTTTTCTTTTGATATTAAATAATCATTGAATAAGATGCTCGCTTACCTAAAATAACATGCCCGTTTTCTTGTATAATTCACAACGGGAAAGTAAACGTTAAATTATTTAACTAGGTATGAGTTGACTATTTTGGAGTAGTTTCAATTTAATAGTTTTCGATGGTTTGGTACCATGATTGGTTTTTGCATCTTTATTTTGAACTACGCTATTCGAAAGAGACACAAATGGATCCCCTATGTGGAAAATATATCAAATTTCCATTATCATTGTATGTGAACGTGATTTACTATTTACTCTTCTTCTAAATAATTTTATTACTAGCATTTTACTTCAATTTCCAACGGTAACATCCGACATTCAATTCAGTGACTATAAGATTGGAATAGTGTGCCTATTGTTATACTAAAATTCAGTCTCCCTAATTAATACACGTTGAATTTCTCCAATTTATATTTAATAATATAGTCAACATAAATGTAGTACATAAATTTTCTTAGGTTGTAGCTATATTTGAAAATGTAAATCATATAATTGATTTCTTTATGTTGCTATTATTAACTTTTCATTATATTCACATTTATACAATGAGACACATACACTTGCACGCGTGCACACATCCACTTACGAACTCGTGTGTATATCTACATGCATGTGTGAATTATGCAATAGAAAGGGTTTTTTTTATCACGACTCCCTTGCTGAATCAAATTGTTTGTTATCTTTTATAGTCTGTATTGAAATGATGTAACAAATATCTTTGGTTGTTGCTTAACTTTTCAATTAAGAAATCTAATGTATATCTTTCTTACTGCATGTTTAAGTGTGCACTAAGTTTTGATTTAATGGTATATTGTTATTATTAATAGGTCAATTAAGAGTAAAGAGTGATTAAGGGATCACCATGAAGTTAGAGCTCAATTTAATTGGAAATACATACATTATACTCGACTTGGAACAAGGTATGGTGCTACTTCAAAGTAATTTCTCTGACCTTTTAAGAATGGACACTTACAGCGGATAATTTTAATGAATTGATCCTTTTAATCTTGAATAATAAACATGGTTTCAACATGTCCAATGGCGTTACATGTAGGATCATATTTTTATACAATTTGAGTTGCCAAAATGGCCAACTATAAATACGTATGCATGGACAAAGTAAATAATATCCTTTTTCACCTCTTTGTGTATTCTTGATGCTGGGTATTAAAAAGCGGCTATTTTAACTTTTTGCCGATATTTTTATTCACTAAATTTTCAATATTCCTTAATGTTATATTGCATTATTCAGTTTCCTATCAGCTCTTTATTGATTGGCTTTTACATAATCCAAGTCAATGTCAAGTAAGCTCTTCATAACTTAGTTGAGAAACCTAAATTTTGAGCTAAGGTTTCTAGGCTCATGGATATAGTTATCAACTCTTTCTATTACAACAAATACATTTTCTTGAAAGATCTCATCAATAATGCCTCAGATGTAAGTTTTATAATTATTTTAATATAGTAAATTTGACGTAGGATCACATAACTATCTTCACCGTGACAATAAATAATGTTCAGGCTTCAATCAGGCATATGATGAGATGAATTTTCTTGCTTTCATCAATAGTAAGATTTAAGGGGATGTTGATAACACTATCCATTTAGATTGACTTATATAAGCTACTTTTAGCTTTTTGAAAGCCAAAATGAATGTGTTTTGGCTTCTAAACAGTCAAAAAGTAGCCTATATAAGTCGATCCATATTGAGGTTCAGATTGGTACATCGAAGTTACTATATAGAATATGGATATATTTTGCAGAGCATCTCACCTGACCACATCTACATTTTTATGTTAAATATTCAGATCAGGCTAGATAAGGAGAATATGTTCTCTCTATCAGAGACAAAGCTACTGCTATGGCTAAAAAAATTTCAAGAACTCAAGAATAATGTAGGATCGATTTCACCCTAGACGGGGGGTGAATAGGGTGATGCTATTAATTATAAAAATTAATTGCGGAAGCTTATAAAATAATTTCAACACAGATCACAGAATAATAGCAGCATAGATAATAGCAGAATATTAAATGCAGAAATAGAACGACACAGAATTTACCCAGCTTCGGCAAAACCCTGCCTACGTGCCCCCAAGGTTTCTACTAGAAATTAAGTAGTCACGCTTACACACGTAAACTCGCGACACCCGCTACTGACTAACCTAACTCTACGCTCAAAACCTTGCCACAACTCAGCGACTGAGTTGCGAATTCTCAAACTACGCCACGTAGTTTGTCCCCTAGTCACACGACTAGAAATTTCAACGGTTTAACAAGAAATTACAAATTAAAAACAATTTAAAAACAAAAACTAAGCCCTAATTTAACCAAAGCCTTGAATAATAACTAAGCCGGCCAAAAAACACTCTCTCTTTTATTTTTATTAGTTCGGCCCGTTCCCTTTTGAGATAATGGCGGCTTTCTTCGTTTGTTCCTCCTGATTAAAAATTAGGGCTTTTAATTTAAAAGCTGCCAATAGTTGCTCGATCGAATGATTGATTTAGGTCCTCGCTTTGTCGATCGACTATTTCTTTGAGTTGCTCACTGCTGCTTCTGTTTGATCGAGTTCGATGTTTGCTTCGGTATGTAATTTATCCTTTTGTGCTTTAATGTTTTTCGTACTTGAACTCGATGATTTTGGTTGCCGATGATGTTATGGTTTATATAGGATTTGAATCCCTAGATTTTCGTTCGTCTGATATTTTCAAAATTATGCTTCGGCCATTCGATTTTGTTTGGATGCTGATGATTTCACTGACTTATTCAATTCGTTCTTTACGTTTTACTTGGTTGACATGGTTTTGATTTTCTTTGACATCGTTTTCCTTGCTCACCACGGTTTCGAATTCGCTGGTATTTAAATTTATGTTGACTTCGGCTTTGACTTTGTGTATGTGATTCCATGACTTCGTCCATCACGATTTCTTTGATTCTGCTGCATATATGTATTTCTATGTTCTTATCGCACTGCTTCTTCCACATCTGAACCTTCTTTGAACCACCTGTCTTGTTAGTCGTAGAACTTGTCAAAATAGAATTGGAAAACATGGTTATGATTCCTTTGTAAACGTCATAAGCTTTCCTGCAACAATAATCAAAAGCTTTAGTTTGATCGTCCTCCCAATTTGGAAACATGGTGTTCCAATCATTGATCATGGCCTTAATAGACTCGACTGCAATATGTATATATATGCATTCATGTATGTATATATGTGCTATCTCCGTCATTGTTGTGGCTATGCATTTGTTGTCCCTGCATGTTTAAAACTCTGTTGGTCTGCTACCACATTGTGACAGTATGTTGTGTTGCTTCGAGTTTGAAATGATTGCTGGCTAGAAGTCTTTATGCATTTACTTGTATATTGTTTACTTGCGTCCTTGATATCTGATGCATTATGGTATTTGCATTTACCACAGTTTGTACACTTTTATTCTGCTGTATTAGAGTCTTCTTCATGTTGACATAGTCTGTTCATTTGGTTTTGTGCTGTCTGCACTTGATTCTTCTCGTCTTCAACGAAGATGTTTTGAGTCATGTTCGTTTGAGTATACTGCAGTCTTTATATTTTGGTTTTATGATATCTCTGGTCTGTTGGCTTTGATGCCTTCTTGTATTTGCAGTTTTTAGTTGTTTTGGTTGTTGCATAGTATATATGAACTTGGTTCATATGTATGCTGTGCATTTGTACTTGACTAGCTGTCATGGAGTTTCAGACCATATATCTATGTTCATGAATGTTTGCATCGACTTGTTTTGGTACAACTGCCCTTGTGCACTGTTGCTTGGATCTGTCCATTGGTTCAAGTATGTTTTGGTTGCTGTTATGTTGATTCGGTCTTGCATTTGAGTTGAGTCATGGTAGTAGTGACTTGACCTCTGCATTTTGTTTGTGGTTTGGTGCCTTCTTGAATGGTGCAGTCTTTTGTGAGCATGTTGACTTTTAGTTGGACTGTGCATTACACTTGAGTTGAATCCGATAATTTGGGTTTGACCTGTGCTCATCTGTCCCTGTAAATTTGTCAAGTGTATATATCGGTGTGCACGACTTTGTGGCATATACAGCGATACACTGTGTATGTCACAAGTTATTTGTGTATGATGAATTCAAAATTAAATGATGACGAATGACCCAAATAACTGAGGCAAATATTATTTTCAAAATTCACATTTTGTTTTATACTGCAAAAATATTTCCTTTTCAGTTTTACTGCGTCAATATTTATTTTTGCAGATTGCTCAGATGCTGGATTCAATTTGGAATAAAGTTGAAGATAAATACGAGTGTGAGTGATATGTAGTGAGGTCAATTATAAATGTGAAATTGTGATGTAATCAAATTTGTATTGTAATTGAAATTGAATATATAGTGAGATCTTGAACTTTGTACTATTCAAGGATTGTAATAAATATTTGTTTGAATAAAAATTCTGTTTGAATTCAAATTCTATGTTATTTAATTTTTATTCAGCAAATATTAATTTAATTTATGAAAAATAAAATAGTACATTAACAAATACATTTACACGAATATGTATATGTTTATTATCATCAAACAAAAATCATATAATCGCATATTCAACAATCTCCCCCTTTTGATGATAACAAACATATAGTTAAGATTTTGAATATGTTAAATGTATTTGATCATTGATATACTCTAATTGCACCCCCTATTTAAATGCTTCCTCTCTACACAAAGCTCCCCCTACATATATGCATACAAATATAAAATATGCAAATGAGCCTAGATGTAAATGGAAAATATTTGACATTTACTTGATTTTATTTGACAAAATTTTAACTTTTCTCTCCCCGTTTGTTATCAGCAAAAGAGTAACAGTGTTAGAGAAAATAGAGATAAAGTGATCGATATTAATCCAACATTAAAACTCAATTGAATATAAATATTAAATTTCAATAAAAAATCAAACAAAAATCATAAATACTTTGTTAGGCGCATATTCCACTTTTAGAATGGTGGGAATGATGTCATCATATAAAAACATACAGTTGTGTCTATTTGTGGTATATTTATATCAGGAATTTGAATAACTACTAACCATGCATAACCGTTAGGACTTTTAAATGAGATTAGCAGTATTCCAATTTTATTTTTAAAAAATGAATTTAAGTATCTTCTGACCACGCATAACCGTGAGGACATTTAAATGGGATTAGAATCAACTTGTTCATTTAAAAATCAATTTTGATATGCGTTCCATACATGCATAGCCGTGAGGACTTTTAAATGAGCATGGAAGCACACAACAAATTCCAAGTAATTCACCCATGCATAACCGTGAGGACTTTTAAATGAGAGTGAATACTTTGGTATTTGGTTTTTTTTTTAAAAAAAAAAAGAAATATAAAATGAAAAACGAATGATTCCTGTTTAAAGTACCACATATTGACAAACTATATTGAATTTTGATGAGCGACGGTCGTTAGAAATATGATAGAAATAGAGATGGTCATGGAATTTTTACCAACAAAAAGTTTTATAACTCTTGTTTAAATTTCTAAAGAAATTTACTAATTATACCGTCTCGAGTTATAATGTATGATTAGTATTAACACTCATCACTTTTTCAATCACTATTCATCTTTTTGATAATCATTAGGGAGTCGGATTAGTCAATGTAATCATTTAAAATCAAATTCGAAAATAATTATAAAATCAATTTTTCTAAATGACTAATCTGAAAATATGGTCAAAAATAATTTTCTCGAAGGGGTTATATGAGAAAAATTTCTACTACTTGAAAATTATTTGAATTGAAAAATATGCAGTTATTTTCTTAAAAAAAATGATGCAGTTACTAAATGTCTCAACAAGAATCACGTTCAACTAGTAAGTTTTCTATCAACTAGATTACCAGTGTAATCTGCATCTAAATTTCAATTTCACTCCAAATTATCACTAATTGAATTTGATAGACCAGACCATGAAGTGTGCACCAAAAATTTCAAACTCAATTTTAACAGCATTTTAAATGACATTCTCTTGAATTTGAATTGAAGCCGTGTAAATAATCTAAAACCGTGAATATAGAGTTAGCCATATTATAACCAAATGTATTATCATCCAACAAAACACTATGATTAATCCAAACTAATATATATGAAGTAATTCAAATGCTCTAGAGTTTTTTATAGTGTTTTTGGCACAAGAATATAATTGGCCAACTATTTTAAATAAGTCAGAATCAAAAATCATTATTATTTTATCATCACATTATTGGCTGATTTAATTCAGAATACGGTGCAGATTATCACATTTAATATATCATTCAAATAAATATACCATTACCTGTTTTACCTTTACGATATTTTTCGTTGTTGTCCATTGTGATTCTATCACCTTTATACTAGACTAAGGAACTTTGCTTTGTCGCCCGTTGTGTTTCTGGAACAGCCAAAATCCAGAGAACACTGTTGTTGTTCCTTAGCCTGCCACCATACCTACACGATAAAAGGTTTTTGTGACCTATTTGTTTTTATAGGTCCATTGTTGTTAGTGGCAGAATATTTTGAAAAATAATTTTGTGAAGACCCAAAACTATTTATATATGTTCCTTTTGGCACCCAGATTTGTTTAACTTTGAGAGATTTTATATATGTGCCTTTTGGAACCCAAATCGGTATAGTTTTCACATGTTTGGGTCTATACCAACAATTATTGCGATTGTGTCCATATTTTCTACAAATCGTGCACATAGAATTAACTTGATTAATATTGCTTTCAACATTTTCAGATTGATTATATCCAAGTCCTTGTCTAACTGTATTAACAATTTGCTTCTCTAATAGCATATTCAACGATTTTTCACTTTTTGAAAATTTATCTAAAGTCCTTGACAATTGTTGGACTTGTGTTTTGAGAGATTCATTTTCGTTTAATAATTTTGTGCACCTTTTAATAGAATTCTCTCTCCTAGTATTTCCATTCTCTTTCAAAATCATAATTTCATTTTCAAGTGATTTTATATTAATTTTTGATTTTTTTATTTCTTCTTCAAATATTGGACACTTATCACACTTAGGGATCCTACTTTGATAGTTTTTAACTAATTGATCAAGTTGTTTATTCAAATCTATCAAAGTGTCTTTTTGTGATTCAAGTTTGGCGTACTTCTCCCTAAGTCATTCAAAACAGCCATTTACTTCATGGAAATAAATAAGTAATTCAGAGTGAGTAAGTTTTGATACCTTGCTTGGCTCGTCATCGTCGCCATCAGTTATATTACCTTGAAGGCACATATCTGCTTTCTCACTCTCACTGCTAGTACTTTGATTATCTTCATCATTTGTATTCCACGTGGCTGCAAAAATTTTCCTTTTTGAATTCTTTTCTATGCCGTGTTGAATTCTAGGATAATTGGGCTTGATATCACCGGGTTTGTTGCACTTATGACCGATGATTTTTTGCTGTTTTGTGTTATCTAGAACTTTGATTATTCTGCTTTTTAATTTTTGATTTAGAGCAGCATTTCTGTATTTATGATTCCACTTTTTGAATCTCTTCATTAGTAATGCCAGCTCGGCTGCTCCATCATCATCATCCTCATCACAACTGCTTTTTACCAATCCTGTTAAGCACATTTCTTTAACTGAGTTGGTTGTGGAGGACTTCTCATTGCTGTTGATTTTTGCACCATATATTGCATCGAAATTATTCCAGATTTCCTGTGCATTTTCACAATGAGAGATGAAATTAAAATTATCTTGATTAATATAAGAATATAATATATGCATAGCCAGAGCATTAATCGAGATAATTTTCTTATCTGTTATATCACACCCATTTTCAATAACATCCCAACATTTAAATAACAGATTTTAAATAAAATTCCATTTTCAATTTCCAACTCAAAAAATCTGTTCCATCAAAAACAGGAGGAATAATATTGGAACGACCCTCAGCAAAAGTAGCCATTTTAAAAATTCAAATTTTCAAAACAAAAATTGATTTTTGTAAAATTAAATTTTTAAAAACAAAAACGACTTTTGCACCTAGCTCTGATACCACTTGTAGGATCGATTTCACCCTAGAGGGGGAGGGGGGGATGAATAGGGTGATGCTATTAATTATAAAAATTAATTGCGGAAGCTTATAAAATAATTTCAGCACAGATCACGGAATAATAGTAGCACAGATAATAGCAGAATAATAAATGCAGAAATAGAACGACACAGAATTTACCCAGCTTCGGCAAAACCCTGCCTACATGCTGCCCCCAAGGTTTCTACTAGAAATTAAGTAGTCACGCTTACACACGTAAACTCGCGACACCTGCTACTAACTAACCTAACTCTACGCTCAAAACCTTGCCACAACTCAGCCACTGAGTTGCGAATTACGCCACGTAGTTTGTCCCCTAGTCACACGACTAGAAATTTCAACGGTTTAAAAGAAAATACAAATTAAAAACAATTTAAAAACAAAAAATAAGCCCTAATTTAACCACAGCCTTGAATAATAATTAAGCCGGCCTAAAAACACTCTCTCTTTTATTTTTATTAGTTCGGCCCATTCCCTTTTGAGATAATGGCGGCTTTCTTCGTTCGTTCCTCCTGATTAAAAATTAGGGCTTTTAATTTAGAAGCTGCCGATAGTTGCTCAATCGAATGATTGATTTAGGTCCTCGCTTTGTCGATCGACTATTTCTTTGAGTTGCTCACTACTGCTTCTATTTGATCGAGTTCGATGTTTGCTTCGGTATGTAATTTATCCTTTTGTGCTTTAATGTTTTTCGTACTTGAACTCGATGATTTTGGTTGCCGATGACGTTATGGTTTATATAGGATTTGAATCCCTAGATTTTCGTTCGTCTGATATTTTCAAAATTATGCTTCGGCCATTCGATTTTGTTTGGATGCTGATGATTTCACTGACTTATTCAATTCGTTCTTTACGTTTTACTTGGTTGACACGGTTTTGATTTTCTTTGACATCGTTTTCCTTGCTCACCACGGTTTCGAATTCGCTGGTCTTTAAATTTATGTTGACTTCGGTTTTGACTTTGTGTATGTGATTCAATGACTTCGTCCATCACGATTTCTTTGATTCTGCTGCATATATGTATTTCTATGTTCTTATCGCATTGCTTCTTCCACATCTGAACCTTCTTTGAACCTCCTGTCAGTTGTAGAACTTGTCAAAATAGAATTGGAAAACATGGTTCTGATTCCTTTGTAAACGTCAGAAGCTTTCTTGCAACAATAATCAAAAGCTTTAGTTTGATCATCCTCCCAATTTGGAAACATGGTGTTCCATTCATTGATCATGGCCTTAATAGACTCGGTTGCAGCATGTATATATATATGCATTCATGTATGTATATATGTGATATCTCCGTCATTGTTGTGGCTATGCATTTGTTGTCCCTACATGTTTGGAACTCTGTAGGTCTGCTACCACATTGTGACAGTATGTTGTGTTGCTTCAAGTTTGAAATGCTTGCTGGCTAGAAGTCTTTGTGCATTTACTTGTACATTGTTTACTTGCGTCCTTGATATCTGATGCATTATGGTATTTGCATTCACCACAGTTTGTGCACTTTTATTCTGCTGTGTTAGAGTCTTCTTCATGTTGACATAGTGTGTTCATTTTGTTTTGTGCTGTTTGCACTTGATTCTTCTTGTCTTTAACGATGATGTTTTGAGTCATGTTCGCTTGAGTATATTGCAGTCTTTATGTTTTGGTTTCATGATATCTCTGGTCTGTTGGCTTTGCTGCCTTCATGTATTTGCAGTTTTTAGTTATTTTGGTTGTTGCATAGTATATATGAACTTGGTTCATATGTATGCTGTGCATTTGTACTTGACTAGCTGTCTTGGAGTTTCAGACCATATATGTGTGTTCATGAATGTTTGCATCGACTTGTTTTGGCACAACTGCCCTTGTGCACTGTTGCTTGGATCTGGCCATTGGTTCAAGTATGTTTTGGTTGCTGTTATGTTGATTCGGTCTTGCATTTGAGTTGAGTCATGGTAGTAGTGACTTGACCTTTGCATTTTGTTTGTGGTTTGGTGCCTTCTTGAATTGTGTAGTCTTTTATGAGCATGTTGACTTTTAGTTGGACTGTGCATTACACTTGAGTTGAATCCGATAATTTGGGTTTGACCTGTGCTCATCTGTCCCTGTAAATTTGTCAAGTGTATATATCGTTGTGCACGGCCTTGTGGCATATACAGTGATACACTGTGTATGTCACAAGTTGTTCGTGTATGATGAATTGAAAATTAAATGATGACGAACGACCCATATAACTAAGGCAAATATTATTTTCAAAATTCACATTTTGTTTTATACTACAAAAATATTTCCCTTTCAATTTTACCGCGTCAATATTTATTTTTGCAGATTGCTCAGATGCTGGATTCAATTTGGAATAAAGTTGAAGATAAATACGAGTGTGAGTGATATGTAGTGAGGTCAATTGTAAATGTGAAATTGTGATGTAATCAAATTTGTATTGTAATTGAAATTGAATATACAGTGAGAACTTGAACTTTGTACTATTCAAAGATTGTAATAAATATTTGTTTGAATAAAAATTCTGTATGAATTCAAATTCTGTGTTATTTATTTTTTATTCAGCAAATATTTATTTAATTTATGAAAAATAAAATAGTACATTAACAAATACATTTACGCGAATATATATATATATGTTTATTATCATCAAACAAAAATCATATAATCGCATATTCAACAAATAATTGTCCATTAAGTATATCAGGTATCATTGACAAACGTACTCATTATTTTAACCATTTTATGCCTGCTTCTTTTTTTAGATTTCTATAAAATTTGTTGTTTACAACTTTTGTCTAGAATATGTAAAAAGGAGGTGACCTGAACCTCACAAGGCAATTTTGTGTTTGGATTCTACTTCGCTTATTTGGTCGCTAGTTATGTTGAGGTCATAAGCAAGCACATGATGATAAACGGTTAGAAAATTCATTCGAATATGAATGTGTAATATTTTGATCTTTGCGACAGTTTGACCAAAATTTTATAACATATAAATTATTTCACCTTCTACATATGTCTGGATTCTACATCTGATGGAGCTTTTGTAACATATGAGGATAAGTGGAATGAGCCATTATGCTGTGGATCGAAAATTCGTTTGCTTCTCCAGAAGAAGATAAAATATTTTCAAAGAATACAAACTAAAGGTCAGTATGCTTGAGTACTTTCATCTATCTAAAATATTTTTCAGTTCATGCTGAAATAATAAAGGTGTAATCATGTTAATGCATACCTAATAAAAAACCAATATTTTTTTCCATAATTGGTGAAACAGCGTATGCTATTGTCATTTCCTTATAAGGCCCTATGTGTAGTTTTTGGAAAAATACTGATAGTATTGAAAATTTACAATAGATTAAAAGTTGTTATATGTGGTAATAGGTAAAAAGATATAATTTTTTTTACTAATACGAATAACCTTTGATTCTAACATATTATCATTATGCGTTTAATTAAAATCAATGAAAATTGCAAACAATTATTTCTTCTAATTTCACAGTTAATCGGTCGGTTCTCCATCGATGTCCGGTTGTAATAATTATTGTATATTTAATATTTTGGAAGTAAATAAAATGGAATACTTTTTTCAACCATTTCCAGTAACATGCTCACAAATAGCAACAATAAGAGCAAGCAAGTCGCCAACTTATAAAGGAAAGAAGCTATTTCAAAGGATTTTGCAATACGTGGATATGCACTCAAACATGTAACGGGAATATATATAGTTACAAAATGCCAACCTAAAATTTCTTATATGTCTGAAAGGATGTTATCTATCTACATATATCATGCATAATGACATAGCTTATAAATGTATAAGCAATAAGTAAAACATGAAAAAATTTGTCTAGCCCATCACAATATTTAGTTTTGGTTTCGATCAAAATTAGTCTCATCGCATTTTTGACTGTTACTTGGTATAATTACTCTAAACCTAATTTTTTTTACCTTTTTTAAATTAAAGTGGCACTTCAAGATCAAAGATTTCCACAGACAACAGTAGCTGATCAACAGTAGTAGAATCATCTCCTCACACATGCACTCTTCAAACAAAAACAATAAACAAATAATTCATGAATCTCCTGGTGGCAAAATCAAAGAACTCCCTTAAGAAACTATGGCTTTTAGATGACCAAAAAAATGGAGTTCCATGTGGATCCAATTGAACTAAATGGTAACAACAATAATATTGAAGAGAGTAGCTTCATTAAAAGTTGCAGCGTATAATTGTATATGTTTTAATTTGTGTGTATACGATATATTTTCATATCAATTTGTGGTAAATAAAGCATAGTATCAATATGATTTTTCCAGATGTCACATAGATCTTTTTCTACAGTAGGTACTACAAGTTAAGGCTATTCGTTCTGAGTCAAAGATATATTGATAAATGTATATATGAATATAAGCTTCTCTTTTTCTCTTCCCCTCCCTTAAGTTTTTCTTTCCAAATCTTGAAAATTTTGTGCTCTTATTTGTCCACCGTCTTTCTATATTTTTGTTTACCCACTTTACGTTGGCATAGTAGTCATTGATTACATTTCTAATCTAAATGTTTTTCATTTTCACATATGGTCTCAAATCCAAACTGTTTAAGTGTTTGAATTTACATGGTGCAAATTTGGGTAGACATGTATTTGATGAAATAAATCTTAATTTTATATTAGTAGTAAGAAAGAATATGGATTTACATCAACTGTTTAAGTCTGGTAAAATAAAGTTTAACCTCCATTTAATTTTCTTCTAATCTGTATAGTCCAAGAGGCGCTTGGATTTCCTCTGCTCAAACGTTTATTAGTGCAATTAGATCTGATGTAGTCATGGATATGAAATATGTTGAATCAGGATCAGATATCTCAAACTAGGATAAATAATAGTTTAAGCAAAAAGAAGATAGTGCAATCTAGTACATTTTTTATACTACATAGAATTGATACTCTTTAATGCAATCCACGTAATGTCATAAACCGTTTATGTATTGTTCATATATTTCACCAACCTTACTTTTGTTTAGTGAATTTATTCAACCTAACTTGACTTGCTATAATATTTCTTCTTGGATTTTATGATAAAGGACACTTCCAATGGCTGCATGTGTGTCTTTTTTGAGGGTTCACCCCAATGAATAATCATTTGTTTCAATTTTCAAACTTCACTTCAGCTGTTGATTGTACAAAATTCATTTTGTATTAACATATACTATTGTTATAAAATTGACCTATGTGCTTTGATACTGTTGTGATTTAGAAAGATATTTGGGTGATGAAACATGAATTCTGAATGTTATGTAATATCTTGACTAAAACACATGTTTCTGTTTATATTTTTCCATATTAGATAATTAATTGATGCTATGTTTTAGCATACTATTTTGAAGAATGTTTCAATAATAGTAGGATAACCTTTATGCATAAAGCTGTGAATTTTTCTCAACAATGTGCATTCGACGAATAATAGACTGATGCTTTGGAATGGTCAGCTAGTTAACGCAATTATGATTGAGGGATGTTTCGTACTATATACTGGACATGCTGCTCAAATGTCTTCTACATTATCATATAAAATTCCACACCAGTTAAAGAAATAATAAATTATGTCAAACTCATTTACTTTGTTTTCTATCATGTTTTAATATTTGAAGAATATCGTAGGTCGTCATGTCAACGTAGCCAACCAAATAACTTTTGTACACACAACACAAAAGATTATATTTTTACTATTAATTGTTTACTTTGACTAACCAAAAATAATAATAATGATAAAGTTGCTTATATGAGTAGAATAAATGTAATTCAAAGTTACAATCTACATAATTTTATAAAAAAATATTTATACAAAATTATAGTCACATCCCGTGTGCGTAGCACGGCTTCACACTAGTATATAACTTAATTCCCGGTGGAAGTCGCATGCTCCAAGGCTACAATTCCCTTACCAAACCTCCAAAAATTCAAAATTTTGATGGGTTGTTCTGCGAGTACAAAGTTATTTTCTTTTTTTACAAGTGGAATTTAATTTAAGCAAGGCATTTATTTTCATCAGTTCGATGCAGCAAGATTCGAATATGAGATAATGACATTGAGAATCTTTCTCTAAAACACAATATCACCTGTCGTTTGAACTAATGGCCCTTCATAAATGTTCACTGTTCATTGTATTCAACTATTCAAGAATCATGCTAAATACAAATTTACGTGAACTCTGACATGCCAATTCAACATTATATCCGATACAATTTAATTGTCTACTCTAATTTATCTTTATCGTTTTTTTCTCACTAACCACAATAAAAAATTCGTGAAAAAAGGACAGAATCAGTACGCAAGGCGATTTTCTCTATTCGGTTCAATCTTAAATTACTAATAATTCACCTTTGTTATTCTTAGTTGAAGAGGCTTCTAGCCATGGACATATGTTGCTCAAAAAGGACATGTCTCAATAAAGTTTGCTATCAGAAGGTCGAAGCAACAGATAATGACTTCTCCATTGCAACCGGGTGTGAAATTCATGTACTCTTTTTTCCCCTTTTAATTTACGAATTTCAATTGGCTGAAGATTTGAAGATTGAAATTATGTAGTAGTATTCAATTTCCACAGTATACTGCTGATTAACCTTAGCTAAAAAATCTTTGGTCGGCAATATTAAATTATGTGTAATTAATGTATTAGCAGTATGCTACCAAGCAAGAGCAATTTTTTCTGAAGAAAAAAAGTGATTGCTTTATAGTTCGACAGAATATAATCTAGTGCCTAGTAATGCTTCAGCCATGTGCCGAATGAATGTACTTGTTTACGTGATTATGTCAACGGTTAACAAAAATGCAAGTGTGCGTCTAAAATTCATGTTTGTATTTAGACTATCTAATTTTATTTTGGCTATAATATTTGTATTAATACAATATATAAGTGTCTGTATAATATTTTATTTTATAAAAAATGTTAAATTATTTGAACTTTAATTTTTAAATAAGTTTGACCATTTCAAAATAAAATATTTAATAATATCTACATGCAATTAAAATATATTTTTAAATAACATAACGTGCATCCGCTAGAGAAAGATTTTTTTAAATAAATTCAAAATCCAATCAAAGTTTGTGTGTTTGAATAATTCAAATATTTAAAGTTTAAATCTACTTTAACCTTTCAAATAATAATAATAATAAATTATTGCAGCTGAAACATTTTTGGCAGAAAAAAATTGTAATTTTCTATTATTAGTAGATTTCCGTACCAAAAACAATTTACTTATATGTATGTATCATTTTTTTAATTCTAAAATGAAACGAAGAAGAGAATATTTTGTATTTTATTACATACAAAACCCAACGTTGATTACATATATGTAATAACTATGAAATGTTATGTACATACATACATACATACATACATACATACATACATACATACATACATACATATATATATATATATTAAATTACTAGATCAAAAAATTTATGTACGTGTGTAATAATATTTAGAAACGTATGCATACACATATATATATATTTCAAAAAGGATTTTTTTAATAAAAAACTGAAATAAACATGTATGATTATTGCATAAATAAAGTCATATATATATATATATATATTATAGAATATGTACCTTTCACTACTGTAAGCCAACAATCGAACACGTTGTCTGTTGGTTGTTTTCTCTTTAAATCTTTCGTTCTCCTCTTGGGTTTCAGTTGGCAAAGCCGACCCTATAACTTTATCTATGGATAATGAAGGCTAGAGCTATATAATGCATGTGTAAGGAAGTGGAGGCTATGTGACGACTGTATACCACCGACGCCAATAGCATACAAATAGTGCGCTGTAGTCGTGCCCGATCGATATAGGACAATCATCAAGATGAACAATAACAAAACAACATATAACATGTTGTATATCTCATAGTGTATAGATAAAATATAAATATCACATTTATACTAAAAGACACAGCAATAAAAATATGAACTAACCATCAAAGCATAAGATCCATAGAGTTATACATAAGTAGTCATAGAGTTTATACAAAGGAGACAAGCTCAACAACTATCAGAAATCCAAGAAAATAAGCAGTCGATGCTAGGGCTCTCCACTGTTGCATGGTGGAATAAGCGTAGAAGTCCATATAAGTATATAATACGAGATAGCTCCATCCAACTCGCCCTCCGAACAGGTACCGTGGCACCTAGAACTACTATTTAGTCTACTCATTTAATAGCACCCAAGATAATAAGAAGAAAATCATAAAGCCTTATGTCAGACAACAGTCTGGTGTGAACAGTAAATGAATCTCAAAATACTATATAGGTAAATATAGTAAGAAATAGAGGTACACGAACCATATCTGACTGGTCCCTGCAATAAAAGAGTATGCACATAACGACATAATTTGCTACTCTACAACATCATAGAGGTAGCTACTCAAAATAAATATATAAGATCTCTAAGTATTTCCATCTCCAATACCTACTCTCAATGATCTCTCCAAGTGCCTAGAAAGCAACCATAACATTCATCAAACAATGCTCACTACCACTCATCAATGTGCTCTGAATATATGATAACTCGTATGACCCCATGCCAGGGACTAATAGAAATCTTGATTTTCTATATACTTTCGTATCTCGCGGCCTAGAACTCGACATGTCTCGTGGCCCAAAACTAGACAAGACCCAAATTCACTGGTCCATGGTATACAGGTCCCTCAATTGACCTATGGGCATCCTCACTTACAATACCTCTACTTCGTGTACACATGAAAACACTCCGAGCATCAACGATTCATTAGCACAAAATCATTCAAGCCCTCTTTTCTCCATTCGGATCTAAGCGCTTCCTTGCTCAATCCAGTTTCCATTATTCAGGAACCCATCATGTTTCCTATTCTATGGCTCCTCCTTTATCGAGCCTCTATCTTCGATACCTACTCCCACCATGAGTCACAAACCGAATATTCTAGTTTCATCATGTTGTTACACCACCATAAGTTCTAATGCAATCGAGCCAACACCTCCGGTACGACCTACAGAGCTTCCACTCCATATCCTGAAAATTCCACTTTCATCCAGCGTAATATAATAACTTGAAATAAAGTTATAGATAACTCAGTACTAGGTTATATACTTAGCCATTTTTGGATAATTTTTCCTCTTCGCTCCTAGTACCCCTTTCCCAAGAGCTTTAGACACCAACTTATCCCCCCGATAACTCGGACCTAACCTACAGCCTTCATCTTCTAACTTCTGGGGATAACTCGGTATATTACCCAACACTTAACCAAATCTCTTACTTCAAGCCGTGAACCACCTCTACTAGCCAAGCTCTACCTATCCATGCCAACGATCTACTTATAGGGCCCACAATTATAACTTGATACCGAGTTATATAACTCGATTTCAGATTATATTCTTAGCAAATTTTGAGGCATAATTTTTCCAGCAAGCTCTTCCCATGCTTTAGAGTCTCTCCTTCAAGTTTCGTCTAATTCTGACAAACCTTTATAACTCGGTACCAAGTTATAGATAACTCAGTACCTGGATATACCCTTAGAAAATTTTGAAAGATTTTTCTAGTAAGTTCCTATCATACTTTAGAGCCTCTCCTCCAAGTTTCGTCCAATTCCAACCAACCATTATAACTCCGAGTTATAAATAACTTAGTACCAAGTTATACCCTTAACAGATTTTAAGGCGCGATTTTTCCAAGAAGCTCCTTTCATGATTTAGAACATTTCCTCTTAGTTTCATCTAATTCCGATCAACCTTTCCTCTGATTTGCCTAATTCACCAAACTATCTTCGTAAACATTCAAAGCACTAGCAAACAACATCAAAGCACAATATACAAGCATATAATAACATGCAATTACATCCATTCAAACAAGCAATACATAGAATTATAACAATCAAGCAAATTCTAATCCAACTAGGAAATACATGAACATACGAGTATGAAGGTGAATTACAAAGCCAATTCTATAAATCATATTAAAATTCATCAATTTAGATCAAAAACATATGTTAACATGTGATTGAAGCTAGAAAAGGATTTTAAGATCAAAAATTATGTTAAAACCTATCATTCCACCGTATAAACATGCATATGATAGTGAGAAGTCATAAACCACTCACAATTACCAGATTCAACCAATTTTAAGTCTCAATCAGAAGTGGATAGTGATCAAAAGTAATGCAAATCAACCAAATCAATGATCTCTATCTTATAGTCAATGATTTATTCACTAATCTTCAATTCGCTTTGACTTAGAGAGTAGTTTGGGTGACTTTGGATGAATCTAGGGTTAATTGAGGTTTAGATCTGATTTGGGGGAGAGAGAAAAGTTTTAATTTGGCTTTATAAACTTTTATTATAGTGATCTCTAGTTAGACTAATGGGCCTACTTATGGGCTTAATTAATTACATATCCATCATGCCCAACAGCTATTAAAACTTAAAATAACCATAACTTCCTAATCGTAAGTCCCATTTTCTACTATGACCATTCTACAAAATGAAAAACCATCATCCTGAAGCGATAGGACTAGTTTGAGTTCCTAACTAGACTCCTATCAAAAGTTATACACCAAACAAAAATTTTGGGGTCAAAATTATCATGTAGAAATTCTAAAAAAATCATAAGCATGCAAAATATCCCTAGAATTATATCCTAAAATTATAGAATCATACGACCTCACATGAATAAAATAAAAAAAATTACGATCCTTTGATACGTAAAATATGGGTCAGGCTATCTATTTATAGCTAAAGAGATACAAAAATATTCCCCTTTGTTTCTCTAACTTTGGATGACTTGGTATCCCATGCCCTCTTACAAGTATGGCTGGCCTTATACTTGACTAAGCATGGTCAAAATTGTCTCTGGCTCTGTCTGAATCAATTATTTAATGCAAGCTTATTTTTCAACCGAACTAACGCACAACTATTATACATTATTTTGATCGATTTTGAGCTTTAAATAATAAATTAAAAATGTCATAAAATATTCAAACAACGTTTGTATTAATTTTATCATTAATTTATAATATTTATAAATTAGTTTTACCACTAGTCGAATTTGATAATAACTAACAACATGGTTGTGTTTACATTTCCGGCATGAACTCGGTCTTTGATATGTATTTAAATTCAATTTACTAACATATACACATTATTTTACACTTAAAACTTATCTTTACTAAGAATATAATGAAAAACAGTCATGGCATCTAATGGTCATTTTTCTTCTTCTTTCTTTCATCGAGATCCAGATCTACTTCCTTTGTTTCCCACTTACTCAATCTTACACCCAAGTAGTAACCTATAAAGCTTCCCTTGCTTTACCATCCACTCTAAAACTTAGCAAGTGACGTGCTCTCCCAAGCATTAAATAGGGCAGAAGTATTATCTATTTTTCTGTGGAGATTTGTCGCATAAGGCAAAGGAATATCGTGACCCAACTAAATGTTTTGGGCGCTTACTAGGGATTTAGGTCGTCTATCCATGCATATGTCCTGTCAGCTAGGTAGCTCGGTAAGAAGGAATGCATGGCTTCTTAGGAAACCTTTTTGTTCAATCATTAGAGCATTCGGCTTTAGCTCAGGTAAGGTTGATTGTTTAGGTATCACATATCGTTCTATAATATTAATTAATTTTCCTACTAGTTCTATGCTTGACTTAGCTAAGAGGACTAGTTTTGTATTCAACATAGATCATTCTAACATAGATTATATTATAAACAAAGAAACTGAGATGGTTTAATCGCTTAGATCATAAGATACATCAGCTAGAATGTTAGGGGTTCGCATAGTTTAGATAAATACAATAAAATTAGGTCATTTATTAAAGATAATAAAACTGACATTGCTTTAATTGAATAATCTAAAATAGAGCATCTCGACTTCTACTTCTATAGAAATTTAGGGGATTTTTATATTGCTAACTAGGTATATCTTCCCACTATGGTTAGTTCGGGAGGCTTTTGTTGGAGTGGAAACTTAATTATGTTAAGCTCATTCAATCTCTTATTAAAGATTACTTCATGCATCTTTTTTTCATGGACATAAGAGATGATTCTCTTGTAAATGTCGCAAATGTTACGGTTCGCATAATAAGATTGATAGGAAAATTCTCTAGAGCGAGTGTCATGAGTTAGATCTCTTACCATCGACCCATGGATGCTTGGAGGTTATTTCAATGTGACTAGATTTTTAAGAGAGTGCTCTCCTTGAGAAAATGACATTCATACTATGGATGAGTTGGAACAGTTTATTATTAATGGTAAATTGATTAAATTATCACTTAACAATAAGCGCTTCACTTAGGACTTGATCGAACTCGAGGGAAACCCTAGATTGTGCTGCTCGATCATTTCTTCATTAGCGAATAAATGGAAGACATGTTTCCCCATTTGCGTGTTAAAGAGCTTTCGATGGTGTACTTTGACCACTGTCCTATTATTCTTATTAAAACCACCATGTAATTTAGAGAACTTTTTTTTTGAAATATATGACTCTTAGAATCTAATTTTACTAATTTAGTTAGTAGTAAATGGCTTTCTATAAGTAACAACAACACTAGATATTCATGTACCATAGCCTAAGTGTTCATTAGTAAATTTAGGGACTCCTAAAAAATGGAACAAAAATATTTTTGGCAACATTGGAATTAAAAAAGAAAAACTACTCATCAAAACTTTAAAATTAAATAAACTTGTAGAAGCCAGACTCTTAAAATGTTCAAAGAGAAATGTACTTTTAAACCTTAGAGAAGAACTAGACAAAGTTACACATGAGGAAATAATGTGGAAGCAAAGGTGTATGGTCCCATGGATGCATGAGGGAGACAAGAACACTATTCTTTTCCATAAAATAGCTAACGATGGCAAGCACACAAATTCCATAACCCCTTACTCATTATTGATGCGAAATTTTTGATCAAAATGAGTGTAACGACCCTGAAATTCAGACCCAGTTTAAAATTTTTAAACCGCTTATTCAATATAGAAATCCGTATTTTCACAAACAATTTCCGTTGCCAACCAAACTTCACATTTGGAATGCGTCTAGATAGACATAGGCGTGCGCCAAATTTCGTTGAAAAATATTGAAGTAAATTACGCTCGTCGAGTTTACATATTAGTTTAAATCTTATGTGTAAATTTCCTATCGTCCGAACTCAAATATTTTCTCGATGTTGCATAAGAAAAATATTCTGAACTTGACGGCGCATTTCGTTTCGTCAAATTTCGCTTTAAATTGCTAGTAAAATATTCGCTCGTGCAAATGGTTAAATAAGAGTAACCACTTCTCAAACAATGTCAAACCATCAATATCTTGATACCGATGTGTCCGCCTCGACGCGCTGATCAAAACGGTATATTTATTTGTGTAAATCGGAGTTCGGCGATGCAAACTATAATTGTTAACGGAGCGCAAACCGGTCCGTTACGCAGCACAAACTGGCACCAAACTTTCCAGCATTCAAAATTTTGGAGCCACTCAGCTGACCTTGGGAACACAAATAGCCACCATTGTGAAAATCATCATTGCATTTACTGTACGCGCTGAACCCTCTGCCTTTCATTTATTGCGTGGTTTCACTTCGTCCTGCTCTGTCTCTCTCCTCTGCAAATTATATTCCCTTTCTCCCTTCCCATCTTCGTGTGCTATTTATTGCCCTCCTAGTAAACTAAAACCCACCCCTCCCTTTCTTCTTCTTTCACATTTTTCTTTTGTTTCTTCAACCTTTCACCTACACGTACGCCAACATCTCCTCCTTGCTCTTCGTATTTTTTTATTATTCTTCTTTACGAGATTCACGGCCCGTCCTCCCCTCCAGGTGCACGTCCCGTGCAACCGCCTCCGCCTCCCCATGCAGCCCGCCCCACATGCACGTCCTGTGCAACCGCCTCCGCCTCCGCCCATGTAACCACCGCAACCACCCCACACCCTCGGCCACCCCTACCACCACCAGCACCACCGCCCAGCCCGCCTTATTCCCCACTGCAAACCCATGCGAGCCTCCACTGCGAACACCCACCACCACACAACCCCATGCGGCCTCCACTGCGAACACCCACCACCACACAACCCCATGCGAGCCTCCACTGCGAACACCCCACCACATGACCCATGCGAGCCACACACCCACACGTTCCACAAAAAAAAAAAACTTCCCCACCCACAAACGGCCTCCGCTGCCAACCTTCACAGGCCACACCCGCTGCCCTACCACCGCCGCCATGACCATAGCCCGCCTCTCCCTCCACCGTCCCTTCCCCACGGCCCCATGCAACCCTCCAAAGCTCCGCCTCCGCCACATGTCGCATGCACACCGACCCACAGCACCGGCCGCCCCTGCTTTCCCCCTCCATTTGCTCGGCCTCCACCCCATGCAACCGCCTCCACCACTCCCCCCCTCTGCCGAACTTCTTTTCCCCTTATCTTTGAGTGGTTTGCATATTATATACGTGTATATATGTTTTAGATTCAAGGGTTAGTTGTTATATGATAATGGGTTCACGATATATATGAATTATATATAAATTTGAAGCATGCATGCTGCAGTTATAAGTTAAAGTATAAAAGTATAAAAAGTTATATATATATACACCAGCTTCTCTATTTTAGTATGATTCCAAAGTATGAATAGTTGTTATAGTACAAAGCAATATATCATAGGTATGAGTTGTTGTAATATATAAAACTTTAGTTGTCAGTAAAGTTATAAAGTAAAGTTTTATACAGCGTTTGGGTGTACATATCTAGCTGAGAAAAAAATAAGTGTACTTGTTTGTTGATGTGTACAGGCTTCGGCTGTTGTTAGTTAGCCTCCAGGTTGCATATAAAGTTAAAATATAAAACTATATATCTCTGTTTTGTTATTTTGTGAGGTAGAGTATAAAACTTTATATATGAGAGTGGTTATTATATAACTTTAGTTGTTTAGTAAAATTATGTAGTTTTATACGGCAGTGTTTTATAAATATACAGTGGTTTTCCGGTAGTTTAAGATTAGCAGTATATATGTATATTAATAAACCTTGCGTGTTGTTTCAGCCACCGCTACGGATTCTTAGGACATCGCTTCGGCTCATTCGCTCTCATCCCGACTCGTTTTGGTATGGTTTATATATATACAATCGATACATATACATTGTATTAAACTATTGTTGAATAATCTTTCGTTTGATTTATAGTTCGTATCCGTGCTTGTGCCGTCTATCTAGTCTATCCATTTTCATCCTTCGCCGTCATCTTCTTCAACCACGCAAGGTGAATATTTCATTCACGACTCGATCTATTATGCTATGATAATCAAGTGATAATTGTTGTTTATATTAATTTGGATGTTAAATTGTTGATTGTTGGAATTGTTGAAATAAAAAATTGTGAATCGCTATGCAAGTTAAATTTGAATATTGCTAGTTACGACAAATAGTTGTGACACTAAAATTATTATGTGATGTTGAATTTGGTTGTTAATATAAGTGAAATTTAATATGAAATCGAAATTGATATAGGATAGTCAACAATTTAAAATGGATTATATATGTTGAACTTGACCCCTTTAAATGTTAAATAAATCGTCGCGTAGAAATAGTGTTAACTACACTTTGAACCATTGAATGTATGATTGATGTAGTAATTTGATAATAGACACCAAGTGAAAACTCTAGCGTAATAATCTTTAATCCGCATGAAACGATAGTGTGGATTCTAGGAATAATTATATTAATTTGCATAAATAACAAATGTAAGTTAATATGATTATTTAATACATTGTTAAATTGTTATGTATGGTTGCTATTGCTTGTTTATTTACTTTGACACCATCCCAGTTATCACACTGCAAGTTCTCTTTGCTATGCTTTGTTTTATATTGAATAATATTGGGTTAAAATGATAAATACCTAATTAAACAACTTGGCCTAGGATAGAAAATAAAAATAAGAAACCCGATTGGTCAACAAAACCATTTTCGAAATTGAAATATATTTTAAATTAAGGAATGAACTTAACAATTTGTTTGGAAATTTGGTAACGGTTTAATGGATGTAATTGAAATAGATTTCACGGATTTAATTGAGATAAATTTTATGGATTAGATTGAAGTAAAATTTTTGGATTAAATAGAAACGGATTAATAAACCTATGTAATTAAATAAAAATGAATTGGCAAATTTGTTGAATTGAGATTTAGAAACAAGTAAGTTTTAGAATTTGATAACTTAAAAATTTATTAAATTTGTTAGGTTTAGATTAAAACTCGGTTTTAATTAAATAGATTTGGAACATGTTGTAAATTTTACTTGGAAATGTAGAGAATTTGACTTAGGAAGAATACAAAAAAAAACTAACCAAAGCTTTATGGATATAACTTAGTGATTATTTAAACTTAAAATGATTTTAAATTTAACAAATTAATCAAATCAGGGAAATGTAAATGGAAATGGACTTCTTTGTTTAGAAATTTAATTGAATTGGTAAATAAATCAAATGAATTTGGATAAAAGGAATTTAGTTAACGAAATTGATTTAATCGAATTTATGATAACAGTGGATGTAAACATGAAGTGAAATGAATAGAATTTGATTTAATAATTTAAACCAAGTTTAGCATTAAATTGAATTCATTGATTATGAACTAAATTTAATAAGCGACTTTTAGACCTTATTAAATCGACTTGAATACTTAATTTTAAATTGTAACTCAAATGTTTGAACTAAAAATTGCATTCGAAAATATGTTTTAAAAATATCTAAAATAAATTGAATCGTGAAATGTCAAATTTTGGAAGTCAAATTTGCACCTTGACTTTTGGACTTTGATTTGTTTTAACGTTAATTTAACCGACCATCGGGTAATAAATACGTAGTTATTAAAGAGACCGAGATCGGGCATGGACATACTCTCTGTCGATACCGAAAACCACTTTAATAACTATTATGCGTGAAGTGTTGATCCAGAATGAAGTGGATGGTTTGGTGAACGCGTTGACTGAAGAAAGAGAACGATACTGGATGACCCCTGACATGACTAAAACAGGAGCCGCGCCGGGCCATTGAGGATCGCCACCTCTAGCGGACACGCTTCTTCGATACCATATCTATTACTTTGTGATTCGATTTGGGTGCACCCCTTGATTTGGGAGTGTTGTTTCGCGGTGTTGAGCTAGTAGCTACTATGCTCAGCATCAGTCCGGATCACGCAACTACTAGTATCCTAGTTGGTATCGCCTCATGTACCTTGTCATACTGATTATCCTATTCGCGACCACTACGTTTTGTTTTGTGTTATACCTATGGGGTACCCTCTGATAACCACTAGTTTACGGTGGGGTTTACGGTGTTGTATAGACTATGGCATTATAAAATGTGTTAAGGGGAATTATGTTAACGCCTTAACGCTATTTTAATATCGTACTTTACTGATTAGACACTATCTACATACCGTATTCTATTGTATATATAGATAGTTTATCGGATCCTTAGAGATGTTTTATTCATCTTTGAGTTATGAACTTTATTCCCTGCACTTGATTATCCTGTATAAGATTTTTGAGTCCCGACTCGAGTGTTTCCTTTTGTATATGCTCGGGTCAGTCTGAAGCTATCCAGTTTGCTGATCAAGGTTGGTTGAAGATGCTGAAGACTTAGCATTTATCTTTATCAGTCATTTTGATGTCCGTGTCTGTTGGACATTTATGTATTTCCTTTCAGTCACCTTTTGTTTAGACATTGTTGTACTTTATGTAGTAGCTTCATGAACTGCTATTATGACGATGTATTTTCCGCTGCATTATTCTGTGACTGTTCTGTGACTGTGATGTTGTATTGATTCTCATTTACATTTATGTATTTATAATCCCATAATGATTCGTGTTTTGTATTATTTAAGTTGACATGTGAGGATTATTGTCAATTTAAATGGTACAAATATGTGGGTTGTTTCAGTTGGTATCTGAGCTTTGGTTTTCCTAAAAACCTTAGTTTGGGATTATATAAACTCATTAGAGATAGGGTAGCAATACCCTAGAATGAGGAGAATCGATTCAATATCCCGATCCTTTAAAAAATTCAAACTTATTTGATTCGTTCATTAGATTTTCTTCAAGCTTTATTATTTTCTATCCTTGGTTCTAAATCTCTTCGATATTTCAGGATGAGCACCGGAAGAAACAATAGGGGAGGAAGAGGCCATGGTCCTGCCCAGGCTGCACCTGCCGCCCCAGCTCCAGTCAAATTCACCACTCTTAGCAAGGAGTATACAAAGTTAGGAGGTACTAAGTTTTCTAGATCCGAGGGCATTATTGAAGCTCAGCAATGGCTCAAAAGCTTAGAGAAGATATTTTCTGGATTGGAGATCACTGATGCTCAGAAGCGTCAGCTTGCTGCGTGGCAACTTCAGGATGCCGCGCAAGATTGGTGGGAATCTGTTACTTCCCGTATCGAGGAGAACACCATCACTTGGGCCCAGTTTAGGTATAAATTTATTTGGATTTCGTAGTCTACATTATTCTTTCAATCTTTAAAATGTTACTCATCTAGTCTATCTTTTGATTAGGGATACTTTCTCGGCACAGTGGATGCCCGCTGCTGGGAAAACCCAACTTTATAGAGCTTTTATGGATCTTAAGCAAGGCAGTATGACTTTTTCTGAGTACGAGAGGAAATTCAACGAACTCTCCAAGTTTGGCCCAGGATTGATCGATACACCACTTCTAAAGAACGAGAAGTTCATTATGGGAGCTAGACCAGAGTATTATGACTTGCTTACTGGCCACACTCACTGCACCTTCACAAAGCTTGTTGATTATGCTCTTCAATATGAGGCAAAGCCAAGGGGACCCACTGCCAAGGCCCCTCCTACTCAGCCCTCTTCCAGCCAGCTCGGAAAGAGGAAGATGAACTTTGATCAACAAAAGAAAGCTTGGCAAAAGACTACAGGATTAGGATATGCCCAGAAAAGCCCAATCGACCTTGCTAAGATCACTTGCTTCAAATGCGATAAGAAGGGCCATTATGCTAATAGTTGTCCATCCACCGGAGCTGCTATTCCACCACCTCCTCAGATGAGGAATGATTTATGCCATGTCTGCCTCCAGCCAGGTCACTTCAAGAGAGACTGCCCATTGAGGAAGAAAGGCACACCATCAGGAGTATATGCTGTCACCACTCCTGCACCACTTCCACCACCTTCTCAGGATGACCGAGGTACCTTACGAAGTACTTTTTCATTACGTGGTTTACCTGTTAGGGTATTATTCGATACTGGTGCATCTCATAGCTTCATATCTATTGATCTTTGTAATAAGCTCAAATTAGAACCTACTCTTGCTACTACTTCCTTATGTGTCTCCAACCCTATTGGAGGACTTGCCAACCTCAGTCGAATTTGTAAAGAGGTTGCGCTTTTGTATGGAAGATACCGATTCACTTGGGATTTTTATGTGCTTGGCTTCATAGCATTTTACATTTTGTTGGGTGCTGATTGGTTAAGAAAATTCGATGCTATTATTTCTTGCAAAGCTCGATCTGTTTCTCTAGTTAATGACAAGGGTCTACCGCTTGTCATCGAATGCAAATCACCTCAGAAATATGCCGGAAGCTTCATATTCTCTCTTGATGCTCACCCGGATGACCTTAGTACTACTCCTATTGTTCAGAAATTTCCCGATGTATTTGGAGAGGTCGATTCTCTACCGCCTAAGCGAGAGATCGATTTCCGCATTGACCTTATTCCCAGAGCTACTCCCGTAGTTCTCCCTCACAGAAGGATGGCTCCTAAAGAAAAAGCCGAACTTAAAGCCCAAATTGATGATCTATTTTCTAAGGGTTTGATCAGGAGAAGTTGTTCTGAATGGGGCGCCGCAGTCGTATTTTTCACCAAATCTGATGGATCTCTTCGCATGTGTGTTGATTACCGGGAATTAAACAAGCGCACTCTCAAGAACTGCTATCCGATGCCTCGCATCAATGATTTATTCGATCAGCTCCATGGAGTTAAAGTTTTCTCACAACTTGATCTAGCCACTGGGTTCCACCAACTCAGAGTAGCAGAAGATAGTATTCATAAGACAGCTTTCCGTACCGAGAATGGATTCTATGAATGGTTGGTTATGCCATTCGGTTTGACCAACGCACCTGCTTATTTCGTCGACTTAATGAATAGAGTCTTCCGTGATGTCCTTAACAAGTTTGTTCTTGTCTTCATTGATGATATTCTCGTCTTCTCTAAGGATGAGAAAGAGCATGAAACACATCTTGCTTATGTTCTGGGAACTCTCCGAAATCATCAGCTTAAAGCCAAGTTCTCGAAATGCCACTTCTGGCGAGACGAAGTACGATTCCTTGGCCATATTGTTTCTGAAAATGGGATTTCGGTCGATCCGGCTAAGATCGCCGTAATCAATGTAAGTTCTATCTTATTCTTATTTCTATTCGATCCATCTTATTCCTTCCTAATTTGAAAAATTTCTCTACAGGATTGGGAGACTCCCAAAACTCCTACTGATATCCGTAGCTTCTTGGGCCTAGCCGGTTATTATCGCAGATTCATTGAGCGCTTTGCCCGGATTTCTGCCCCACTCACTGCTTTAACTCGAAAGGATGTCAAGTTTATTTGGAGTGAGAAGTGTGAATCAGCTTTTAATGAGTTGAAGCGTAAGTTAACTTCAGCCCTAGTTCTTGCGGTAATTGACGGGAGTGAAGGATTAACTGTCTATACCGATGCTTGTCGAGAAGGTTTAGGCGCTGTCCTTATGCAAAATGGAAGGGTTATTGCTTATGCTGGTCGTCAGTTGAAGACTCATGAAGTAAACTATGCAACACACGATTTAGAGCTTCTTGCAGTTGTATTTGCTTTGAAACTATGGAGGCACCATCTTTTGGGGACAAAATTTGAATTATTCACAGATCATAAGTCCTTGCGGTATATTTTCTCTCAGAAGGACTTGAACCAGAGAGAAGTCCGATGGCTCGAATTCCTAGCTGCATATGATCTCGACATCAATTATACTCCTGGAAAAGCAAATGTTGTAGCTGATGCTTTGAGCCGTAGCAAAGCATTGTCATGTTGTAATCTTGTAGAAGGCATGCTATTTCAGCTTGTTATCTCCCCATCTCTTTTGGATCGCATCAAAGCTAAGCAATATGAGGACACCTTGATATATCGCATGAAGGAGTTAGTTCTTGGTAGAGTTGGAAATGCTGACAGTAAAGTGGGAGCACAGATAGATAGTAATGGAGTTCTGAAGATTGACAACCGTATTTGTGTTCCTAATGTTGATGGATTGAGACAGGAAGTGCTTAGAGAGAACCATCAGTCATCACTTTCATTTCATCCTGGTGTCACCAAGATGTATCGAAATATGAAGCGTTTATATTGGTGGAGTGGGATGAAAAGAGATATTTCCATATATGTCAGTAGATGCACCACTTGCCAGCAAGTCAAGGCCGATCACCGGAAGACGACAGGATTACTTCAACCCCTAGAGATTCCATGTTGGAAATGGGATCAGATTTCTATGGACTTCGTGGAAGGATTACCGAGGACCAGAAAAGGTAACGAGAGTATATGGGTGATTGTTGATAGGTTGACAAAATCTGCTCACTTTATTCCTGTTAAGACCACTCGTACTGCTTCGAGTTTGGCCGAGATTTATATGAGAGAGATTGTCAGACTTCATGGAGTTCCATCTAGTATTGTATGCGATAGAGATCCTTTATTCACTAGTAAATTCTGGAAGGCATTTCAGGACGTCTTGGGCACTAAACTGAATCTGAGCACGGCCTATCATCCTTAAACAGATGGCCAAACTGAGAGGGTAAATCAGATTTTGGAAGATCTGCTCCGAGCTTGCATTATTGATTTCGGTGGATCTTGGGAAGACCATCTCCATTTGGTTGAATTCACTTATAATAATAGCTATCAGGTAATCCAAAATTTTCAATTTGAATAAGTAAAAAAATTGAATTGAAATATAACTATCTTTATAATCAGGCGAGTATCGATATGGCACCGTTCGAAGCTTTATATGGACGGCCATGCAAATCGCCAGCTTGTTGGATTGAGCCTGGTGACTGATTAGTTCTTGGCCCGGATATGATTATGGAAGCATCCGAGAAGGTCAATGAGATCAGAAGGAAGATGAAGACCGCACAGGATAGACAGAAGAGCTATGCCGATAGGCGTAGAAGAGAGTTAAAATTCCAGGTTGGAGATGAGGTCTTTCTTAAAGTATCACCTTTGAAGAATGTTATTCGATTTGGTCGTAGAGGGAAGCTCGCTCCTAGATTTGTTGGACCATTCACTATCACTGAGAGGATTGGTACACTAGCCTACAGAGTTGCGCTGCCGGAGAAATTTGAGGGCGTGCACAACGTATTCCATGTTTCACATCTTCGGAAGGTTGTACATGATCCATCCATGACCATTCCTATTGCTCAGTTAGATGAGGTTGATATTGAGCCGGATTTGACTATAGAGAGGAGACCACTTCGTATTGTTGATAGGGATACGAAGCAGCTTAGAAGGAAGACTGTTAGCCTAGTCAAAGTCCAATGGAGTCCCGATGATCGTGATTGCACTTGGGAAACCGAGGAGAGTATCCGGAATTCTAATCCAGAATTGTTTGTTGAAGGTAAATTCCATTCTATATTCTTTACTTTATTCGATAATCTATTGTATATCTATTGTACGTCTTTTATTGTTCGTCCACTCTTTCCTTTGTTCCTTTTCGAGGACGAAAAGTTTTGAGTGAGGGAGAATGCAACGACCCTGAAATTCAGACCCAGTTTAAAATTTTTAAACCGCTTATTCAATGTAGAAATCCGTATTTTCACAAACAATTTCCGTTGCCAACCAAACTTCACATTTGGAATGCGTCTAGATAGACATAGGCGTGCGCCAAATTTCGTTGAAAAATATTGAAGTAAATTACGCTCGTCGAGTTTACATATTAGTTTAAATCTTATGTGTAAATTTCCTATCGTCCGAACTCAAATATTTTCTCGATGTTGCATAAGAAAAATATTCTAAACTTGACGGCGCATTTCGTTTCATCAAATTTCGCTTTAAATTGCTAGTAAAATATTCGCTCGTGCAAATGGTTAAATAAGAGTAACCACTTCTCAAACAGTGTCAAACCATCAATATCTTCATACCGATGTGTCCGCCTCGACGCGCTGATCAAAACGGTATATTTATTTGTGTAAATCGGAGTTCGGCGGTGCAAACTATAATTGTTAACGGAGCGCAAACCGGTCCGTTATGCAGCACAAACTGGTACCAAACTTCCAGCATTCAAAATTTTGGAGCCACTCAGCTGACCTTGGGAACACAAATAGCCACCATTGTGAAAATCATCATTGCATTTACTGTACGCACTGAACCCTCTGCCTTTCATTTATTGCGTGGTTTCACTTCGTCCTGCTCTGTCTCTCTCCTCTGCAAATTATATTCCCTTTCTCCCTTCCCATCTTTGTGTGCTATTTATTGCCCTCCCAGTAAACTAAAACCCACCCCTCCCTTTCTTCTTCTTTCACAATTTTCTTTTATTTCTTCAACCTTTCACCTACATGTACGCTAACATCTCCTCCTTTCCCTTCGTTTTTTTTATTATTCTTCTTTACGAGATACACGACCCGTCCTCCCCTCCAGGTGCACGTCCCGTGCAACCGCCTCCGCCTCCCCATGCAGCCCGCCCCTCATGCACGTCCCGTGCAACCGCCTCCGCCTCCGCCCATGTAACCACCGCAACCACCCCACACCCTCGGCCACCCCTTCCACCACCAGCGCCACCGCCCAGCCTGCCTTATTCCCCACTGCAAACCCATGCGAGCCTCCACTGCGAACACCCACCACCACACAACCCCATGCGGCCTCCACTACAAACACCCACCACCACACAACCCCATGCGAGCCTCCACTGCGAACACCCCACCACACGACCCATCACGCTCCATAAAAAAAAAAACTTCCCCACCCACAAACGGCCTCCGCTGCCAACCTTCACAGGCCACACCCGCTGCCCTACCACCGCCGCCATGACCATAGCCCGCCTCTCCCTCCACCGTCCCTTCCCCACGGCCCCATGCAACCCTCCAAAGCTCCGCCTCCGCCACATGCCGCATGCACACCGACCCACAGCACCGGCCGCCCCTGCTTTCCCCCTCCAGTTGCTCAGCCTCCACCCCATGCAACCGCCTCCACCACTCCCCCCCTCTGCCGAACTTCTTTTCCCCTTATCTTTGAGTGGTTTGCATATTATATACGTGTATATATGTTTTAGATTCAAGGGTTAGTTGTTATATGATAATGGGTTCACGATATATATGAATTATATATAAATTTGAAGCATGCATGCTGCAGTTATAAGTTAAAGTATAAAAAGTTATCTATGCGTATATATATACACCAGCTTCTCTATTTTAGTATGATTCCAAAGTATGAATAGTTGTTATAGTACAAAGCAATATATCATAGGTATGAGTTGTTGTTATATATAAAACTTTAGTTGTCAGTAAAGTTATAAAGTAAAGTTTTATACAGCGTTTGGGTGTACATATCTAGTTGAGAAAAAAATAAGTGTACTTGTTTGTTGATGTGTACATGCTTCGGCTGTTGTTAGTTAGCCTCCAGGTTGCATATAAAGTTAAAATATAAAACTATATATCTCTGTTTTGTTATTTTGTGAGGTAGAGTATAAAACTTTATATATGAGAGTGGTTATTATATAACTTTAGTTGTTTAGTAAAATTATGTAGTTTTATACGGCAGTGTTTTATAAATATACAGTGGTTTTCCGGTAGTTTAAGATTAGCAGTATATATGTATATTAATAAACCTTGCGTGTTGTTTCAGCCACCGCTCCGGATTCTTAGGACATCGCTTCGGCTCATTCGCTCTCATCCCGACTCGTTTTGGTATGGTTTATATATATACAATCGAAATATATACATTGTATTAAACTATTGTTGAATAATCTTTCGTTTAATTTATAGTTCGTATCCGTGCTTGTGCCGTCTATCTAGTCTATCCATTTTCGTGCTTCGCCGTCATCTTCTTCAACCACGCAAGGTGAATATTTCATTCACTACTCGATCTATTATGCTATGATAATCAAGAGATAATTGTTGTTTATATTAATTTGGATGTTAAATTGTTGATTATTGGAATTGTTGAAATAAAAAATTGTAAATCGCTATGCAAGTTAAATTTGAATATTGCTAGTTACGACAAATAGTTGTGACACTAAAATTATTATGTGATGTTGAATTTGGTTGTTAATATAAGTGAAATTTAATATGAAATCGAAATTGATATAGGATAGTCAACAATTTAAATGGATTATATATGTTGAACCTGACCCCTTTAAATGTTAAATAAATCGTCGCGTAGAAATAGCGTTAACTACACTTTGAACCATTGAATGTATGATTGATGTAGTAATTTGATAATAGACACTAAGTGAAAACCCTAACGTAATAATCTTTAATCCGCATGAAACGATAGTGTGGATTCTAGGAATAATTATATTAATTTGCATAAATAACAAATGTAAGTTAATACGATTATTTCGGGATTATTTAATACATTGTTAAATTGTTATGTATGGTTGCTATTGCTTGTTTATTTACTTTGACACCATCTCAGTTATCACACTGCAAGTTCCCTTTGCTATGCTTTGTTTTATATTGAATAATATTGGGTTAAAATGATAAATACCTAATTAAACAACTTGGCCTAGGATAGAAAATAAAAATAAGAAACCCGATTGGTCAACAAAACCATTTTCGAAATTGAAATATATTTTAAATTAAGGAGTGAACTTAACAATTTGTTTGGAAATTTGGTAACGGTTTAATGGATGTAATTGAAATAGATTTCACAGATTTAATTGAGATAAATTTTATGGATTAGATTGAAGTAAATTTTTTGGATTAAATTGAAACGGATTAATAAACCTATGTAATTAAATAAAAATGAATTGGAAAATTTGTTGAATTGAGATTTAGAAACAAGTAAGTTTTAGAATTTGATAACTTAAAAATTTATTAAATTTGGTAGGTTTAGATTAAAACTCGGTTTTAATTAAATAGATTTGGAACATGTTGTAAATTTTACTTGGAAATGTAGAGAATTTGACTTAGGAAGAATACAAAAAAAACTAACCAAAGCTTTATGGATATAACTTAGTGATTATTTAAACTTAAAATGATTTTAAATTTAACAAATTAATCAAATCAGGGCAATGTAAATGGAAATGGACTTCTTTGTTTAGAAATTTAATTGAATTGGTAAATAAATCAAATGAAGTTGGATAAAAGGAATTTAGTTAACGAAATTGATTTAATCGAATATATGATAACAGTGGATGTAAACATGAAGTGAAATGAATAGAATTTGATTTAATAATTTAAACCAAGTTTAGCATTAAATTGAATTCGTTGATTATGAACTAAATTTAATAAGCGACTTTTAGACCTTATTAAATCGACTTGAATACTTAATTTTAAATTGTAACTCAAATGTTTGAACTAAAAATTGCATTCGAAAATATGTTTTAAAAATATCTAAAATAAATTGAATCGTGAAATGTCAAATTTTGGAAGTCAAATTTGCACCTTGACTTTTGGACTTTGATTTGTTTTAACGTTAATTTAACCGACCATCGGGTAATAAATACGTAGTTATTAAAGAGACCGGGATCGGGCATGGACATACTCTCTGTCGATACCGAAAACCACTTTAATAACTATTATGCGCGAAGTGTTGATCCAGAATGAAGTGGATGGTTTGGTGAATGCGTTGACTGAAGAAAGAGAACGATACTGGATGACCCCTGACATGACTAAAACAGGAGCCGCGCCGGGCCATTGAGGATCGCCACCTCTAGCGGACACGCTTCTTGGATACCATATCTATTACTTTTGTGATTCAATTTGGGTGCACCCCTTGATTTAGGGTGTTGTTTCGCGGTGTTGAGATAGTAGCTACTATGCTCAACATCAGTCCAGATCACGCAACTACTAGTATCCTAGTTGGTATCGCCTCATGTACCTTGTCATACTGATTATCCTATTCGCGACCACTACGTTTTGTTTTGTGTTATACCTATGGGGTACCCTCTGATAACCACTAGTTTACGGTGGGGTTTACGGTGCTGTATAGACTATGGCATTATAAAATGTGTTAAGGGGAATTATGGTAACGCCTTAATGCTATTTTAATATCGTACTTTACTGATTAGACACTATCTACATACCGTATTCTATTGTATATATAGATAGTTTATCGGATCCTTAGAGATGTTTTATTCATCTTTGAGTTATGAACTTTATTCCCTGCACTTGATTATCCTGTATAAGATTTTGAATCCTGACTCGAGTGTTTCCTTTTGTATATGCTCGGGTTAGTCTGAAGCTGTCCAGTTTGCTGATCAAGATTGGTTGAAGATGCTGAAGACTTAGCATTTATCTTTATCAGTCTATTTTGATGTCCGTGTCTGTTGGACATTTATGTATTTCCTTTCAGTCACCTTTTGTTTAGACGTTGTTGTACTTTATGTAGTAGCTTCATGAACTGCTATTATGACGATGTATTTTCCGCTGCATTATTCTGTGACTGTTCTGTGACTGTGATGTTGTATTGATTCTCATTTACATTTATGTATTTATAATCCCATAATGATTCGTGTTTTGTATTATTTAAGTTGACATTGTTGAATATGCGCTTATATGATTTTTGTTTGATGATAATAAACATATATACATTCGTTTAAATGTATTTGATAATATACTATTTTATTTTTCACAGATTAAATAAATATTTGCTGAATAAAATAAATAACACGGAATTTGAATTCAAACGAATATTTTATTCAAACAAATATTTATTACAATTTTGAATAGTATACAAATTCAAGCTCTCACTATTCACTATACAACTTTGATACAAATTCAATTACATCACTATTTTACATCAGCACCTCACTACATATCACTCACACTCGTATTTATCTTCAACTGCATACCAGTTTGAATCCAGCATCTGAGCAATCTGCAAAAATATAAACTAACGCAGTAAAATTGAAAAAGAAATATTTTTGCAATTCAAAAATAAAAGATAATTTTTGAAAATATGATTTGCCTCAGTTATTTGGGTTGTTCGTCATAGTTTAAATTTGAATTCATCATACACGAACAACTTGTGACATACACAGTGTATTACTGTATATGCCACAAGGCCGTGCACACCGATATATACACTTGATAATGCTACAGGGACAGGTGAGCACAGGTCAAACCCAAATGAAAAGCCGGGTTCAACTCACGTGCAATATATTTAAAACCATGACACGAGCACAAGGTCAAACCCGAGTTTTTGTAACTGGATTCAACTCAAGCGCAAATCAAAAGTACACATGAATATGAAACTAAACAGTCAAGTTCAGTGGTCAAATGCAATAGGCCGAGAACCAGACAAATGCATGCAACAACAGTGAAAGTGATCACAACAGCAACAGTGAAGTTCAACATTATCAGAGAGCATATGGAAGGGTCAGGCCGAAACGAATTGCAACAGCACCAATGCAAGCAAGTCAGTGGCAAGACACAAACTGCAGTGGACAGACCAGAGTGCAACAGGTACAAACAACAGTGAGCACACTCATATGAACAAATGCAAAGAACAATGAAGTATGCACGCAAATAACATACACCAAAGCTAACAGCGGCAAAAGCATGTACATTGATGCACACATCCATCAACACACTCAAGTGACTCAACAATGCAACAAGGTGATATGCAAACTACATGCAGGCCAGAAGCAAAAACTCAAGTGCAACAGTGAAGTTCAGCTATGCAAATGAAACACTGTTGCAAACAACATAACAAATGAAAACAGTATGCAAGCTCGAGCACAAGAACATGACAACAAACAGAAGTGCACAACAACAGTAAGGCAATGCACAAATACAACAGAATCAAGTGAAGCATTTCTGTCAAAAGTATAGCAACTGCAAGAATATAAACAAGTGATACAGTGAAGTCAAACAGAGGCAACAACTAAGACAACATCAACAGCACAAAGATGGGTCAAAGCAGTGTCAAAGCAACACAGAGGGATCTGAAATCACAACGGAGTTCAACATAACTCGAAGTACACTCTAATGCAAACTGCCTCAAAAATGAATACAACATGAAGCACTGCTACTCAAGGCAACTAGGAATGAACAGAATCACAAGGCAAGTGCACCACCACACAAGTATACACAAGCAACATATATGCACCAGTAAACCAATGAACCAACACAAGTATGAAACCAGTCAATGCCGAGACTAAACAAATCAGTGACATCAAAACATGGCAGTAAGGATGTAACGGCTGTGAACAACAAGAGGGATGCAAGCATCAAGCTGCAGTTTTCAAAACAAGTGACCAAAGTCAAAGCATCAGAGGGAATCATCAATATCCAAACTGCAGATACAAAGCTAAATTATCAAAGCCGTGTGTTTTAACAAGTCAACAGAAAAAGGAACGAAAACCGTGGTCATCACGAAATTGATTCAAAGCCGTGGGACGCAAGAAATGAAATTATACGCGTATGAAAAAGTCAGAATCAATCTCATTCATTCAAGCATCATCAAGTGGCCGAAGTGATTCAATGAAAAATTCAAACACGAATATACGAACGCAAAAATAGGATTTCGAATCCTATATAAAACCCTATATCATCATCGGCATATCATGAGTTCAAGCATTCAATCAGAAAGCAAAAGGAATAAAAGTACTCACCAAAATTGTAATCGAACTCGATCAATCGAAGTAGCCGAAGCAAGGTACAAGGAGGCAGTCGATCGACAGGGCAGAAGGACGAAAATCACAAATTCGATCGATTAATATAATATCGGCATCTTCGATTCCAGCCCTAATTTATTGAAGAAAGAGGAACAAATAAGAGCCGAAGCCCTAATCTCAGAAGGAAGAACAAACAGCCATTATCACATACGAGATAAAAGGAAAAAGGGCCGGCATAAGTGAAATAATAAAAAAGGGGATGAACTGTTTTAGTTTGGGCCGGCCTTTTTTTATTTTAAAAGGGTTTAGTTTCTTTTTAGGGCTGTTTTAATTTACGTTGTTTTTAAATTTGTATTTTCTTTTAAACCATTTTTAATTTTCTAGTCGTGTGACTAGGGTACAAACTACGGTGTGTAGTTTGGGAATTCGCAACTCGGTGGTTGAGTTGTGGTCAGGGTTTTGAGCGTAGAGTTAGATTAGTCAATAGCGGGTATAGCGAGTTTACGTGTGTAAGCGAGGGACTATCTAATTTCTAGTAGAAACCTTGGGGGCAGCACGTAGGCAGGGTTTTGCCGAAGCTGGGTAAATTCTGTGTTGTTCTGTTATTTATATTCTGCAATATCTGTGCTGCTATTCTGTGATCTGAATTAATTTAATTCATAAGCTTCCGCGATTAATTTTTATAATTTACACTATCACCCTATTCACCCCCCCTCTAGGGTGAAATCGATCCTACAAGTGGTATCAGAGCTAGGAACAAAAGCCATTTTTGTTTTAAAATTTTGACTTTACAAAAACCAATTTTTGTTTTAAAAATTCGTGTTTCAAAAATCGGTTTTTGTTTTAAAAATTTGAATTATTAAAATGGCTTCTTTTAATAATGCTTTTGCAGAAGGGCAATCCATAGTTAGACCACCAATGTTCAATGGTGAATATGCTTACTGGAAAAATAGAATGCAAATTTTTCTGAAAACCATTGACGCTTGGAATATTGTTGAGACAGGTTATAGTATACCAACTATAACTGTAGATAATCAGGAAATAGAGAAACCAAAGGAACAATGGACAGAACTAGAAAATAAATTACAGAATACTAATGCCAAAGCTATGAATTCTATTATCTGTTCATTGGATCAATTTGAATTTAATCGTGTCTCACATTGTCTAACTGCGCAGGAAATATGGCACATACTAGAAGTGACTCACGAAGGAACATCTCAAGTCAAAGAATCTCGCCTTGCAATGCTAAGCAGCGAATACGAGAACTTCAAAATAGCGAAGGAAGAAAATGTCAAAGAGATGTACGGACGACTCTCCAATATCGTATACAAATCAAAAGCTCTCGGAAAAACATACACCGAATTAGAAATAGTCCGAAAAATCCTCAGAGTCCTTCCACGAAGCTTTGAAGCAAAAGTAACTGCCATACAAGAATCAAAAAATTTAAAACAACTTAAAGTTGAAGAACTCATCGGAAATCTCACCACTTATGAGCTAGAAATGAAATTCAAAGAAGAGCGTGAAGGAGGTGACACTCAAAAGAAATCAATAGCTCTCAAAGGAACAACCAAAAGTGATGATGATAACGATGAAGATGATGGAGCAGCAGAATTGGAGCTGTTGATAAAGAAATTCAAAAAATGGAATCAAAAACATGGTAACTCAGCTCGAATTCAAAAAGCAAAAAGCAGAATAGCCAAAGCACTAGACTACTCGGAAGAACAAAAGTTTATTTGTTATAATTGCAACAAACCCGGCCATATCAAGCCCGATTGTCCACAAATTAAATCCAGCCACGGAAAGAAACAGAAAAAGAAAAGTTTTGCAGCCACTTGGGATGAAATAGACGAGAATGATCAAAGCACTGGCAGTGAAAGCGAAAAGGCAGAATTGTGTCTTCGAGGAGATACAACTGACAGTGACGATGACGAGCCAAGTGAGGTATCAAAACTTACCCATTCTGAGTTGCTTATATATTTTCATGAAGTAAACGGTTGTTTTGAACGACTTAGGGAAAAATACGCCAAACTTGAATCTCAAAAAGATACCTTGATAGAATGTAATAAACAACTTGATCAATTAGTTAAAACCTATCAAAGTAGGATCCCTAAGTGTGATAAGTGTCCAACATTTGATGAAGAAATTAAAAAATCAGAAATTAAAATAAAATCGCTTGAAAATGAAATTCTGATTTTAAAGGAGAATGAAAATACTAGGAGAGAGAATTCTATTAAAAAGTGCACACAGTTGTTAAACGAAAATGAATCTCTCAAATTACAAGTCCAACAATTGTCAACGACTTTAAATAAATTTTCAAAAAGTGAAAAATCGTTGAATATGCTATTAGGAAAGCAAACTGTTAACACAGTTAAACAAGGACTTGGATATAATAGTTCGAAAATTGTTGAAAACAAGATTAATCAAGAAAATTCAATGTGCACGATTTGTAGAAAATTTGGACACGATCACAATAATTGTTGGTATAGACCCAAACATGTGAAAATTATACCGATATGGGTTCCAAAAGGCACAAATATAAAATCTCTCAAAGTTAAACAAATTTGGGTGCCGAAGGGAACAATTATAAACAGTTTTGGGTCTACACAAAATTATTTTTCAAAATTTTCTGCCACTAACAATCATGGACCTATAAAAACAAATAGGTCACATAAAACTTTCATCGTGTAGGTGTGGTGGCAGGCTAAGGAACAACAATAGTGTTCTCTGGATTTTGGCTGTTCCAGAAACACAACGGGCGACAAAGCTAAGTTCCTTAGCCTAGTATAAAGGTGACAGAATCACAACGGACAACAACGAAAAATATCCTAAAGGTAAAACAGGTATGGTATGTTTTAAACGATATATTAAATGTGATAATCTGCACCGTATTTTGAATTAATTCAGCCAATATTGAGATTGATGAAAAGATGATGATTTTTGATTCTGATTTATTCAAAATAGTTAAGCCAATTATATTCTTATGCCAAAAACACTATAAAAATCTCTAAATTCTTCGAATTACTTCATATATATCATTTTGGATTAAAAATAGTGTTTTATTGGATATTACAATTGGTTATAATATGACTGACTCTATATTCACGGTTTTCGATTATTTACACGGCTTCATTTCAAATTCAAAAGAATGTCATTTAAATTGCCAAAAAAAAATTGAGTTTAAATTTTTTGATGCACACTTCATGTTTTGGTCTATAAAATTCAATTAATGATAATTTTGAGAAATTCAGATGCAGATTACACTGGTAATCTAGTTGATAGAAAAATTACTAGTGAAACGTGATTTTTTGAGACATTTAGTAACTGCATCATTTTTCAAAGAAAATATCTGCATATTCTTCATTTCAAATAATTTTCAAATAGCAGAAAATTTTCTTTTAAAAACCCCCTGGAGAAAATCATTTTTTGACCATATTTTCAGATTATTCATTTTTGAAAAATTAATTTCATAATTATTTTTGAATTTGATTTTAAATGACTATTATGACTAATCTGACTCCCAAATGATTATCGAAAAGAAAAATAGTGATTGAAAAAGTGATGAGTGTTGATATTGATTATATAACTCGAGACGGTATAATTAATAAATTTCTTTAGAAATTTAAACAAGAGTTATAAAACTGTTTATTGGTAAAAATTCCATGACCATCTCTATATCTATCATATTTCTAACGACCATCACTCATCAAAATTCTATATAGTTTGTCAATATGTGGTACTTTAAACAGGAATCGTTCGTTTTTTCATTTTCACATTTTTTTTAAAATAAAAAATTAATTAATAATAATAATAAATAAATACCAAAGTATTCACTCTCATTTAAAAGTCCTCACGGTTATGCATGGGTGAATTACTTGGAATTTGTTATGTGCTTCCATGCTCATTTAAAAGTCCTCGCGGTTATGCATGTATGGAACGCATATCAAAAGTTGATTTGTAAAATAAACAAGTTGATTCTAATCCCATTTAAAAGTCCTCACGGTTATGCGTGGTTAGAAGATACTTGAATTCATTTTTAAAAAAAATAAAATTGGAATACTACTAATCTCATTTAAAAGTCCTAACGGTTATGCATG
Source organism: Allium cepa (assembly GCA_030765085.1). Classification (NCBI taxonomy): domain Eukaryota; kingdom Viridiplantae; phylum Streptophyta; class Magnoliopsida; order Asparagales; family Amaryllidaceae; genus Allium; species Allium cepa. The sequence continues at coordinate 725,009,229 of CM060929.1, read as the reverse complement.
GTTAGTAGATATTCAAATTCCTGATATAAATATACCACAAATAGACATAACTGTATGGTTTTATATGATGACATCATTTCCATCATTCTAAAAGTGGAATATGCACCCAACAAAATATTTATGATTTTTGTTTGACTTTTTATTGAAATTTAATATTTATATTCAATTGAGTTTTAATGATTGATATCGATTACTTTATCTCTATTTTCTCTAACACTATTATTCTTTTGCTGATAACAAAAGGGGGAGAGAAAAGTTAAGATTTTGTCAAATAGAATCAAGCAAATGTCAAATAATTTTCCATTTGCATATAGGCTCATTTACATATTTTTATTTGTATGCATATATGTAGGGGGAGCATCATGTAGAGAGGAAGCATTTAAATAGGGGGAGCAATTAGAGCATATCAATGATCAAATACATTTAACATATTCAAAATCTTAAATATATGTTTGTTATCATCAAAAGGGGGAGATTGTTGAATATGCGCTTATATGATTTTTGTTTGATGATAATAAACATATATACATTCGTTTAAATGTATTTGATAATATACTATTTTATTTTTCACAGATTAAATAAATATTTGCTGAATAAAATAAATAACACGGAATTTGAATTCAAACGAATATTTTATTCAAATAAATATTTATTACAATTTTGAATAGTATACAAATTCAAGCTCTCACTATTCACTATACAACTTTGATACAAATTCAATTACATCACTATTTTACATCAGCACCTCACTACATATCACTCACACTCGTATTTATCTTCAACTGCATACCAGTTTGAATCCAGCATCTGAGCAATCTGCAAAAATATAAACTAACGCAGTAAAATTGAAAAAGAAATATTTTTGCAATTCAAAAATAAAAGATAATTTTTGAAAATATGATTTGCCTCGGTTATTTGGGTTGTTCGTCATAGTTTAAATTTGAATTCATCATACACGAACAACTTGTGACATACACAGTGTATTACTGTATATGCCACAAGGCCGTGCACACCGATATATACACTTGATAATGCTACAGGGACAGGTGAGCACAGGTCAAACCCAAATGAAAAGCCGGGTTCAACTCACGTGCAATATATTTAAAACCATGACACGAGCACAAGGTCAAACCCGAGTTTTTGTAACTGGATTCAACTCAAGCGCAAATCAAAAGTACACATGAATATGAAACTAAACAGTCAAGTTCAGTGGTCAAATGCAATAGGCCGAGAACCAGACAAATGCATGCAACAGCAGTGAAAGTGATCACAACAGCAACAGTGAAGTTCAACATTATCAGAGAGCATATGGAAGGGTCAGGCCGAAACGAATTGCAACAGCACCAATGCAAGCAAGTCAGTGGCAAGACACAAACTGCAGTGGACAGACCAGAGTGCAACAGGTACAAACAACAGTGAGCACACTCATATGAACAAATGCAAAGAACAATGAAGTATGCACGGCAAATAACATACACCAAAGCTAACAGCGGCAAAAGCATGTACATTGATGCACACATCCATCAACACACTCAAGTGACTCAACAATGCAACAAGGTGATATGCAAACTACATGCAGGCCAGAAGCAAAAACTCAAGTGCAACAGTGAAGTTCAGCTATGCAAATGAAACACTGTTGCAAACAACATAACAAATGAAAACAGTATGCAAGCTCGAGCACAAGAACATGACAGCAAACAGAAGTGCACAACAACAGTAAGGCAATGCACAAATACAACAGAATCAAGTGAAGCATTTCTGTCAAAAGTATAGCAACTGCAAGAATATAAACAAGTGATACAGTGAAGTCAAACAGAGGCAACAACTAAGACAACATCAACAGCACAAAGATGGGTCAAAGCAGTGTCAAAGCAACACAGAGGGATCTGAAATCACAACGGAGTTCAACATAACTCGAAGTACACTCTAATGCAAACTGCCTCAAAAATGAATACAACATGAAGCACTGCTACTCAAGGCAACTAGGAATGAACAGAATCACAAGGCAAGTGCACCACCACACAAGTATACACAAGCAACATATATGCACCAGTAAACCAATGAACCAACACAAGCATGAAACCAGTCAATGCCGAGACTAAACAAATCAGTGACATCAAAACATGGCAGTAAGGATGTAATGGCTGTGAACAACAAGAGGGATGCAAGCATCAAGCTGCAGTTTTCAAAACAAGTGACCAAAGTCAAAGCATCAGAGGGAATCATCAATATCCAAACTGCAGATACAAAGCTAAATTTATCAAAGCCGTGTGTTTTAACAAGTCAACAGAAAAAGGAACGAAAACCGTGGTCATCACGAAATTGATTCAAAGCCGTGGGACGCAAGAAATGAAATTATACGCGTATGAAAAAGTCAGAATCAATCTCATTCATTCAAGCATCATCAAGTGGCCGAAGTGATTCAATGAAAAATTCAAACATGAATATACGAACGCAAAAATAGGATTTCGAATCCTATATAAAACCCTATATCATCATCGGCATATCATGAGTTCAAGCATTCAATCAGAAAGCAAAAGGAATAAAAGTATTCACCAAAATTGTAATCGAACTCGATCAATCGAAGTAGCCGAAGCAAGGTACAAGGAGGCAGTCGATCGACAGGGCAGAAGGACGAAAATCACAAATTCGATCGATTAATATAATATCGGCATCTTCGATTCCAGCCCTAATTTATTGAAGAAAGAGGAACAAACAAGAGCCGAAGCCCTAATCTCAGAAGGAAGAACAAACAGCCATTATCACATACGAGATAAAAGGAAAAAGGGCCGGCATAAGTGAAATAATAAAAAAAGGGATGAACTGTTTTAGTTTGGGCCGGCCTTTTTTATTTTAAAAGGGTTTAGTTTCTTTTTAGGGCTGTTTTAATTTACGTTGTTTTTAAATTTGTATTTTCTTTTAAACCGTTTTTAATTTTCTAGTCGTGTGACTAGCGTACAAACTACGGTGTGTAGTTTGGGAATTCGCAACTCGGTGGTTGAGTTGTGGTCAGGGTTTTGAGCGTAGAGTTAGATTAGTCAATAGCGGGTATAGCGAGTTTACGTGTGTAAGCGAGGGACTATCTAATTTCTAGTAGAAACCTTAGGGGCAGCACGTAGGCAGGGTTTTGCCGAAGCTGGGTAAATTCTGTGTTGCTCTGTTATTTATATTCTGCAATATCTGTGCTGCTATTCTGTGATCTGAATTGAATTTAATTCATAAGCTTCCGCGATTAATTTTTATAATTTACACTATCACCCTATTCACCCCCCCTCTAGGGTGAAATCGATCCTACAGACATGTGAGGATTATTGTCAATTTAAATGGTACAAATATGCGGGTTGTTTCAATGAGCTCAATAACGGTCGTAACCATAATATTTCCACAACTCCTTATTCATTATTGATGAGAAATTTTTTGATCAAAATGAGCTCAATAATGCATTAAACAACTACTTAATAGTAAATTTTGGAACTAGCGAGGGTCATAAAATTATAGCTAGATAGAACAATTTATACTTTGTTAATACTAGAATCACTTTAGATGACCCAAACTTTCCTTTCTTAAAAAGGAGATTTCTGGGCTATTAACGAAATGCCAAGTGATAACTCGTCTAGATCCGATGATTTTTTCATGTTGTTTTATAAAAAAATTGCATGTTGTAAAATATGACCTAATAAAAATATCTAATGAGTTAATTTTTGAGAGAAATGAGTGATCCTCTTCGAGGAGGAGAACATTCATATAATTTTCTTTTACGGTTTAAATGGGATCTACCAAGAAATCTAGTAGGTGGTTCTTCCCCATGAAGCCATATAATAAAAAGGAGAAAAAAAGAAAAGAAACCCTCCAGAAAAAAAATCCTGGGAATAATTAGAAAGCATGAAAAGAAAAAAGTCAAAACAAATCAGCGGCCACCAAAGCCGAAGAAAGTTGCGTAGGGCCTCAATGAGAAAAGGACCATATCTAGTCCTCAAAGAGGAGGTGCATGGTATGAGTAACTATCAAAAATGTCCAAGGAAGCTATAGAAGGCCCAGCAACATATCCAAACTCTGCTCATCCACTGAAGGCGGACGCCCTTTTCGAACGACCCACATTAACGACTAAAATTGAAAAACTCAACAGACGATGTGAGTCTTATATATATGTTCGTATGTATGTATATAAATTAATTATATACATATACTGTCAAGACCTAATTCTTCGACTTTCGAATATCGACATTAATATGTACACTTTATCAACTGCCGAACAATCGAATGCCGAAAAATCGAACCCTTAGGGTTTAAGAAGAAGAGGTAGAAGAAGAAAGAAAGAAAAAGCAACAGAAAAATATCAGAATCTCACAATCGCAGCGGAACAACATATAATAGATAAATGACTATCTTTAAATCAAAAGAACTATACATTTTATACATTACATCATCAGAGTCAATATACAACACAACACAATAATGGACAGTTATATAAACCTGTCCTCACAACTGAATACACAACGGAAAAGATAATATCATATACAAGTGATACGTCTCGCCATCCAGCTCGCTTCTTGAGCTCCACAGCACATCATGAATTCCAGAATATCCTGATAACCTGACCCTAGGCTGCATGTGTGGAAAATGATGGGCACCCAGAGTTTAGGAAGGGAACAATAAACTCCAGGTCAGTCATGGGACTGGTGTGAGAACTTAAAATAGTTTATCTTTAAAAACAAACAAAGAAATATTTTAAAATAGATCCGCAATGCTTTTAGAAAATATAACTACCATAAGGCCTCCCGCCACACACACCATGCAAACGCAGAATTGGAGGAGATTTCTCCTTATGATAGTCAAACATGCTTGATACACAAATTTCTTTGATATTATTACTATAAGTGCAAAGTGCAGGAAAACATTTCGAAAGTATAATATTATTCTTAGCCAGCATAGGTACCATTATAGTATGCCTACTATACTTACCATATTAGATGACAGGTTCTACAACTAAAACTGTACAAGGCTCGTATTGTTTCTTTGAATTTTCCAACAAATGGTCAGGCTAAGGAACTTCCTGGGCCACATGGGAACGCCTCTGGCGGGATGCCCCGAGAACCTAACCGGATCTCTGCCAACACAAGGCCGGGTTACCTCTACAAAAATAGGTAACTACTGATACGAGTATGTCATCCCCTGGTTGTAAACAACCTTTATCCGAGGATCCTCAATACCAACAACCACAAAGTAATAAATTTGCAGCCACAACATAGGTTAAGTATCTGGGCTCCATACCATAATACCACCTCTATCCAGAAGGAAATGAACATACCCTAAGGGGCACTATCCCCTATAACCTTGCTGCATTCTTCCTGTTTCGACCATTTTGGGGTGTGAGGTCCGATGAAGTCTCGTCCACAAAGCTACTCTTTTCACAAAAGTCATGCTTCGATCAATAAATGATCAGCAGCACTTCGCATGCCACATTACCAAATTGGGAATGTATCACTAGTAACCATCAACCACATATCCTCTGAGCTCGAACGTCTCAGAGAAGGGTGTTAAGCTAAGAGAATAAATTCTCCGCCACCAACTGAAATGTATTTGATAGAAACCAGCTTTACATCTCAAATTGTAACGTCAGACACACATCCATACAAGTCTATTCCAGGATCGGACAGAACCGAAGGAACTTCCAAAGAAGAACCCTGCAATCCGAATATTCACTAATCACGTCCGGACTTCCCATCAAAAAGGGTTATAAAATCTCTATATCGGAGATCAACCGATGCAGAGACATTCGACGGTTATCCTTCCGTTTTTGAAAATATTCGGTCTTCAACACCGGTTTTCAAATGCTATCCATTACGACGTATCACTATTCGGAATGAGATTTATGAATCAAAGATCCTCTTATGGCTAAACCGAATAACGAGCGCATATTTTAAAATAAGTGTAGCATTCAAATTCAAGAAAATCACAATAAATACCCATTTAAAGGTAAATATTGACAGTGGTTATTTAACTATCAATATATACGCACAACATCACCAGATTCCGAATAATTTCCCAAATTATTTATTTTTCAAAAATATCTTCGCAAGATATATTTTCACACTTCAACCATTTGAAAACCAGTTTCAAATTACCTTTCAATCCTTTGAAAACGAATTTCAAATCATTTTTCACTCGTGGAAACACTTCCAAATATTTATTCATTTTCACTAGAAATCTGCCGAGTTCAAACACTTTAAAAATAATTTATAACACCCATCCAAAATATATCGGGAAAACATTTTGAAATAAAACTATTTTTCTTTAAACACTTTACTTAAAATATTAGTTATAAAAAAATGTTATACCAATATTACATATAACTTAAGTCCAAACTAATTTTCAGAATAAAATTAGTAGATAGAGTATAACTATTTAAATAACTATTTCCTAAAACAATTATTGATTAAATCTTAAAAATAGTCATTTCTATATCAACTTAATAAATCTTTACTTAAAGGATTTAAAATAATTTAAGAAGTTAATTTTTCCAAAGTATCCTTTTCAAAATAAATTCTAGAATTGTATACATATATATGTATATATATTTTTCAAAGCTATTCAGAAATTTTATTCGGCTTTATAGGGAGAATACACTTTCATTTCAAAATGGTTCGTTTAAACCAATTAAATAAATCCTTACCGATTTAATTTTAATTTACGTTCCAAATCCGTAAATTTATTTCCACACTTCAAAAATAAATCAATGTTTATTTTTAAACAAATTTCCCTTTCCTTTATAAATTCCATGGTGAATTTAAATTTCCAAATATCCACTGATATACGATTTTCAAATCGATTTCAAATATTCAATTTCAACAACAATTGAACTTTTCAATCGATTTCAAAAACAACCAAATCAAATTCCATATTGATTTTCCAAGAAATTAAACACCAAGTGAATTTCATTCAAATCTCAAATTGAAATCAATTTCTACTAAACCCCAAATCAATTTTAAAATTGATTCCAAATTCTTTTCAAAACACCTAATAAATTTCCAAATGGATTTTCAAAAGATTTAAATTCAATCACCAAAAATCAATTCCCAAATGGGTTTCAAATTATATTTCCTTTTAAAAATAAATTCCTTTTAAAGAAAATAAATTTCTTTAATTTTCAAACTCTTTAAAATCCGTATTTTGAATAAATTCTTCAACCTTCGAATAATATCACCCAAAATCCATTTATTAAAGCTTTTCCCATATTTTGAAATTTTATTCAATAAGATTAAAAATAAAACTTTATTATTTTAGAATTTCTTCTTCTAAATTTATCCAATTCTCAAAAATAAATTTTATTATAAACTTTCAACTTGAATTTTAAAAAGTCAAATTTTATTTATTTCCGGTATCTAACGATACCAAAATTATATTCGGCTAAATTTTAGCCTTCAACGATTTCAATCACAAAGATAATCACATGGAGATTATAAATAATCAACACACAACATTGAAACAAATTCAATTATTTTAGGAATCCAGTTGGATCCCTCCAACCTGTTTCCCTGCATCCACAGATGTTAGCACAATACCAATCTCATTTCAAGACGGGATATCGCGGTACATGAGTTTATATAAAATATCATCCGCTATTATGCAGCGCAATAGGGTCTCATCCGCTATATAATGCGGGAAATCAACTCCAAGTACATATATAATACCAATTCCACTTCAAGGTGGAATATCACGGTATATGTGTTTAATAAAATAACATTCGCTTAATATGCGGCGTATATGGTCTATTTCAATACAACAAATAGCTACCATCATTCAATCACACAATCAAGCAATTTTAAATTTAACTATTTAAAATTTAAATCGAAACAAATTCGATTGAGTGAGAAGTTCTCACCTTTCTTCCAATACAGTTGCAGTGTTTCGTTCCGAATAAAATTAAACACACGTTTAATTTTACCCCAAATTCACACTAGCTCCAATCAGCTCCAATCCAGCTCCATCGCATAGTGTTCGTCCATATGAACCCAACGCAAGACATTTCATGCGAAACGGACCTCGTATGAAAAAGTTACAATGTTTTAAAGTTTACACGAATTAATATACAATTTATTTTCAATTTTATTTCCAAATTTTAACCTAGCTTCAATCTGGCCGTTCGTTTCTTAATCATCAGATCTGGCCGCGCGTTTCCTTCTTCCTCCCCTTCATTTTTTTTCACGTATGCAAAACCCAAAAACGACGTTTATCACTTACTAGCCGCGCCTCCCTCGAAGCTCGAAATCTCATCACTCCACCCCTAAACAACGACTCGTGCTTGCCTACACCCCCACCTGAAACCACGAAGAGCTTGGCCACCCCTATGCCGAGATCCGACCCCTTGAACGTGCTGCCTTCATCGCAAGATTCTGGCGAATTCAAACCATTAAAACAAAATTCCACCGTTAGATAGATAGAACTTGTTGAGCCCGACATTTTTGTTGTTGGAAGTTTTCGATGAAAGTAGATGGATGAGGAGATCGGAGGGGATGAAGGTGGACGTTTTCTGGCCTTCAAAAATAACATGATGGCTAGGGTTTGCAAATAGAAAATAGTTTGGCCTTATATAGAAAAATTGACGACACTATTCATCCGAAATTTTTCCGAACTCGAAACGAAGTGTGCCGCCTGGCGTTTCTAATATTTTACCCCTATTTCAAACCCAATGGAATATGTATCGGGAGCCAATTCGATCACATTTGAAAGATAGGTTTTCAAATCGACTATTTAAATTTAAAATTTGCTTAAACCGATTTCAGTGCGTTTTAGCTTGCCTCGGACAAACCGTAAATCCGATTTACACGAAATTTGAAATCATACAATAACATAACATTACAGATCCGATGAAACTTGTTTCGTTGAAATCCGAGACTGTTTGAAAAATGACTATTTTTACTCGTCAATTAAATATTAAAATATTCAATTTCCACAAATTAACTTTAATTAAATTTTAAAAGTTCTATAACATCATTCTAACTCCAATATGATTTAGTACAACTTTACAAATCAATTTTAATCACATTAAACCCAATTTCCAATTAATTCTGTAATTTCAAATATTAAATTATCAATTTAATTATCCAATTAATCTAGATATTCGAAATATAATTTATTCGACTTACAAATTTTATTTGTTAATATTGAAAATCAATTAAATATACGAATTTCAAATGACAGAAATTCTGAGTCGTTACATATACATATGTGTGTGTGCAAGAGGAGAAGATGGAACATGTATGTGATATAATAACCTAGGTCTGACATGATACGCGATAGGAAATAAACTCCTTTACCGTTAAAAAATGTTTACCAGATAAAATTTAAAGATGGAACCAAAAGTAAGAGAAGAGCCATCAAGAACCTATACATAACTCAAACAAGCTTATGAGCTAATATGTACATGAGTTCATACAACTAAGCCCAAAGAAGTAAGATTGCAACTTCTAAACAACATTTTTCTGAAAGTAAAACAAAAAAAGAAAGGAAGCTAAAGGACAACAGCTCTAAACATGAGCTAGTTACCTAATAAAAGTAAGGAGACGGAATGAATGCGTGCATTATGATCTACTAGGAATACACTTATGGCATATTAGTTTTATTATTAATAGCAATTCACTGTCATAAGGCATCAATATGGGATTTTACATTTTTAAAGAACTCCTTAAAGTCGTTGATGTTAGCTAGTTTATAATTGTTGTTCAAAATCCAACTAAAACAAAACAAAGACATTATACAGGTTCCATTGTAGAAGTATTATTATTGATTTTTTTTTATTTCTATCAAACCAACTATACCAAGCTATGATGGTGAATACAATGTACAATATAGAAGGTAAGTAAAGTAAAATGTTTAATGATTTTCATAATGGTGACTTACAATTAGGAAAATTCAACTTCGCTAATGTTATCCTTCACCACAACAAAATGGGTGCGATAGAACCAAAGGGTTTTAGGTCTATCTCGTTAATAAACCATCCGCTTAGAATTATTTTCAAGGTCTTAGCCAATAGATTAAGCAATAAAATGACTAACTTAATCGACATAACACATTATCATAGGTAGCAACATATCAGATGAGGTAGTTGTAGTGTAATAACACATAATATCATATTGCAATGAATAATCTATAATGCAACAATGAATTCTACAAGAGAAAACTTTTATATACATACATCCATGCATCAGAGTATTAACATGTCATCTACCTGGACAGTTATAACACATGTCCTTACAATTTTTAATAAATAAAACAAAGCCATACGATGAGACATAAATAAATAAGTAGATACGTCTTGGCCTCCTACTTGTCTCCCGAGCTCCAATGCTTCCAAAGCTAATCTAAAATATACTCGGTCCGACTCGAGCATTATAAGAAAACAACGCCCGGGTCAGTCTGGTAAAAACAATATGAGAAACTTAAATCACGAGGAATTGTATTATAAGTTACAAAATCCTTTAAAATCAAAAGTACCTGGTAAGTGACTACAACGGAACAAATTACAAAATAATTCAAACACTTAATCTTAGTGTAATGATCTACGTTTCCAGACAGTTTAACCGAAACAATCGACGACACATGATCCACTCAAATTGAACGGAAAGATGGATAGTTAGGGAAAATAAAGAGGAAAGAAGAGAGAAAGAAAACAAATAACGTAGAATCTCACAGCGGAACGAATAATCTGTAATATACAACAAATCTTTTACACAAAACAAATTGTAATATATGTACATACAGAAATCAATCAGAGTATACTAACATGGATAATTATAACAATATTTCCTCACAATTGCTGATAAACACAACAATGAATGCATGAGAAAAATATCCATATATGTGAATATGTCTCTGGGCCTCCAACTTGTCTCCTAAAACTCCAAAGCATCCAAACTAAATCTATAATATGTTTGGTCTAACCCGAGAATTATAATAAAATGACACCCGAGTCAGGCTGGAAAACCAGCGTGATAAAACACAACCAACTAGATTTTAAAGTTATAGAAACCTTTGAAATTAAAAGTATCTTGTAAGAGCACGCTGCACATAAACACGGATGATTTTTTACCTTACAATATGAAAACGTTTTCTAGAAAATCCAATCGTATATAATAATGTTTAATGGTGAAGATAATAATAATAATCAAGTAGCTGTGATGCTTCTGATTGTATATCGCAACAACACTAGTTATACAATCAAAATCGATAAGGCACGTTCATTAATTATATAGGATTCCATGGAGGTGCCCTCAATACTTCGAGAAATAGTATTCCTACACAAGGATTAGAGATATCCTTCCGAAGCTGCATACGTCTTTAGTGATGTACTATAGGAAAAAACAATAATGGTCTCATTTAGACCGAGTGCATTGCCCCATGCATGCATCATAACTGTAAGTAACATCTAGGTGGAGTCGACCGCAACCTATGGATTTGCCAACCCTACCGACCTTGCCTCCTATCTCTATTTTAGTAATTACTACTGATGAGACTATGTCCAACGTTCTAGCTCATGTACCGCCACCAAATAGATCACGAAATCCCATTTAGATTCCCATACCCAAGGGGTCTCGGAACCACACATGAATTCCAACATCTCAATATATCACGAACTCGTCCATAGAAATGTATATAGTTTCATAGCGGTTACGGTTTTCGGGTCATCTCTTACAAGTACACTCTTCCACATCCCTAGCGCTCCAAAAACTAATCGTCGATTTTTCAGAATGCACAATACCGGTTCTTTAAGAAATAGTCAAACAACACATAAGAATGGAGATCACCCTCTAACCGTATAAGTAGATGGATGTAACATCCCCCTACTTAGAGGCCCAAATTATGAATGCTGCAGTCATCCATAATTATTAATCCTCGGCAACCAAATACGGTGTTGTTAGATATATTGATACACAGAAACACATAAATATGAAAAAAATTTAAAATATCAAAACAAGATTCACGTTCCATTTCAAAGCATTTCAAATTCATTACATAATCTCACAATCGTTAATCACGTTCAGAGAAAATATATTTATTACAACATACGTCAAGGGTGACATATGAAGATGCACCCATGGATGATCAGAGTATATGTAGGCAATTTAACAACTTTGCCTTTATAGCAATAATGCAGAATCGAAATAAAAGAAAACTCTAAGTAGCTATCATGTCTCATGCACGTCTCCGGAAGCTTTATTTGTCTAATGAGGTACTTGAAAACCTAAACTCTCTAATTACTCAAAATCAATTAAGTATCCAAGAGTTTAAGGGTAAAACATAAATTTCAAGTCAGACATAAAGCCTGATATGAATAATAATCTACTATCTCAAGCCATTTAGATGCCTAGTGAGACCATACCGCCTACGGAATAGGTTTTCCCCTCATTAGTATCTTAAAACCCTTATAAAACCATATATTGTGCTCTAACATCCACAATGGTTAAAACAATTCCAAAATAATATGATTTGATGATATGAAAAATATGTGAATTAATTCTAGATTACCCATCCTCATTCATTTTGACTATCTGTCTCAGTTATAGTTTTTAGGGTTACAATTAACCTAATAGTTTTCATGGCTGACAAATAACCGGTAAATGATTATGGACTCTCTATCCAGTTACATAGTTTTAATCGGATCATTAAGAACCTATTGGTAACTCCAATATCTTTACTCTTATCCTAGTTTTCATGGGCTGACTAGGAACCTATTGGTATCTCCAATATCTTTTCTTCTTATCTTTGTTTTCATGGGTTGACTAGGAACCTATTGACATCTGTCAATATTTTAATCCGGATATAATTTTCATGGGCTAACTACAAACCTAATGGCCACTGCCAATATCGAATCATAGTTTTCATGGGAAAATTATGAACCTGTGTTTCTGACATCTTCATTTATACATAATTTTTATAGGCTTACTATGGACCTATTTGCTTCTGTCAATATCTTTTCTTATATACAGTTTCCATGGGCTTACTGTGAACCTATTAGCCCCTTCCAATATCTTCCTTTAATATTTTAGCATCCAATATTCTTGTAATCCCGACCTCTTGGATGCAATTCAACCCATTTAGGAGTTAACTTAATTTATATTCACTATTGGGTCAACCTAGCTGGTTATTCTTCTCTTCCAAAAAAAAACAGTTATGGTTCCATTAAGATGCGAATATACATACATACATACATACATACATGAAGAAGCAAGCATAATAACTTGGTTAATCCCTTTAACTTATTAATCAAAGAAAACTTCATCAAAAACTCATTTTCAAAACACTTTATTTATTTATTCCATGGTTTTCTTTTAAAATGAGGTTGGGTTATTTTTTATGAAAACTAAGGTTTTGAAACCTTCAAAACCTTGCTTTCGACCTCACTGGATAACCTCCTTCGAAAGCATATGAATTTCTTTTCAAAACATTAGGCCTCTTCCTTTCGAAACACTTAAAAACTTCTCTTTCGGAACCTTTTGAATGTAATAAAGTATTACTATTAACTCTTAGAATCATAGCTTTGAAACCATTGAAAGTACCCCTTTCGAAACCTTTGGAAGTATCCCTTCGAAACCATTGAAAGTCCCTCTTTCGAAACCTTTGGAAGTATCTTTCCCAAAACCATTGAAAGTCCCTCTTTCGAAACCATTGGGTTTATATTTAAAAAATATATCATTTGGGTCAAAGTGTATATAAATGAAAGTATCTCTTCGAAAGCATTCTTTATCATATAAAAGTATTAGGGAAAATTTGATGGCGTCGGCACCATCCCTTTCGAAAGCTTCAAATCATTTAAGCAAAATACTGAAGGATAGCATCGAAATCCCCTACGAAGCCATTGCCTTCGGAACCCTTGGACCCTTTCGAAAGAATGTAGGAAGTGGCTTAGCATAAGTTTAAAACAAAGGCACCCTTCGAAAGCATTGATGATTTCGATGCACTCGAATGGCAAATGAACAACAGTTGGGTTTCGACTTAGTCGTAAACACTAATTTTGAAACCATCATTTTTATAAGTAAAGAAAACCATTCGAAAGCTTATACTTTAAGACATAAGATGGAAACCCCATCGAAAGCATTAGAAACCTCTTTCGAAAGCATATGTTTCATCTCCTTCGAAAGCTTTAATAAAACAAGCGCGGGCGCTTAACTTTTTAAAACAAGCAAAGGTATCGACCCATCGAGGCAATGCTTTTGACACCATGCCTTCCGCCTTTCTCCAATCCACTACGTACGATCTGTGTGACACCTTGTGTATGGGTTTCGGCCTGGTTGGTTTCGACTGAGAGGGAGTGGAGGCATTGGAGTCGAAAGGTGCTTCTAAAGAGAGGCATAACCTACTTTTCTAGGTAAACCTGATTAATACCAATCAAAGTAAACTTATTCTAACTAATCTGCCCATGTGCAAGCATGTGATTGGTTGCCTTAACTTTTCAAATCAATTTTCGAAATAACCGCCACTTATTTTCAGATCTAACAATTTAGCGAATAATCCCTTCCATTAAACAAAATTGGTAGTGCAAATAAGTCCTTCTTCTAAAATAATTTAATTCCCATAGCAAATTGCTTAGGAAAAATCCCCAAAAATTACAGAAATTCACTTTAATCATGTAATCTAACATATCAAAATTTCAGTCCCAAATTCTTAATATAATGTCTAAAATAAATTTCTAAACCCAATTAACCATATTTTTCTTTGAAAATTCATAATAATCTTTCCGTAGCTTAGAAAATTATCAAAATTAAAATCCAACTCCAAAATCATGTTTTACATAACATAAAATTTTTCCATGCCATTTAAGAATCAATTTTAGTCGGTTTTGCTCTAAAACCTCATAAACCTTATTTAAACAATGTTGTTTAAATTAAACAAATTATAATTCAAGCATTTCATCTTCCAAATCATCATAAAAATGAATTTAATCTTAAATCCGAAAACATATGAACTTAAACAAAATAGTGATGGTAAAAATTATTGTTCACCTTGATTAAGATAAGGAGGTTGGTTTGAAGTTGAGATTTATTCCCCTTGTTTTAATCCTTAGCTTTACTTTGATTTGAATTTCTCTCCCTCAACAATGGCGGCTCCTTTTTATATTTGCGTTTTGTTTTTGAATGTGAATGGGAAAATGAAAAGTGAATGGTGTAGGAACGAGAATATATAAGGGTAAGGGGTTATGTGTAGCTAATTCCCATTATGTCCTTATATAAATTAATTAACTTATAACATATTCTCCATTAGTTAATTGAGCACGGCCTAATTTTTATTTTCATATCTCAATCCCCTTATCACTTAATATTTACATTATTCTATTTAATTTTCTAATTAAATCTCCTGAATAATGTTATCAAAAATTAGAGGTGTTATAGGCTCCCCTCCTTAAAGAATTCCATCCCTGAAATTCAGTAAGGATTGAATACTAAACATAGTAATCATCTATCACGACTCTTAACAACCATACTAGCCTACCTGACTAGCAATTTTCTATATAAATCTAATATTGGCACACCCTCAAAGCAGATTAGGATAAGTATCTCGAATCCTATCCTCTCTCTCTCAAGTACAGTCCTTCTCGTTGTCGCTTCGCTGAACTTTCACTAACTTGACTCTCTTGTTCCTCAATCATTTCTTATCTCCCGCTACAACTCAAACTAATCGTCTAACAAAAGTCAAGTTAGACTCTACTACTAAGTCTTCCAACCCTGTCGGAGGTCTAGTGGTCTCTGGATCATGCAAATACTTGCGATGATGAGACAATGAAATACATTATGAACACCTGCCATACTCTTTGGCAACTCTACTCTGTATGCGAGCTTTCCATTCCTCTCTGTAATCTTGAATGGACCAACATATCACAGTGCCAGTTTCCCTGACTTTTCGAACCGTACCACACCCTTCATCAGTGATACTTTAGTGAAAACCTTATTTCCAACTGAGAACTCTAGGTCTTTAAGCCTCTTATACGCGTGACTCTTCTGTCTAGACTGAGCTTCCTTCAACCTTCCTTAGATCAACTCAATATTCTCTAATGCCTCCCTAATCAAATCTAGACCTAAGAACCATCTGTCTCCAGTCTCCAACCAACATGCTAGTGATTTGCATGGCCTTCTATACAAAGCTTCAAAAGGTGCCATTCCTATACTATTCTGATAACTATTATTATAGGAAAACTCAACCAAATGCAGGTGATCTTCCCAAGATCCACCAAAGTCCAATACACAAGCTCTCAATAAATCCTCGAGTACCTTACTGACTCTCTCTATCTACCCATCCATCCGAGGGTGATATGCAGTACTCATATTGAGCTTAGTGCCTAATACATCCTGTAGACTCTTCCATAATTCGCTAGTGAACAAAGCATTTCTATCACTAATTATGCTGCTAGGAACTCCATGTAGTCTAACTATATTCTTCATGAATAACTTAGCTAAAAAAGGTGCCATCCTGGTTGACTTTACTAGAATGAAATAGGCACTCTTGGTTGATCTTTCCACTATAACCCATATACTTTCATTTCCCCTATTTGACCTTGGCAACCCATCTATAAAATCCATGGATATTGAATTCCATTTCCAAACTGTAATCTTTAGAGGCTGTCTCTAGAGGCCGAAGCAACCCATTCGACTTTTGATGTTCGGCTTTCACTTGTTGACAGTTTGCACATTACCTAACTCACAAGCTAACATCCCTCTTCATACCTTCTCGTAGAAGCTCCTCATCATATCTTGATACATCTTGACCCCTCCAGGATGAATCGTTAACTTAGATCAACGACATTCTCCAAGAACTTCCTTGTAACGACCCGTAATTTCACTACTTAAAAAATGAGAGATTTCATTTGTTTTAAATTTATAAAGGTTTAAAACTTAAATAAACAAGTTATATATAATATATAATAATAGAGAAATTATTTATTCTTATAGTTGATAATTTAAAAAGTATAAATTTGGATTTTAGAACAAACCAACAAAAGTTAAGTTTTGTTAAAAACAAATAAATGATTAAATAAATGTTTAAATGTTTATTTAAAAAGATAAATCTTATTGAAAACATCTAATAAAGATAATAAAAGTATATTAAAATATTTATAAGTATGTTAATAATCGTTTTACAAAAATTACCAGATTTTGTCGCATTTTGTCAGTTTTACATACACCGTAAAATTAGAGATTTTGATATTATTTAAATATGATTTTAATATATAAAGAGACATGTTTTAATTTATATAAAGAAGTAAAAATTTCATTTTTAAATTTGGTTTACATAAATAAATAGTTTAACTAAAACGTCAAAATATGACCGTAAAACATTTTGTCGAAAAACGACATTTTGTTGATTAAAAGTTGTCGCAACGTCGTCGAACCTTTATTTTCTTATATAGGAACATATATTCAAATAGTATAAATATTAATTAATTTACTAATCAAGTTTAATTTTACTAAACAAGGTTGGAAACTTCTAGAAAACAATTAAGAAAAAGTAAGCACAAAAAGACAAAAATGTCATTTCAAAGCAAAAAGCAAAAAATCAAATCAAAGAAACATAATTATTACTTACTTTACTTAATATCTAAGTGAAAATGACATAAAATAATGATTTGAAATGTGATGTTAAGTGTTGAAAAAAATAAGATTACTTTATTAGTAAGGGTATTTTGGTCTTTTTACAAAATATTATTTTAATCCAAAAACTTTTCTATAAATAAGACCACCATTCTTCCACTTTCTTTACACATTTCTTCCTTCTTCTTCCTCCTTGAAGCTCTCTTTAATGGCTTCTTCTTCTCTTCCATATCCTTACTAACTTTTTCAAAACCATATCAAATCAACTCCAAACACCACCAAACTTTGCCAAAGACCTTAGAATACCATTTAAATATGGTTTAGCATCTAAGAAGTGAAGAAACGATGAAGGAAGAAGAAGAATAAGGCATGGTCGAACCTATGAGGAAGAGGAGCAAGTTTGTAAAGCTTCAGAGCCGGAAAAAGAGAAGAAAGTGCTGCCAGAATCAAAAGGAAAGTCTAGGAAAAAGGATTTAGTAAAGTATTGGATGATATGAATGTTGGTAGGAAGTGAACAATTTGGTTAAAGATGAGTACTCTTATTTACTAATTAATCCATAAGTTATTTCAAGCAAAATGATTTGAAAAGTTTAAATATGTTAAATGAGTGTTTGATAAGTTTGTTGCAAATTGGTTGATTATGTGGTTGATAACTTTTTTGATAAATGATAAGAGAAATGATTAGTAACTAACCATAGTTAATTAAATGAGAATTAAACCCATACAAATGTGTGTATGGAAATTATTTAGCCTCTTAATGATTTCAAAATATCTAAAAAGATTGAAAATGATATTATAATAATATAATATTATAATATAAAATGAAATGAAAAATGAATTTGAAATGATGGAAATGTTGTTTAAAATGAGTATAAAATGATTTATAAATGTTTCATAAAAATTTAAAGGTGTTTCCAAGAAGTTTGAAAAGAAACTGAAAAACAAGTCAAAACTATGCGCGCCGCTTAACGGTAGTTCGCGATATCGCGCCATAAAATTTAAATGTGTGTACAAAGTGAAATATAGCTCGGTATTCTTCGAGATAAGAATTTTCTGGTCTATTATATCCATAGTTTTTCAACGAAGAAAGAAAATCAAGATTTCATCAAGTAGAGTTTGAAATATGCCCAAAACAATTTTCTAAAAACATCACGGTTTATCAGTTCGGAATCCAAAACGAGATTTCTTTATAAATGATACTTTTAAATGATTAAAAATATGAAATAAATTTGATAAATCTATTTAAATCGTTTAAAAGTGATTTGGAATGGAAAATATGAATTCTCAAATATTAAAAAGTTGTTAAAATCAAATAAGCTTATATAGCACTTTTATGCTGTGAATTCTGCAACCTTTTGAAATGCAGTTTTAAACTTAACAATTCTTTTATAAATCTTTTGTGAATGCTTTTCAAGGAATAATTAAGTAATTTAAAGGTGATTTGGAAGTTTTAATAAGAGTTTGAGTAAATTGTTAAGATGAATTGTTTATACCACTTAAACAAAAAAGTGAAGAATATTGAATGTAATAACAAACTGAGTATGCGGAAACGACTAGTACATTCGTCTCGCCTGTGAGATTTGGGAAGGTAAACAAGGTGTTTAACTACAAGTTGTTTAACTAAGGTTAGGGATGAAGCAACCAGTGCCCTGAACTTACCTGGCCTATGTTTTCTCTTCTTAGGCGAGGGGTGGAACATATCGAAAGGAAAGCCCAAATGCTCTAAAAGATCATATTTAAGTTTTTCCAAGTTAAAAGACAAAGATATTCATGATGTAGGATTACTTTCCATTAGTCCCTGGAGGTGAAACTTGCCATTAGTCCCTGGAGATGAAACTTGCCATTACCTTGGAGATGAAAATTGCCATTAGTCCCTCGAGGTGAAATTTACCATATTTAAAGTGGCAGTAGTACTATGTTATGAAAATCTTTGATTTGCAAGAATATGATTTGAAGTTAATATAAGAAATCTTTGATTAAGATTTAATGAATGATTTGGAAATGTTTTCCTAAGTAAAAGAGAAAATGATTTGGAATTATTTCAAGATTTAAGAAAGGTTTAATAAACCAAATGATGTGATAAATGAGGCTTAATGATTCCATATACATTTGAAAAGAAAATGGAATAAATTGAAAAGAATATATCTAAGAAAGATATTTGATTAAGATAAAAGATGAAGTAATTGATTGATGATTGATATCCATGTATGAACTTAACATCTTTTAAATCGATGATTGGCTTCGAAGGAACCGGAGTCGGATTTGGTTAATTCCTATCCGAAAACCACTTCGAACCAATGTATACATTCGAAAGTGAAGACATGTTGAAGATGATGATTTTTGAAGACTGTGGATCTTCATAGCGTGAGGACTGCTTGTTGAACATGCTCTGGGTAGCTCCCATTATAGAGTTATTTATAGTAGTAGTCTCCTTATGATGGAAAATTTTCGGATTGCAAGGGCTTCTCGCCTAGTAATGGCCAAGGAAAGTGCCTTCGGTTTCGTTCAGTCCTAGAACGAACTTGTATGGACGAATGTCCGACATTGCATTTCTAAGACACAACGTTTGTCTTTTACAAAAGTACATCAGTGGTGGTGGAGAAGGCAACTTCTCTTAGCTTAACACCCTCATTGAGACGTACGAGCTCAACGGTTGTATTTTTATGGGAGTCAAATAGTGATCAAAGGAATGGTAGTGTGACATTCAAAGTGGAACCTGTTAATCAAAGCGTGGTTTTGTA
Organism: Allium cepa; assembly: GCA_030765085.1. NCBI lineage: Eukaryota > Viridiplantae > Streptophyta > Magnoliopsida > Asparagales > Amaryllidaceae > Allium > Allium cepa. Next base: position 724,988,909 of record CM060929.1, on the reverse strand, counting down.
TGAAAAACGTGGGTTTGAAGAAATTGATTGTAGCTTTGCGAGCCTCACACTCCGGTTATGATGGGATTCTATGTCGTCAGATGTATGCTCGCATTTCAGATAGTAGTGATTTGGGTTATCAGATGTTTTGAGCCTTAGGTACCAGATACGTCTGGGCCTCAAGGCATTTATTGCCCCATGTGGATAAAGTGGTTAACTTAAGAAAAGAAGGGAACTACGGGTTATCATTTGTAGTGTAGCAAGTATAGTTTCCAAGTGACTAGTTTGAGAAAAGCGATTAAGGCACCGTGGGAACTATGTTTTGAAAGTGTACGTGCAGTACTAAGGATCGTGTAATATAATACATAAATGCGGAAACTGATAATAGCAGTAAAATAAAAATTGAAGTAAGCACACCAGGAATTTTTATATTGGTTCGAACTTCCCGTTCTACATCCAGTCCCAGAATATCCTCTGGATTTAGACTAAACCCCTCACTTAACCCGGAGGAATAGGTATACCACACCTGAACATCCGAACAGGAATTTTTTCCGTCTCAACAACCGAAGAGGACTTCAACTTAATACACATAATTCGTTGACGAGTGTGTTCTGAATAACACGGATTATCTTTTGATAGTACAATTTTCCTATAATTAAATCCTCAAGAATATGTAGTGCGTGTGAAGATTTAGAAGGAGGATAATCTCGTAGAATTGAAGTATATAAATTAATTACAAGATTCTAGCGATATTGAATGAGAATGAATGCTTTTATTTGTAGAAATAAATAGAGAATAGATTTCATAATTAAAACAAAGAATTGGTGATTGTAGGGATGAATTAAATATGTTTATATAGTTGTAGAATAGTTATGATCTTTCATGAGGAGTTTCAATCAAAGGTTGTGACCATATCTCTTGGATTGAAGATGATTCCTCTTCATGAACGATCGCAACTCTTCAGAAAAATAGCCGTTATTTCCAGGTCGGTTGACTGAAAATTCTGGCCGGTCAGCTGAGTTTAAAATCGTGCACAAAACAGAACATATCTATGCACTAACAATAGGTTCGGTCAGCCAAGTGTACTGGTCGGTCGACCGACCTGATGTTATGTGCACAGATCATATTTTTTCAAGTATAAAACAATATACAACTATTCGTATGTGTGTGTGACTACTTGAGGAATGATTTTAACAATATTCTAAGACTCAATATAATAAATTATTAATACTAATCTCTGGATTGTAGTCTTGTCTCCTTTGTAGTGCACAATATACTTTTATTTTCTTTTTGTCGCCTTTGTATAGTATTCTCTTTGTAGTTCGTCTCATGATCTCTGAAGCTTGTGTCATGAATCAAAACCCATGAATCAACATTCTCCCCCTTTTTGATTGATGACAATACTTATGTGACGAAGTAGTATGTACTGTAATTCTCCCTCTGAATAAACTATCTATCAAATTTAGGAACATAGAATGTAAAAGGTTACATACCGAAAACAAATAAAGTGTCAATGATACATTACTTAACAAAGCATAAAATAGAAATATTGTTTACAATAAAAACAGAATAGAAATAAACCAACAAGATCACTCCTCATCGTCGTCGGAATCCCAAAATTCTGGATGAATATTTTCCTCGGGAGGAGCTTGTTCTTTACCACGACGCTGAGCATGAGAAGTATGAGTTCCTGATGTTCCTGAACTTGTATTTTCCGAAGTTGACCAAGAAAAATTAGGTGCTGGTCTTTTTCCGGGAGCAAGATGAGAGGCACCGGCTTCAGAAGTACATGATAACGCATCCCAAAGATTAACAAAGAAGCCTTTTATTTTCTTGAATCTTCCGTCTATTTTTCGTAGACGGGCATATAAAACTAATTGATTTTGAGCTAGAAGATCAACAGCAGATGTCGTACTAAGTCCGGGTGTAGGTCTTTGAATTGTGGATTGGCGAGTTAAGCATTCCGTAGAGTGAGTGGTTGGATGTGGTGTGGAATGGCTACGACATATTTGAGAAAATTCATAAATCTTGGTGGAGCATCCGACAACTTCATTAATTTAATGGTCCTTGAATCAAAATGATGAACTTTGGTAGCTTCGGATTCTGGAGCATGTGAGACTGAGTTGTTGATTAATCTCATTATATATTCTCCATAATAATCATGAAGCATCTTGCCTTAATTAAATGAGAGAAACTCATCCATAAGTAATTGTGTCCAACTGACTCGTATATTCCCACATATAGCATATAAAGCTTTAAAATTTCAGGATACACTAAGTGATAGGATCCGCCTCGTGGAACAATGGATTTCATCATGAAACGATGAAAAAGTCTAGCTTTTGGTCGAAGAGATGATGTTTGTCGGAGATCTATAGCATCATCTTCAAAAAAGAGACGGCTCATTTGATCGCGTCTCATTATATTGCAATCCACATCATGTACCGATATTCCACCCGGTCGAGCATCCAAAATATGATTTATTCTATCTAGTGAAAGAAAAATTGGTGTACCACATACCGATGTCCAAACACAATTTTCAGTGTTTCTAGGAGGATAAACAAGGTTTAGGTTAGCAAGAAATAATTTGACCATAATGTGATTAATTTTCAAATTGTTCTTTCTATGGTCAAGAAAAGTATCAAGCCCACTTTCAATTGCGGCATTTTCAATACCGTAAGAAGAGAAATCGGCGTAACTTACGAAGGATTCCTCGAAGATCTTGGCATCTTGAAGTTTAATCCATCTTTCGAGTGCTTTATCGTTCACAAGCCATGAGGCTATTTGAGAATCCACTGGAGTTGATGAAGAAGCACCGGTAGTTTTAGTTTTCTTTCTAGGAGCCATTGAAATTTGATAAAATTTAAATGGAATTTGAGGAAGAAAAATGAAATTGGGAAAGTAAAAAATGAAAAGTTAGGTGAAAAAAGTGAATAGGTGGGTTAAAATTTGTAACCGGTTACATCAGATTTAAGTCGTTCGGTCGACCGAAATGTCTGGTCGGCCGACCGACTCTGTTAAATGAACAACATAGACTTTCGTGAAGGATTCGGCTGACCGACTCAGGACTTTCGGTCGACCGACGCTGTTGTTCTGCCCAGTTGTGCTTATTTTGGTTTAACGAGTTGTACAAAGAGAAATTTTACTATTTCTGAATGATAATAATACAACTTAGAGAAAATCAGCAACATATAAAAAAATTGCTTAGCCATCGATTGTTAATATCGACGTTCCCAAGAACTTGGAGATTGAACATTCTCTATAGGTGACCACATAGGAGCTACTGGTGATTGATCAGAATTTATGGAGGTTGAGGGTCTAGATGAGGGTTTAATAATGTTTTCCTTTTTCGACGAACAGACTTTTATAGCCATCTGTTCTAGGAAGCTCAAACGTCTTGTCGTAATTTTTTGTTCATAGTATAACTCCTTTTGTAGTTCCATTTGTTGCTGTTGATAGTGGTGTATCTCATTTATTTTCTGTTTAGTTGAAGGAGATATGACCATAGCTTTCTTGCCTTTATTCTTTTTCGGTGTATAACCAGTATGAGTGTTTTCTCCTGGTTTCCAGCCATGTCGGGGGTGTTTATCCGGGGAAGGGGAAAATTTAAGAACACGGTTAGGTAAGGGAAAGATAGGATAGGGTCCGTCTTCAGGAATACGATCAGAATCATCGTCTGGGGATGTATACGATAAATGAGAGTTTTCGGAATTGTAGGAATCATTGTTGGATGACATTTTCAAATAATTTTGAATATAAACTTTTTCTTAGCATTTGTTTGAAAAAATGAACATAGTATATATATATGTATTTGTTTGCTTAAAAATAAGTAGTTAAGAATTAGTATTTAATTCTCATCACAGGTAATTAATAGTAAACTAATTTGTAAAAATAGTGTTATGAAAATACAATTTAAACTAAAAAGCTGTTTGAAATGAGAAACAACTATAGCTCAAGTGGCTATAATACACCATATAACAAGCAAGTAATAGGTCATGGGTTCAAATCTCGCGTTGGTCAGAAAATTTCTTTGTTTTAAATATTTTGCATATTTTTAGTTATAAATTTCTTTTAGAGACATTATTCCTAAATCTCGTCTAAGTTTGATAAAACTATTTTCATTTAGTGTTTTAGTAAATATGTCAGCAATCTGATTTTCAGTATTAATAAATTCTAAATTTATCAATCCTTTTTCCAAACAATCACGAAGAAAATGATGATGAATATCTATATATTTTGTTCGTGAGTGATTGATAGGATTTTTAGAAAGATTTATCGCACTAGTATTATCACAATAAATTACAGATTTTTCAAGATGACAATTAAAATCCTGAAGTGTTTGTTGCATGTAAATGACTTATGCACATGCCAAAGTAGCAGATATATATTCTGCTTCACATGTCGATAAAGAAACGCAGTTTTGTTTTTTACTGAACCAAGAAACTAAGGAACGTCCAATGAAGTGACATGTTCCGCTAGTACTTTTTCTATCCGTCCGATTTCCTCCAAAATCAGCGTCGCTATAGGAAACTAATTCGAAAGGACATTCTTTTGGATAAAATAGTCCGAAATCTTTGTTTTTAGTTAGATAACGAATAATGCGTTTAACGGCTCGCATATGTGATTCTTTGGGATTTGCTTGAAATCTAGCACATAAACAAACACTCATCATTATATAAGGTCGACTAGCTGTTAAATATAATAACGATCCAATCGTACTACGATATAGTTTTTGATCAACACTTTTGCTCTCCTCGTCTCTATCGAGATGAATCGTTGTGCTTATAGGAGTTGGTTTGGCTGAGGTGTTTTCCAGACCGAATCGTTTAATTAAATTATAATAATATTTTTCTTGATTAATAAAAATTCCATTTTCAATTTGTTTAATTTGTAATCCAAGAAAATATGACAATTCTCCCATATGAGACATTTCAAATTCATTTGTCATTATAGTTGAAAATTCCTGACATAACTTATCATTTGTCGATCCAAAGATAATGTCATCAACATAAATTTGAATTATCAAAATTGCTTTCTTAGTTTTCTTAATAAAAAGTGTTTGATCTACTTTACCAATTTCAAAACCAGATTCTAATAAATAGCTTTTAAGACGATCATACTAAGCACGAGGTGCTTGCTTTAAACCGTATAAAGCCTTTTTGAGTTTATAAACATGATCCGGAAATTTTTCATGATAAAAAAGAGGTGGTTGTTCAACAAAAACATTTTCTTTTATGTAACCATTTAAAAATGCACTTTTAACATCCATTTGATAAAAATTATGAAAACATGCAAATGCCAATAAAATTCGTATTGCTTCAAGTCGGGCGACTGGATCAAACATTTCTTCATAGTCAATTCCCTCTTCTTGATTATATCGTTGTGCAACTAATCTAGCTTTATTCCTAGTTATATTTCTTATTTCATCTGCTTTATTTTTGAAAACCCATTTAGTACCAATGACTGATTGATCACTTGGTCTAGGAACAAGTTCCCAAACTTCGTTTCGTTCAAATTGATTTAGTTCTTCTTGCATGGAAAGAATCCAGTAGTCATCAGTTGAGGCTTCTTTTATATTCTTAGGTTCTATGTTAGAGATAAAAGCTACATGACCAACTTAATTTAATTGATGTCTGGTTTTAACATTCGTATTTACTTCTCCAATTATATTTTGTACAGGACGATCCCGTAAAATTCAAGGTGAAGATTTTGTTATATTAGTAGTAATGTTTGTATTTTCGGTAATTTCATTAATATTATCAAAGTTTTCACTAGTATTACAGTTTTTATTCTGAATAGTTTCATCATCAGAATCGATAGTAGTATTTGAATTTATATTTTTAAAACTTTCATCAAATGAAACATGTAAACTTTCTTTAATAATCCGAGTTCTTTTATTAAAAATTCGATAAGCTTTACTTCGTTCTGAATATCCTACGAATATTCCTTCATATGATTTTGGATCGAATTTGCTTAGCTGATCTTTAGTATTCAAAATAAAACATTTAGAACCAAAAACTTTAATATATGAAATATTTGGTTTTCTTCCATTTAGAAGTTCATATGGAGTATTCTTAGTTAACGGTCGAATGGAAACACGATTTAATACATAACAAGCAGTAGCTACAGCTTCTTCCCAAAAATGTTTTGATAAAGTGGTTCCATTTAATAAAGTTCTTGCACATTCTTGTAACGTTTTATTTTTTCTTTCTACAACGCCATTTTGTTGTGGTGTTCTAGGAAATGAAAAATTATGGTTAATACCTTTTTTGTTACAAAATTGTTCAAAAACTTCATTTTCAAATTCTCCTCCATGATCACTTCTGATATTTTTAATTTTCAAACTTTTAATATTTTGAATTCTTTTAACAAATACTTTAAAATTATCATAAGTATCACTTTTATTTTTTAAAAAGAAAATCCAAGTGTATCTAGAAAAATCATCTACAATAACAAACATGTATCTATTATGATTAATATATTGAACTTGAGTTGGACCAAAAAGATCCATGTGTAAAAGTTCAAGTGGTTGTTTTGTAGAAATTACTTTTTTTGATTTAAAATAAGATTTTGTTAATTTTCCTAATTTACATGCATCACAAAATATATTCGTTTTGAATTTCATGTCAGGTAATCCTTTAACTAATTTATTTTTAGCTAATTTGTTGATGGTTTTAAAATTGATGTGACAAAATCTTTTGTGCCAAAGACAGGAATCATTTTCCTTAGCTATTAAACATAAATTTGAATCATTTTTAACGTTCATATTTAAAATATAAATGTTTTTATCTCTTATTCCTTCAAAAGCAGTGTTATGATTTTTACCGAAAATATTACATTTATTTTCTGAAAAAGTTATATTAAAACCTTTATCACATAACTGACTAATACTCAATAAATTATGTTTCAAATTTTTGACTAATAAAACATCAGTAATGAGAGGTAAATTAGTGATACCGTTGCCGCTGACATCGCCTTTACCGATGATATATCGTTCAGAGTTATCTCCAAAAGTAACTGATCCTCCATTTGAGTAGATAATATTTGACAACATTTCTTTGTTTCCTGTTATATGTTTTGAGCAACCGCTATCTAAAATCCATTTTCCTCTCCTTTTATGTGGTACATGCAAAAAATTTATAAAAAGTTGGTACCCGTTTCTTTTTAGGGTCCTAAGACTTAGATCTTATGAAGCCAAACCCATACAGGTTCAGAATTCCCTTTATAAACATAGTTTTGTTATTATGAACAGTTTCCATGAACATTTCGATATGTTTATTCCTTATCAAAACATTATTTGATTTTGGAATCCATATCTTAATGGTTTTAGTGTTTGAACAAACCGTTTCTTAATATCCTTTTTAAATATTATTATTAATCCTACTTTTATCAAAATTATTCTGTTTCTTAAATCCTAGTCCAGATTTATTGTTAGTGGATTGAGAATTTTCTAGTATTTTAGAAAGATTTTCTCTTCCTTTATTGAAATTTAAGACATTTTAGAGATGTCATCAAAATTTATTTTTAGACTAAAATTTTCTAAATCTAAATCTTTAATTTTAAAATTTAAATTATTATTTTCAAAAAATAAAACATCATTTATATTTTTCTGAATTTCTAATTCTTCAGATATTGAAGAAATTTGAGAAGATAAGTTAGAATTTGATTGTTGAGAAATTTCAAGTTCTTCTTCTAATATTTTCTTCTCATCTTTCAGCATATCTACTTCTAAGACTGTCCTATCTAATTTTCTTTGTAAATCTTTATTTTTCTTTTTAAGTTGCTTTGCTAAGTCTACTAATTCAGAATTAATTTCAATTAAATCTTCAAAACTAAGATCACTTACATCGTCTGACGAAGCCATGAAGCATACATTTGCTTGCTCATTTTCATTGTCACTTTCACTTTCTGATGAGGATGATGAGTCTGTGTCGTCCCAAGTGACTGAAAAAGATCTTCGTTTGGTTCCGTCCTTCTTAAAATTGCTCTTTTTACGTTTTGGACAATCCTTCTTCATGTGACCTTTCTTGTGACATTCATAACATTTCATTGCTGAAGATGATGGTTTGCTACTGTTGGTATTGTTGTTGGAATTATTTTTATTTCCCCTGAATTTATTTCTTTTGAATTTCAGAAATTTTTTGAAATTTTTAGCAATCATTACCATATCTTCATTCTCTGAGTCGGAACTATCTTTTTCTGCTTGAAATGCCACATTCTTCTTTTCTTGTGCTACATTTCTCTTTGCCTGCAAATTTACTTCGTAGGACATTAAATTACCTATCAATTCTTCTGGTTTTAATGTTGACAAATCACTGGCTTCTTCAATGGCTAGGACTTTTCTTTCCCATTCGTCAGTTAAAGAATTTAAGATTTTTGTGACAACATCAAAATCAGTAAATGTTTGTTCAAATGAAAGTGTACGTGTAGTACTAAGGATCGTGTAATATATTATATTACACGATCCTTAGTACTGCACATACACTTTCATTTGGTATCAGAGCAAGGTTATCCTATAACCGTCACAAAGTTATTTGATATTTATTTCTAGTAATATGGCAACGACACAAACTAACAATGTTGGCACTAACACTAATACTAGTTTCACAGAAGGTAAATCAACATGTTTGTTATGCGTGGATAGGAGAAAAGGTCACTAGTTTCCTATCATGTTGGAAATCCAATCCCTATGAGATTTACGGTTTTGATTGTGTTCCTAAAATAGCTGTAATGACTTGCAAACATTTCAGCTACCCCTTATGGTATCATATATTCCGTTGGTATATTCCGTTAACCTAGTCCGGATATATTACCTTAGACTTAGTCCAGATATTGATATCTTATTTGAATAAGTTTATTTGAAAAGTGTTTTCAAAAGAATGTCATTAGAAATAATATTAAACGTTTTGATACATAAAAGTGTTTTAGTTATCATAAGGTAAAAAACCCGTCTGTGTTTATGTGTGGGCGTGGTCTTATGAGATACTCTTTCTTTTCAAAAGGATTTTATTCAAAGGCTGATATATGACACTGTCATTTATTACTGAGTTTTCTCACGCTGGTTTATCAAGCCTGATCCGGGTATTTTCAATACTCGGGTCAGATCCGAGTAGTTTCAGGTCGAGTTAAAGACGGTTGGAGTTTCCAGAGGAGAGCTGGAGATATTCATCTACGTATGGACGTATTCTATTATCCGCTGTACTTAGTGTATTTTGTTTGATGTTTGTCAGCAATTGTAAGGACAGGTGTTTATAACTGTCCAAGCTGAATTTAGGTTAGATTCTGATATTGTATTTTAAAATTTTCCGTTGTAAAGATTATTATTGAAATAAGATATGTTATTCCATTCGTGTGAGATTCTGTTCTGTCTTTATTTTCTTTTTCTACCCTTAATGATTCGCTTATTCGTGCAATTTGAGTTGGACATGTGTGGTTATTGTCGATTCAAAGGGTACGAAAAAACGGGCCATTACATTTGGTATCAGAGCTAAAGGTTAAGCGAGAACCTTGGCTTTGGTTGGGTAAAGACTCATCAGAGATAGGTTAGTAATACCCTAGGATGAGTAACTCATTAGAGATAGGGTTAGTAACACCCTAGAATGAGTTTGAGTGTATTGTATATATGAGTGCATATTTGTTATTTGATAAGAAAAATATTTTGTGTTGATTTATCGGTTGAGCGGTTTATAAATTTTGGTCGATATGGGAAGTACAACTGTATCGATAGGTATTTCTAAACTCTTAACAAGGCATATCGACACACTGTTTTGAAAAGATTATATTTTGCATATAAAGGAATGTCTTTCAAAGGATATAAAATTTTGTGTGGTTAGGGAAATTTATAAGATACATTCCCTTAGGGAAGTCTCATGGATAAGGTCTTGATCCGTTTAGTGATGATTAAAATAATCTTCTAAGTATCAATCATATGTTGGCTTGGGCAAACGGTATTGAGCACTTGGTAAATTCTTCTTCTTATCATTGGAGGATGAAGGCAAGTTCAAATCCAAAAAAGTTGAATTAAGTATTTGGATAAAAAAATGAGATGGAAATGTTATAAACAATTCTAATCTTGGAATATTACTTAGGGGCAGAATGGCTTATTATATGTCGAGTCATGAGTTTTGGATGACTCCAATGCAAGCTCGAAGAGCTAGTGCACAAAAATAAGCAGAAGAAAAAGAAAAACTAGGACCCTTTGCTGACATCGACTATTATTATTGCGGTAAGAAAGGACATTATGCGGTTATGTGTGAAACAAAGAGAAGTAAGAAGCAGAGGAGGGAAAATAAAAATTCTGATCGGGATGATATAGTCTGTTTCAAGTGTAAAGAGAAGGGTCATTTTCTACATAAATGTCCTAAAACCAAGAAGAAACCAAGAATTAAAAAGAAGAAAATGGGCTGCTACCGATGCAAGAACCTAAGACATGAGGTCAAAGATTGCCCCCAACGTACTTGTATTTGGTGCTTTCAAGGGAAACACTTAGTGAAGAACTGTCCAAGAATGAAAGTGGTTAATTTAGGCACCCAAGATAAAACACCGTCTACCTCAAAAGAAATTCAAGAATAGTACATAGTAGTCTAAGTATCTATATAATGGTAGTATGTGATAGACTGTATTTCCTAGGAAAGTTATCTCTGAAACTTTGTAATGCCAGTTAGGGTTGGAAATGGATGTATGAATATGATGTTAATAAATAAACTTCCTTTTGATTATCCTCTCGATGCACTTCTTCAATCTTATATCCGATCAATCCTAATAAGATATTTAGAAATAAAAATTCAAAGGAATATTAGAAAGAAATAGCTTTATAAAAAAAGTATTTAAAGTTTAGAAAAATTATTTAAAAAATATATTGTATAAAGAAAAGGATGAAACTATGGAAATTTTATCATAGTCTTTTGAAAAAGTTTAAAGAAATAAAGGAAAGTTACGTAAACTTAACATAATTTTGGAAATGAAATCTATAATAAGATGTATTAGCAAAGAAAAAATAATAGAGAGCTTAGATAAAATTTCAATGATATTTTCCAAATAAAAGATAATCTATTTCTTTAGAAAAGAAGATATAACTATTCTGCATAAATATTTGAAAATTTGTGAAATGGTTTCATAAAAGATTTTTAAAGATAATTTATCTTTTAAGTGAAAAATGGTTTATTTAGAATATTTTACTTTAATAAAAATATTTGAAAATAAATAATTAAAGGGATTATAAAAAGAAGCACCTTTATAAAATGTTTGAGCTTAAGGTAAAGTTTTTATGAAAGTTTCAAGAGTTGATAAATACACATATTATATGTAGATCCTTTTGTCACACAAACGTTGATCTACTATTCGAGTTTGGAACTTTGAGGTGTATACACTGGTTCGGAAAAGGATTTATCACTCGCTCTTGACGACGAACATTGATTACAGTTTATGGTAGGGTACTTGAGTTTTCTATCATAGTTGAGAGCTATGCAAGGAAAGCAAAGGTTTTGAGCAAAAAGCCTGATTAAAGTCCGCACAAGAGGATCGGGGGATCGATACTAGTTCGGAAATAAAGTTGTGTATTCGAATAGGAGATCGAATAAAATATTTCATATGGATGATTTGTGTATATTATATGGAATTAAGTTTAAAGATAAATGTTTTAGGCAAACTTTTGTTTTGGGTAATTTCGAGGACGAAATGCTTTTAAGTAGGGAAGAATGTAACGACCCGTAATTTCGCTACTTCAAAAACGAGAGATTTCATTTGTTTCAAATTTATAAAGGTTTAAAACTTAAATAAACAAGTTATATATAATAGATAATAATAGAGAAACTATTTATTCTTATAGTAGATAATTTAAAAAGTATAAATTTGGATTTTAGAACAAATCAACAAAAGTTAAGTTTTGTTAAAAACAAATAAATGCTTAAATAAATAGGTTTAAATGTTTATTTAAAAAGATAAATCTTATTGAAAACATCTAATAAAGATAATAAAAGTATATTAAAATATTTATAAGTATGTTAATAATCGTTTTTGAGACGACCCGCCTTTCTACCACTAGAAAATCGCATCATCTTTAAGAAAGAAAGGGATAGAAAAGAGAAAAGATAGAGAAGAAGAGAGAAACAACACATCAGAATCTAAACAACGGAACAAATAAATTATATTGATCACATAATACTTTACATAGTATCATATACATCAGAGATACACAACATAATCAACTCATACTAGACAGTTATAAACACCTGTCTAGTTATACAACTCAAAGACAACAACTCAGAGAACACACAGCGGAATACTCTATAGCTATACGCAGAAGCCTCCTGCTCCATTGCTCCTCCAGAATTCGTCAAGCCAATCCTAAAATCCTAACCTGAATCCCTTGGCTACTTGTAAAAATTTGAGTACCCAAGAGTTTAAGAAAAACAGAATAAACTCCGGGTCAGACATGGGTCTGGTGTGAGTAAACGGTTAAAGTTGCTTAACTTTAAAAACCTTTCGAAAGAAAAGGTATCACGTAAGACTTCCCACACATAAACATGGAAAAGTTTTTACCTTACACTAACCAAAACATTTGATAGGAAATCCGATGATATTATAATAGTGTCTAGGATTTTCAAATAAATAAGAAATAGCCGAAGTTGTTACATCTATTAAATTTCAGCTACTAGCCACAAAAGTGGGTAATACAATCAAAACCGCTGGCACTTATTGGATTCTGGATTCCATACAATGGCAGGGCTACTGGGGTACCGCCCGTCACAGTACGTGGCCTAGATCACCGTACCGAGGATCACTCCCGACCCCCTGCAACACAAAGCCGGACCCGTTCCTTACTGAACAGTTCCAAATAAGACAACCCCGACGGTTGTAGCTATTCAACCGTCCACACAGCCGAAATAAAAGGGACCTCTAGACAGGGGTAAATCTTACTCTCCAGTGGGGGCTACCCACGAAGCTTTGCTGCACCTCCCCTGTTTTAGCCATTCCCGATTGATGAGGCTTGAGGTTACAATTACCTTTATAGGACACATCACTTAGAATGCTCATTGTCCACCTGACGATGTTCTGAAAGCATTCAATCCATACAAGTTCGTTCCATGTTCGAACGAAACCGAAGGCATTATCTCGTTACACTCATTTTGGAATCACCCTCAGAGTTAACGACAATAACCCTTGCACTCTGAACCACCATCTCGAATCTATAAGAACTAATTTCGTCAACTCATTACGGAATCACCCACAGAGTTATACTGACGTATAGCCCTTACACCTCGAGTCTTCACTTGCTCCACTTGGATTAACGACCTAACGTTTAATTGGAATCGATGTGGTTTTCGGATATCCAAATATGGAAATCCGATCCCGGTCTCATCGAAATCCAAAGCGTGTCTTTTAAGTCCAAGTTGTTTTAAAGGTTTTAAAACAATTTAATACAGTATATATATACACACAGATAGATAACTCACAAATCACAATTGATAATCAACATTATCAAATAACAGATATTTACATTATCAATATCAAAATAGGTAATCCCTATATCAACATCCCAAATGATAATCTATGTAATCATCACAATGCAACCAAGCATTCTTATCATACAACCATACTTATCTCATTACTGAGATCACATAGCATTCAAGACAATCAATGTCATCCATTCATACATAAGTAATGATTTACTCATACCACAATATAATTAATTTAAAATGAATTAAATTAACTATCTCTATCTCTAATTAATTTAAAGTGAATTAAATTAATTACTTCATCTCTTAATTAATTTAAAATAAATTAAATTAATTACTTCATCCAAATATATCTTACTTACCTATTCTTTGATTAAATAAATTAATTAATCATTATCCTAATCAATCAACCTTGATTAATTAACTCTAAATCAAATAATTAATCCCTAATTATTTTCATTAATCATATCAATTAATTAACCTTAATTAATTACTTCTATTTATTAATTAACCATAATTAATTACATTATTGCTCAATTAATTACATTATCTCTTAATTAATTAATCATGCTTAAATTAATTACTTTCAATTAATCAAATAAAATATTTAATTATTTTAACAAGTAATTACCCAATTTAAAATTACTTTCCAATCAGTAATTTTACCTAACTCAATTACCTCTGTAATTTATCAATTACTTATCTTAAGTAATTAACCCTATCAAAACTTTATTGAGTAAACTTACTTAACCATTTATCAAGTGACCATATTTGATTAATTAACAAATTAATTAATTAATTAATTTCAATCATCTCATAAAACAAAATTGATTAATTCATCCCTAATTACTTATCAACCCAAATTAATCTTCAATTATCAGATTAATTATCTTCAACTATTAATTAATAATCCTTAATTATTAATCAATTCTTTAAATAAAAGTAATTAATCACTAAATACCTTTATAATTAATTAAACTTAATTAATTAATTAATCAACTCTTAATCATTAATTAATAAACTTAATTATTAATTAACAATCTTAATTATAAATTAATTAATCCATAAATAAAATTAATTAATTCTTAATTACAATTAATTAACCTAAATAAAAATAGTTAATTAATTCTTAATTGACTTTCATTATAAATTAATAACCCTTTTAATTATTAATTAAGCAAACCCAATTATTACTAAATAAAACCTTCATTAAGTATTAATTAATTACTATTTAAATTAACCCTTAATTACTTAGTTAATTAAGTAATTAAAATTTAATTAATCATTTGTCATTAATTAAATCATCAGCTTAATTAATAGTTAATTAAATAAATAATTATACTTAATTAATTACTTAATTAACCCCTTTTAAAATAATAATTAAATAAATTAGTTAACTTAAAGTTTCTTAATTAACTATCTAATTACAAATTATTAATATTTAATTATTATTTAAGATAAAATATTATCTTAAATAAATCTTGAAATCTTTATTTAACTTAATTCATTAATTAAATTAAATTATAAAGAAATCATTAATTACTTTTCCCTTAATTATTAATTAACAATTTTTAATTCCAAGTTAATAAATTATCTTAAACTTAATTGTTAATTAATAAATCATCTCCACTAATTAATTTAAAGGAAACATTTACTTAAAATTCTCTTTATATTTCAAAATAAGATTTGAAATAATATTAAGATTTTAACTTTAGATTTTTAAAACATTATACAAGTTTATTTATAAAAATAATTCAATTTCAAAATCAAAAACTTTAAATTTAACTTAAAATTTTCTTAAAGCTTAAAACTTATTTTATTTTTAGACTAAATATCAAGTTGAACATAAATTTGGGTTCAACCCATATATATTTGAATTCGTGTAAGAGTGCAATTTTCTTTTGAAACAATCTGCTTTTTTTTTCTTTTTTTCTTTTAAATTTAAAACTGCTTTAAATTTTAAAATTTAAAACTGTTAAATCAAACAGTTTAACCATGCAACTTAAACCACTGTGTCCACGCGAGTAATACCCCGAGCCACATCCAAATGTACTCGAGCTATTCCCCGAGTCTCCTCCCTTATTACCCTAGCTATACTCCAGTACCCAAACCCAAGACAAAACCCAAAACAACAGATATCACCCACCTCCACCGTGCAACCTGCACCAGTGCCGGCTTCCCTCTGGCCAACGTCGAACCCACCGCCGAGTCATACCACCACCCTTCAAGCCTCCACGACCAACCAAACTCCAAAATTTATCCCAATTCAAAATCGAGCATTTTGGTTGGACTGAACCCCTAAAACCATCACCAGAAAATCCCAATTCAATTCGTCTCCGATCAACTATAGCTGCCAGAACTCCGGCCATAGCTCGCTGATCTACCATGCTTCCTTCACCAGAAATTTCATCAAGCTCGATGCAGTTTTGAAGATGCAGTGATCAATTTTCCAGTAAGAACCCAAACTAGGTTTACAACCAATCTCAAACAAAATCAAACATCACAATGATTTAAAAATACTTTAACCATTTTTGCAGCACTCACCAATCTATACCCTAGCTCTATCAACAATCTCAAGCAATCCAAATGTAGAGATCATCAGTTTAGACCAAAACCCAATTTTGCAGTAAAACCCAAATTACTCACTAAATACTTTCTTATAAACTTGGATTTTTATCTTAAAAATCTTTATTTTCAAAATGTACTCGAATTTGGATCCTGAAACAACAATTCAGGATATTTAAATTTTTGACATATTTGAAATTTTATATGTAAATCAAGTTTTCTTGTGAAACATTGCTAAAAAAAAATTTTAAACTATTTTTAAAATTTGAGTCTTGTTAATATTCATAACTTTTGTTTAGAAAATAATTTCTAAAATAAATCATAGAAGTAGGAATTGTTTTATGAATATATATCATGTTTGTAAGTTTTGAAGTTATTCATTTGTGTGATACAATTCAGGCTTTCTCAACAATTCCCATCATTTTTCTATGTATAACTATGTTCTAAAATTCCTAAAATCATCATGCAAGCATTACCTACAAACTTACATTACAGATCTACTTCAACCATTTATCAATGCATCATATTCTTGCTAGCAGATTTCAAACAGGGGTTTAAATATTGGAACAGGGTACTTCAAAATTTGCAGAGAAACACTCAGTAAATTAACATATAGATATGCATGCAGATCAAAACATCAACACAATCATTTATAAGCAACACCTATTAGTTACTAACTTTAAAATTTAAAAAGTTTACTCACTTTTTTTTAAGAATGCAGTTAGCCTGAACTTGATAAAACTGGAAACCTGAAGGGTGTTGAAGTTGAAAGCCTTGAATGTTTTGATTCCTTTAATCTGAATTGCTTTAATACTTGGTTTCTTTATTGACTGAGATGATTCAACTCGAAACAGGAATGATCAAAGCATTGTTTGATGTGCAGGTTGAATACTACAGATTGTTTTGAGGAGAGGTTAACAGGTTTTTCATTTAAAAAGATTTCAGGTTTTTGAACATGGTTTGAATTGAAGAATTTATGCAGATTTTAATTGAAGATTTCTGGTTTTGGGGAGTAGAAGTGAAGATGCATGATGGATTTAGTTTTCTTTTTTAGAAATGAACAAAGAATTAAAGGAAATGAGAAAGGGTGTTTATATAAGCAAATTTTTAGATTTTATTAATTAAAAAGAAAATTAGAAATAAATGGACACATGTCTTCTTACTTACACAAATGTTTTACACTTGTTATCATATTGTTTTAAAACTTAACACATGTCAAATAAAGTTTGTTTTTAATTCTAAAGAAATTTAAAAGCTTGTAAAATTATTTTTCCTAATTACTAATGTGTTTTATATATTTTAAAAATGCTTTTCTTATTAAATATCAAATAAACAAATACACTTACACATTTATAAATGTATGTTAATTTATATAAGTATAATCTTTGAAAAGAATGAAACCAAATATGATTTAAATAAAATTATATACAACATTTCAAACTTATTTTAAATACTATTTTAAAAAGCCTTACATTTATTTTATTAAATAAATACAAATCAAATTTCTATAGGTAAATTTTTATAAAAAGAAATAAAAAAAATCTTATTTTAATTAAAACATTATCTATATATTTTAAAACCAAACTATATATATTATTTATTTTAAAATGTATGTATATTCTTGAATTCAAATTTATATTCATTTCAAAGTCAAATTTAAAAATCAAATCTAAAATAAATTTAAATAAATATAAACAATTATTTTAAAATAAGCTCATTATTATTTACAAGTAATATATCCTATTTTGAAATCAATTTAAAATGCACAGAAATAAATATATTCAAACATACTTATAAATTATGAAAACAATAAGTCAAATTAGAATTGGTTTACACAAATAAAATAATTAATCTTAATATAAAACCAATTTATAACCAAAATTAAAACATTACTTGGTTAATTATTTTTGAAAATAACAATTTATCAATTTCAAATAATTAAATTTAAGAGATTATCAGCATTTTAAACTCCTGGAAATTCCGGGATATTACAGTTTTACAAAAATAACTAGATTTTGTCAGTTTTACATACACCATAAAATTAGGGATTTTGATATTATTTAAATATGATTTTAATATATAAAGAGACATGTTTTAATTATTACAAAGAAGTAAAAAGTTCATTTTTAAATTTGGTTTACATAAATAAATAAATAGTTTAACTAAAACGTCAAAATATGACCGTAAAACATTTTGTCGAAAAACGACGTTTTGTCGATTAAAAGTTGTCGCAACGTCGTCGAACCTTTATTTTCTTATATAGGAACATATAATCAAGTAGTACAAGTGTTAATTAATTTACTAATCAAGTTTACTTTTACTAAACAAGGTTAGAAACTTCTAGAAAATAATTAAGAAAAAGTAAGTACAAAAAGACAAAAATGTCATTTCAAAGCAAAAAGCAAAACATCAAATCAAAGAAACATAATTATTACTTATTTTACTTAATATCTATGTGAAAATGACATAGAGTAATGATTTGAAATGTGATGTTAAGTGTTGAAAAGAATAAGATTACATTATAAACAAGTAAGGGTATTTTGGTCTTTTTACAAAATATTATTTTAATCCAAATTTTTTTCTATAAATAAGACCATCATTCTTCCACTTTCTTTACACATTTCTACCTTCTTCTTCTTCCTCCTTGAAGCTCTCTTTAATGGCTTCTTCTTCTCTTTCATATCCTTACTAACTTTTTCAAAACCATATCAAATCAACTCCAAACACCACTATACTTTGCCAAAGACCTTAGAATACCATTTAAACATGGTTTAGCATCTAAGAAGTGAAGAAACGATGGAGGAACGGGAAGAATAAGGCATGGCCGAACCTATGAGGAAGAGGAGCAAGTTTGTGAAGCTTCGGAGTGGGAAAAAGAGAAGGAAGTGTTGCCGGAATCAAAAGGAAAGTCTAAGGAAAAGGATTTAGTAAAGTATTAGATGATATGAATGTTGGTAGGAAGTGAACAATTTGTTTAAAGGTGAGTAGTCTTATTTACTAATTAATCCATAAGTTATTTCGAGCAAAATGATTTGAAAAGTTTAAATATGTTAAATGAGTGTTTGATAAGTTGGTTGCAAATTGGTTGATTATGTGGTTGATAACTTTTTTGATAAATGATAAGAGAAATGATTAGTAATTAAGCATAGTTAATTAAATGAGAATTAAATCCATACAAATGTGTGTATGTAAATTATTTAGCCTCTTAATGATTTCAAAATATCTAAAAAGATTGAAAATGATATTATAATAATATAATATTATAATATAAAATGAAATGAAAAATGAATTTGAAATGATGGAAATGTTGTTTAAAATGAGTTTAAAATGATTTAGAAATGTTTTATAAACATTTAAAAGTGTTTCCAAGAAGTTTGAAAAGAAATTGAAAAACAAGTCAAAACTATGCGCGTCGCGTAACGGTAGTTCGCGATTTCGCGCCATAAAAGTTAAATGTGTGTACAAAGTGAAATATAGCTCGGAATTCTTCGAGATAAGAATTTTCCGGTCTATTATATCCATAGTTTTTCAACGAAGAAAGAAAATCAAGATTTCATCAAGTAGAGTTTGAAATATGTCCAAAACAATTTTCTAAAAACATCGCGGTTTTGCAGTTCGAAATCCAAAATGGGATTTCTTTATAAATGATATTTTTAAATGATTAAAAATATGAAATAAATTTGATAAATCTATTTAAATCGTATAAAAGAGATTTGGAATGAAAAATATGAATTCTCAAATATTAAAAAGTTGTTTAAATCAAATAAGCTTATATAGCACTTTTATGTTGCGAATTCTATAACCTTTTGAAATGCAGTTTTAAACTTAACAATTCTTTCATAAATCTTTCATGAATGATTTTAAAGGAATAATTAAGTAATTTAAAGATGATTTGAAAGTTTTAATAAGAGTTTGAGTAAATTGTTAAGATGAATTGTTTATACCACTTAAACAAAAAAAGTGAAGAATATTGAATGTAATAACAAACTGAGTATGCGGAAACGACTAGTGCATTTGTCCCGCCTGTGAGACTGGGAAGGTAAATAAGGTGTTTAACTAAGGTTAGGAATGGAGCAACCAGTGCCCTAAACCTACCTGGCCTATGTTTTCTCTTCTTAGGCGAGGGGTGGAACATATCGAAAGGAAAGCCCGGATGCTCTAAAAGATCATATTTAAGTTTTTCCAAGTTAAAAGACAAAGATATTCATGATGTAGGATTACTTGCCATTAGTCCCTGGAGGTGAAACTTGCTATTAGTCCCTGGAGGTGAAAATTGCCATTAGTCCCTAGAGGTGAAATTTACCATATTTAAAGTGGCACTAGTACTATGTTATGAAAATCTTTGATTTGCAAGAATATGATTTGAAGTTAATATAAGAAATCTTTAATTCAGATTTAATGAATGATTTGGAAAGGTTTTCCTAAGTAAAAGAGAAAATGATTTGGAATTATTTCAAGATTTAAGAAAGGTTTAATAAACCAAATGATTTGATAAATGAGGCTTAATGATTCTATATACATTTGAAAAGAAAATGGAATAAATTGAAAAGAATATATCTAAGAAAGATATTTGATTAAGACAAAAGATGAAGTAATTGATTGATGATTGATATCCATGTATGAACTTAACATCTTTTAAATCGATGATTGGCTTCGAAGGAACTGGAGTCGGATTTGGTTAATTCCTATCCTAAAACCACTTCGAACCAATGTATACGTTCGAAAGTGAAGACATGTTGAAGATGATGATTTTGAAGACTGTGGATCTTCATAGCGTGAGGACTGCTTGTTGAACATGCTCTGGGTTGCTCCCATTATTGAGTTATTTATAGCAGTAGTCTCCTCGTGATGGAGATTTTTCGGATTGCAAGGGCTTCTCGCCTAGTAATGGCCGAGGAAAGTGCCTTCGGTTTCGTTTAGTCCTGGAACGAACTTGTATGGACGAATTTCCAACATTGCATTTCTAAGACACAACGTTTGTCTTTTACAAATGTACATCAGTGGTGGCGGAGAAGGCAACTTCTCTTAGCTTAACACCCTCCTTGAGACGTACGAGCTCAAGGGTTGTATTTTTGTGGAAGTCAAATAGTGATCAAAGGAATGGTAGTGTGGCATTCAAAGTGGAACCTGTTAATCAAAGCGTGGTTTTGTATGAAAAACGTGGCTTTGAAGAAATTGATCGTAGCTTCGCGAGCCTCACACACCGGTTATGATTCGTAGTTTCGCAAGTATAGTTTCCAAGTGACTAGTTTGAGAAAAGCGATTAAGGCACCGTGGGAACTATGTTCGTTATGCGTGGATAGGAGAAAAGGTCAATAGTTTTCTATCATGTTGGAAATCCAATCCCTACGAGATTTACAGTTTTGATTGTATTCCCAAAATAGCTGTAATGACTTGCGAACATTTCAGCTACCCCTTATGGTATCATATATTCCATTGGTATATTCAGTTGACCTAGTCTGGATATATTACCTTAGACTTAGTCCAGATATTGATATCTTATTTGAATAAGTTTATTTGAAAAGTGTTTTCAAAAGAATGTCATTGGAAATAAAATCAAACGTTTTGATATATAAAAGTGTTTTAGTTATCATAAGGTAAAAAACCCGCCCGTGTTTATGCGTGGGCGTGGTCTTATGAGACACTCTTTCTTTTCAAAAGGATTTTATTCAAAAGCTGATATATGACATTGTCATTTATTATTGAGTTTTCTCACGCCGATTATCATGCCTGATCCTGATATTTTCAATACTCGGGTCAGATCCGAGTAGTTTCAGGTTGAGTTGAAGATGGTTGGAGTTTCCACAGGAGAGCTGGAGATATTCATCTACGTATGGACGTATTCTATTATCCATTATACTTACTGTATTTTGTTTGATGTTTTGTCAACAATTGTAAGGACAGGTGTTTATAACTGTCCATGCTGAATTTAGGTTAGACTTTGATATTGTATTTTGAGATTTTCCGCTGTAAAGATTATTATTGAAATAATATATGTTATTCTATTCGTGTGAGATTCTGTTCTGTCTTTATTTTCTTTTTCTACCCTTAATGATCCTCTTATTCATACAATTTGGGTTGGACATGTGTGGTTATTGTCGATTCAAAGGGTATGGAAAAAGGGCCATTACATTCTTTCCTCAAGTTCTCAATACATGGAACACATAATTGCCCCTTTTTTATCAACCATCCTCTCCGGTCAAGACTAAAATCCTTTAGATCATCGATCTCAGTTCCAACCTCAAGCCTTCTGATCTTCACGGACAACATGGATCCTCCTTTTGCTTAGAAGCAATTCTCTTGATCAACACTGGTCGAACTTCTAAACAGGACAACATGGCAGTACTCTGACGAGAACTAGCAGTCGATCTTAACTGTACACTACAAGTAGTCAAAGCTTCTAAATCCTTCCATTCTGCCAACGTAGCTGACGCCACATTCTGATGTCTGCTAAGAGCATCCACTACATTATTATCTTTCCCTGGGGTATACTCTATACCAAATTCACAAGCAGGTAAAAACTCGAGCCACCTCTGTTGTCTCATATTCAGCTCCCTTGAGAGAATAAGTATCTTAAAGACTTATGATCTGTGTATAGCTCAAATCTCTCCCTTAAGAGATAATGCCTCTAAATCTTCAGTGCGAAGATCACCATTGCTAATTCCAAATCATGAGTATGATATCTCACTTCATACGGTCTAAGCTGTCGTGAAGCGTAGGCAATCGTTTTTCCCTTCTACATCAACACAACTCCAAATCCAATTCCATATGCATCGGTATACACCACCAACCCTTAGTTTCCGTCTGGAACTACTAACATAGGTGAATTGGTCAACAAATGCTTTAACTTAAGGAGTGCTTCCTCAAATATGTCGGACCAGACAAACTTTATCTCCTTCCTGGTTAGCTTAGTCAAAGGCGCTGTTATCCGTGAGAAATCCTTAATAAATCTTCGTAATAGCCGACAAGTCTAAGAAAACTTCTAATCTCAGTCACCATCTTTGGTTTCTTCCAATTATTAACAACTTCGATCTTATCTTCATCGACTGACAAACCCTTCTCTGAAACGACGTGATCAAAGAAATCAACCTCTTTCTTCTAAGAATGACACTTGGAAAACTTCGCCTTTAGCTGATGCGGCCTCAACGTCTCAAGCATAACTCTAAGATGATCTTCATGCTCCCTTTCATCCTTAGAGCACACCAAAATGTCATCTATAAACACCAACATGAACCTGTACAAATGCTCTCGGAAGACTCAGTTCATCAGTTCCATAAAGGAAGCAGGTGCATTCGTTAACCCGAATGGCATTTCTAACCACTCGTACGAACCATACATAGTCTGAAATGTTGCCAAAGGAATACTGTCCTCTGCACTCTTAACTTATGGAAACCTATCGCCAAATTCAACTGGTAAAACACTCTAACTCCACACAATTGATCAAATGGATCATCAATCCTCACCAAAGGATACTTATTCTTTATTATCCTTTCATTTAACTTACGGTAGTCGATACACATCCTTAATGACCCATCTAGTTTCTATGCGAATACCGTGGCCGCTCCCTAAGGCAAACTGCTTGGTCTATTAAAATTCCTTCCTTATAGATCCACTAGCTACACCTTCAATTCCTTTATCTCAGCAGGTGTTATCCTGCTAGGTGATTTACTCACAGATTTAGTTCATGGCACAGGATCCATCCAAAACTCAATAGCTCGCTTCGGCGGTAGTCCTGTGACCGGCTCAAAGACACCCGTGAACTCTCTTGCTACTTGAACATGACTTAGCTTTTCTCCCACTTCCATTGCACTTTACAAAGCACAACTACTCCGGTAAGAATTCTCCATTAAGAATATAATTCGGTTATGACTATCAGGGTATCATAGTGATATCTCCCCATCTTGGCAAAATATCCTAGCCTCATACTGGCTCAATCATTCCATACCAAAAATGATTTCGAAATCTACGAAATCAAAAACACACAGACTACATGCAAACTTATGACCTAACAAATCAAGTTCTAACTAGTCACGTCTCATCCTCAGAGTTGCACACCTCTTATTGGATTCGCATCCCTTAAGGAAGTAACAAGGCACGTAGGTTCTAAGCATAACTTATCAACCAAACATTGGGATATAAATGAATGTGATGCATCGGTATCAAATATTATCATAACTGGTATACTCTGATCAAAAACGTACCTTCCATCATAGTCTTTCCTTTATCAGCTACAGTTGTCTTAGACGATGATGGTCTAATAGTAAAAACCTATCCCTTGTCCACCCTAACTGGTTCTGGACACTGGTTCTTATAATGCCAAATTTGATCACAGTTAAAGCACTTCACATTCTTGTTGTATGCAACCTTCTTTCCCTTGCCTGACCGACACTCATTTGCATAATGACCCTTCTTGTCACACTTGTAACAAACTAAATCAGCTTTTTCCTTCTTGGCAGCATCTCCTTTATGGGCTTTTTTCCTCTTAAATAATTTTCTCTTCTTTCCCTGAGAACCCTAGGTTTCAGCTGTCTTCTCTCTAGCACAAACAGCAAGCATCTCCTCATGGAGAATTGTCATCTCTATAACCACATTACAAGGATTATTGATATGTGTCAAGGTCGCCCTAGCAAGCTCAAGTCTCATTCCCCGAATGAACCTCTTATTCCTTCTGATGTCAGCGTCTATAGTAGCATACCCCATATCGACACGGCTCATCAAACTTAGTAGCATACTCGATAACCAACATCTCTGCCTGAACTAGATCCATAAACTTTCTCATCAACGTTGACTTAGCATCCTCAGATAAAAACCTCTGTCCAAATCTCCTTCTGAATTTAGCCCATGTCAACTCTTCCTTCGAAACTCCGAAAATAACACTATTCCACCAATGAAATTCCGACCCTTGCAACTGTGTAGAGGCCAACCTTCTCTTCTGCTCATTATCTAAACCAAATCAGCAAAGATACGCTCATAGTGCAATAGCCAATTCTCTACTTATATGCATCCTCCGTTCCCATAAATTGTTTCACACCAAGACTGGTGTAATCTCTGCTCAACTTAGCATAGTTATTCCCAACTAGAGCCACAAGATTAGCTCCTCCAACATTACCAGCAACTACAGCAGTAACTCCTGCTTGTATCACACTAACGAAGAACTGATGCATTGCCCCCATATCTACTGGTGGATTTCCAACACCCACATTGGCATCGGCATTTTGGTTAGTATTAGCCCATCGACCTTGGTTCCTCTTGGTATTAGGTCAAGCATTTCCATTGGTTGTGGTGCTTCCTCCATCAAGATTTCTTATTTCCTTTCCTGCTTCCATATCTTCTTTCTCGTAGATCTGCATATGAGATTTAGTAAGATACAGAAGAACAATCTAAAAGAGAGGGGAATACATACTTATTAATATATATATATATATATATACAAGTACGTTACTATATCATTATCCCAACCCTGATCATATTTCCGATTTGTTGGATTATGTTTGAAAAAGCTTTTAGGTTTAATTTCCTTTAAGTTTCGTAAACCTGTGCTCGGATACCAACTTGTAACATCCCCCTAATTGGAGGCCCAAAACTAATGGCTACAGATGCTATAGTCATCCATAATTATTAATCATCGGCAACCAAATATGACGATGTTAGATACATTGATACACATAAACACATGAATATGGAAATTATTTAAAACATCAAACAAGATCCACATTCCATTTCAAAACATTTCAAATTCGTTGCAAAATCCTACAATCGTTAACCACATTTATAGAAAATATATTTATTACAACGTACGCCAAGAGCGACATTTGAAGATGCACCCCTTGGACGATCAGAGTATACATAGGCAATTAACAACTTTGCCTTTACGTCAACAGCACATCGTAACCAAAACAAAAGAAAACTCTAAGTAGCTATCACGCCTCCTACATGCCTCCGGAAGCTTTATTCACCTAATGAGGTATCTGAAAACCTCAACTCTCAAACTACTCAAAATCAATTGAGTACCCGAGAGTTTAAGGGGAAAACATAAACTTCGAGTCAGACATAAAGCCTGGTATGAATAATAATCTACCATTTTAAACCATTTAGGTATCTAGTGAGACCATACCACTTAGCGAAATGAGATTTTCCCTCACTAGTATCTTAAAACCTTTATAAAACTATATATTGTGCTCCTGCATCCACATGGTTAAAACAATTCCAAAACTATACAATATGCAAAATAAGTGAATCAATTCTGGATTACCCATCCCCATTTATTTTTACTATCTATCTCAGTTATAGTTTCTAGGGTTACCATTAACCTAATAGTTTTCATGGGCTGACTAATAATAGGTAAAATGATTATGAACTCCCTGTCCATTTACATAGTTTTCATGGAATCACTAAGAACCTATTGGTAACTCCAATATCTCTACTCTTGTCCTATTTTTCATGGGCTGAATAGGAACCTATTGGTATCTTCAACATCTTTTCTTCTTATCCTAGTTTTCATAGGCTGACTAGGAACCTATTAGCATCTGTTAATATCTTAATTCAGATATAATTTTCATGAGCTAACTACAAACTAATTGTCCCCTGCCAATATCAAGTCATAGTTTTCATGGGCTAACTATGAACTGTCTTTCTAACATCTTCATTTATACATAGTTTTCATGGGCTTACTATGAACCTACTGGCCCCTGCCAACATCTTTTTTATACACAGTTTTCATGAGCTTACCGTGAACCTATTGGCCCCTGCCAATATCTTCCTTTAGTAATTTAGAATCCAATATTCTGCTTATCCTGATCTCCTAGATGCAACTCTACTCTTTAGGAGTTAACTTAATTTATATTCACTACTGGATCAACCTAGCTTGTTATTCTTCCCTTCCCCAAAATATAGTTAGGGGTCAATTACAATGTGAATATATACATATACGAAGAAGCAAACATAATATCTTGGTTCATCCCTTTAACCTATTAATCAAAGAAAACTTCTTCAAAAACTCCTTTTCAAAACACTTTGTTTATTTATGTCATGGTTTTCTTTGAAAATCAGATTGGCTTATTTGTTTTGAAAACTAAGGTTTTTGAAACCTTCAAAACCTTGCTTTCGACCTCACAGGATAACCTCCTTCGAAAGCATATAAATTTCTTTCTATAATATTAGCCCCTGCCTTTTAAAACACTTCAAAAATTTCTCCTTCGAAACCTTTCGAACACAATAAAGTATTACTATTAATTCTCAGAAGCATAGCTTCGAAACTATTAAAAGTACCCCTTTCGAAAACTATGGAAGTATCCTTCCAAAACCATTGAAAGTCCCTCTTTCAAAACCTTTGGAAGTATCCTTTTCGAAACCATTAAAAGTCCCTCTTTCAAAACCATTAGATTTAGTTTAAAAATATATCATTTGGGTCAAATTGAATATAAAAAAAGCATCTCTTTCAAAATCATTCTTTATCGTATAAAATTATTAAGGAAAATTTGATGGCGCCGGCGTCATCCCTTTCGAAAGCTTCAAATCATTTAAGCAAAATACTGAAGGATAGCATCGAAACCCCCCTTCGAAGCCATTGCCTTCGGAACCCTTGGACCCTTTTGAAAGCATTTAGGAAGTGGCTTATCATAAGTTTAAAACAACGGCACCCTTCGAAAGCATTGATGACTTCAATGCACTCGAAAGACAAAAGAACAGCGTTTGCGTTTCGACCTAGTCGAAAGGTCTACTTTCGAAAGCATCATTTTATAAGTAAAGAAAGCCATTCGAAAGTTTATAATTTGAGACATAAGATGGCAACCCCTTTGAAAGCTATTAGAAACCCCATTCAAAAGCATATGTTTCATCTCCTTCAAAAGCTTTAATAAAAAGGAGGTAGGCACATAACTTTTTAAAACAAACAAAGGTATCGACCCCATAGGAAGCAATGCATTCGAAACCATGTCTTCCGCCTTTCTACAATCCACTACGTACCATCTATATGATACCTTGTGTATTGGTTTTGGCTGAGTTGGTTTCGACTGAGAGGGAGCGGAGGCATTGGAGTCGAAAGGTGCTCCTAAATAGAGGTGGAACCCACTTTTTCGGGTAAACTAGATTAGTACCAATTAAAGTAAACGCTTTCTAACTAACCTACCCACATGTAAACATGTGATTGGTTGCCTTAATTTTAAATTCTTTACCAAAATAAGTGCCGCTTAATTTCAAATCTAAACCAAGGTCAATTTATCAAATAAGCCCTTCCATTAAACAAAACCAATTTTGCAAATAGGTCCTTCTTCTAAAATAATTTAATTTCCATAGCAAATCACTTAAGAAAAATCCTTAAAAATTACAAAAATTCACTTTAATCATGTTATCTAACATATCAATATTTCAAATCCAAATTCTCAATATAATTTCTAAAATAAATTTCTAAATCCAACTAACCATATTTCCTTTGAAAATTCATAATAATCTTTCCATAGCATGGAAAATTATTAAAATTTAAACTCAACTCCAAAATCATATTTTACATAACGTAAAATTTTTCCATGGCATTTAAGAATCAATTTCAATCGATTTTTCCCTAAAACTGCATAAAACCTCATTTAAACAATCTTGTTTAAATTAAACAAATTATAATTCAAGCATATCATCATCCAAATCACCATGGAAAGGAATTTAATCTTAAATCAGAAAACATATATCTTAAACAAATAGGGATGGTAAAAATTATTATTCACCTTGATTAGGATAAGCAGATCTGTTTGAGGCTGAGATTTATTCCTCTTGCTTTAATCCTTATCTTTACTTTGATTCGAATTTACCTCCCTCAATAATAGCGGGTTCCTCTTTATATTTGCGTTTTGTTTTTTGTTTTTGAACATGAATGGGAAATTGAAACGCAAATGGTGTAGGAACGAGAATATATAAGGGTAATGGGTTATGTGCGGCTAATTCCCATTATGCCCTTATGTAAATTAATTATCTTACAACCCATTCTTAATCCCATTTAATTAGTTAATTAGGCAAGGCCTAATTTTTATTTTCATATCACAATCCCCTTATAACTTAACATTTACACTATTCTATTTAATTTATCTAATTAAATCTCCAGAATAATGTTATCAAAAATTAGGGGTGTTACAATGGTTCTCCTCATCATTTATTCTAGAAGAACAAAAAAAGGGTTTATAAGTGCAATATAGCACCATCGATGGTAACTGTACCATATAATTCTCGTATTTCTCCTAGATATTTCTAGAGCTTAAATCCTTTGGTGTTAACAAAGCAATATTTCTGTACCACCAAAATTAAGAAGGATTGCATATTTAGGCCGAGATTTGATCGTCGGTTATTTTATTATCAAATAAAAAAGCATTCAAACAAAGATTTCATTTCCCATGGAAATCATAAGCCTCTTAGATTAATCTTCCATTAACTTAAAATCATCTTTCAAATATTTATTAAAATATTCATATACTTATCTCACTGATATAAGTATATTCACAAACCTTTTCTTTCAAAAATACTTGAAAATGTCTAAAACTAGATATGGAAAGCACCGTTCTGTGTCAATCATGGATCATAGTCTACTCAATGGTTATGTCGCTATCCTAGCGAATCTATAGTAAAATGTATGGAATCCTCGACCCTCAAATTATGCCTTGAAAATCAATCATTTCTTTTCAAAATCTCTTTATTCATAAATATCTCAAAATCTATTTATAAAGCTTCATTATAATCTTCCAAGTTTAATTAACAAAAACACTTTTATAAATCTCAAACCATTTATAAAACTTTCCCTTTATGATCTCTAAAACCCATTTATAAATCTCCTTCCAGAAATCATTAAAACCCAAACTCATTTTCCCAATTCCAAAATCTCTTTCCAGTTTATAGATCTTTTTTTATAATTCCTTTTTATTAGTTAAAATCCTTTTTAAAATCTTTCATATAATAACAACCCCTTTGAAATAAACAAGTTATTATTTCTAACCCTCTTCTTATGAAACCATTTATTATCCCAAAACATATTTTAACAAAACAAGTCCATCAACTAAACACTTGTCACATAGCAAGTTACCATTTAAAACACCCTTTATAAAATCAAAGTCTGTTTATAAATCTCTATTTATAGGTCTCAGGAATATTCATAAATAAATAAAAAATCATTTACTTCAGACATTATAAAATGATATAATTATTAACCAAAAATCATTTTAAAGGTTATAATTATTTATTTCAAAAATCTTAAAAATAATGATCAATAATTTCAAAACATTATTAAATAAACAATAATAAATTAAACTTTACCGTTATTATACATAGTAATAATTAATTTCCAAAACATTATTAATAAATTATTTTATTAATTTCAGGCTTTATTTTTTTTTAATAATTAACTTTTTGAAATATTAGAATATTGATAAATAACTTTTAAATAGCATTAAATGTAAATAAAAATCTTTAAAACAATAATAAATATAAATAATCCTAAAACAATATAAATAATCTTAAAACGATTTAAAATAAATAATCTTAAAACAATATAATAAACTTAAAATAATATAAATAAACTTAAAATAATTAACTTAGAAAAGACCTGAAAAAAGGGCTAGAGTAAAATAGAAATTAAATCCTTTAAAACAAAATATTTCCAAAATCCATTTTTGGATTTAAAATCATTTCCCGTCTTAAAACCAATTCTAATTTAGATTGCAATTTACAGTATTTTTAAAATAGTAATATAAGGCAAATAGCTACCACTGCTTAATCCATGTCAACATTGATTTCTTATCACTATAGGATTTTAGATATCAAGCATATAACAATGCCATAACCATAGTGCCTACAATCAGGTTCATATTCAATAATCGTATAACAAGAATATTATTGAAATCAATTAACAATAGTGAAGAATCTCATTGAATCCCTCCAACTTGTTTCCCCACATCACAAACAATATATATTTATATAATATGGGTCAGCCACTCTAGGGAATATATCCAAACCAACTAATAAAACATTAAATCATTCATAATTTATATCCACTATATAGTATTACTGGTTAATCAAAAAGATGAGATTAACTCACATTTATTTCAGTTGCCGCCGAGGCACTCCGGATTCCGTTCGAATTCAGTGTAAAATTCAATAAGCTCCATTCATTGCCAAACAAACTCCATGTCAGAGTTTTCGCACATACGAACACAAAGCAACTTCCCATGTTCGATTCCAACCTCGTATGCAAAAGTTATTAAATATGTAAGTTTTCAATTATTAAATAAAATTTAAATTCACCAATTACTTTTAGTTATAAATTGATTACACTTTAAACCTTCTTCTTCTCTACCACTCACACTCACGTTCGAAATAAATTTCTAAGCGCCATTTTCTTGCCCGCTACGCCACCATGCTGCCTTACCTTCACTCCAGACCACCACCAGAGGACGCCCCGACCACCATGCACCTTACGCCGCCAGTCCCATCATCTTACATGCCATGTAGCTTGACCATGAACCCGATATAGATTCAACATTCATCTCCAAACTCCGACCACTATGGAACACCAATGACTACCAAACTCTTCCCTCATCTAGCCACAACCCTCCTCTACGTTTTCTCTTTAGAGACCTCCATCCCTAGATGACTGGAGTTCGCCACCGAGCTCCAAAAATCACGTCACCATTCATGATGAACTACGACCACCTTGTCACGATCTAATGAGATAAGACTATCCATTATGTCCAAATTGTCGTTCTCTATAACTTCCTAGTTGAGGTCAACCCCTAATTCGCACTCTAATGGTCCAAAATCGTGATGGCCGTTGGATTAGCCATTTGATATTTTTTCCTTTTAGCTTACCGGTATGAAAGAAGGAAGGCAGCAAAATTTTTAGAAAAGGGAAGGAGGTATGGCCTAATGTGTGCTAGCATGGGTAGGATGTGGCTGAGTTGATGTGGGTATGGGCTAGTGGTATGAGGATATATATATGTATATCTTATATTTAAAAATATCCATCCCGATACACTCAAAAATCTCGAATCTCAAACGAGGTGGGCTGCTCGGTGTTTTATTTGTAATATAGCTATTTTGAAAATAAAGAAACTAGTCTCGAGGCCTAATTTGATCGTATATAGAAGATAGCTTTTCAAATCCAATGATACTATATTAATTTCTAAATTCAATTTCTAAGCATTTCAAACTCGTATAACCACAAGACACGTCCAATCGCCACGAAATTCGTTAAAATACAACAATTCACTATTATGGATTCAATAAAGCTTGTTTCATCGAAATCCGAGATAGTGCCCAAAAAGGTTATTTCCACACGTTAATTAAAACAAATTGTTAAAAAAACAAACAGTCACTTTTAAAGCTAAATAAAAAGTTTACTATCTTCATTCTTATTCAAATATAATTTAAATCAACTTCCAAAATCATTTTCATTCACATAAAATTCAAGATTTACCTTTTTAAATAATTTCAAATATTTAAATAACCATTATTATTCGAAAATCAAGTTATTTAACTTATAAAACTAACTTTTCAATATTAAAATCAATTAATTTTTCTAAACTCAGATGACTAAAATTCTAGGTCGTTACACTTAGATTGATATAGAATTAAAGTCAATTTAAAAATCATAATTTTACAAATTGGAAATAAGGCTTAATGACCATAATTGCACTAAATTAACTTACCATTTTAATTAAATTTGACTCTAAGTCACATAATAGTTATTTGCATGAACCAACATATATGTAGATAAAGTCCATAACCAAATCAAGGGATAACATGTCTATGTAAACCGACTAGCAGATACATATCCGAACAACATAATAGAAAGATGTTGGTTTATCCTACTAAATAGATGTCTAAATAATCTATTAAGTTTAATATAACAGACTAAGGGTTTGTTAAAAGATATCCAAACAATCTATTAAGTCTAATGTAGCAGAACAGATGTTTATTATGCTAATATATGTGTAACAATCTATTCAAGTAAGGTATAACAGAACGGTGTTTTGTTCTACTAACATATGTCCAAGTTCAATATAACCTATTTATGGTTGTTGTTTACTAAATGTCATAGAGGAGAGATCCTTTGATTTAAAATCAGTTTACGGGTAAAAAGAACTGAATTAAAACTAATTGATAAAGTTTAAAAATTAAACCTTTGTTAATTAATAACTAAATATTTATTTAATTACTAATTAAATCATTATTTAATTACTAATTAAATCATAATTAACTCTGATTTAAAACTTAATTAATTCTTAGTTAAACTGATTAAGTTAATTTATTAAACCCTACCTAATTGGTAATTAATAATTAATTAACCCTAATTAAATAATAATTAATTAAACTTAATCATATAAATTAATAATAAATTAACTTATGACTTAATAAGTCATTAATTAAAACCTTCTTAATTAGGTAACGAAAATTAATTTATTTAATTCATAATTAAACGCTAATTACATAACTAAATTACAATTAGTTAATAATTATCCTTAACTAGATTAATAATTAATTAATGATTAACTCATATTTAATTACCAAAATAGTTAACTTCTGTACATAATTATTATTTTTAAAAAGTTTCAAAACCATTTCAAAAGAAAATCACTTTGAGATATAAAAACATGAACTTTCCGAACTACATTCGTAGCGACTATCATTGTGGATGCAGAACTTAGATTTAGCTTCTAAGTTAAACTTATCCAAACTTAACTACAACTTGTGATCATTTTAAAACATAGGTAAACAGGTTTTTCACTTTGGACTAAAACACTTCACTTTGGACTAAAACACTACAAAAATATATCATCATCATAACATGGCCAAAGATCACATTTTTACACTAAAACACTTCACTTTGGACTTTATTTCACAATTTTAAATCCAAAACACAACTAGTACCACATATATACATCTAAACAACATGGATCTGCAACCAAATGACTAATATATTATACAATACACATAGCACCACATAAAGATATAATCTTTCCAAGATATAAAAGAGTTTGCTCGGCAAAATCAACCAAGTTCCTTTCTAAATTTTAGAAAAGCCTAGAACTTTTTAAATCTTTTGGAAAAAAATAAGTTTTGGACCAAACCAAGGCATGATAAGCTTGGCCTATGGCTTCTTGGGCTCATCCAAGTAGGGTTTGGGCTCAAGAATGATGGTGAGGAGGGTGTAGGGCTTGAAATTAAAAAAGGAAAAGAGGTAGGAGGAAAAATAGGTGTTTCAAACAAGATCTAAAAGATTTTAAAGTAGAAAATTTTGATTTTTAACTTTGAGAATTCAAAGTGTAAAGAGTTTGAGAGCTTAAGGAAGAAGAAGATGAAAATTTTAAAAGTAGAAAATGAAATGAGAATAGAGAGAGAGAAATTAAAATTAACAAAAATAAAGTAAGAAAATTACCTAAATGCCCCTTAAGCACATATCTTCCACACAAATGATGCTTACAACATCACACACCTCTACCTTTGTTTGTACCAAAAATGGGAACAACACTCTTCAGAAGTATTTGAAGAGATAAAAATGAAGAATAAAAATGTAAAACGAGGATTTTCTAACAAAAATTCCAAAAACAGAAATGAAAATGCGTAGAAACACAACAATTTAGAGTGGTTCGGCGTATTGCCTACGTCCACTATGAAGTTTGATGACTTTATTGATATCCACTTACTGATTACAACTGATTTCAATGGATTACAGCAGATTAAAGCGTTGAAATTCGAGTACAATAGCAGCTATGGAGTGCAAAGTTGGATTCGGTAGAGCCTGGACGTGAAAGAGCAAAACGATCCTTCTTCTGTAGGCCCTGGGGATCTATTTATAGGCGTAGGAGGCTGATATCTTGCTCAGATCTCGAGACACTTCTTCTGGCACGTGGGTGGGCCCACGCGATCGATCACATGAAGTTTTAGCTCGATCCCTGATCGATACGAACAAATTTCGTATCGATGAGGATGTGATCCAATCGAGTCGAAACTTGGCATGGACCTTCCTTAGGTCGTACGTAAGCTCCTGTGAAAATTTCATAGCATTTGGACTTATGGATCTCGAGTTATGATCGATGCAAACTTGCGATTTTGTGAAGGCAGTCACGTTCGAATTGATGCTTTCGTATCGATCTGTTCGAATCGATCCAATCACATGCCTTCATATTGATGTTGATTGATCCACTTTTTATGCCGAGTCGATCGAGTCTTCCCAAGATTCTCGCCTTGTTCGTATCGATAGTCATTATTTAATTCGTATCAATGGAAGACGACTCAGTTCGTATCAATGAAACAAACTCTGTTCGTATCGATGGAAAACATGTGGAATATGTTGATTGTATGGCCTTGTTCGTAGTGATCGAAAACGACTCTAGTCAATCGATACGAAGTTTAAGTGGCCGGATGGATTTGAACATTGATAGCTCGATCGATATGAATAGTTATGACATGAAGGATATGAACATGGGCTTCTCGATGGATACGAACAGGGGCTTCTCGATGGATACGAAGCAACTGGACTTGATGGATTCGAACAAGGGTCTTCTAGGATGGATACGAACTAGACAATCGATGGATACGAATTATACAATTGATGGATACGAAGCACCACTATTTGATGGATTCGAAATGGTGTGCCTAGATTGATACGAACAGTTCATCTATTTGGAATTGTGTCGATCATATCTTGAGCATACGAACTCCGATTGACTTGGAACTTGGAATGTTGGCTTTCGCAGCTTTTTTTTTCATGTCTTGTCAATTGTTCCTCGATTCGGGCTCAAAAAAAATTCATCGATATCCATAATGAACCTATGCATACTCGATATTTGAGATGAGCGATCCTTGGTTTTCAGTCAATTCCTTGATATCTCGACCTTGCCAAAAAGGCGGGATAACATTTGCCCCTCAAAGTACGCCTTGTGTGAACATGACATGCTTTGAAAAACTGCAACCTTCACTCTGAATAGTTCGGTCCGACTTGCTGATCGATTGTCGTCTTTTTGAAATCTGTGATTCCTACCGATTTTTTAGTAATATGAGCTGTTGATTGCCAACTATTGTACCCTATATTGCTGTAACTGATTGCTGCATGATAGAGATTCACTGTTCGCTATTGTAATCGTCCCCAGGTGAGCATTTGACCTGTGAATTTTGAAAATTGGAAATCGTAAATTTAGTCTGACATATATGTACATATGTTAATCTGACTCTCGTTAACGTTCGCACGTTTACAACTCGTTGTCAGTTTTTCCATATCGAATCTTGTATAGATCCTCTCCTGAATCGATGTGAGATTCGAGTTGTAACAACGTTTGACAATTGTTTTTGAACGTCCCTTCATATCGATCCTCTCCTGGATCGATGTAAAAGGTTGAAAGGCTGTCCTTGTATCGATATATTTCGCATCGATGGATACGAAGTAAACATTCGCACTAATAGATTTGAGTCTTTATGTATATTGATGGATACAAATAGCACGGTTCGCATCGCTGCGTCTTAGATGGAGGAGAAAACAGTCGATACAAATAAGCGCTTCGTATCGATGGAATTCGATGTTTCAGAAAAGTCTTCGTTGCACGATTTCGTATCGGTGAAGCTCGAGCCTATTGGATTCAAACAGCTAATTCATATCGATGATGAAGAGCCTTTGGAGGCTGTGACTTGATGGGTTCGAACAGTGTAGTTCGTATCGATTCGTCTTAGAAGGAATTAGAAATAGTGGATTCGAATAGGGAGGTTCGTATCGATGAGATGGAGAACCGGTTGGAATCGATCGCAACAATCGAGAGACGAATCGTTTTACTTTGACCATGCATCCATATAAATACGTTTGTACTTAGCCATTTCTCCTCATTTGCTACTTTTACTCTCTGCTTCTGTATTGCTCCAAATTAGGGGAAATTGGAACTGCTTTCGCCTTCGAACCGAATCAACCTTTCAATCTCTCAAATTATCTGTTGCAATTAGAAAATAAACCAATGAACTCATATTCCAAACGACTAGATTCGAATCCCATCGCTAACTTATACACACATACGGTCGACCTTTAGTGGTGTTGAGATCGAAGCCGGTTTGGAGCATGGTTGAAGGAGGAAAGGAATGACGTCATGGCCATTTGGGGAAGAAGGAGTGAGGATGGAGATGAAGGAATTGCTCGGTCTGGATTTTGTATCGATGGAGGGTTGGAAAAACTGGAGTTTCATATCGACCCCTTTCTGTGACTTCGTATCGATTGTTGACCTTTTGATTATGTTTTCATCACTTCGAATCGACATGGAATTCGAAGTATAGTTATGACGGTTATGAACTGTTATCGTCGCCCGATCAATGTGAAGTCATCATGATTCAACCGATACGAAGCTATTGGATTTCAATCGATTCGAGATTAAGGCCACGATGATCGATACGAAATTCTAGGTAAGTGATCGATGTGAACCTCATCCTTTTAGATTGGTACGAAACATGATATATCCTGATCGATGCGAAGTGGCCGAGCAATGATCGATACGAACTTAACATTCTTGATCGATTCGAAGTAAATGCAAAACATATTGATACGAAATTGAAATCTTTGACCGATACGAGATTAAGGTCTTTGAATTGATCGATTCGAACATCACCCTTAATGGACACGAACTTTGTGCAGATCTAAACATTTAACTCCGACGAGCTTTGGCCTTTCATAATCGAACTGCGATCGTTTCACTGCATACTTGACTACCTTCGAAGCTCGTCGATGGTACTGTAACTTAACAAACTTATAACTAATTTTAACTTGGATTGATCGCTAACATCTAGATGGAACGATTGTGATGGTCAGCGATGACAATCACTCCAGCTGAATTTCGAAGTCTCATCGTTTGCACGTTTTTTCATACTATGTTACATTTCTCAAGTTATCTACAACACTACATTGCATAACACATCCACACACTTCATACTGGGGGATGCATGAGTTTATTATCATCTAATGATGATTTCTCATAAGTTAGTTAGTTATAGAACCTTCAATCCCACAATGGCAAGAAGTTCAGAGTTCATTCCCCCCAACAATCGAGATACCGACTATCACGGCCGAAGTTATAGATCCGGCTCCGGATGAGATACCAGGTGCTGTATTCATCTGCACTCCACCAGATCCTGCACCGTCCAATGTTTCTGAAGACATGCTGGAAAGAATCTGTATAAGGCATGGTTTGTCGTTGGACAACGTGTTACTACTGGGACCAAACGATAGACCGCATTTTCCACCGGAAGGGTTTACTGCTTTTAACCGTCACGCATGTTGAGCTAGAACACTTCCTTCCATTAACCAATACATTACGAAAGTGTTGTCTTTCCTAGGAATCGCTCCATCTCAACTAAACCCCAATGGATATGCTCTGCTGAATAGCTTATTTATCGTATTCATGGTACATCTCTTTCGACCACCGATCCCGATCGAGATTAGATACTTATTTAACGTCAAGAGCCGAGGAGATAGCCCTTCTTTCACATTTCTGGAAGTGGTCAGGAACTGTCAGGTGGAACGGGGTCTTGGATCAGGTTGATTTACTTCAAAACAGAATGGTTCTACGTCCAATGTCCCCCAGGGTTTTCCAGCCGATGGTTTGTCGGACGTAAGTGCTGCGACCCTTTCTAGTAATTAACAAGACAATTATATTCGGTATCAAACTTATACTTCTCTTTCCTTTACAACTGCAATTCCATGACCCGAAGGTGTGCATTTCAAAGAAATGGTAAGGGTTCTCCAAGAAGTTTCAAGTGAAGAGAGGGAAATTGACTCGGTTTTGACAGATAGAAACTTGAGAATTGTTGGATTGATCGAGCGTAGCCAAAGCATAAGGCTTGAGGGAACACTAAGGGCTATCTCGAAGAAACGAGCAAAGCGTAAGACGCTCGGAGTTGTTATAACCGAGAAGGTTGATCGAGAAAGAACTCCCACTAATTATGAGCTTATGGCCAGGCCTTCTGATGCCTTTCAGGGTTCCGAGGGAAAGAGAAAATGCAAGGCAGCTTCTTTCAAACGCTTTAAATCTGAGCGACGAAAATCTATGGCTGTGTCTTTGCCTATTCTCGAGATCAATATTTCAGAGGCTCCTCCCTCGCAGGTGGAAAACCTCTTCGAAGGGCTCGCCGATATTCCAATCCCAGATTACGTTTCACTCCAAGATGATGTTGGGTCGGATGAGCTTCAGCATGCTTTAGACTTAAACGAGTCTCTTCCCACTAGTGTGGCCAACACTTCTGGTTAGTCAAGGGGTTGCACATACATATACACTTCACGGAACTACACAATTCTTGACCGTAAGTTGCTTACTTTGGAAGATTATTAACTCCTCTCTTCTTTTTACTTCGCAGATACAATGTTTGGTCGAGGCTCAATATTAGGGAGTCTTCGAAAAGCTCGCAGATCTTCCACATATTATGAGTCGCGCATGAGAGTGGTAGAAAGGGACTACGACCGCGGATGCTCTAGTCAAGAGCGACATGATAGAGATAGGGAATATAGACACCGATCCCGGTCTCACTCTCCCCCTCCTAGAAACCCTACTCAGCCTCCTGTTTATGTCTCACGTCCTTTGGAAACTTCACGGCATAAGTCGTCTTCTCATGTTTCAAGGCCTAAAACTTATCACCATAGAACTGAAATAACGGCTCCCATAATTGCAGAGCAGGTCCTTACCGAGCCTTTGGGGGAAGGAGAAATTAAATTTGCTCAATTGAAGAAGGATTTTCCAAACATCTGCTTTGATGGTTATATTTTTCCCCGCACTTGAAGAGAATTCCAACAGAGGCTGAGAACATGATGCATGATTACATTCATGACATTTACACTCACTATAAAGAGTGGGGGAAGGCCGTGAAAAATGCATCGAAGCTGGCTTTTGAGCGAGCAGCTGGTATTGAGAAGTTAGAGAAGGAGCTTGCTCAAAAGAACCGTATCATTCAGATGCTCAATACTAAAGCTTAGTCCTCTCGAAAATCAGAAATGAAGGCCCTTAAAAAAGCCGAGGAGGCCAACTCAGCCATGGAGAGGATGAGACAATCACACTATGCCTTGGTGGAGGAAATGGGTCATCGGAACACCACCGTCACTGCTGAGCGGGATGCGACCCTCAAAGAGCTTAACAATCTTAAGTCTGAACTTTCTGAAATCATTAAAGAGAGGGATGCCACCAGCACCTCGGCACAAGAGGCATGTGATCAAGCCGTGGTTCTTCAAAAAGAATGGGATATGGCCGTGGAGAAAATACGCACGGTGGAGGTTGAGGTTGAGGAGAAAGTTCGGATGGCAGAATCCAAGCTGGAGGCTGATATAGAGGATCTTCTCATCACCTACAACACCAATGTGTTGAAACACCGAAATTTGGCCTAGCTCGAAAATTATTCGACACATCTTTATAACGGTTGGAGCTAGTTGGTCGAGGAGGAGAAGGCAGTGCATCTGGGTGAATCATTTGAGGAGTTTGAGTTTGAGAATCGCGTGCTAACCGAAGATGAAAGGAAGATTCTCCATGAGTCAATGATTTCACATGAAAGGGAGAAACTCGACACCCTACATCCGGAGATTGGGGACGGTTCAGGTGTCGAGCATCACGCTACAAGCCTTGAGGTTCCTGCTGCACCTCAACCTGAACCTATACTAGTTGTTGAGCCCCAGTCTGTCCCTGCTTATATTCCGGAACATTCGCAGCTATCCCCTATTAAAGAGCACACCTCCGAAGCTGCTCAATCATCCGTGAGTCAAACTGAGGAAGGTAATCTGAACATATCTCAGGTGCGTTCGAGAAAATGAGCTTGTCTTGAAGCATTTACTAACAGTCTATCTTATTCTTTGCCCAGTGACTGGAATTACACCGATAGTGCCTCTTGCAACCCAAGAATCACACCAAGAGCAGGAGGCCATTATTACTGAAGCGACTATCACGACAACGACTGCGCCGATCAATGTAACGCAGGAGGGATCACTTTCTTTCGACGAGCAAATGATGAATGAACTCCTCGGTGGCCACAGTAACCCCTTTGTGGATTTACCATTTCTCATAAGTGGACTCGCACCTGCCTCCGGCCCTTTAATGCAGGCCGCCGTTGCCCCCAGCAAAGCTCAATCATTTCGCGAAGAAGAAATAATGGCCGAAATCAATGCTGAAATGGAGGCAGCGGCACATGGTGGTAGTTCTGGAGGTGGAATAGCGGCGCCTGGCCCAGCTCTACTGAGAATGATATCACCTGGTGGTACAATTGTTGATGTCAGTGTGCCCATTCCACCCCCTATAGTAGATCCGACCTCTCCGACTCCACCTGCAGAAAGTATTCCGATACGTTCGAGTTTGGAGGAGGATGTTGAGATCATGCTCCCGCTTGGAGACCGTCCACCAAAAGGCAAGAGCTTGAAGCAAAAAATTCATTAGCGGCTCCAGCGGATCCATACCAAAGAGGAAGCCGAAAAAGAAAAGGGAGGAGATAGGCCTCTTCGGCACATTTTTTGGTAGATAGAAATTTATTTTTGCTTTCCTTTCGTAGGCCGTGTATAGATGCGGGTTCGGCCCCTGCTAGTAGGAATTTTGGAAAACTTGTACATAAATTTCATTTACAGTTAGTTGAAATGAAATTTTGTTTTTGACTTTGATTCTATTACTGCTTTTTTGTTTGAGTGTTC
Source organism: Allium cepa (assembly GCA_030765085.1). Lineage (NCBI taxonomy): Eukaryota > Viridiplantae > Streptophyta > Magnoliopsida > Asparagales > Amaryllidaceae > Allium > Allium cepa. Next base: position 724,947,254 of record CM060929.1, on the reverse strand, counting down.
CAGTATTTGAATTTCAGTCCAGTGCACTTGTAGAGTTTCAACCTTTGAGTCGAATTTGTTTTTATTTGCTAAGTCCATAAATCACAGACATAAGCATAACTGGTGATTATGTTGAACTTTGATGTTGCACTGCTTCAGTCGATGGTTGACACTTGAATCCTGCCTCTAGTTTCGGGAATGAGTTACAAAGGTTGGCTAGCGACTACATTTTGCCGAGCTTAACATTGTCGAATCGACGCTAACACTAACGTAAGTTGAGTGGTCGAATCCTACTCGCTCACTTAATAATGATCACATCCGCTTTCCGAGGATTTGTATTTTAACTATGGCGGTTGATCACGCTTGTTTAAGTTTTAAGAATGTGTCCACACTCTGGGGACTTAGGTTAGTTTATGAGTTGTCATTCGCACTCGAGTTGTGTTTATACTCTGACCGCGCTTTGGGGACTCAGAGTTATTTGCAATCAATAATCTGGTTCACACTCTGCGAATCTAGAGATAATCGTTGTTTGTACTCCATTCGCACTCCGGGAACTTGGATTTGGTGTTGATACTCTAGTTTGCACTACGGGAACCTATAGTTGATGTTTATACTCCAATTCGCACTCTAGGAATTCGGTGTTGATATTTATACTCTAGTTCGCACTCTGGGAACCTAGAGTTGATGTTTATACTCCAATTCGCACTCTAGAAATTCGGAGTTGATGTTTATACTCTAGTTCGCACTTCGGGAACGTAGAGTTGATGTTTGTACTCCAATTCGCACTCTGGGAATTTGGGATTGGCTAATAGTTGGTTAGTCACATCTATTTAGGCTTTTAGAATTTCGTTTGCACTCTAGGAATGATGGATTTATCAGGATCGTGGATGGTCAATTCACATCCACCCCGAACAAGTGAGGTCGTTAGACGGACGGATCCATCCTCCTCGAACTTGGTTAGGATACAGTCAAAGTCGTTAGATGGATGGGTCCACCCTCTTCAGAACTGCATTTACGAGTTTATACTCCAACTTGCACTCTATGAGTTTGGAGTTAGCTAAAGGATTGTCGTATATCAAACCTTTTTTGACTTTAGTGTAGTGACTTGCCCTCGAGCTTGGGTTTCACTTAGCGAGTGGTCGGTCATATCACAGTCACTCCCTATTTGAATAAATTCCATCATGTGACGGAATTTAGCTCTTCTTGCATCGTGATGGTTGTATGTTACATTCAATAAATCACAGCTCCAGCTCGAAGAGATGGCATTTTATTGCTGAAATGAGAAAATACGGCAAAGTCAGTTGCCTTATTACAAATTCAAATTTCGAAATGTAGAAGTAAATTGCAAATGAAAAATAGACTAAAATAAGTAAAGCCGGTCATATGTAGTAGAGACAGAGACTCTTGTTGTTCCAGGCTCTCGGCAAAGTAAGACCATCAACGGTCGATAACATAAACGTCCCATCTCCGAGTTTTCGTACAATGACATACGGTCCTTCCCAAGTTGGTTTCATTGCGAAGGAACTGGATAAATTCTCTTGGTGACGAGATCGCCGAGTTCAAAGGTTCGTGGTCGAACCTTGGCATTGTATAATCGTGCGATTCGACTTCGGTACACGACTGCCCTCAGATCATCCTCTTCACGCTTCTCATCTAACAAATCTAAGGATTCAGCAAGTAATATAGCATTTATCTTCGGATCATAGTAAGTCACACGATGAGAAGGTACTTTCATCTCTATTGGAATAATGTCTTCTGAGCCATAGGAAAGAGAAAATGAAGTGTGTCCGATCGCGGACTTGTGGATTGTTCGGTAAGCCCATAAAGCCATGGAAATTTCATCAACCCACTTGCCCCCAGCCTTTTCCAATCGCTTATTCAGGATAGATTTGATAACCTTATTAACAGCTTCAACCTGGCCATTCGCTTGAGGGTGTGCAACCGCAAAGAATTTCTTATGGATGTGGAATCGTTAGTAGAAATCCTTGAATTCAACACTATTGAACTGGGCTCCCTTATCAGTGATGATGGTATGCGGGAGACCAAATCAGCAGATAATGTTGCGAACTACAAAGTTAATCACCTTCTTCATTGTGATTGTAGCAAGAGGTTCAGTTTCGGCCCACTTGGTAAAATAATCAACTGCGACGATTGCGTACTTCGCACCCTCTTTGGCCAGAGGAAGAGAGCCAATGATATCAATGCCCCATACTGACCATTTGGGTTATCTCAGTAGGTGGGGCTCTAGGAATTCGAGCATTCTTTTGACATCTATCACACTTCCTGGCATAGTTTGCCGCATCACAGTTTACAGTTGGCCAATAATATCCATATTGGAGTACTTTCTTAGCGAAAGCTTGCCCCTCGGTGTGATCGCCACATTCTCCTTCGTGTGCATCATGCAACACTCATTTAATTTCATCGTGTGCGATACATCAGAGGAGAGGAACGTAATATCCTCTTCTGTACACGACTCCATTCTGAATGGTGAACCGCAAAGCTTTCAAAGAATCTGTCTCTTCTTACTCCTGTGCTCAGGTAGCATTCCATGCTCGATGTAATTTCGATACGGAGTCATCCACGACTCTATACTGGGAATGATTTCAAGTACGAAGTCTATTTCCATCTGATCAATGCTTGAAGAAGATAATGTCTCCATAGGAACGAGTCCCATTTGCTATGCTTCGCCCGTACTTGCTAACTTCGCCAACGAATCAGCCTCTTCTTACTCCTGTGCTTACGTGGTATGTAGAAGATGACATAATAATCAAATTGATTAAGTATTTATTGGACTCGAGCCAGATAAGCAGCCAATCTTTGATCTTTTGCTTGATATTCACCCGGAATGGCATACAATTAATTGGAAATCACAATAAATTTCCATAGCAATAATTTTCAAATCGTGGGCGAGTTTCAATCCATCTAGCAAGGCTTCATGTTCAACTTCATTATTGGTTGCACGAAATTCAAATTTCAAGGCATAATATATGGATCGGACTTCGGGGGTTTCAAGTACTACTCCAGCACCTGAGCACCAATCATTTGATGCACCATCAGTAGGCAGCTTTCAGATATATTCAGGAGATTTACCGGTCTCGGGCAAGTCCTCCAGAATGATAAATTTGGCTATGAAATCTGCTAGGACTTGTCGTTGACTAGCTCGCCTCGGAGTGTAAGTTATATCAAACTGGCTCAGCTCGATGTTCCACTTGAGTAACCTACCAGACGTCTCAGGTCGTGTAAGGACCTGTCGTAACGGCTGATCAGTGTAAACAGTGATACGATGAGCCTAGAAATATGGACGGGGTTTCCTTGAGGCAATAACAAGGCAGTAAACCAATTTCTCTAGCTTCGGATAATTTTTCTCAGCTCCGGTTAACCATTTACTGACATTGTAGACTAGTTTCTGCACTTGGTCTTCATCCTGAACTTAGGCAGCACTGACTGCGTTGTCTGATACCGCCAAGTAAAGGTATAATTGCTCGTAATCAATGGGCTTTGACAAGATTGATGTTGTGGAGAGATGTTGAATCAGGGTTCGAAATGCACCTTCACACTCTGTGGTCCATTCAAAGTTTCATCTCCCTTTTCGGATCATATCAAAGAATGGAATGCACTTATCGGTGGACTTTGAAATGAACCTGCTCAATGCTGCTACCTTTCCGTTAAGGCTCTGGACTTGCTTTTTGGTTCTCGGAGTTTCAATATTTCTGATTGCCCAGATCTTTTTGGGATTTTCTTCGATTCCTCGAGCATTGACGATGAATCCAAGGAATTTTCCGGACGCGACACCAAAATGACATTTCAGTGGATTGAGCTTCATCCCGTATTCTCGAAGGATACCGAACATTGACTCCAAGTCTTTAACATGATCAGTGGAGAATCGTGACTTTACCAGCATGTCGTCCACGTATACTTCCATGGTCTTTCCGATCTGGTTGGCAAACATTCTATTGACTAGTCGTTGGTACGTTGCCCCAGCGTTCTTGAGCCCGAAGGGCATGACTTTGTAGCAGTAGAGTCCTAGATCAGTCATGAAGCTGGTATGTTCTTGGTCGGGTTCCACAAAAGATAATAGCTCGTGCCCAGCCGTTGAATCTACGAGTCGATTGACTGGAGAAGTGGAAAACTGTCTTTCAGGCAAAATTTGTTCAAGTCAGAGTAATCAACACATGTTCTCCACTTCCTATTCGGCTTTCGGACAAGTACGACATTGGATACCCACTTCGGGTATAAGGCATCTCGGATAAACCCGTTTAGTTTCAAATTATCAACCTCTTCTTTAAGGGCGGCAGATCTCTCTGAATCCATACCACGCCTTTTTTGCTTGACCGGGATACGTCGTAGGTCAATATTCAGGGTATGACTTGCGATGTCCGGCGAGATCCCACACATGTTAGAATGCTTCTAGGCGAATACGTCTAGATTTTCTTAGAGAAATTCAACCAATTCCTGTTGAGTTTGTTGGCTTAACTGTGATCCAACCTTTATCATCTTCAAATCGTCATCATCATTGATCAGAACATCAATCGTCAGTTGGGCCGGGAAAGCTTGTCTGTCTTTAGTTTCATCTTTACTTTCAATGTCTCTCGGATCAAGGTCCCTCTGGAATTGGTTGGTGTGCCCGGGCATGGACACAGGCACCAATTGTCAATTATCAACAAAACAGACGCAGAGAGATTCCTCTATGCCCTTTCCTTTCTCTTTTCACCGTGCCCCATGCAGCTCAGCAATGTAACAGGCTCGTCCAGCAGCCTGATCTCCTTGAACGACTCCGACCCAATGATCGGCGGGGAATTTTAGAGTCAAGCGGCTTGGGCCAATAGTTGCCCTGAATTCAGTAAGGGTCGGTCGGCCCGAGAAAGCATTATAAGGGGAGTCTATGTCCAACACAACAAACTGCAATATCCGAACTCTCCGGCTTTCCTCAACTCCCAACTCCATTGGTAGTTCTACCACTCCAGTGGGTATAGTAGCACTTCCATTGAAGCTGTGGCTTCGAGACTTGCAGGGTTTCAAATCTTTGGCTTCCATTTTCATCAAATCATAAGCTCGCTTAAACAAAATATTCACGGAGTTTCCACTGTCAACCAAGATCCTTTTCATCCAAGCAGGACCTACTTGAGCAGATATGACAAGTGGATCGATAGTGGGGGCTTTACCTTATCAGCATCTCTGTTTCGGAACACGATGTCATCGGTCATCGTCTTTTGCTGCTTGGCCGGAGCCCCATCATCACAACTACTGTAACACTCAAAGTCCGCATGCCTGACAGAGCTAGCATACGACTCCATTTCCCTCCCAGCTTCGGTCTGCTGGATGAGGACCACCACTTATTGTATTTACCACCAACCCCTCATTGGTACGAGCGGGTTCCTCTTGTCTTTCCTGGTTTGATGTACGATTTTGAGTCGATGGGCCCGCACCTCCTGATTGCGGTGCCCGTACAAACTGATCCAACTTCCGTTCTCTAATTAACTTCTCGATGAGATCCTGTAAATGACGACACTCTTTTGTATTGTGGCCATAACTCTCAGGAAACCTATAAAATTTTCCTATCTGGATCCACCTCTTCGATGATGCCTTAAGAGCAGGCTTCTTGTACTGCATAGTATTGCAGATCTGTAGATATATATATCCTCTAGCGACGTATTCAGCGGAGTATAATTATTTAACATTGGAGCTCTACGTCGCGTACCATGGTTTTGATCTTGTTTTTTGTTTTGACTGTCGTTATTCCTCTGTTGAGTTTTCTTGTTCTGGATATTCAACTGAACTTTTCCAAAACTCTCCCCGGACTACTTAACCGCAACATTACTTTGGATCCCTTCTACACTGGGCCCCGCATCATCTTGCTTCCTAGACTGTTTAGCGTCCTCCCTTCTCAAGAATTGGGCTGCCTTGGAGTAGAAACGGTCAATGACGCGGGAGGCTTCCCAGTCAAACAATTTTCGAAATCGGAATCAGGATCAATCCCCTTAGTCAATGCCATCAAGATAGAGTTGTCATTGGGATTACTTATCTCTGCACATGCAGCATGAAATCTCTCTAACTAGCATCCGAGTGTCTCTCCAGGAGCTGGGGTGACATTAGATAGAGTGTTAACGTCCTTTGGTCTCGCAACATGCATTCAAAATTGTTCTACAAACTTAGTGGCCAATTGATCGAAGGAAGAAATGGACCGAGGAGGCAATTGTGTGAACCACATAGTAGCAATGCCCTCCAATGAAAAAGGAAAACTACAACATTTAACTGTATCATCGGCTCTCGCAGCATTCATCAGCCATTCGTATTTCAAGATATGTTGATTCGGATCAGAACTTATTTGGAATGATGTAAATCATCCATCGAAAACCCTCATCAAGTGCTCGCCGTCAAAATCGAGTGGTAAATACTTATTTGGAATGATGTAAATCACTTCGAGTCATGTACTCGAATCTTGAATCGAGAATTATATTAAAAGAAGAAATGATCTACGTACAACTTACGTACCCATCTAAATACTCTTATTTACCCATTTACCTTCTTACCCTCCCACAAATATTTTTGAAATAATTTCATAACAATTCCAACTTAGGTTCAAACATTTTTAAATGATATAACTTATTTATGAAACCTTTCATAAAATCATCTAAATTTATTAACTTGGATACTACCCTCCTACATCGTAAGTGTGTGTGTGTGTGTCTGTATACATATACATATACATATACATATACATATACATATACATATACATATACATATACATATACATATACATATACATATACGTATATAACATCTGATTTTCAATTTTTTAGCTATTCAAATGTTGGTACAAAATAATTTTAGGTGTTTAGAACCGAGTTGACCAATACAACCTCTTTACCCGTTTGGTCTGGTAAGTAGCTAAGAAGAATAGGATGTTGGTATCCAAACTACTTTTTCTTAGACACTTCTAAGGTAAAGGTATTTATTTGCCGACCAATGACATTAAATAATATTTAACCTCCTAAGTTATAAAATCCAAAAGGCACCGTTTAATAAAACCAAGTTTATTAAACCTTCTTATTAAATTAATTTAGTTTTAAAACTTCATTTATTAACCATTTTAAATCAAGATACCTTTACATCTTGAAAACTTAGGAGCTAAATACCCAGATTTTATTTCAAAAATCTTTTGAAATAATATTACATATTTTATTCATAGAAATATATTTGTAGCTCGAATAACCCAACATAGGTACTACCAAACTGTATCATACATTCCCTTACCTAGAAAGGTAATACTCAAGAGAAGTGTTTACCATCCAAACACATCTCTTTCCCATTTTAAGTTATTTTCGGGCCACTTGATTTTGTTAACTTAAAAATACTTATTCTATTTCAAAATTCTCCTTTTCGAATAAATACTTTGCATATTTTCAACAAAATATTTATTACCAACTTGCTTTTGGTTCGTTTAGATTTGAACTCGTTTTAACTATATGAAGATAAAAAGAGTAATTTACTAACTGCACATAACATTCGCCTAAGCCATTTCCTATCCTTTCTTATAAAATTATTCAAATCGTCATAAAACAAATCGAGCCTTGTTACCCAAACCAATCCAAAGAAAATACTTCTTTCTCAAAATTTCTGTTCCCAAAATTTTGCGCTTAAATCAAAATACCTTCAAGTTATATTATTATTACTTTTCAAAACCTTGAGAACCATTTTTTAAAAGCACGAGATTTATTCAATTAAGTCTTCTACTTAAAACTTTTTATTTATTAGTCACATTTTATAAATCAATTTTATAAATTCATTTTCTTATATAAAATCATTTCTAAATATTTTAACTTTTAGTAAACATCTTTTATTAAACCAAATCCTTAGCCCAACATTAACATCAAATGCCTTATAGTTAAAATTTGAAACTTAATTCATAAGGTATTCAACTCAAAGTTTCCCGATTTTCGTTTTACCCAACCCATGTTTTAAAAAGGGAAGCTACCTATAGCACTCAACAACAGTCAGTGCTCAAACTAGATAAGCATGATTAAACCTAATCCTAAATAATAGAATATTATCATTTCCTATTTGACAAGCATCTCAAAAATACTACACTATTTTTGAAAATCATTTTTGTATATATAAAATATATACCTAGGTAAAATTATTTCATTTACCAATTTTAAAACAATACTGTGTTAGTTGTCCTGTTCAAGTGTTTAGGAACCCCTATCGATACTATTAGCAAGACCCATCGATCAAAATTCATAAGCCACTTAACAGATCAATTAACATAATATAAAACATTTTATATCATTAACAAATGCACGCTCTTATATAATACACTCAAACCCATCCTAGGTTGCCACTTACCCTATCTCTAATGAGATTACCCTAACAAAGCCAAGGTTCTTGCTTAACCTTCAACTCTGATACCAAAAGTAACAACCCACCTTTTTGATCCTCAAAAGGCGACACTAATACATCTATGGTATTCATGGGCTAAACAACCTATTGCTAAAAAGACAGATGGTTGGGGAAAGAAGAAGAAAGAAGACATGAAGAAATTAAACAACATAGAATCTCATATCACAACGAATAATCTATAATATATCAATGATCTTTACAAAGAAAACAATTATATACATACATCCATCAAGGTACTAGCCTATTATCTACCTAGACAGTTATAGCACCCGTCCTTACAATTTTTGATAAATACAATAAATCCATGCATCAAAACATAAAGAAATACATAGATACGTCTTGGCCTCTAGTTCGTCTCCTGAGCTCCAACGATCCAAAGCTAGTCTAGAAAATATGTTTGGTCCAACCGGAGCATTATAATAAAATAATGCCCCGATCAGTTTGGTATAACCAATGTGAGAAACTCAAATCCCAAGAAATTTTATTATAACTTAAAAAATCCTTTAAAATCAAAGGTATCTCGTAAGACCATGTCGTACATAAACACAGATGAGTTTTTATTTTACGATAACCAAAACATTTTTATTATAAAATCCAATGATATTGTAATAGTATCTAAAGGTTTAAAGTAAATATATTAAGTAGTTGTGGTGTGTGTACATGATAGCAATAATAGGCATGCAATCAAAAAACTAAAGGCACTTATTGCAAAATTGATTTCCAATAAAAAGAAGGTAAGGCACCACCTTCTGAAAATCGATATGCCTCTAGATAAAATGTTATAGTGAGATCGAAAATCTTTCGACCTCAACGTGATAAGACAGCCTACTCCTTACTGGATAGTACGTAATACGATCACACCTTGGCTGTGATTAATAGTCAAAAATGGACCCAAAGCATACATATAGATATCGACTCTAATCTTGGTGATGATCATACCCTAATAGGAGTGACCCACCTAGCTTTGCGGGTAACCCTATTTTTACCATCCCCCAGGTGTAAGGCTTTGAGAGGTCACGATTATCTTTTTCCTCATAGCAAACCACCTTGAAATGCTAACACTGCCCTCCGAGTAGAAAGACAATGCCAGCATTCATCCATAAAAGTTGTTTCGGGATCGAACAAACATTCTACATTTACTATCTTCCATTTTTGAATCACCGTCAGGAAGAATAGTATAGCTCTATAGCATACTTTATAATGATCCATCACGAATTTTATTAGTTTGAAGTGGTTCAGATAAATCATAGTTATCCGAAACCGGGGTCTCCAAACTAAGCGATAATTTCCGACTAACTCAATTCTGGTTCTTTGGAAGTATGCAACAAGCATTCGAGTCCTCACCAGGAAACTCGAATATGTTGTGACATACTTCCTGAGTTAAAATAGATCAAGATTTGATAGTCGGTTATTTATTATCAAATACACAATCAAATAATAATACATAGAACACAATCAATAATAATACAGAGATTTGATTTTCCCATAGAAAAAACTAAGCCTTAAAATAAATTTTCATTTATTTAAATCTCTTCTCAAAATGTTTATCAAAACATTCATATACTTATATCACTGACATAAGTATATTCACAAAACATTTGTGAAAGATTTCTCATTTCAAAATCATATTAACCCCAAACATTATTCCTGTTAGGACATTATTTCTCCGTTCTAATGATGACAACTATATACTGACATATATAATATATCATGATGACAGGCTATCATTTAAGAAGACAAAAAGCAAGGCAATGACCAAGAAGAATCATCTACAAGTCAATGAAGTCAAAACTATGGAGCTTCAAGATCAATAGTATGTATATGGTCTTAGGTTGAAATGTAACATCTCCTTGATAATTCATATACACACACAAAGACCCACACAAATACAGATATCAACATAGCATAGAGAATGAATTTAAAATGACAAGTGTTTATATATAAAAACTAAACTTACACTATTCAGTCGACTGAAATTGGTTTCAATCGACTGGCCTCAGTCGACTGAGCCCAATTTCAGTCGACTGAAAAGGTGTTGAACTATTCTTTTAAAAAGTTCAAATATTTTCCGTGAAATTAAAATGTTCATACTCAGTAGACTTATGTATTCGCTTTGTAGACTTAGATGCCGTGACGACTAATTTTTATGAAAGGTCATCTTCAAGAGTTTCGACTTTTTGAACAGTTTTCTGCAATTCTGAAAGGATTTCTTGAAGATTGATAGCTCTTGGTTGCTTCTCTTCAACATTTGGTAAATAACATAATAACTCATACTTAAAGATACATCTTCTACTCTGATTTCTATCTACTTTACTCTCTTTTGCTATTGTAAGCATTCTGCTTTCAACTCTATTATTTCATTTTCTATTATTCCAATAATCACTATGGACTCACTATGAATCATCAAGGAGATTATAGGAACCATATGCTGTTAAGTCAAAATCCATGTTAGAAAAAAACAAGATTGTCAAGCAAGAATTTTATTTTTCAAGGAAAGAATAAATCTGAGAGGTGCTCGGATTGGGTAAGTTGTAAACCTGTTCCTCCTGGTCATGTGAAGGATTTACAAAGAAAATACCTAAGAGGTGCTTAGGGACTGGAAGTAGGAGAGGTGCTCCAAACCAGTATAGATCTCGGTGTGTACATTTACTTATTTCTTTATTATTTGTAGTATAAATTATTATATATGCTCATTTTATTAGCCATGCACGATCTACTAGTTCTTTCAACACCCTCGGTGTTAAGCATGGAACAATGTCCACACCACCATAATTAAGAAGGTTAGGTAAATGAAATACCAACCTCAAATTTTTTTATTTATAAAATTCTTCAATAAACCGTTTTTATAAATCATTCCATTTATGAAATCTTCTTTTTCTTAAATTATAAATCCATTTAAAAATCCCTTTTATAAATATCCAAAGATTATTTATAAAACTCTTTTATAAATATCCAAAAAATCATTCATAAAACTCTTCTGTAAATATCCATTTATAATTCCCTTTTCATAAAAATATCGTTTACAAATATCATTCGTAAATCTCCTTTAAATAAATCCTTTATAAATATTACTTACGAAATATCATTTTCTTAATATCTTTACTAAAATAACGGAACAATTTACAAAACCATTCAGACACTAACCTTAAATTGATATAGGATTAAAGTTAAATTAAAAAACATAATTTTACAAATTTGAAAGGAGGCTTAGTGACCACAATGGTACTAAATCAAGTTACCATTTTAATTAAATTTGACTCCAAGTCACACAGTTATTTATGTAAACCAACATATATGTAAATAAAATCCATAACAAATCAAGGAATAACAAGTCAATATAAACCAACTGGCAAATACATATCCAAACAACATAATAACAAGATTGTGGTTTGTCCTGCTATATAGATGTTCAAACAATTTATTAAGTGTAATATAGTAAAATGGGGGTTTATTCTGCTAAAAGATGTCTAAACAATCAATGAAGTTTAATATAGTAGAACGAAGGTTTATTCTGCTAACAAATGTCAAGCAATATGTTCAATTTAGGCTATACCGGAATGGTGTTTTATTCTGCTAACATATGTCCAAGTTCAATATAAATTATTCATGGTTATTGCTACCTAATGGCACAGATGAGAGATCCCTTGGTTTAAAATCAGTTTTTTACTTATAAAAAAGCTGACCTAAAACTGAATGATAAAGTTTAAAATTAGACCTTCGTTAACTAATGATTAAATCTTTATTTAATTACTAATTAAATCATTTTTTAGTCACTAATAAAATCTTAATTCACTATAATTTAAAAATTAATTAAACCTGATTAGGTTTATTTTATTAAATCCAGTCTAATTAGTAATTTTTTTATTAACTAACCCTAATTAAATAATAATTAATTAAACTTAATTATATAAAATTAATAGTATATTAACTTATAACTTAATAAATCATTAATTAAAATCTTCTTAATTAATTAATGAACATTAATTTATTTAATTCAAATTTAACACAAATTACATAACTTAATCACAATTAATTAATAATTACCCTTAATTAATTAATTAATCATTAAATCATATTTAGTTACCAAAATAATTAAATTTTGTACTTAATTAGTATTTTGAAAAAGTTTCAAATCAAAAAAAAAATAACTTAAGATCTAAAACGCTAATTCTTCTGAACCGCATTCATAATGATTATCGTTGTGGATGCAGAATTTAGATTTACCTTCTAGGTTAAACTTATCCAAACTTAACTACAACTTGTACTCATTTTAAACATAGGTAAAAAGGGTTTTCAAAATTTAAAACAAAGTTAGAAGTTTGAAAAATATTTTGAAAAGTTAAAACTAGTAAACATGATTCTACTTCAAAGAGATCTCAAGCCTCTTTAACACAACAAATTTGCTAGCATACATAGTCCATAATCAACACTTCCATGATTCTAACTACATAAGCATATCATCATTATAACGTAGCCAAAGATCTCATTTTTACACTAAAACACTTCACTTTAGACTTTGATTCACAAATTTAAATCCAAATCACAACTACTACCAAAGATATCCATCTAAACAGCATAGAACTATAACCAAACTACCAATATATTATACAATATACAAAGCAACACATAAAGATATAACCTTTCCAAAATATAAAAGAATTTTCTCACCAAAATCAACCAAGACCCTTTCCAAATTTGAGAAAAGCCTAGAACTTATTAAACCTTTAAGCAAAAAGTCATTTTTGGACCAAAGCAAAGCAAGATGAGCTCGGCCTATGGCTTTTTGGTCTTGGCTGAGAAAGGTTTGGGCTCGGCCATGACGGTGAGGAGGGTGCAAGGCTAGAATTGAAAAGGAAGAGGGGTAAGAGGAAAAACAAGTTTTTTAAGCAAGGTTTAAAAGAGTTTAAAAGTAGAAATTTTTGATTTTTAAACTCGAAAATTCAAAATGGAACCTATTAAAGAGTTTGAGAGCTTAAGGAAGAAGATGAAAATTCAAAAAGTGGAAAATGAAATGATAATGGAGAGAGAATTTAAAAATTATTTTTCTAGAAAATAAATTAATAAAATTATCAAAATGCCCCTTTAGTACAAACCCTCCACACAAATGATGCCACATCATCACACATTTCCACCTCTACCTTGTAATACACATTGGTTCAAGAGTGCACCCCTTTTACCCAATGTGTAATGCATGGATTTGTCCCATAGTGTCATAAAATGTGACTTAACATTTTTCTTTCTTCTATTTATTTATTTCTTTTGAAAATGATCACATCACTCTTATTCTTAAGTACACTTATATTTACACTTTTACCACCCTTAATTAAATACACATTATTTATTTAAGTATGTGTTTAAGTGTGCTAAAGGTGTTTACAACATTCTAAACAACTTTTTAATGATGAAAAACCAAGATTCTAGAAAAAGCTTTCCGGTAACATTTTCTATTTTCCTTTGAACTAATTATTTTTATAAACATATTTTTAAAATCATTTCACCATCACTAGTTTTTATTTGAAATGGGTATTTTTTATTTATAAAATCCATTTATTAATTATTAAAAATATATTGCTTATCCATATTTAAAGTGGTAAAATTTTGGGTCATTACATGCGGTCCAAGAATTTATAAACTATTTCCATAAAAATAACATCACATATGCACTTTTAAAACTTACTTTTTCTTAAGCTTTTGATTCCATTGACTGGCTGTTTATTATATATTAGTTCTCCTAAGTTGTTTCCTGTCGTACTCAACAATACGAAGCAGCCTACGGGATGTAGGAACTTATGATTCTACCTTAACATCTTCGAGCTAATCTGATGTAATCTTTATGCCTTAGTTGTGCACAAACTTTCATAGATAAGGGACATAAAAACGTTGTGCATGTGCGCTATCTTTTAAGGTAAGTCGACCCTGTATGATAGTTTTTAGATTCTCTCCACTATCAAAAAAGGATCTACAAATCTCGATGCCAGCTTTCCCTTTATACCGAATCGAACTGCATTCTTTAGAGGAGAAACCTTTACAAACACCATATCTTTAACAGAAACAAATCTCTATGTATCTTATCCACGTTGCTTTTTTTTGATCTTGAACAAATTTCATTCGTTGTTGAGTGACCTCAATCTTGTCCGAAGTCTCTCTGATCATATCTTGCCTAAATATTTGTTTCTCGCCCACTTTCGACCAACATGAAGGAGTGTTACATGTTCGGTCATATAAGGCATCATACGGAGCCATACCAATACTGTTGTTGTATGTAAACTCTACCAAATGCAAATGATCATCCCATGATCCACCAAAGCCTATAATACATGCTTGCAAGAGATATTCCAATATATGATTTACTCTTTTGGTACTCCCATCTATTTGCGGGTGATAGCTTTACTAAGAAGCAGCTTTGTCCCTAATGCCACTTGTAAGCTCTTCCAAAATCATTAGTGAACAATAGATCTTGGTCGCTTAAAATGCTCTTTGGCATGCCATGAAATCATCCTATCCATTTTACATATAACTCTGCTAGCTTGGATGCCCTTCTACTTGACTTGACGGGTATAAACCGTGCACTCTTGGTCAATCGATCTACTATGACCTAAATGCCATCGTACCCCCTGCTCGAGTCCTCAGCAATCCATCAATAAAATGCATTGATACTTGCTCCCATCTGCATTTAGGAATCTCCAACAATTGCAACAATCCACTGGGTTTATTCCGCCCTACCTTACCAACTGATAGTTCATACAATTTGAGATGAATGCCCCAACATCCCTCTTCATGCCTTTCCAATAATAGTTTCGCTTCATATCTTGGTATATCTTTTTACCGCTAGGTTGAATAGTTAATGTAACGACCCGTTAAATTAATAATATTAAATGAATTGAATTAATATAATTTCTAATCTAATTGAGAATAAATGTAGAAATTTGGTATAGTAGTTGTAATTTAGTGTAACAATAAAATTTTATGACAATAGATTTGGATAATGTAGATTGTCACAATTTGATTTAAAGTTAAATATAAGAAACTGATATAAGGGTTGAATTAGTGAATATCAATAAAAAGATTAAGTAGAATGGAATTCATTTAATATAAAATAAATAGTGGAAGACTTACATTGGATTGTAAAATGGATAGTAACTAAATAAAAGGTGACCGTTGAATAAATCAATGCAATAAGTGTTGATAAGGAAATTTAATGAATGTTGTCAATAATAAATGGACTTAAGATAGTAATAAAATTTGTTTTGCCTATGTAAATTTTATGTATTGATAAGCTATAATTAAATTTGAAATTTGGTAGTAAATAGGGGATAAGTTGACTAAGGCAATTAGTAATTTAATAAATGAATGCATAGTAAGTAAGTGGAAATGTATGCATAAAAATATTTTCATATATGGGATAATTACAAAAGTTTACCCATTTATCTAATGTATATAATTGAATCTAAATTTAGGGCAACATTTTGTTATTGATGGTATAAGTGAATTTGAATAAAAGATAAAAATTATGTAGATTTAACATGTATTGAGTATATAGCTAAGAAGGGCATTCGATGTAAATGAATCTAAATTAATGTGTCTAGTCAATAAAGGAGAACTTTAAGGGAATAAATATAAATGAATGTATTTGGGGAATGGAGTCCTTTTATATGTTGAATAGTATAACGTTGTTATTAAGAATGAACGTTACTTTAGTAATTATTAATATGGTAACGGAAGAGTGTATAAATTTTATAGTAACGTAAAAACGTATTATAAGATAATAATTAAGTGTAGACTTATAAAATATATTTATGACAACAAATTTTGTAAGTAATTTATTCTATTAGTTGTTAAGTTTTATTTATGTGTAAGTTAACAATATTACAATTCAATTGAATACAGTAATTTATGCAAACAAAGGATGAACATTTGGAAGTATTACTGTAGTGATATATATATAAGAAACGGTAACTTTGTAGTTGGGGAATAATTGATTTATTTGTGAGTTGTAATCAAATAGAGTCAAATTTATTAGAATTTATTGCAATTTATGCGATTAATTGCAGTAACCTTTGAAGATTTATTCACTAAAATAATTGACGATGGAAATTATATGTAAATTTGCTTTTAGATAATTTAAAATATCCAGAGGGCTAGAAATGACACAAATCTACTAGTTTATAAATTTACAATAAAAAGTGGTAAGTAATTTTTCTAAATATTTAGATAGTAGGAAGATGTAGGTTTAGATGGAATTTATTATTTAACTATTTCATAAGATGAGATCTAAGTTTAGAATTGAGATTTTAATGTATAGATATTGAGCCAATGTTAGTTTCATTAAATTGACATCAATAACCTTGAATAATAGAAAGAAAGTGAATTTGATAAATTTAATCAAACTTATAATGTTGAATTTATTAAAATTGGAATTAATATTGAAGTTAAGAATTTACATTTGAATTGATGAATAGAACAACTATTGACACTTAAATTGTTTAGAATTGGAGTAAATAATTAAGAAAATTTAAAGGGAGAAATTTGGTCAATTTTTGAATTTAGATGTAAAAATTGGATTTTTATAATTTAATTTATTTAATGAATATTGAAAATAGCCATTTTGGTCACGGACTCGGATTTCGATGAAACCAGTTTCATCGGATCCGTATCGGTGAATTATTATAGAGTTTCAAGTTTCGTATCGATCGGACCTGTCGTTTGATCGTACGGACGCGAAACGCCTTGAAAATCAATTTTATTAAAATCAATTTGAAATCAATTTGGAAATCTTGTTTTCAGCATAACTTCTTCATACGATCAAATTTGGACGTGAAACTTTTTCCATCGCGTTCAGAATATTTTAAAATACCTATCTGGATATATGGGTTTGACAAATTTCGTTCCGGGATCAGAACGGGCTTTTTGGGCCTTAGTTTGTTTCGTACGTTCATCTATCTAGTCTATCTACTCTAACCCAATCCTACCATTAAATATACAGTTATAAACCCTAACTCCATTCTATTGTTTATTTGCCGTACGTTCATCTTCTTCAAGCTTCTCTTCTTCTTCAATGGGGGCTAACCCTAGATCCAATCAGTTCAAAAAAAAAAAAATTCAAATTTAAAAAAAAAAAAATTCGGATCTGCAGCAGCTTCTGGTCGCGCTTCGGGTTTCAGGGGAGAAAACCCTAGAGCAACTTCGGGTCAGGAAGAAAATGACTCTGGTCGATCCGGGTCATTTTGGCGAAAACTCCAAGCAAGCACCGGGGAATTGAGGCGGCACACCGAAGTCGAACCTGAAGTCGACCCAGGACCAGAATTTTCCATTTTTCAAATTTTCATAACTTTTGCATACGAGCTCGGATTCACGCGCGGTTTGTTTTGCTGGGATCGTATCGGAATTTCTGACGTTTTGGCATGAGTTTGGATGAATTTGGAGACTGTCAAATTTTTGGGTTTAAATTGAATTTGAATTCAATTTAAATTCAAAAGGTGAGTGTTTTAACCCACTCACAACTACTAGAAGCTTTTATGTTTGTTAAATTAATTTTAGAAATGAATAGAAATTTATTTATGAGTATTTGGCATGTTTATTTCACTCATATTTGTTGAAATGCATTTATTAAATTTAACTGTTAATTTAATTCATTTATTGCGTATAAATTTACAGTTAAAATTTATTTGTTTGTATATGAACTGCTAGTTAACAGTTATATAATTTATTTCTGAATATAGACTGTAGATTAATAGCTGTTAAATTTAATTTGAATAAAATTGCCAGTATTACCTGTTATGTAGTACCAAAAATAATATTGTTATTGATTGATATTGATTGATGATTGCGATTTGGATTATGGATGATGTTGATGAATGGATGTTTATTGGATATCATTAAATTGCAAATTATCATGCATATTTCATTTCATTCGGGATTGTGGTTTGAAATGATATATAACCGCAAATTTTTATATCTTTTAAATTGCGGATTGAAATGATAAATATCCGTATCACTTGACCATAGGATAGAAAATTTTATACAGGCACCGCGGTCTATATATAACTATTTTATGTGATTTCTATGGTTTGGATGGAATACGGTTTATAATAATCTTAAATTTTATATTGTATAAATATTTTTCTTCCATATATATATACATATGAAGTTGAAAATTTTGAAATTAAAAGGTGTATAAAAATCTTTATTAAAAATGGAAGAAAATTAAGAAAACGGAGTTTAATAATTTATATCATATGTTTAAATGTTAAGTTTGGAAATTTTAAGATATGATATTTATAATTGGATTTTTCCCAAAATAAATTGAAATGAATATTCTAGTATAATTTGAATTGGGAAAAATATATATATTTTATTACTAGAAATTGAAGTCTTATTATTTATGGATTTTATATGAATATTCAAGACTAATTAGTAGAACAATTGATTTGTTGAAAGCATAAAATCCGACTTTAGTTTGAAATATTGATACTCAAAATGGATATACGTATATATAAATAAATTGAAGTGGTTTTGGAACTTGAGAGAGATAATATAAATTTTGGTTTAGACTTTAATAAAGAAATGTATTTGTAAAGCCATGAGAACTATTTTCTTTACAAAGTAACATTTAAGTTAAACCATTTAATTCATACACCGTTGAATGTCCAAACCATTCAAGTTTTTAGAAGTTATGGTTTTAAATTATGATTTTCAAAATATTATGCTTTGAAATATTTGATTTTCAGACGTTATGAAGTTAAAGCGTTATGATTTTGGAAAAGAATTATATTTGAGATAAGTGATAAAATATGGTTTTGGGTTTTGAAATGATATCGTATTCATGGTTATGAAATGGAATGTTTATTCTGATTTTTAAAGTATAACCTATTTTTAAATGACCGCGGTGTTATAATAACGATGGGTTGGCAAAGAGACCGGGATCGGATATGGACATACTCTCTGTCGATACCGAAAACCACATTGACTAACCGTGTACGCGGTGGAGATTCCAGAATGAAGTAGGTGGTGGCGACGTTTCCTGTAAGGTAAATACGTGGACCCGACTCCCGTGAGTTGGCATAAGGTGGCTAAAACAGGAGCGATTCTCAGGCCAATGAGGTCATTCCTCTGATCGGACCCTCCTCTTCGATATTATACTTTGATTTTGGATTGATTCAGTGGCCACTTCTATATTTTGATTTTGGGGAGTTAGTCCGAGGTGGGCGGTAACTGCGGCTACGCGTTTCCACCAGCTTGGATAGCAATTGGTATATCTACCCTGGCATTGCCTAGTTGTGCCGTGTCACCTACCATACCGAGCCTTTACTACGAGTTTCTATTTGTGCCGTACCTATGGAGTATCCTCTGGTAGCTTCCCGATCAGGAGGTATTACGGTACTGTATAGACTATTGGCATTATTTGTGTTAAGGGCTATATGGGTAACCCCTTAACGCTATTAAAAAGTAAGTTTATTTTATAAATAGACACTATTATAATAGCGCAATATACTACATAGTAAATAGTTTAACGGATCCTTAGGAGATGTAAATACCGAACATCTCTTGAGTTACTGTACTCATATTTATTTATGTTAATTTAACTCACATAAGATCTTTTAGTCTGGCTCGAGTGTTTTTGTCTTTTCAAATTCGCTCGGGTCAGTCCGAGCGTTTCAGGATCGAAGATTTTAGCTTTGGAGGACGAAGACGAAGAATCCGTATTATATTATTTATAGTATTGCACCACACTCTAAATTTCCGCTGCATTGATTGTATTGGTATGTGTAACTCTGATATTCATTGTATAAGTAAAATAAATATTTTGTAAACAGTTATCATGAACTGTATATTGATTATTATATTTTATCCTTCCGCTGTGAGATTCTATTTTGTTTTATTTCTTCTCTGTTTTTTCTTATTTACCCCATAACAATCCGCCCTTGCGTATGCTTTGAATTGGCACGTGTGTCGGTTTAAAGTGTGCGAAAAGGCGGGATGTTACAGTTAATCTAGAATGACGACATTCTCTTAGCACTTCATCACGCAATCCATCAACATTAGGAGCAGGTAATCTTCCATCCTTAAGAAGACAACCCTCTTGGTCAAGTTCGTATTGTTACATGTCTTCTGATTCTATCCTTCCACAATCTTCGCTATGACCTCACCAGCCTAACATCTTGCTTCTGATTAGCGCTAGTCCTTTCAGCTAGGGTAGGTCTAATCGATAAGCTTGATAACATTTTAGGTTCTAGCTCGTAGTGTGGCCTGAAATCAAATCTAGCAATATACTCTATCTGCTTCCATTCCAAGAACATTGCTGCCAACCTAGCATGTCTTCTACTCAATGCATCGGTGACTGCATTCCATTTTGTCGGAGTGTAGGAAATACTGAAATCATTAGAGGCCAAGAATTCCAACCACCATTGTTATCGAAGGTTGAGATCCTTCTAAGATAAAAGGTAGTTCAAGGATTTGTAGTCCATACACAGTTAAAACCTTTCCCCCAAAAAATAGTGCCTCCACATCTTTAAAGAAAAAATAACTTCCACCAATTTCAAATCATGAGTTGGATAATTCCTTTCGTGCGGTTTCAACTATATACTAGCATTGGCAACAACTTTCCTTTTCTGCATCAACACCGTACCCAATCCAGTACCACAAGCATCGATATATACTTTCAACTCTTCATTTCCTCTTAGAATGGTCAACATTGGTGCACTCACCAACCTCTCTTTCAGACTCATAAATGCATGCTCACACTTTACATCCCATATAAATGTCTAATTCTTTTACATCAAATTAGTCAATGATGTCTCTACCTTCGAGAAGTCCTTTATGATGCTTCTATAGTATCCCGTCAATCCTAGGAAATTCCTTACATCCATAGCATTCTTGGGATGATTGCAATCTTGGACCTCGATCACTTGCATAGGATCCACTGCTATACCTTGTTCCAAAATGATATAACCAAAGAATATCACTTCTTCTCTCCAAAAGTGATATGTAGAGAACTTCGCTCTCAACTTGTGCTTCCTTAATATTTCTAGTTCAATTCTCAAGTGTGTCTTGTACTCCTCTTCAGTTATAGAGTAGATCAGAATATCATCCATGAACACAAGTACGAACTTATTCAGTTGGTCTCTGAAAACCCAATTCATGAGATCCACAAAGTATGCCAGAGCATTGGTCAATCCGAATGACATCACCAACCACTCATAGAAACATGACAGTGTATGAAACATAGTTAAAGTCAAACTCTCCTTCGCTACTCTCAACTGGTGAAATCTCGTCACCAAATCCATTAGGGAGAATACCTTCGCCTCTTGCAGCTGATCAAATAAGTCATTAATGCAAGGGTGTGGATACTTATTCTTCTTCGTAACTTTATTCAGCTTATGATAATCTGTACACAACCTCAAAGAGCCATCCACCTTCATTGCAAATACTATAGGTGCGCCTCATTCAGATATGCTTCTTCGAATGACCCTTTTCTCAATATGTGATTCACTTGCACCTCCAGTTCCTTCTGCTCTCTAGGTGCCATATGTCTCAAAGGCATATCTATCGATCTAACTTCCTTCACCAAGTCTATCTGAAACTCAATCTCTCTATGTGGCAGCAATCCAGTCATTTTCTCGAAGACATTCAAGCACTCTCTAGTGACAGGCACTTATAAAATCCCTCATGTGGAAACTTAAGCGAATATAGAAAGCTAACCATTGCCCCATCCTATGATAGGTAGCTAATTTGATTGTCACCAACAGCTTCTTTTAATCCACTATGGACTTACACTTTCTAAGCCAGTCCATTCCCAAGATAATCACGAATCCCATAAATCTTAAAATAAAACAATTAGAAATAGAAGAATATTCATGATTCAATAAATCTAGGCCACAATAAAACATGCAAAGACTAGTAGACCCTCTAATTGGGTTTGACAAATAGAGGTCGGCCTACTATCTCAGGTTCTAATCTTAATATATCTATTAGGTTACTATAGATATATGAATGAGAAGCACTGGTATCAAACAAAACTCAATCAGGAACTTCACTAATAGAAAGCATACCTTAAACAATGACTCCCTTCCCCCTCTCCTTCATCAAGGGAGGACTCGATGAAGATGGGACTGCTTCCAAAGCATTTTCCTTCACCATCTGCTTATCATTTATCAGTTTCAGATAGTTCTTCTTCAAATGCATGGGCCTATCAGAATTATAGCACTTCTTCTTCTCACTCATCTTACAATCTTTAATTAGATGACCCTTCTCATTGCATCCAAAGTAAATAGGTTCCCATTTCCCTTTCTTCTTACCACCCTTACCCTCAGGCTACTTCCTCTTTCCATTCCACTTCTTCTTGCCTTCACCGCATTACTATGGCCTTGGCTTCTCTTTCCTAACGGAAACAATAATATCAGTCTTAGCCTTAGGGTACAAGCTCTCATGGCGTAGTGCCTTCTCTACCAGCTCCTCGAATGGCTTGTTTATATGGTGCAGTAGCCTTTCTCCAAGATGGCCATCCAATGCTATGATGAATTTATTGTTCTTTCTTATGGGAGTATATATGAATGACATCCTATACTTTGATAAGGTGTCAAACTCCATAACATATTCCAAGGTCGACATCTCTCCTAGCGGAGATCAGCGAATTTTCTAAACAAAACTGACTTCTGGGCCATCGGAATAAACTTCTCCTCAAATCTCATCTTAAATTAATCTCAAGAAAACTAGTCTTCTAGAGTAGCAATAGTGACAGCACTCCACCAATTCAAAGCTCGGCCCTGAAGCTGCCTCGAAGCTAATTTTTTCTTCATAGAATCTTTTACCTCCATATCACTAAAGATGCGCTCATAGGAATCCAACCGATCTTGCAATTCTATGGCTGACTCTGTCCCATGGAATGACTTCCCTCTAAGAGTAGAATATTATTTATTTAACTTGGCGAAATCATCCCTAGGCCATTGCATAGGAGCACCTCCACCTATCACCACTACAGCAGCATTCCTCATCATATTAGCAATTATAGCATTGAACAAGGCTTGGACATCATGCATAGTAGCTCTTGATCACGCTCCTTCTTCTATCCCTGAAGCAGAATTCCTTGCAGCGCTCCTTGTATGTTGGCTCATTCTTAACAAGAATGATTAGTCTTTAATATAGAAAACCGTGTCCATGGTGCTTATGTGCATGCAACTTATACTATATAATATACTGCTATATAGTTTGAAAACCAAACTTATAACAAGTACGCACTCTCTCCTATATATATACACTTAAGATCCAGTCTAAGATAATAACTCCATTCCTATCTTTAGTGGATCATGGTATTAACTCCAACTAATCATGTAACCAGACCTTTGATACTAAATGTGACGACCGCCCTATACCACTGGCACTAATTGTACATAAATAGTGCACTGCCCATGTCCGGCTAGGATGATAATCAAGATTGATATAAACCAATATTGTATAAAAATGCCATATCTCATAGTGTATGGAGAAAATATAATATCACAGATATGATAGAGAGACAGTAATAACTATGTAAACAAATCATCATCAGAGCAATCGATCTACAAAGTTATACATTAGAGTGTTGTAGAATTTATATAACAGAAGTAAACTCAAATATAATGTCTCAACAAATAGAAATAAGCACCATCACAGGTTCCACAACATCGCTCAGGGGAATAAGCATAGACTCCATGTATGTATATAATACGAGATAGTTCTATCCAGCTCGTCCTCCGAACAACTACTGTGCCACCTTGACCTGTTATCTAGTCTACTCATTTAAGAGTACCCAAGGTAATAAGAGACAAATCATAAAACCTTAGATCAAATAATAGTCTGGTGTAAGTGGTAAATAAGTCTCAAAATGCTATACAAGTAAATACTGCAAGGAACAAAAGAAGACGAACCAAACCTGACCTGTCCCTACAACCAAAGAGTTAGCATATGACAATATAACATACTACTTTACAATATCATAAAGGTATACCAAAAACCAAATAAAGATATCAATCTTCAAACTATTCCTATCTCTGATACCTACTTCCCCTGATATCTATGAGTGATGGATTACTAAAGAAAACAACAAAAACTTCCATAATATCCATCAGCAATCCTGATTATCACTTCTTATGCTCTGAATATATGATAGCTTGTATGGCCTCCTTTATACTAGGGACTAATGGAGGTCCTAGTTCTCTGTTGTACTCTCGTATATCGTAGCAAAAAACTGGATACATGTCTCGTAGCTCAAAGTTGGACACTAGACCCAAAGCCAAAGGTCAAGGGTATAGGGATCTTCGCTACCAATCCGTGAGCATCCCTACTTATAATACCCCTGCTTTGAATATAACATAAAACACTCTAAGCATCAATGATTCCTTAGTATATACACCCGAGCCCCCCTTTTCTTCATTCGTAGCATTTCTTGCTCAATCTAGCTTCCATTATTCATGAGGAACCCTTCTACATTCCCCAATCTTGTGGCTCAATCCTTTATGAGCCTCCATCTTCGAAACCTACTCCCAACATGAGCTAACATCCAAAGACCATAGCTTTTCATCGTGTAGTTATATCGCCATTCATCCTTGATAAGAATGAGCCAACACCTCCAGCACGATCTACAAAACTCTATCATGGTCCCCAAAAGTTCCAATGCCGCCGGACTCTCTTCCTTGGTGTCGAGTTAAGCCCTTTGCTCAGGCTGAGTTAAGACTCAGCTGTATTTTGGTCAAGTCTCTCTTCTTGCTTCTAGTACTTATCCTCTAAATGTCTAATGTAACAACACCGCTGTTAACCCGATTAATTAGATTTAAATAGATATAATTAATTTTTATCCATAAATTATGAAATTTAACTGTGAAATTAAATCTACTTTTGTGAATATTTTATTTATTTATCTTAACTAATCTTAAGATAACTTTGGAAATATATTATAAATTTAGTTAAATGATAATATTGAGATTTATCATTTTAAAATGAGAATTTGTAATTAATAGTTTGTTCTGTTGTAATTGAAATGATAACTTTTATTTCAAAAGTATAACTAACTATGCAAAATATTTCTATAATTGTAGAAATGTGGATTATTAACTTATTAATTAGTTTCATCAATTTTGAGAAATCAATGTTTATTTTATTAAAAAATTATTAGCGAACATTAATGCTTTATTAATGATAGAACTAAACAAATATTAGCAGCATTTCTTTTGGAAAATTGGTTAGTAACACTTGTTAATTATTTTGGGCCTTAAGCAGTGATAAGCCCATTTGTTAATTGTCCACTAATTATTCTATTCTATAACTTAAGAAAACTATATATTTACGTTTCATTTTTTTCTCTCTTCGGTAAAAAAAAATAAAAAGCATTTATTCCATCTCCTTTCGTTCTCAAATGCTAAACCAAATTCTTAATTCCGAAAATCAAAATCACTATGTTTCCCAAGCCCTAAACCAGTTGTACTTAAGATGTAGTCACATATATCTCTTATGGAGGTTGGTCATAGCTTGCGTAGCTAGAGGTAGGTAGCGTAAAAGAAGTTGTGGAAGCCTGGGAGTGTGGGTGCAAGTGTTCTAGGGCTTAGAGTTGACTGCATATCCGATAGCAATGATTATGGTGAGTTAACATTCACATTACTATCTCCAACTTTATGAGCATGCTAAAACATTGAATTAAATTCATGCTTTATTGGGTGAATTGTCTGTTGGATTGAAACATAGTTTACTGGTTTTTGGTTTCTATATAGATGTTGATAACTTAACAAACCTTGCTCTTATCATTTTGAAATTGTGGTACATGTCCTTATTTTGTGATATATGGTGAACTATTCATTAATACATGCTTAGGTTATTTGCTTATGACCCTGCCTGAAATAGTGTGGCAGTAGTTCGTAGAAAATAGGGAATGGTGGAGTTTTTGGAGCTAAAGTTGCTCCATAAATCATCATCACTGGTGGACGAGGACCGGAGCTAGCTTGGCTCCAGGAACTCATGCTCCTTGCTGCAGTTCACTTTAGGTTGCATACTTTACTTCACCTTGTAGTAATGCATGATTTTTTTAACAATATTCGCATCATAGCCGTGTAGTATTCTTAGCTATCATATTGCTTATATGTGATATTTTCTTTAACACTAAGTGAATGAGTTTATAGCTGTTGAATTCTTTGTATATAGGCAGTTCCCCTATTTGTCACTTGTTTTTGTTTGTTTTCCTGCTAGTGTATATCTGGGTTTTGCAGTGTGAGTATGAATTATATGGTACTATATACTTGAGCGTGATAGTTTGTTCTTGCTCGTGGCATCCATGCTTGCAATGTATAATTTCGTGTGAAACAGTTCTAGCTCTTTCAGTATGCTGCTTTTCAATATATATATATATATATATATATATATATATATATTTGAAAATGGGTAAAAGCTTTATTGATAAGCCTAAATAAGGTCGGCCAGACCCATTAAATTTTTCTATCAATTCGCTAGTTCAACATACAATGCAAAATAAAGAAAAGTAAAAGAAACTGCTTCATCTTCCTTCAAGCTACCACAGAGGTTTCCATGTATTCTCTAAATAAATCTCAGTATTTTCTACTTTTAGTCTCATCCTCTGTAATGTCTCTTGTTTAGCAACTGATTAATCTGTAAGAGCACGTCTTCCTACTTTTTTCATGATTATTTGAACATCACTTCTGATCATTTCACTGACTGCATGCTAAATTTTATGGTTATTTTGAAAAATTCGTCCATTCCTGTCTTTCGACACATGCCAAACAGTAGTGGTCGGCAAAATGGAAGCAGCTTTTCCCATCAAGCTTTTGGATTTCCAACATCTAGTCTGGTAGATCGTGATTTTTCTTAGATATTCATCCTGTAGGTTACAATTAAGAATTATCTTTTGTTCGTCCCAAATTGCTCTGGCATATGCACAGGAAAAGAAAAGATGTGTATGATTTTCTTCCTCACATTACAAAGAATGCAAGTCAAATTCTGTATTATCTCCCATTTTCTTAGTCTATCCATTGTAGGGAGTCTACGGATGAGAGCTTTGTAAGTAGTTTGAGACATTTTAAGAGTACTAGCTCTATTACAGACTATCTGAGCCCATTCAATTTCGTTTTCTCTTTCCCTAAGTTGTTCCCAAGCAGATTTCAAAGTGAATTATTTTTTGTTTGGTTTCCATATCCAATAGTCATCCACTGTAGTAGTAGAACTTAGAGGAATGTTCATTATTCCTGTTTTATCTGATTGGTTGGAGAAACAGAAGGGAATACCCATGAGTTATCATGGATAATTTTGTCCAACATAAAGTATCCTCCTCCATAAGCAGTAAAGCAGTCCCATCCTATTTTATTTATTACACTTTCATTATTCAACCAGGGATCAAATCAGAAACTTGTGATCTTTCCAGTTGTAATTTTTCTGTACACCAGGTTCTGAAGGTCACTTCTAATCCTGAGAATTGTCTTCCATGTACCTGATGCATTATATCCTCCTTTCGGATCTAGAAATTATCTTTTAGACATCTACTTCTTATCCATTCAGCCCAACGACCTTTTCCACTTAGAATTTTCCAAACCAATTTAGTTGTATAAGCTTTTTTCAGATCCCTGAGATTTTTGAGTCCAACTCCTTCTTTATTTTTTGGTTTGAATAGAGTGTGACATGAGACTTTGTGGATTCCCCCTCTCCATATAAAATTGGCACAAGCACTCCCAATTTTTCCAATGGATGCACTAGGGAGTTGAAATGTTTGTAGCCAAAATCTTGCCATATATGTAATAACAGTGTGGACCAATTCAATTCTGCCAGCAAGAGATAAAGTTACTTATTTTTGTAACTAGAACTCCATATTCCCTGTCAGTTATTATATTAGTTGTGATGACCTAGAATTTCAGGATATTTGAAATTGAAATATTTAACCGATTTTAAATATTTGAAAGCTAGTTTAACGTGAATTTCAAATATCACTATTTATTTTGGCAATTTATTTTTTGAATTTAATTATTGAAAATTGGGAAAATTTATGGAATCTAGAATTACAGGCTTGTTAAAAATAAATTGAAAGTTTATAAAATTTATAATAGTGATACTAGAGATAACAGACGTGTTAAAACTAAATTTGAAAGTAATTCGTTCAGTTTTAAAAATATATTGTTTAAATTGATATTTGAAAATAATCTTCCAAGTCACAATCTTGGAATTCGACGAAACCAATTACATTGGATCCGTAATATTGTATTATTATCGGATTTCAATTTTCGTAGTGTTTGGAGCTGTCGTGTGAGCGTACGGTTTATAAACGCGCTGAAATCTATATCGAAAATTCAAAATAATAACTGATTCCAAAAGCTATATTCTCTATACGATCGAATTAGGGCTAGAAACCTTTTAGAGTGCGTTCATAATAGGGGTATAACATTATAAACGCCTAGCGGCGCGTCTCGACAGGAGGTTGAGATTTTGAGTTGCGAATACATGACGATTTAAATTTGGATTTAAATTTAAAATATTTATAACTTAAGTTTAAAATTTGTATAAGAATAAATGTAGGGTTTTAATATTTCTCTGAGTACATAAAATAGATAAATTATATACAAACGAACATTTGTAGGCTTTTGAAGACATTTGTGTACAAGTGGCAAGGTGCTCTTTAAAATTTATTTCTTCATCAAATAAAATAATAATATGATATAGCTGAGCTCGTTCCATTATGCTTCGTTCCTCTCTCCTTTTCTCGAGCCCAAATAAAATAAATAAAAGAAAAACAATTTCGTTCAGAAGAAAAAAAAAACGGCCATTCTTTCTCTTTAATTCAAATCGTAACAGAGGAATCGAAATAAGGAACATCGGCCACCTTTCTTTTCTTATCTTGCTTTCAATTCGAAGTCTCGTTCCAATAAAATAACGGCCTCTTTTTCCTCCACAAAACCAAATCAATCAAGGGAATGAATTAGATTCGTTAACTATGGCAGCGAAGAATTGATTCTTGGCCGAACTTGAGCGCATCGTGCGAATTAGATTGCGATGGCATGATGAGGCACTCAGGTTAGCTTGCGCAAGGCGATTTGGAGATGGTGTGCGTGCGTGGGAAATCGCGGCAGTAAACGTTGTTTGGGAAGTGCAGGGGACGACGGTAGTAGCTTGGGAGGTTCACGTGGATCGATCGGCAACAGCAGGTGAGGCTTTGAGTTGAGTTTATTTTGTTCAGTAATTTTTTTGGTTAAGCTGATTGTTAAAAGGGAAGTTTGTATAGAAAGCAGAAAATAATAATGAAAATGAACAGAGAAGTATAAAATAATTCTGTTTTAATAAATATATATACATTCACATACATATTTTAAACTAAAAAGTAAGTATATATATAAGGGTAAGATTTTAAAGATGGAAATTTTAAATGGTTGAAGAATTTATATAAAAATTTGATTTTTAAACCTCTATATACTATTTTATAAACATACATGTTGTTTAAAAAAATAAAAATAAAAATATATACATACTTTAACTTGCTAATTTATTTTAAAATTATGTATAAAGGTGATTAATTTATTTAATTAGTTTACTTAATTATCTTAGTCACTAAAAATAATTTATTTAAAGGGAAAATAGTTTAAATCAAATTGTTTGTTCAAATGAAATAAATAAATAATAATTAATTATTCGATCAATTCAAGTGTTAATAAAACGTATAATGTTTTACAAGGTCTGAATCGTGAAGAAAACAAGCTGGTTTGGATCGGATTGCAAATTGAAGGTCAAAGTTGAGTTAATCTCACTCATCTGGATTTTTATTTAAATTTAAATAGTTAAATTTAAATATTTGGTTGAATGATTGAATTGATTGAATGTGGTATATTATATATAGTAGTATATAGTATATATTGGAGTGATTGATTTCCTGCATTATATAGTGGACGAGACCCTATGCGCCGCATAATAGCGGATGAGATTATATAAACCCATATACCGCGGTATTCCACCTCGAAGTGGAATTCGTATTTTATATTGTGCTAACATCTATGATGCAGGGAAATAGGTTGGAGGGATCCAACTGATTCCTTAAAATATTTAGATTTGTTTAAATATTCTGTGTTATGATTTATTGGATAATCTGTGATAGATTACATTGATAATTGGAAATAATGGATGCCATGGATTGACTGGATATATTTGGGTATATTGAGTTACCAAAAATATATATATTGGAGTTTTGAAAGGAAAATGAAAAGAGGATTTGTAAGAAAAATAATTATAAAGAATTTGGATGAATTAAATTGGAAAAGGATAAAAGTTGATTTCAAATTCTAAATTAAATAAATTCCAAATTATGGAAAAAAGATTTTTAAATAAATAGGAATAAATGAATTTTTAAACTTAAAAGATATTATTTTAAATAATAAAAGATTTATTCAATTCATGATTTAAATGTTTAGGAAAAATAAAAGAAGAGTATTAAATAAATATGGAATTGGTAATTTCAGTTAAAATAAGATTTTAAATCTTAATAAAGAAGTTAAATTCAGGAATTAATGGGTTTTAAAATAAAAAATTGAGTGAGCAAAGGAATTTATTTTTATATGGAGTAAATTCTGAAAAATCAATATGGAAATTGACTTAATGTTTGAAATTTGTGTTTCAAAAAGAAGATGAAACTATGGAATTTATAAACGGGGTTTATAAAGCGAAATAAGATATCAGAGGATATTTTGGAAGTATAAATCCACGGTGGGAATTTATAAAGAAGTGGATAATTTTTTTAAGAATAAATGGTTTATTTTTAAAGGTGTGGGAGAGAAGTGCATTTTCCTGAAAAGCCAAGCACGTTTTTCAAAGAATTTTTTTAGTATAAGTTAAAAGTTTTAAAATTGTTTAAAGAAATGTTTTTAAGAAATTATTATTTAAGTTGTTTAAATTTTAAAAGCAAACATTTATTTAAATTAATTATAGTAGTAATTATTTGAAAGGTTTGACTAGTATTATGATTTTAAAGATAATTATTAATTTTATTTATTTTATAAAGTAGTCTTATTTTAAATATTTTTAAAAGTATATATTTTTGAATAAAGTATTCAAGTAATTTTAATATAAATGTTTTAAAGTATGTTTTAGAATAAAATGATTTAAATTATTCTTAAATCTTAAGTATTCAGGACTTGGCAGATTTCAGTGGAAATAAAATGATTGGTGGAAATTTGTTTCCATGAGAGAAAGAAAAGTGATTTGAAATCTATTTCAAAGGTTTGGAATGTTGGAAAATATCTAGGAAGATATTTAAAAATAAATAATTTGGGAGAACTTATTATGGCTTGATAATTGTTTGTGAATGTTATTTGATAGTTAAATAACCGACTATCAATATTGGCCAATGCGCTGATTGTTTCGAAGAGACCGGGATCAAGATTTATTTCCCGAAAACCACTTCGATCCCGTTTGAACGTTTTCATGAGGAAGACAAGTGTTGGAAGTCGAAGATGGAGCAGTGAAGTGCAAGGCCTAATCGCTACTAATCCTGAGGGTGATTCTAAAATGGATGTAGTAGGAGTAGTGCCTTCGGTTCCGTTCGACCCCGAAACGGACTTGTATGGATGAATGCTTTCAAAACATCGTCAGAAGGAAGATGAGCATTCTAAGTGAAATGTTCTAACAAGGTAGCGCTTAGCCTCGAGCCTTATCTACCGGGAATGACTGAAAATCAGGGGTTATGCAGCAAGGCTAAGTGGATCGTGCCCATTAAGGTAAGGTCATCCCTGTCTAGATGTCCCTTTTCATTTCGGTTGTGTGGTGTGGTTGCTGATCCCAACCACGGGGTGATCTTACTCGGGATTATCCAGTAAGGGTTAGTCCCGGTCTTGTGTTGCAGGGGATTTAGGATGGATCCTCGGTACGCTGATCTAGACCAAGTACTATGACAGCTGGTACCTCAGCGCTTAATCATTAGTTGGAAATTCATTCTCCCTACACGCCTTTACGATTTTTGTTTGTATAACCCACTTTGTGGCTAGTATGCTGGAATTTAATCATGTAACAATTTCATCTATTTGAATAAGTATTTGTATATAGACACTATTATAATATCAGAGGATTTTGATAAGAAATGTTTTGGATATCGTAAGTTAAAAACCCGACATGTTTATTTATGGTGTGGTCTTACGAGATGCTTTTGATTTTAAAAGGATTTTGAAAACTT
Source organism: Allium cepa (assembly GCA_030765085.1). NCBI lineage: Eukaryota > Viridiplantae > Streptophyta > Magnoliopsida > Asparagales > Amaryllidaceae > Allium > Allium cepa. The sequence continues at coordinate 724,914,700 of CM060929.1, read as the reverse complement.
TAATAATCCAATTGAGTGTATTTTCTCATGCTGGTATTCCAGTCTGACTCGGGTGTTATTTAACTATAATGCTCGGGTCAGACCGAGTATTATCGAGTACAGATTCTGGATGGACTGCTGTGGAGCACAGGAGACGAGTTGTATGGTGAGACATATCAGACGTATATGATGTATATTCCGCTGTGTATTTATTTTTGGAAGGACGAGATATTGCAACCGTCTTGAGTTGTGTTGTTGATTGTATTAAACTCTGATGTTGTATTCTGTTGATGTGTGTATAAAACAGATATAATTTCTTTTGTGTAAAGATCTGTTATCATCTATTATATTTTATTACGCTGCGTTGGTATGATTCTGATATTTTTTCTATTTCTTCTTCTACCTCATTCTTCTTTTTACCCTAATGGTTCGGTTCTTCGGGCGCTGAAAAATCGGGACCGTTACATTTGGTATTAGAGCTGAAGATTAAGCGAGAACTTGGCTCTGGTGGGGATTAATCATTAGAAATAGAGTCCGTAGTACTCTAGAAATGAGTTTGAATGTATTAATAGATATGAGCGCGTATTTGTTAGTGAATATAAAATTGTTTTATATTGTGTTTACCTATCGGTTGAGTGTTTATGGATTCTGGTCGATATGTGGGATGTCACGTCATCAATAGGGGTTTCTAAACTCTTAAACAAGATAAACCGTCACATTATTGTTTTAAGTAAGGTAAATGAAATAATTTTACCCAAATTATTTTTATATATAAAGGAAATAATTTTTCGTAAATTATTACAGTTATATATGGTTGCTTGGTTGTTAGAAAATGATAATATTAAATTATTATCATTATTGTGTAAAATTTATATTGAGAAACTGAAATCATAACTAAAGCTAAGGAATAAATTCATATACAAAGGAAATTTGTAAATGTAAACTGTAAATGTGATTTATAAATTGAAATAAGATTTTACAGTAACATTTGAATATGAATTGAAAGAATTTGGAACTTGAAATTTTAGGAAAAAGTTTAAATTCCTTTGGGTTTGAAATTGGTTTTCAAAGGATTTGGAGAAATAATAGTGATATTATTTCGGAAATATTTTTGGAATTGGATTTGAAATCTAGTGAGATTTGGAATGTAAAAATATTTGGAAAATGTTTTTGAAAGGATAAAAGCATTGAACTCACTTCGGTCGCTGGAAAATAACCTCAGTGATGACTGCAGCATCATCGATGTTTATTTTCGGGTTTCTAAAGGTGGAATTGCTGCCTGAAGGTTTTGAAGTAGAGTGTTGCCTAAACTGGGTTTGGTTTTGAAATTTAAAGAGACAATTGAATTTACATAGAGGATTTTGGATATAATTGATTTCATAAATGATTTTTGAAATATTGAGTAATTGTTTAAAAAGACTCTAGAATCTTATTAAAAATGTAATTGGAATATAAATAAGCTGGAAATCTTATAGGAGTTAAAATTCGAATTAAAATGGAATGTAATTGAATCTAGTAAATAAAAGTAAAAATTTATTTTATTGGAAGTAAATTTGTGGTAAAAACAAATTTATTTAAATTTTAAGTAATAGAACTAGAATTAAAGTTGAATAATGGAATCAATTTAAATTGTGTCAAGAAAAGTGAATTGTAATTATGTTCGAAGGAACTAAAGGAGTAAAAGTTTAGAAATAAACTTTTTATTAAGATTTGAAATTAAATTTGAGAATGAAGTGATAAATATAATTAGTAAGTTAAATTTGATTGAAAATGAATTTAGCTGGTGAAGAAAACCAATTAGATGAAATAAATTAGAAAGACTAGTTAATAAATGTAATCAAGTTTGGAATTTAAAATTTGAATAATCAGAGTGTAATTAAATCTGGATAAGTAAAGATGAAGGTAAAGAAAAGTCTAGGTGGGCAAAGTGGAAGGGTTACTTAAATAAAAGTTAAGTTGGAAATAAAATTGTGGATAGACAAATGAATTTGCATTTGTAACTAAATAGGATTTAAACTGAATATTAGAATTAATTTAAAATGTGTGTAATGGAAGTTAGACAAGTTTTGGCTAAATAAAATAAAACGACTGAAATAAAATTCGTGAGCAAACTAATGGATTTAAGTAGGTAAGAATATGATTTGGAATGAGATTTGATTTGAATCTTGTTGTGTAAAATGAAGTATTAAATTTGTTGGGAATAAATGGGTGTAAGGAAGGAAAATTTAATTCAAGTGGAATTGAATATGGAAATTTTGAATAAAAGTATTGAGATTTGAAAATTTATTTGGTTGTAACCGAATAAAATTGAGAATTGAATATCAAAATTTGAAATTTAATTGAGTAGAGAGAAGTTATAATACTAGTTCTAAGTGAACTAAAATAATAAAAGTTTGGAAATAAGAAATTGTTTGAGATTAGAAGTAAATTAGTAGTGGAACTAATTTAAAATATTGATATGAACCAGTTGTGAATAAAAGATAGTTGATAAAATTCAATATTCAAATTTTTAAGATGAATTAAATTCAGGTAGAATTGGAAATGAAAATCTGGAATGAAAATTTGGAGATAGTACTGAGATTTGAAATTAATTTGTAAATTAAAGCAAATCGAATCTATATGGAATTGGAATCCAATTTGATTTAATGTAGATAAAAACCAAGTGGTAAGAGAAAGTAATAATATAAGAATATATGAAGTGCTTATATTAAACTTAAGAAAAGCTAAGGGTGAAAATTCTTAAGTAAATTTGGTATTGAAAATACTAAGTTAATAATGGATGAAAATTAATCTGGAAGTTGTGAAATGGGATGGTTGTGAATAAGGGAATAGAAATCAAAATAATGTGAGTAAAAGAGAATTGATATATTTAATAATCAATTGGGGCAAACACGTAGGATGTACGTATATTATTTATTTGCATAGTGGTTTGATCCAGATTCGAACACAGAATTTTGAGGTAATTATACCGATCCGAGTAAGGATTTTTCACTCGATTTTCGACGAAGAAACCTGGATATGGATTTTTGATTGATTCTGGAAATTCTCTATCATAGTTTAGGACTATGCAAGGAGAATGACTGTTTCTGATCAAGAAACCAGATCTGAGTCCGCACTAGGAAGTTGAGGAGACGATACTAGTTCGGAAGTGAAATTTGTATGATCGAGTGAGTATCGAATTTGATATTGCGTATGGATAGTATATGTACAACGTATGGGCTTAAGTAAAGCCAAGGTTGAAAATTTTGAAAAGAAAGTGAATAAAATGATTTTTCGCTGAGATTGGATATTATTACTAGTAGGATACATAGGTGTTTTATAAGCAAAGGAAATGGATGTTTTTGGATTTCAGAAGATAAATTGAATTGCTCGACAAAAGGTAAGTGTTTAAATTTCGGTATGAAATTCGATTGGGTTTCTGATCTTGCCACTTGGCCTTTTGTTTTCTTTTGAAATTTGGGAGCCTGTAGAGGCATTTTGTAGTTGTACCGTGCTAGCCACGCAAAGAAGATGTTCGCGAATTTTTTTGAAAATTTAGGGAGTTAGAAAATTTTTGAGAAATTTTGAAAATTTAAAATTGGGTTTTAAATTTAAATTTGAACAGTTGGGTAAGAGATATTGGTTGAAACTAATGGGGAGAAGTTTGGAAAGTAGTAAGGATGATAATGTCTTTATTAAAAAGATGGCTTTGGGTATTGTTATAATTTGTTTGGTTTTGGGAAGTTGTTAGAAACTTGTTGTTTGGAAAAATAGTAGATGGGTATTGGACCATTCTTCTTAACTAGTAATTTCGGGGACGAAATTCTTTTAAGGGGGGAGGAATGTGATGACTCGGAATTTTTGGATATTTGAAATTGAAATATTTAATTGATTTTAAATATTTGAAAGCTAGTTTAACTTAAATTTCAAATATCACTATTTATTTTGGCAATTTAATTTTTGAATTAATTATTGAAAATTGGGAAAATTTGTTGAATTTGGAATTACAGGCTTGTTAAAAATAAATCAAAAGTTTATAAAATTTATAATAGTGATACTATAGATAGGAGATGTGTTTAAATTGAATTTTAAAGTAATTTGTTCAGTTTTAAAAATATATTATTTAAATTGATATTTAAAATAGCCTTCCGAGACACAGTCTCGGAAATCGACAAAACCAGCTACATTGGATCCGTAATATTGTATTATTATTGGATTTCAATTTTCGTAGTGTTTGGAGTTCTCGTGTGAGCGTACGGTTTATAAATGCGCTGAAATCTATATCGAAAATTCAAAATAATATCTGATCCATAAAGCTATCTTCTCCATACGATCGAATTAGGACTCGAAACCTTTTCCAGTACATTCGTAATAGGGGTATAACATTATAAACGCCTAGCGGCACGCCTCGATAGGAAGTTGATTTTTGAGTTGCGAATTCATGACGATTTAAACTTGGATTTAAATTTAAAATATTTATAACTTAAGTTTAAAATTTGTATAAGAATAAATATAGGGTTTTAATATTTCTTTGAGTACATAAAATAGATAAATTGTATATGTTGAATATGCGCTTTGCGCTATATGATTTTTGTTTGATGATAATAAACATATATACATTCACTTAAATGTATTTGTTAACGTACTATTTTATTTTTCACAGAATAAATAAATATTTGCTGAATAAAAATAAATAACACAGTTTTTGAATTCAAACGAATATTTTATTCAAACAAATATTTATTACATTTTTGATAGTACAATTTCAAGCTCTCACTATAACTATACAACTTTGATTACAATACACGACATTTCACATTTACATCACAACCTCACTACATATCACTCACACTCATATTTATCTTCAACTGCATTCCAATTTGAATCCAGCATCTGAGAAATCTGCAAAAATATTTACTAACGCAGTAAAATTGAAAAAGAAATATTTTTGCGATATTAAATGAAATATGATTTTTTAAAAGTGATATTGCCTCAGTTACTTGGGTTGTTCGTCATCATATTTTTGTATCTGTGCATATCAGTATTTTATCAGGGACAAAAGTGGCTGCAGTACACTGTGTGCACTGCCTCGCCTACTTGTGTGTGCAAAACAAAATGCACAGCTAACAAATCAAGTACAAAATCAATATGATACCGTTCAATATCCAAGAGACAAGACTAAGGCAACATGAATTGGAACTGCACTAAAGGTTACAAGATGATCAAGAACCAGTGACACAAGGCATAGGACTGCAACAATTAAGAATATATAGAGAACAAGCTACCATGAGTCGAGTACATGCTACAGCAACATTGGACCCAACATCAAAGACAGGCCAGCAAGATACAGTGCTAACACTATGCAGTGTACAACAGTGTGCAACAGTTCAAGTATGAACAGCGCATAGAACAATAGTGTCACAATGTCACAGCAGTGCCAAGAAACATCAATGCTACAAGAGAGGTGAAGCACAATCAGTATAGTATGCAAACATGTAGTGGACAATGTCACAGATTCAAGTACTGCAACAAGTCGATGCAAACATACATGAACAGGCAGTGCATCAATAAACCATACAGCAGTCATGTATGCAACAGGTTCAAGGCAAGAATTGACTATAAGAGAATGCAAACAACCAACAAACTCAACACTAAGATAAAAATGAACAGATGAACCAAACATCAAAGTGCACCAGTGATGCAAGCCATGAAGCAATGAACAGAGTAACGAAAATCGTCAATGCAATACACAGTATACATGAATGGATTGCACGGGTCAGGGAAGAGACATGTACAATTACTCAAATCAGAGAGCATATGCATCAACTACAAGCAGACGCAACTCGATCAGTAACTCAAGTTGAAGCAATGCCCAATGCAACAGTTTGAACATTCCAAAGTCAGAAAAAATCACGTGTAATCAAGGAGTTGATTAAGTAAAACATCTAAGTCATGCTATGCAGTATAAACTCATACGAAAATTATCCAATCACAAAGCCGAGAAATACAAACCAGGTCAAAACCGTGACTAAAAGAATATACGAGAATGGACGAAGTTGAAAAGGTCAGATATCATCACATTCAACAGTGCAAAATCAATCAGAGAAATGAGATTGACAAAGTCAAATAAATCATCAGCATTAAAATGTAATCGAACGGCAAAGCAACGAGATTGACAAATTCAAATAGCATCAGACGAACGAAATTATAGGAACTGAAACCCTATATAAAAACCCTCATCATCATCGGCATAATCATGAAGTTCGAATACGAAAATCAAACAGCAACAAAGCATAAATCACATACCGAATCAAAGTCGAACTTCATCAACTCGAAGTCGCCAGAGATAGCAACGCGAATCAATCGAGCAAGGCAACACCAACCAGAGATTCAATCAAATCCAATAGGCGCTTCGAAAGCCCTAATTTGAATCACGAACGAAAGCCCTAAATTGAATTAAAGGGACGAAGCCCTAAAATTGAAAAAGGAACAGCCGCCATCACGAACAAGGAAGAGACGGGCTAGAATATAAAAGAGGCCGGCCTATTGTTTTAAAAGGGAGAAATTTTTTATTTAAGGGTTTTAAATTTAATTAGGGTTATTTTTATTTTAAATTGTTTTTTAATTTGTATTTACTTTTAAACAGTTTAAATTTCTAGTCGTGTGGCTAGGGTGCAAACTACGGAGTGTAGTTTGGGAATTTGCAACTCGGTAGTTGAGTTGTGGTCAAGGTTTTGAGCGTAGAGTTAGAATAGTCAATAGCGGGTATAGAGAGTTTACATGTGTAAGCGAGGGACTTTCTAATTTCTAGTAGAAACCTTGGGGCAGCACGTAGGCAGGGTTTTGCCGAAGCTGGGTAAATTCTGTGTTGTTCTGTTCTGCATTTTATTTACTTTGCTATTTATTTCTGTGCTGGTAATATTCTGTGATCTGTGTTAATATTAGTTTATAAGCTTCCGCGATTAATTTTTATAATTAACACTATCACCCTATTCACCCCCCCTCTAGGGTGAAATCGATCCTACAAGTGGTATCAGAGCTAGGATTAGAAGCCAATTTATTTTGAAAAAATTCGATTTTTCAAAAATCAGTTTTGTTTTAAAAAAAAAATTCAATTTTTCAAAAGTCAGTTTTTGTTTTAAAAATTTGATTTTTCAAAAACCAATTTTTGTTTAAAAATTTGAATTTTTAAAATGGCTTCTTTTAATAACGCTTTTGCAGAGGGGCAGTCGATAGTTAGACCACCAATGTTCAATGGTGAATATGCTTATTGGAAAAATAGGATGGAAATTTTTCTGAAAACCATTGACGCATGGAATATTGTTGAGACAGGTTATAGAATACCAACTATAACTGTAGATAATCAGGAAATAGAGAAACCAAAGGATCAATGGACAGAACTAGAAAATAGATTACAAAATACTAATGCTAGAGCTATGAATTCTATTATCTGTTCATTAGATCAATTTGAATTTAATCGTGTCTCACATTGTCTAACTGCGCAGGAAATATGGCACACGCTCGAAGTGACTCACGAAGGAACATCTCAAGTTAAAGAATCTCGCCTTGCAATGCTAAGCAGCGAATACGAGAACTTCAAAATGGCGAAGGAAGAAAATGTCAAAGAGATGTACGGACGACTCTCCAATATCGTATACAAATCAAAAGCTCTCGGAAAAACATATACCGAATTGGAAATAGTCCGAAAAATACTCAGAGTCCTTCCACGAAACTTTGAAGCAAAAGTAACTGCCATACAAGAATCGAAAGATTTAAAACAACTCAAAGTTGAAGAACTCATCGGAAATCTCACCACATATGAGCTAGAGATGAAATTCAAAGAAGAGCGTGAAGAAGAAGATACTCGAAAGAAATCGATAGCTCTCAAAGGAACAACTAAAAGTGATGACGATGACGATGATGATGGTGCAGAAGAACTAGAGTTGTTAATAAAGAAATTCAAAAAATGGCATCGTAAACACGGAAATCCAGCTCGAAATCAGGAATTGAAAAGCAGAATATGCAAAGCATTTGACCACTCAGAAGAACAGAAGATCATCTGTTACAAATGCAACAAACCCGGCCATATCAAGCCCGATTGTCCACAAATTAAACTCAGCCATGGAAAGAAACAGAAAAAGAAAAGTTTTGCAGCCACTTGGGATGAAATAGACGAGAATGATCAAAGCACTGGCAGTGAAAGCGAAAAAGCAGAATTGTGTCTTCAAGGTGATACAACTGACAGTGACGATGACGAGCCAAGTGAGGTATCAAAACTTACCCATTCTGAGTTGCTTATATATTTTCATGAAATAAACGGCTGTTATGAACGACTTAGGGAAAAATACGCCAAACTTGAATCTCAAAAGGATACTTTGATAGAATGTAATGAACAACTTGACCAATTAGTTAAAACCTATCAGAGTAGGATCCCTAAGTGTGATAAGTGTCCAACATTCGAAGAGGAAATTAGAAAATCAGAAATCAATATAAAATCACTTGAAAATGAAATTCTGATTTTAAAAGAAAATGAAAATACTAGGAGAGAAAATTCTATCAAAAAGTGCACTCAATTGTTGAACGAAAATAATTCTCTCAAAACACAAGTCCAACAATTATCAACGACTTTAGATAAATTTTCAAAAAGTGAAAAATCGTTGAATATGCTATTAGGAAAGCAAACTGTTAATACGGTTAGACAAGGACTTGGATATAATAATTCGAAAACTGTTGAAAGCAATATTAATCAAGTTAATTCTATGTGCACAATTTGTAGAAAATATGGACACAATCACAATAATTGTTGGTATAGACCCAAACATGAGAAAACTATACCAATTTGGGTTCCAAAAGGCACAAATATAAAAACTCTCAAAGTTAAACAAATTTGGGTATCGAAGGGAACGATTATAAATAGTTTTGGGTCTCCACAAAATTATTGTTATAATTATTCTGCCACTAACAACCATGGACCTATAAAAACAAATAGGTCACATAAAACTTCTCCCATGTAGGTGTGGTGGCAGGCTAAGGAACAACAACGGTGTTATCTGGTTTTTGGCTGTTCCAGAAACACAAGGGGCGACAAAGCAAAGTTCCTTAGCCTAGTATAAAGGTGACAGAATCACAATGAACAACACGAGAAATATCGTAAAGGTAAAGACAGGTAAAGGTATATTTATTTAAACGATATATTAAATGTGATAATCTGCACCATATTCTGAATTAAAATCAGCCAATTATATGATGATGATGATTTCATGATGTTTTTGATTCTGACTTTATTCAACATTGTTAGCCAATTATATTCTTATGCCAAAACACTATAAAATTCTCTAGAATTACTTGATATATAAGTTTGGGATAAAAATAGTGTTTTTTTTGGATGATAATACTTTTGGTTATAATATTTTTGGCTAAATCTATATTCACGGTTTCTTTTATTTACATGGCTTCATCTTAAAATCCTAATGAATTCTATTTAAATATTGTGAAAAGGATTTTAAGAAACTTTATGAAATTGTTGAAACTTCAAGAAACTGTTTTGAAATGATTGTTGAATTACTCATGAATATAACTGTTTATTCTCGGCTTCTAAAACTGACAATGATATTTGTTTGATTGACACGATTTCAAATTCAAAACCAAGAGAATTTCATTTAAAATTTGTTGGAAATAATTCTGAGATAGTTTGTTGAAATTTCACAATCTGGTCTTTGAAATCCATCGAGTGAATATTGAGTGAAAATTTCTGATGCAGATTACACTGGTAATATAGTTGATAGAAAAATTACTAGTGGAACGTGATTATTTCCTGACACATTCATTTGCTGCATCTTTTTTCAAAGAGAATGTCTGCATATTTTTCATTTGAAATAATTTTTTTAATAGCAGAAAATTTTCTTATAAAACCCCTTCTAGAAAAACATTTTTGACCTTGTATCGGATTAGTTATTTAAGAAAACTTGATTTTATAACTATTTTTGAAATCGATTTTAAATAACTATATTAACTAATCTGACCCCCTAATAATTATCTGAAAAGATATATAGTGATTGAAAATAAGATGAGTATTGATATTAATCATATATTATGACTCGAGACAATATAATTAGTAAATTTCTTTAGAAATTTAGACAAGAGTTATAAAACTTTTTAATGGTAAAAATTCCATGACCATCTCTATATCTTTCATATTTCTAACGACCATCACTCATCAAAAATTCTATATAGTATGTCAATATGTGGTATTTTAAACGGGAAATCATTTGTGCTTCAATTTATTATACTTTTAGCAATAAAATAAATATCCAAAGTTTTCACTCTCATTTAAAAGTCCTCACGGTTATGCATGGGTGAATTACTTGGATTTTTGATTATGTGCTTCCATGCTCATTTAAAAGTCCTCACGGTTATGCATGTATGGAACGCATATCAAAATTAATTGGTTAAATAGACAAGTTGATTCTAATCCCATTTAAAAGTCCTCACGGTTATGCGTGGTTAGAAGATACTTGAATTCATTTTTAAAATAAAAATAAAAAATTGTGAATACTACTAATCTCATTTAAAAGTCCTAACGGTTATGCATGGTTAGTAGATATTCAAATATCCTGAAATAAATATACCACAAATAGACATGACTATATGGTTTTATTTGTTGAAATCATTCATATCATTCTAAAGTGGAATATGCGTCAATTAAAGGATTTATGATTTTTGTTTGATTTTTTATCGAAATTTAATTTTTATATTCAATTGAGTTTTAATGTTGAATTAATATCGATCACTATATCTCTATTTTTCTATTACTATTATACTTTTGCTGATAACAAAAGGGGGAGAGAAAAGTTAAGATTTTGTAAAAAGGGAGAGAAAAGGTCAAAGAAGTTTTCAATATGCATATAGACTCATACCGAATACGAAAATCAAACAGCAACAAAGCATAAATCACATACCGAATCAAAGTCGAACTTCATCAACTCGAAGTCGCCAGAGATAGCAACGCGAATCAATCGAGCAAGGCAACACCAACCAGAGATTCAATCAAATCCAATAGGCGCTTCGAAAGCCCTAATTTGAATCACGAACGAAAGCCCTAAATTGAATTAAAGGGACGAAGCCCTAAAATTGAAAAAGGAACAGCCGCCATCACGAACAAGGAAGAGACGGGCTAGAATATAAAAGAGGCCGGCCTATTGTTTTAAAAGGGAGAAATTTTTTATTTAAGGGTTTTAAATTTAATTAGGGTTATTTTTATTTTAAATTGTTTTTTAATTTGTATTTACTTTTAAACAGTTTAAATTTCTAGTCGTGTGGCTAGGGTGCAAACTACGGAGTGTAGTTTGGGAATTTGCAACTCGGTAGTTGAGTTGTGGTCAAGGTTTTGAGCGTAGAGTTAGAATAGTCAATAGCGGGTATAGCGAGTTTACATGTGTAAGCGAGGGACTTTCTAATTTCTAGTAGAAACCTTGGGGCAGCACGTAGGCAGGGTTTTGCCGAAGCTGGGTAAATTCTGTGTTGTTCTGTTCTGCATTTTATTTACTTTGCTATTTATTTCTGTGCTGGTAATATTCTGTGATCTGTGTTAATATTAGTTTATAAGCTTCCGCGATTAATTTTTATAATTAACACTATCACCCTATTCACCCCCCCTCTAGGGTGAAATCGATCCTACAGTATACAAATGAAGATTGTAGGCTTTTAAAGACATTTGTGTACAAGTTGCAAGGTTCTCTTTAAAATTTATTTCTTCATCAAATAAAATAATAATATGATATAGCCGAGCTCGTTCCTTTATGCTTCATTCCTCTCTCCTTTTCTCGAGCCTAGATAAAATAAATAAAAGAAAAACAAATTCGTTCAAAAGAAAAAAATGGACATTCTTTCTCTTTAATTCAAATCGTAATAGAGGAATCAAAATAAGGAACATCGGCCTCCGTTCTTTTTACTTCTCTTGTTTTCAATTCGAAGTCTCGTTCCAATAAAATCACGGCCTCTTTTTCCTCCATAAAACCAAATCAATCGAGGGAACGAATTCGATTCGTTAACTATGGCAACGAAGAATTGATTCTTGGTCGAACTTGAGCGCATCGTGCGAATTAGATCGCGACGGCGGGATGAGGCGCTCAGGTTAGCTTGTGCATGGTGATTTGGAGATGGTGTGCACGCGTGGGAAATCGCGGCAGTCAACATTGATTGGGAAGTGCAGGGGACGATGGTACTAGCTTGGGAGGTTCACATGGATCGATCGGCAACAGCAGGCGAGGCTTTGAGTTGAGTTTATTTTGTTCAGTAATTTTTTTGGTTAAGCTGACTGTTAAAAGGGAAATTTGTACAGAAAGCAGAAAAAATAATGAAAATGAACAGAGAAGTATAAAATGATTCTGTTTTAATAAATATATATACATTCACATACAATTTTAAACTAAAAAGTGTGTATATATATATATATATAAGGTAAAGATTTCAAAGATGGAAATTTTAAATGGTTGAAGAATTTATATAAAAATTTGATTTTTTAACCTCTATAGACTATTTTATAAACATACACGTAGTTCAAAAAAATAAAAAATAAATAAATATCTACATACTTTCACTTACTAATTTATTTTAAAATTATGTATAAAGGTGATTAATTTATTTAATTAGTTTACTTAATTATCTTAGTCACTAAAAATAATTTATTTAAAGGGAAAATAGTTTAAATCAAATTGTTTGTTCAAATTAAATAAATAAATAATAATTAATTATTCAATCAATTCAAGTGTTAATAAAACGTATAATGTTTTACAAGGTCTGAAATCGCAAAGAAAACAAGCTAGTTTGGATCGGATTGCGAATTGAAGGTCAAAGGCGAATTAATCTCACTCATGTGGGTTTTTATTTAAATTTAAATAGTTAAATTTAAATATTTGGTTGAATGATTGAATTTATTGGATGTGGTATATTATATATAGTAGTATATAGTATATATTGGAGTGATTGATTTTCCGCATTATATAGCGGATGAGACCCTATGCGCCGCATAATAGCGGATTAGATTATATAACCCCATATACCGCGATATTCCACCTCAAAGTGGAATTGGTATTTTATATTGTGCTAACATCTATGGATGCAGGGAAATAGTTTAGAAGGATCCAACTGGATTCCTCAAAATATTTAGATTTATTTAAATACTCCGTGTTATGATTTATTGGATAATTTGTGATAGATTACATTGATAATTGGAAATAATGGATGCTATGGATTGACTGAATATATTTGGGTATATTGAGTTACCAAAAATATATAGATTGGATTTTCGAAAGGAAAATAAAGAGAGGATTTGTAAGGAAAATAATTATAAAGAATTTGGATGAATTAAATTGGAAAAGGATAAAAGTTGATTTTAAATTCTAAATTAAATAAATTCCAAATTATGGAAAAGAGATTTTTAAATAAATGGGGATAAATGAAATTTTAAACTTAAATGATATTATTTTAAAGAATAAAAGATTTGTTCAATTCAGGATGTAAATGTTTAGGAGAAATAAAAGAAGTATATTAAATAAATGTGGAGTTGGTAGTTTCAGTTAAAATAAGATTTTAAATCTTAATAAAGTAGTTAAATTCTGGAATCAATGGGTTTTAAAATAAAAAATAGAGTGAGTAAATGAATTTATTTTTAAATGGAGTAAATTCTGAAAAATCAATTTGGAAATTGATTTACTGTTTGAAATTTGTGTTTCAAAAAGACGATGAAACTGTGGAATTTACAAATTGGGTTTATAAAGTGAAATAAGATATCAGAGGATATTTTGGAAGTATAAATCCATGGTGGGAATTTATGAAGAAGTGGGTAATTTGTTTTAAGAATAAATAGTGGTTTATTTTTAAAGGCGTGGGTGAGAAGTGTATTTCCCTGAAAAGCCAAGCATGTTTTTCAAAGCAGATTTTTAGTATAAATTAAAAGTTTTAAAACTGTTTAAAGAAATGTTTTTAAGAAATTTTTATTAAGTTGTTTAAATTTTAGAAGTAAACATTTGTTTAAATTAATTATGGTAGTAATTATTTGAAAGGTTTGACTAGTATTATGATTTTAAAGATAATTATTTATTTTATTTATTTTATAAAGTAGTCTTATTTTAAATATTTTTAAAAGTATATATTATTGAATAAAGTATTTAAGTAATTTTGATTTAAATGTTTTAAAGTATGTTTTAGAATAAAATGATTTAAATTATTTTTAAATCTTAAGTATTCAGGACTTGGTGGATTTCAGTGGAAATAAAATGATTGGGTGGAAATTTGTTTCCACGAGAGAGAGAAAAGTGATTTGAAAACTATTTCAAAGTTTTGGAATGTAGGAAAATATCTAGCGAAGATATTTAAAAATAAATAATTTGAGAGAAATTATTATGGCTTGATAATTGTTCGTGAATGTTATTTGAAACTTAAATAACTGACTATCAATATTGACCAATGCGCTGATCGTTTCAAAGAGACCGGGATTGGGATTTATTTCCTGAAAACCACTTCAATCTGGTTTGAACTTTTTCGTGCGGAAGACAAGTGCTGGAAGTCGAAAATGGAGCAGCGAATTGCAAGGGCTAATCGCTACTAATCCTGAGGTGATTCCAAAATGGATGTAGCAAGAGTAGTGCCTTCGGTTCCATTCGACCCCAAAATGGACTTGTATGGATGAATCCTTTCAGAACATCGCCAGGAGGACGATGATCATTCTAAGTGAAATGTTCTAAAAAGGTAACGCTTCGCCTCAAGCCTCATCAACCGGGAATGACTGAAAATCAAGGGTTATGCAGCAAGGCTAAGTGGGTCGCGCCCATGAGGGTAAGGTCATCCCTGTCTAGATGTTCCTTTTTATTTCGGCTGTGTGGTGCGGTTGCTGATCCAAACCGCGAGGTGATTTTACTCGGGATTATCCAGTAAGGGGTAGTCCCGGTCTTATGTTGCAGGGGATTTAGGATGGATCCTCGGTACGCTATTCTAGACCGGGTACTGTGATAGGTGGTACCCTAACGCCTAGTCATTAGTTGGAAACTCATTCTCCCTACGTGCCTTTACGATTTTTGTTTGTATAACCCACTTTGTGGCTAGTGTGCTGGAATTTAATCATGTAACAATTTCAGCTATTTGAATAAATATTTGTATATAGACACTATTATAATATCAAAGGATTTTGATAAGAAATGTTTTGGCTATCGTAAGGTAAAAACCCGACATGTTTATTTGTGGCGTGGTCGTACGAGATGCTTTTGGTTTTCATAGGATTTTAAAAACTTTAATAATCCAATTGAGTGTGTTTTCTCATGCTGGTATTCCAGACTGACTCGGGTGTTACTTAACTATAATGCTCGGGTCAGACCGAATATTATAGAGTACAGATTCAGGATGGACTGCTGTGGAGCTCAGGAGACGAGTTGTACGGCGAGACGTATCCGACGTATATGATGTATATTCCGCTATATATTCAGTTTTGGAAGGACGAGATATTATAACCATCCTGAGTTGTGTTGTTGATTGTATTAAACTCTGATGCTGTATTCTGAAGATGTATGTATAAAACAGATATAATTTCTTTTGTGTAAAGATCTGTTCTCATCTATTATATTTTATTCCGCTGCGTTGGTAAGATTCTGATATTGTTTCTATTTCTTCTTCTACCTCCTTCTTCTTTTTACCCTAATGGTTCGGTTTTTCGGGCGTTGAAAAATCAGGTCGTTACATTAGTTGATAATGGCACACCAAGATATTTAACAAGAAGCCGACCCTCTTCAAAATTAAGGAGTGAACAATAGGTCTCTTTTTTCTATAGTGATCATTAAAGTAACATTTAGTCTACTGCTCATTAACGTTTAGTCCAACAAACTGTTCAAGTTTGTGAAATATTTCTATCAAACCCATAATAGCGGTATGATTAGCTTTATAACAAATAATAAGATCATCAGCATACATAAGATGTGTTATTTGAGGTTGAATTTTATATACTGGCTGTGTTACGTTGTTGTGGGTGTAAATTTCCATCTAGAGAGTAAAGAATTCCATTGCAACAACAAATAGGTAAGGGGATAAGGGCTCACCTTGTCTCAGACCTCTATTACTCTTTATAAACCCTTTAGGTACACCATTGATTAATATTGAATAGGTGGGTAAACTTATACATTCTTTGATAAGATTCAATATTTTGCCAGGAAAACCCATACAACTCAACATATGAATGATAAATCTTCTATTTATTCTGTCATCATCCTTTTGAAGATCAACCTTTAAACATATTTTATTAGCTCCCTTCTTCTTAAAGTTCCTAATCAGTTCATGTGCTAACAAAGAGTTTTCAGATGTATTTCTCCCTTAAAAGCACTTTGGCATTCTCCTATGCATTCAGATAGAATGAGTTAAATCCTATTGCAAGTAATTTTACTTAGAATTTTATAGGAGACATTACAGCATGAAATTGGCCTATAGTCCTTGATTTGTACTGGTTTATCTTTCTTTGGTATAAGATAAATGAATGTGTGGTTCATTTCTTTTATTATTCTACCAGTGTCGAGAGCTTACTGATAAAATAATCTTAATTTTTCTTTCAGGTCTTGCTAGTGGGTTACATAGAAATGAGAACCCAACCTATCTGGCCCTGGGCTGGAGTCATGATGAATGGATTTAATAGCTTCCTCGGTTTCCCTGCTTTCAATATCCCTGGTCAGCGTATAGCTTCCTCCTTCAGTAACCAAACTTCTAGTTTTAACAACAGGTAAGTCCAGTGGATAATCTCCATTGAATAGATCAGTGAAATAAGCTATTGCTTCCTCCTCCAACTTACTCAGATTTGTAGTATGTTCTCCTTTTTCATCAATGATATTACAAAGATTATTATAATTTTGTCTAAGAGACATTTTAATATAGAAAAATTTTGAGCATTCGTCTCCCTTAATCAACCATTTTTCCTTGGCTTTTTGCTTTAAATCCATAGCTTGAATTTGTAATACATTCTTGAGTTCATGTTGTACTTCAAAGATTTCATTGTTTTAACTCATTATTGGTAGGGTCTTTATCCAGTGCAGATTGAGTTTTTTTTCCCAGGATTTCCTGAAACTGTGTAATTTTGTTTATTTGCTTTGTTCTACATTTGTTCCATTCTTTGAGTCTCATTTTAATATGTTTAAGAATCATAATCAAGATAAATGAGTTGTTACCTTCAAAGATATCTAAAGTAGAAAAATCAGCTGCCATGTAATAATCTTTACATAAAGGCCAAAAATTGGCATACCTGAACGGATTACCCTTCTCTATGTTGACTTGACTGAGTACAATAAGGAGAGGGGAATGATCTCTAGTAGAACAAGGAAAAATAGTTACTTTCATGTTAGGGAACAAGTTAATATCCTCAGCATTCACAAGCACTCTGTCTAGTATACAAGCAATCATTTTAACTTCTCCACTTCTCCACGCATATTTCAGTCCAGTGTGGTCAACCTCAGTCAATCCAGCAGCAATGACACAACCATTAAATTTCTCCAGCAGGGATGCCTTCAATGTGAGACCACCAACTTTATCTTTAGCCTTTAGCATTGCATTATAATCTCCCATCGTGAACCAAGGACCGTCTATTTTATTTGATATATTTATAAGATGTTTCCAGAGTCCTGAACAAATTGACGCAAAGTTACTAGTATATATGAATGTAATGTGAACTGTCAAACCTCCAATGTTTGTAGCTTTTACAGTTATTTGCTGATCATCCATGCTTAGTAGTTTATATGACCAAAATTCACAACACCAAGCTACTAGGATTCTTCCTTTGCAAGTAGAAGAGTTATTATGATATATACTCCAATTTACCCCCAAAGTAAAATGAAACTCATCAATATTATCGTTATTCATTTTATTTTCAAGTAAACCAAATAATGATGGTTTATATTTATTTCTTAAATTAAAGAGGTCAATTTGTCTTTCATTACTATTAACACCTCTAACATTCCAATAAATAATCGTCATTGGGAGGGTGGTGCCTTATTACTCCTCAAGTTTCTAGGAGCAAAGTTTTTTGGATCATGCTTATTTGCTTTCTTATTGAACTGTTTTATGTATGCCTGATGTGGTTTAGTTTAAGTACTTGTTTTCAGATCAACATTCAACTCTTCATCACTGGAAGCGAAGTTTATGTTCATTTTATTAATATATTCCAATGATTCGAGTTCCTTTTCATTCTGGTCTATCTCACCAAGCACCTAGCCTTATCCTAGAGCGAATCGTTCAAATTCTCCTGTTGCTGTTTGTTTGGTCAATCTCAGGGTAATCCATTTCAGAGCTTGGGGATAATCAAAGTGTATTTGACTATCAATAGTACTACGATATACTGAATCAGTGAAAGTGTTGTCAGTGTTATGTGTATTATGTTTGTCAGCCGGTTCCATGTTTATATTAACAGCTATAGGTTTCTGTGGGCCTTGTAATATATCTGGTTGATCTGATGTTTCATCTTGACTTGTCTATATATCACTTGATCTTCCCACTTCAACTAGATTACTTCTCTGATCACTTGCACTTTGATCTTCCACATTCTTCTTCTTAACCCTCTATTCTTGTGTGTTACTTCTTGTACATTACATTTGTGTGTGTCCAAAACATAGACATTGTGCATATTTTGGAGGAACAAATTCATATTCCACATCTTGTTCATATTCTTTTCCATTACTATCCTTAGCACGTAGCTTATTAAGTAATTTTGAATCTGCTGTAATTTCTACAAGGACCCTTTAAAATCTAAATTTTCTCAGGTGTTTTGTATCCTCATCCATCTTTATTGGCTTTCCTATAAGACTAGCAAGTTTGCTTATTCCTCTGCTGCTCCATAATGCTGAGTTAAGATTCAATAATCCAATCCATATAGGGAGTGAATCTAGCATATCACGCTCCAGTCTTAAATTTGCTTCCCATATTTTAATAAAAAGTAACTTACCTTCCACAAAACATGATCCACTTTCAACAATTTTTTGACAGTCTAATTCCGGTTCAAATTCAACCAAATAGTAACCTTTTTCTCTTGCAAATATGTTCCATCCCCCCTTCTGGTTTTGATAGATGCATTAAAATGAATATAATATGGCCTTTTCCCTGCCATATATATGTATACAAAGTTTTTCCACATACTAACGGCCTCTGCAAAGTCATCCTCATCAATCTCCATGAATTCTCCTTTATCATCTATAGTTTTTTCATAAAATCGGACACTGTTATCTATTCTCTGCTTGCAATCTATGGCCTTTGTCCAACTTTTAATCTTTTCCCTCGAGAATACCTGAGATCTCGGTGCATTAGCATAGGCCGTATGAACGTGGGTTGAATTAGGGTTAGCCTCCATCTTCTGCTTACCTTTTCTTCTAACCTCTTGCCAATTATCTTCGTCTTCTCCTTCCTAAGAAGGGAGATCCGATGAGCAGGTCAAGTTCTAGGGTTAGGGTTCGATGATGAAGATGCAATCGCCATTTTATAATGAGAGTAATGATTTAATTAATGTAGCCATGCCTTTTTGCTTTCAATATATATATATATATATATATATATATGTATGTATGTATGTATGTATGTATGTATATATATCATGCACATTTTTATGCCAAGTTTACGTATGTTTTTAATGCCAGACTATATATTAAGTTAGCCTACTTTATATATATATATATATATATATATATATATATATATAAAGTAGGCTAACATAATATATAGTCTGGCATTAAAAACATATGTAAACTTGGCACAAAAATGTGCATGCTTTTCTTGGGAAGTAACAAATGCCTATTAACTTATGCATCAAAGTTATCTTTTTAGTTTAATTAGAAATTATATTTTTCTTGGTTATGACCAACTGTATTTACATTTTCTCCTTTTGTTTAGAGTTGAAGTTGAACTTAGTTTCATAAATATAATTATATTTATTTATTTTTAAAGTCAGGTATTGAAAGAAAAGGCAGATATAGTTTTGAATGTCACATACTCTATTCATATCGACATAGATTTATATAAGGACATGTTTTAATATTTTGCATGCTTAAAGTGAATATAACCTGACATACATTTTCTTTAAATAGCCTTGTCTTTGCACTTTTAGATAGGCAAGAACGTGAGCTAGAGTGTATAGGCATTTATTATTATGGTTTGATTTGACTATTACAATAGCCAAAGGTTTTGTTACTTCTTGCCTAAAATATTTTATCAAATAAGTGCACATATAAGTTTTGAAGTTTGCATGCTTTGTTATGGAGTTAGGTTTTGAAATTCTAAGCATAATAATATACGTGTAAATATTTTGTCATAATGCATGTTTTAAAACCTAACATTTTTGCGCATAAAGGACATGAGAGGTCCAAGTTGTCCATGCTTTTATGTGTGCATATCAACCACCTAACATATTGCTTTTGAAATAGTAGACTTGATTTTTAACTTGTATATATGTTAGAACTTGAGCTAGAGTGTTTAGTATTATAGAATGATTTGACAACTATACTAATATAAATTTTTGTCAAACTTGACTAGTGAATATTTTAGCAAGTACAAGTATGTATGTTTCGAAATTTTTAACCACATTATTTCATTTTAACTTTACTTACTAATTATTTAAAAAAAATAGTTTATGATCGAAAGATTATTAAAACCATTAACTCCAAGTGTGTTTCTAATCAATCTAGTTTTCTTGTATATATGAATTTTAGTGAGAAAACAAGAGCGTGCATGTGTATATATATAATGTAATGTTGTAGTAATGAATATAGATTTCAAAGTATAGATTTTTTAGTATGGTTTGAAAATATAAAGCTAAGTTATGGGTGAAAACAATTGTTGAATGCCAAAAGTTAGTTTAAAACTGAGTTTATAGTTTTTAAAAATAAATGAAAACTTAAATAAGTTATTTTGAAATAAATGAGATTTATGGAAATTTAATAATTTTTTATACAATAAACACAAAATGAGAAAATATTTGGAGAAACTTAGTTCTATAATATAAGGAGTACTAATAATCGACTTAGTGTAATTGATTGGTTTAAATGCTTTTGAATCATGCTTCGTCGAATATGGCTCTACCATTGAATAGAATGCTTAAGTGAAATTTACTAACCATTAGTGAATACGTGAATTTCACCGGACATTATGAGATACCTCGGTTAAATTTATGTGATCACTAGAGGGAAGTAATTAACACTTTAGAGTTGTTTTCTTTTTGGGTGTGCGAGAAGTGGTTGCGAGATCTAGAAGAGAATATAATTTAGGTTTTCGGTAGTATCTGTAATAAGTGATATTTACTAGCTTTTAGTACATACTTGGATTTCACTATATGGTATGGGACATATTGGTTAAATTCTAGTGATTAATGAAGGTGATAGTATTTGGCACTTTAGGGTTTACTCTCTTTTGGTGCGCGACAAGCGGCCCCTAGATCCTTAAGAATTTTATTCTTGGATTTCTTTCGAACATAATAAAATGATAATAGTAAATAAATATAGAGTTATCGAGTCATGGTTTCTACAATCACCTTGATTGGTATGGACTATCCTTGAGATCATTCTATGATTCTGTGTTTCTGGCCAGAGTACGATCCATGGTATCAGATCGGTTCGAGTGATACCAACTTGTTTGTTTGTTTGCCACAAGTTTGGAGTACAATCATTGCGATTGTTTTGGATGATCATTACGATTAGTTTGGATTAAGATCTCTTGGATTTCGGAAAATAGAATCTGTAACTATTCCTTGTTTGTGAAATAAATAAATATATTCTTGTGCCTTGTGTTCATGAAATGTATATATATACTTGTGTCTTGCGTTCATAAAATAAATATACATTCTTGTGTCCTGTGATGGATGCTAAGTTAAGTAAATTTTGTTATTCTGTGTTTAGTGACTAGCTCGTGTCTGTGACTTTAATTTATAACCCTGTTTCGAGTTAAATAAATTTTCCGACTCGTTATATCCTGGACATCTATACTTACTTATATGTTGTTTATTCCTAGGTTATATTTTGTTCTCACCCTATTGGATATTTATAGACAGTCTTACCCGAGTGTTATTTTGCTCGGGTTAGGCTGAGACTTTTCAAGTTGCTGGACAAGTTGACCAATGGATGATTGGGCTAGTAGAGGTTGGACCTTTGATATTTAGTTATATCATTTAGGAATTTGTGGAATTGATATGTATAATTAAAATTAGGAAACCATAAATTGTATATTAATTGAGTTTTATTATTTTATTTTTTAAACTCAAAATTTACATGTGTGTAAGTTGAGATTTATTCAGCTATGATCTGTGACTGTTATTTATATGATATATTGTTTTGATTCTGAGAACCGACGTATCTATTACTTTGTTTTAATACTAACACATCAAATTCAGTTTAGATATTAAGTAAAAGGGTATAAATGAGGTGTCAATGTTAATATAAAGATACACCCACATTCGATCATCTTAACAAGCCGTATTCTTTGGATTAGTAGATGACATTACTTACAATGTTCTTTGCTAATCTGGGTATAGTGTCAGGTTGTTACAGCTTGGTTTCAGAGCTGTGTCAGAACATTATAACATATAATGTCACAAATCCGAGACCTAGTTGACTTAAAGTCCTATTCCTGGGGTATGGGATATATAGTTATATTAATTATCTAATTAGGGATAAAAATATAAAATGATTATCGGGATAGTCATTTGGGGCGTAAATTATTTAAAAATTAATCGATAAATTGAATTTGTAACATTTAAACCTTTGAAAAATAAAGTGTGGAATCTTCAAGTGCTGAGAAAACTTTGGAGTTAAATTGGAATGAATTAAATTGAAGTGAGCTATTTTCTTTTAATAGAAAATTTGTGAAATTTGGGTAAATAAGTTTAATATCTAAATGATTTAGAATAATCAGAGTTGCGTAGTGGAATGTCAGACACTGAATTATTCCGCTGTAAGTGATTATGTATGTTTTGGTTGATTGGTTGCTAGGAATTGATTGCTTTGTTGCACTTATTCAAAATTGGATGCATGAATGTTAGTGATAATAAAATAAATGCATCTAAACTTGTGATTATCTACTGTATCGACTTATCCAGATGTTGTTTAAGAATTCTGATCGATATGTGGGACACCGTGTTATCGATATAGGTTTCAAAATATCGAACGTGTCATTTTGATATACAAATCTAAATAATTATTCGAAAAATATTTGAGTTTAAAAATGAAGTGAAAGGATATTGCAGTCATAAAATAATTGTGTGAAGTGGAGGAACTTAGTAAGACATTGTTGATAGTGTATACAATCAACTTTGTAAGTGATGAAGTGAATGACAATAATTAGTGGCTTAATATTATTTTATACAGTGAGACAAATTAAGAAAAATGATTTAAAATTTGGAATCAATGTATATTAAAGTTAAATGGAAATTTATTGGAAACTTTTGATAGTAAAAAAAATTAAAACTCAGAAATTTAATTACAAATTTCTTTCTTTAAGGAAATTGCGGGGACGCAATTTCTTTAAGGGATTGAGGGGGGAAGTCTGTAACAAACCATTGTTAATTACCCGATTAATTAGATTTAAATAGATATATTTAATTTTTATTTGTAAATTATGAAATTTAACTGTGAAATTAAATCTAATTTTGCGAATATTTGATTCTTTTATCTTAACTAATCTTAAGATAACTTATGAAATATATTATAAATTTAGATAAATGTTAATTTTGATATTTATCGCTTTAAAATGAGAATTTGTAATTAATAGTTTGTTCTGTTGTAATTGAAATGATAATTTTTATTTCAAAAGTATAATTAACTGTGCAAAACATTTCTATAATCATAGAAATAAGGATTATTAACTTGTTAATTAGTTTCGTCAATTTTGAGAAATCAATGCTTATTTTATTAAAACATTGTTAGCGAAGAGTTATGTTTTAACTAAACAAATATTAGCAGCACTTCATTTGGAAAATTGGTTAGTAACACTTGTTAATTGTTTTGGGCCTTAAGCAATGATTAGCCCATTTGTTAATTGTCCACTACTTATTCTATTCTATAACTTAAGAAAACTATATACTTACGTTTCATTTTTTTCTCTCTCCGGTAAACAAAATAAAATGCATTTATTCCATCTCCTTTCGTTCTTAGATTCTAAACCTATTCCTAATTACCAAAAATCAAAATCACTATGTTTCCCAAGCCCTAAACCAATTGTACTTAAGATGTAGTCGCATGTGTCTCTCGTGGAGGCTAGTCAGAGCTTGCATGGCTAGAGGTAGGTAGCATAGATGAAGTCGAGGATGCTTGGGAGTGTGGACACAAGTATTCTAGGGCTTAGAGTTGACTGCATATTCGATAGCAATGATTGTGGGGAGTTAACACTCACATTACTATCTCTAACTTTATGAGCATGTTATAGCATTGACTAAAATTCATGCTTTATTCGGTGAATTTTCCGTTGGATTGAAATATAGTTTACTGGTTTTTGGTTTCTATATAGATGTTGATAACTTAACTAACGTTGCTACTATCATTTTGAAATTGTGGTGCTTGTTCTTATTTTGTGATATGTGGTTAACTATTCATTGATGCATGCTTGGGTTATTTTCTCATGAACCTGCCTGAAATTGTGTGGCAGTAGTTCATAGAAAATAGGGAATGGGGAGTTTTTGGAGCCAAAATTGCTTCATAAATCATCACCACTGGTGGACGAGGCATAGAGCTAGCTTGGCTCCAGGAACTCGTGCTCCTTGCTGCTGTTCACTTCGGGTTGGGTGCTCTACTTCACCTTGTAGTAATGCATGATTTTTTAAAAGTATTCACATCATAGCCAAGTAGTATTCTCAACTATCCTATTTCTTATATGTGATATATTCTTTAACACTAAAGTGAATGAGTTTATAGCTGTTGAATTCTTTGTCTATAGGCAGTCCCCCTATTTGTCACTTATGCTTGTTCGTTTGCCTGCTATTGTATTTCTGTGTTTTGCAGTGTGAGTATAAAGTAGAGCAAGTGTGTGGTGTTATATCCCTAAGTGTGATAGTTTGCTCTTGCTAGAGATATCCTTGCTTGCAATGGATAATTTCTTGTGAAACAGTTCTACCTCTTTTAGTATGCTACTTTTCAATATATATATACATGTGTGTGTGTCTATATATATAAGCTGGCTATCTTAATACATAGTATGGCATTACAAAACGTATGTAAACTTGGCACAAAAATGTGCATGCTTTTCTTGGGAAGTAGTTTTCTTATTTTGCTAATAAACTTAAACAAATGCCTGTTAACTTGTGCATGAAATTTATCTTTTTAATTTAGTTAGCAATTATATTTTCTTGGTTATGACCAACTATATTTACATTTTCTCCTTTTGTTTAGAGTTGACACTACAAGGAAAATCGAAAATTGCGTCGGCAGAAAACCGACGCCGGCTGATTCTAGCCGACGCAAGCCGATTCAAAAAACCGTCGCAAAAATAGACGTCACCACCAAGCATTCGAGTCGGGCTTTGCGTTGGTTTCGTCACCACTTTGGTGTCGGGAAGTGACGGCTATATCCACGTGGTCATTTTTTTCAAAATTCTGTTTACCGTAACTAGCCAATTGTAGCCGACGCAATCGTATAACCAAACAGCCGATTCTAACAGGCACAATCCTGCAACCAAACGGCCTACGCAAGCCGATTCCAGCCGACGCAAGCCTGTGTTCTGCTGTTTGTAAACAGCTGCTGTTTGCGCCCTCAAACCACAACATAAACAATTTTCGCCGAACTATAACAACATTCAATCTTCCAACACAAGTATAACACCAACATCTCATCAATCAAACATAACATTCATAATTTTCCATCAAACAACAACTATATATCCAAAAATTCATCAATCAAACACAACGTTCACTAATATACATCATACTCAACAGTACATGTAAGTACTATCAAACAAATCATACATCATTGTCCTACTCATCATCATACATCAAACAACAATAAGTTCAACACAAAACGACGCAAAAAATGTGACGAGCACAACCTTACCTACTCATCATCTCCAGACGCATCCTCTCCAGGCATTCTTCCATGCTCTGCCAGGTATGCCGCGATATGCGCATCGAGCTGCTGTGCAAAAGCATTTCTCTTCCGCCAGTCATTGATCTCCACAATCTGCTGACGCAACAAAGCTATCTCCTCCTCTGCCTGGGATCTCCTACAAACCCTCTGGGACGATATCGCCTGTGAAATAGTTAATAACTAGTTATAATTTATGCTTCATATCATATTAAATGTATATATATTAGTTAATGAAGCAGTTTACCTCCATATTTCCATGACTATATCGCCTATTTCGCGTAGGCGGATCTACAATGGTGTCCCAAATATGGTTTGACTCCTCAACGGTCAACTCCTCACGTCCGGTGGTCTGCGCCACACGTGTCCGCTCCGCCTCATATGATTCCTGCGATTATAAATAAAAGTTTGACAAAAAAATAACTATTAATTTACGATTTTTTAGCTGTGAAATAAAGTATTATCAAACACTATCATTACGGATAAGCATGTTTACCATTACAGATTGATATTTGGCGTCTGTCCATCTATACGAAACATTTCCTTCCTCGTCTGTCTCCTCCACATCATGTGTGGCAGTAGTCAACTCAGCCAACGTAGGCTCGCGATTGTACTTCTTAGACTAAAAATATATGTAACATCCCGCCTTTTCGCACGCTTTAAATCGACACACTTGCCAATTCAAACCATACGGAAGGGCGGATTGTTATGCGGTAAATAAAAAAACAAGGGAGAAATAAAAGAAAACAGAATCTCGCAGCGGAAGGATAAAATAAAATAATAAAATATACAGTTTATAAATCTATTTACAAAAACATTTATATAATACATATCAGAGTTACACATACCAATAACAATGCAGCGGAACAGTGTATAGTGCACTAGTAAAATAATAATAATATACATCTTCGTCTTCGTCCTCTAGAGCTAAATCTTCAAATCCTGAAACGCTCGGACTGACCCGAGCGAATTTGAAGAGACAAAAACACTCGAGTCAGAACTAAAAGATCTTATGTGAGTTAAAATAACAGAAATAAATATGAGTACAGTAACTCAAGAGATGCTCGGGATTTACATCTCCTAAGGATCCGTTAAACTATTTACTATGTAGTATATTGCGCTATTATAATAGTATCTAATTGTAAAATAAACTTACTTTTTTCTTAGCATTAAGGGGTTACCCATATATTCCTTAACACGTAATAGTCCCAGTAGTCCATCCAATATCATAGTCCCTCCTGATCAGGAAGCCACCAGAGGATACCACACGGGCTACGGGAGAAATCCAAACTCGTACAAGGCGCGATAGGGTAGTTGACACGGCACAACTAGGCAATGCCAGGGTAGATATACTAATTGCTATCCGGGCTGGTGGTAACGCGTAGCCGCAGCTACCGCCCACCTTGAACTAACACCCCCAAATCAAAGGAATCAATAGTGGCCACCGAATCAATCCAAAGTCAGAGTATAGTATCGAAGGAGTGCGTTCGATCAGAGGAATGACCTCATTGGCCCGAGAATCGCTCCTGTTTTAGCCACCTTATGTCAACTCATGGGAGTCGGGTCCACGTATTTACCTTGCAGGAAAACGCCTCCACCAACCTACTTCATTCTGGAATCTCCACCGTGTACACGGTTGTTAAAGTGGTTTTCGGAGTTGGCAGAGAGTATGACAACTTCCGACCCCGGTCTCTTCAACAACAAACGTTATTATAACACCGCGGTCATTTAAAATAATTATACTTTAAAACTAGAATAAAATATCCATTTAAACCCATATAGATACGATATCGTTTATATTTTAAAACCCCAAATCAATACGATATCATTTAGGCCCAAACCAATATAATGTCATTTTTTCCAATATATATTCTTTCCAAACTCATAGGGTTTTCAAAGTAAAATATTTAGAAATCAAAACTCTTGAATATAATATTTTCAAATCATACTACCTTGAAAATCATAACTTCGAAACAAATTTCCATCTCTCAAATGGTTAAATATTAAATTTCTTTTATAAACAAAATAGCTTCTTTACATTTCACAAATCAATTCCAAATATCGATTTAAACTTCCAAATACCATTTTTAATGCTTATGTTTCAAAGCTTTAAATATTTCACCATTTCAAAAACCAACTCATTTGACAAACCCATATATATCAAATTCAACTACTTATTATTTACTTAATGAATTCAATATAATTTAAGTAAAACCTTTAACTTCACATAATTGAAAATCTTTCAATTTATTAAACATGATATATTCATTTAAATCAACCTAATATTCATTAAATCACTTTCCAAAAATCAAGTTATAAAAATCACATCCTTTAAAATTTTTAATTTTTATTAAATTTCAATTTAACTTAATATTCATCTTCCAAATCTTATTCTCATTTAAGTCATAAAAACTCCAGAAATTAGATTTTAAATAAATGCTTAATCGTATTTGATCTTAAAAATCAAACTTTATTTTATACTTCAAATCAAATTTATACAAAGCTTAAAAACCGAAAATTTACTATATATATACAAATAACCAAATCAATATCCCATAAACCATATATATAGCTTTATAAAACCATAGTAAACATTTCAAAAAGAATTTTATATATTTACCGCGGTGCTTGTATAAAATTTTTTACCCTACGGTCAAGTGATGCGGATGTTTATCATTTCCATCCGCAATTTAAAATAAAAAAATGCGGTTGTATATCATTTCAAACCGCAATCCCGAATGAAATGAAAACGCATGAGGACTTCAAGTTTATACAATATAAATGTAGCATCCATTCATCCAAATAGCAATCATCAACCATTATTTGCAATCATCATCCAATTTAAACAATCATCGATATAGAGCATATAAATTATACAGGTAATAAATAACATGTATTAACCAACAGTTTATATTCAATAATAATTTCAATAACTGTTAAACTAGTAGTTTATAAGCAAATAAATAAATTTAAATTTACTGGCAGTTAATATGAAATAAAAATAAATATTATCATGACAGGCAGTTAATACGCAAATAAATAAATTCTAACTGTCAAATTATATGCAATAAATAAGATTAATTAACAGTCAAATTAAATAAATGCGATTTAACAAGGATGACGAATTAAACATGCCAAACAGTCATAAATAAACTTCTACTCATATCTAAAATCAATTTAACAGACATAGGAAATTTTAGAAGTTGTGAGTGGGTTAAAACACTCAACTTTTGAATTTAAATCGAATTTAAATCCGATTTAAACCCAAAAATTTCACAGTCTCCAAATCTGTCCAAACCAGCGTCAACAAATCCGAAATTAAATTCCTAACAAAAAAAATCGCACGTAAATCGGAGTTTGTATGTGAAAATTATAGCGATAAAACGATTTGAAATTCAAAAATCAAATTAAACAAACTCACACAAAAATTTCCACATCACCAATACCTCATCTCCCTCCTACAGTATTCACGCGTCTTCATCTACAGGGTATCGAATCCTAGACCAAATGAGCCACCATTGTCCTCTGACTTCCATCAATTTCACGCGTCGCCACGGCCAGCTACAGGCCAATCAGGCACCATCCCTCGACTCCACGCTCCAGGCCGCCCCTACTCCCAAAGCGACGCCACCTCCGGCGCCTCCTCAGGCCGTGCGACCGCCGCCACTTCCCCGGCCAACCCCGGCCACAACCTCGACTTGCGGCACAAACGAACGCCACCCCAATGATCTCCTCGACGCCATCTTCGCAATGGTACTATCTGATCGTCGAACTGTTGACGATCCGCCGTTGGATCGACTGAATTCCATAACGAACGGCCAGAAAGGATTTGCAATTTCTGGACAAACGACAAAACAAATCGAGAAACGAATCGTATCAGCAGATTATGCTCTTCGAGAACTTCAACATATATTTTTTTCGGAATTTTCTGAGAACTTTGAATTTTCATTAGAATTTTGAATAGAATTGGATCTGAAATTTTCATCCATTGAGGAAGAGAAAGAGTTGAAGAATTTGAACGTACAACAAAAGAGCATAGAATGGAGGCTAGGGTTTATCACAGCCTATTTATAGACAAACTGCAATAGAATAGGTGGGCACGAATTATAAACGTGCTAAACGGTAGTTGGCCCAAAAAGCCCGTTTTGACCCCAGAACGAAATTTGTTAAACCCATATATCCAAATCGGTATTTTAAAATATTCTGAACGTGATGGAAAAAGTTTCACGACCAAATTCGATCGTATGGAGAAGTAATGCTGAAAACAATATTTTCAAATTGATTTCAAATTGATTTTAATTAAATCGATTTCAAGGCGTTTCGCGTTCGTACGATCATACGACAAGTCCGATCGCTACGAAACTTGAAACACTATTATAATTCACCGTTACGGATCCGATGAAACTGGTTTCGTCGAATTCCGAGTTCGTGGCCAAAATGGCTATTTTTTCCATTAATTAAATAAATTAATATTTACTGAATTAAATCACTAATCCAATCCAATTACAAAATTTAAAAATTTATAAAAATTTTCTCCTTTGATTTCTTAAACAATTTTAATAACTAACAACAAATTCTATGTTAATTCAATCATTAATTATTTCGCCAATTACCATATTAAATTTCAATTATTCGCAATAAATCAAATAATAATTTTTTCATTCCAATAAATAAAATAAATCTTGATTTTTTTTCCATCCTTATTAATTCCACAACTTGTTCAATTTAAAAATCATTATCGTATTTTCCAAATGTTACCTTAATTTAACATTTATGTAACATATTATTAGATTCGTTGCAAGATTTCAATTTCAATCCCCATTTCTTAATATACTCAAATTCTAGACATTTTATTTCCTTACCCATAAGTGTAACATTTTTCCTATAAACATTTATTGCCAATTCCATCCAAATTTAACAGGTAACCTTTAACAACGTTTTCAATCCAAAGGTTATACTTAAGTTTACGTTGTATTCTACAATTTATCATATTATGAAGAAAATTCACGTTATTCCCCACTATTACCTTAATTCATATTAACTTAACATTAAATTTACTCTTCATTCTATCATTAACCTATTAGTATTAAATAGATGAAATTAGCATTGGTTTTACACTCTATTACGTAGACATCCTCAAATTTTATCTAAGTTTATATTTACATAATATTCCAACATTAAATTTCATCCATTTTTTTTCTTCTTCCTTTTTATTTTAATTAAATCCAATTTCCCTAAAGTTACATTCAAACAAGTAAATTTTGATTTCCAATCAATCATTATACTATAACATTCTTAACATTTGTTTTCACTACACTAATAAATTCTACCTTAATAAGTTTACGCTTCTATTGCTTTACTTTCACACTTCCGTTAAAATATAAATTAATTCTAAAGTAACGTTTATTGTTGACCCCGACATTTTAATTACTCATATTTAGATGAACGTTATTTCAAATAAGTTCATTGACTCATTTAAATTAGGTAGTTTATAGTAGTTGTTATCCCACCCTTAAAAGTATTTCCTACTAACGTGCTACCAAAACTCCTTTAATTAAAATTTGAATTCCAACCCTTATTTAACATACTAAGTAAGATAAATAACATATATAGATTGCTACCAATTTTCCTTTTCTTGCATCTATGTGTTTATTACTTGACACACCAGTAAATATTACATATACACAAATTTAAACCAAATCGTCATTATCACGGCATTATCTCACAAATAAATCAAATATTTGCATTAACTCAATTCTTTAAATTTATTCCCATTTATGGTTAATCAATGTTATATTACATTAATAAATTTAATATATTCCTTTATTCGATAAATAACCTAGAATGCATTTACATTTATTCATTTCATTTCATTCATTTTATGGGTATTGCATTAAAATTAAATTTATTAACTAATACCAACGTTATTATCATTAATTACAATTGGATTTCCAATTTTTATTCAATACCTTGAATGAATAACATATATATTAACCAAATCCTTACATTTGTTTTTCTTCATATTTAAAATCAAATCATAACATTTAAATGATTTAATTGAATTGGAATTTCATCCAAGTCATAAATTATTAATTTGCACAAATATGATTCCTTAATTCATTCCAATTACCGTTTAAAATCTTTTATTGCATTAAATCAAATTAATACTTTCATAAATTTCTCATATTAAATTTTATATCCAGGTAAGAATCTTTTTCCTACTTAATTCATTTGGATTTTATTTAAATTCCTATAAATAGGTTTTTAAGTCGACATGTACATAATTTATTTTAGCCTTCATTTTAATATTTATTTACCCCTTTTATAATTTCTACTAAAATAAATTACAAAAATCCTATTAAATAAACAAATTAAATGGTCGAAATTTACGGGTCGTTACACTCTACCCCACTCAAAATTTTTCGTCTCCGAAAAGGAAAAAAAAGGAGAAGGAAGAATTAAATAAACAGTACATCTTGTTCAAAATATTAACTTATAAACAATAATTTACAAAATTTTGTTACCTTAAATAAAATATACCCGTTTTATAATCATTATATCTTTTTATACTTAAATAAATAAAGTTTGGAAAAACATTTCAAAAAAAAATAAAATTTCTAAGTCCGAAATTTATGGAAAATTTTGGCAGTCTCCTTTGTACGGAGACTCTCGGGAGAAAATATAATATTAAATATAACAATATACAACATATATTTTTCAAATGAATATATCCCTACACGGGAAAGTATATAAAATAGCGCTATAAGCCGTAATCTGAAACGTACCTATTTGTCGGCCAATTTACGCTTAATTTATGGAACCAAAAGCAGTAGCAATTGCTTCCATAACCTGCATTTCACTTATAAAATCCAAAGGGTTAACTATTTATATAAAGTGAAATATTTAAGTGGTTTCAATCATTAACAGCAAATCAATACAACAACCATCCATTTTAACAAATAGCATACACAACAAATACAAAACAACCATTCAACCAAACAAACAAATAGTTGTTCGGGTTCAAAACTTTTAAATTGTACGGAATGAAGAATAAACTACTAGCGCATCATTTACTCAACAGCCTTAGATAAAACTAAATAGGTTATTCTTTCATCCAATCCCAATTTTAAAGTATCTTACCCAAACAACCATAATTTAAATAACAACAATTCAAACCAACAAATCAAATTAACTTATTATCAATTTATTTCATACTTTAATTGTTTGATTTCTCTTTTTAATCATACCACATAAATTTTTCTTTTATAATTTACATTTATTTCTAACAAACTTTTAATTTCATTATAATTATTCATTCATTTATTTCATGCCCTCATTTACTTACATTTTTTTTCAATAGTATTCATGTCCCATTTAATTTTTTAGCATTTTCATTTTATTTACTTAAGTTGATATTCATCTATTTGAATTACTTACCTTTAATTTTATTCACTTATAGTAAGATTTCAATTGTAACTTAAGTTGATAACATTAAATTCTCATTTATAGTAGCAAATTCATTGAATACTACACTACCTACTTTTACTTGTACAATTTTCATTACATTTCCTATTAAAAATTTTAACTTTTAAATATTTGGTAAGTTATATATGTTTTTTTTAAGAATGTACTTGAAAGTTATACAAGTTTTCTCATTACCAATGATTAATTTAAAGTTCAATAATAATATTCTTTATTTCGTAGGTTATAATTTCAAATTCCATTTAATACTATTTATAACCTATCATTAAATCTCTTATTTCCTTTAGAGGTTTTAATTTATTAATTACTTACGTTTCAATTCACTACAATAACTGAAACAATTAATTAATGGAAATCTAAGAATTTAATACCGGGTTAAATTTCAAATTATTTTAAAATAATAGATAAATATTTACGCTTAACATATATATATATATATATACACATGCAATTATAATTAAAACGAAAATTTTCTTAATAATTCTGCAGTAAATTACTACAGTGGCCTTCCTACTTCGAAACTCAAAAATGAATGTCGATGATGCGTGCACTCATCACCGAAATTATTTTCCAGCGACAGAGGGGGAAGTACAAAAGTTATTTCTTTTCAAAGTTTCTTTTAACACAATTCTTTCAAATTGAATTGAAATACTCATATCATAAAAATACTTTAAAAATATTATTATTATATTCCAAAAATCAGTTGTAAGAATTTTCAAAACCCCGGAACTTAATTTCTAAATTCCCATTTTTCATTTTTTTTTCAATTTTATGTTACCTATTATTTTTAAACTTTATTCCTAACACCCAATATTTTTCAACCAAATATAATCTTTATAAAATTTATTATATATATAGAAAATATAACAGGAAAAATTATTTCATTCACCTATATTAAAAACAAATATTATGTCGGTCTGTCCTATTAAGTGTTTAGAAATCCCTATTGATGTCATAGCGTCCCATGCACCAACCAGAATTTATAAATACAGAACGGAACAGATTAACACAATATAAAAACCTTTTATAACACTAACAAATATGCTCCCTCATATATATATACTCTCAGCACTCCCATAGGGTATTACTACCCTATTTGTAAAAAGTCAAACCCCACAAAGCTAAGGTTTATCGCTAAACCAAAGCTCTGATACCAGATGTAACATGCCGCCTTTTCGCACGCTTTAAATCGACACACTTGCCAATTCAAACCATACGGAAGGGCGGATTGTTATGGGGTAAATAAAAAAAACAAGAAAGAAATAAAAGAAAACAGAATCTCGCAGCGGAAGGATAAAAGAAAATAATAAAATATACAGTTTATAAATCTGTTTACAAAAATATTTATATAATACATATCAGAGTTACACATACCAATAACAATGCAGCGGAATAGTGTGTAGTGCACTAGTAAAATAATAATAATATACATCTTCGTCTTCGTCCTCGAGAGCTAAATCTTCAAATCCTGAAACCCTCGGACTGATCCGAGCGAATTTGAAGAGACAAAAACACTCGAGTCAGAACTAAAAGATCTTATGTGAGTTAAAATAACAGAAATAAATATGAGTACAGTAACTCAAGAGATGCTCGGGATTTACATCTCCTAAGGATCCGTTAAACTATTTACTATGTAGTATATTGCGCTATTATAATAGTGTCTAATTGTAAAATAAACTTACTTTTTTCTTAGCATTAAGGGGTTACCCATATAGCCCTTAACACGTAATAGTCCCAGTAGTCCATCCAATATCATAGTCCCTCCTGATCGAAAAGCCACCAGAGGATACCACACGGGCTACGGGAGAAATCCAAACTCGTACATGGCGCGATAGGGTAGGTGACACGGCACAACTAGGCAATGCCAGGGTAGATATATCAATTGCTATCTAGGCTGGTGGTAACGCGTAGCCATAGCTACCGCCCACCTCGAACTAACACCCCCAAATCAAAGGAATCAATAGTGGCCACCGAATCAATCCAAAGTCAGAGTATAGTATCGAAGGATTGTGTTCGATCAGAGGAATGACCTCATTGGCCCGAGAATCGCTCCTGTTTTAGCCACCTTATGCCAACTCATGGGAGTCGGGTCCACGTATTTACCTTGCAGGAAAATGCCTCTACCAACCTACTTCATTCTAGAATCTCCACCGTGTACACGGTTGTTAAAGTGCTTTTCGGAGTTAGCAGAGAGTATGAAAACTTTCGATCCCGGTCTCTTCAACAACCAAACGTTATTATAACACCGCGGTCATTTAAAATAATTATACTTTAAAACCAGAATAAAATATCCATTTAAACCCGTAGAAATACGATATCGTTTATATTTTAAAACCCCAAATCAATACGATATCATTTAGGCCCAAACCAATATAATGTCATTTTATTTTCCAATATATATTCTTTCCAAACTCATAGGGTTTTCAAAGTAAAATATTTAGAAATCAAAACTCTTGAATATAATATTTTCAAATCATACTACCTTGAAAATCATAACTTCGAAACAAATTTCCATCTCTCAAATGGTTAAATATTAAATTTCTTTTATAAACAAAATAGCTTCTTTACATTTCACAAATCAATTCCAAATATCGATTTAAACTTCCAAATACCATTTTTAATGCTTATGTTTCAAAGCTTTAAATATTTCACCATTTCAAAAACCAACTCATTTGGCAAACCCATATATATCAAATTCAATTACTTATTGTTTACTTAATGAATTCAATATAATTTAAGTAAAACCTTTAACTTAACATAATTGGAAAATCTTTCAATTTATTAAACTTGATATATTCATTTAAATCAACCTGATATTCATTAAATCACTTTCCAAAAATCAAGTTATAAAAATCACATCCTTTAAAATTTTTAATTTTTATTAAATTTCAATTTAACTTAATATTCATCTTCCAAATCTTATTCTCATTTAAGTCATAAAAACTCCAGAAATTAGATTTTAAATAAATGCTTAATCGTATTTGATCTTAAAAATCAAACTTTATTTTATACTTCAAATCAAATTTATACAAAGCTTAAAAACCGAAAATTTACTATATATATATAAATAACCAAATCAATATCCCATAAACCATATATATAGCTTTATAAAACCATAGTAAACATTTCAAAAAGAATTTTATATATTTACCGCGGTGCTTGTATAAAATTTTCTACCCTACGGTCAAGTGATGCGGATGTTTATCATTTCCATCCGCAATTTAAAATAAAAAAATGCGGTTGTATATCATTTCAAACCGCAATCCCGAATGAAATGAAAACGCATGAGGACTTCAAGTTTATACAATATAAATGTAGCATCCATTCATCCAAATAGCAATCATCAACCATTATTTGCAATCATCATCCAATTTAAACAATCATCGATATAGAGCATATAAATTATACAGGTAATAAATAACATGTATTAACCAACAGTTTATATTCAATAATAATTTCAATAACTGTTAAACTAGCAGTTTATATGCAAATAAATAAATTTAAATTTACTGGCAGTTAATATGAAATAAAAATAAATATAATCATGAAAGGCAGTTAATACGCAAATAAATAAATTCTAACTGTCAAATTATATGCAATAAATAAGATTAATTAACAGTGAAATTAAATTAATGCGATTTAACAGAGATGACGAATAAAACATGCTAAACAGTCATAAATAAACTTCTACTCATATCTAAAATCAATTTAACAGACATAGGAAATTTTAGAAGTTGTGAGTGGGTTAAAACACCCACCTTTTGAATTTAAATCGAATTTAAATCCGATTTAAACCCAAAGATTTTACAGTCTCCAAATCTGTCCAAACCAGCGTCAAAAATCCGAAATTAAATTTCGATCCTAACAAAAAAAATCGCACGTAAATCGGAGTTCGTATGTAAAAATTATAGCGATAAAACGATTTGAAATTCAAAAATCAAATTAAACAAACTCACACAAAAATTTCCATGTCACCAATACCTCATCTCCCTCCTACAGTATTCACGCGTCTTCATCTACAGGGTATCGAACCCTAGACCAAACGAGCCGCCACTGTCCTCTGACTTCCATCAATTTCATGCGTCGCCACGGCCAGCTACAGGCCAATCAGGCACCATCCCTCGACTCCACGCTCCAGGCCGCCCCTACTCCCAAAGCGACGCCACCTCCGGCGCTTCCTCAGGCCGTGCGACCGCCGCCACTTCCCCGGCCAACCACGGCCATAACCTCGACTTGCGGCACAAACGAACGCCACCAACAATGATCTCCTCGACGCCATCTTCGCAACGGTACTATCTGATCGTCGAACCGTTGACGATCCGCCGTTGGATCGACTGAATTCCATAACGAACGGCCAGAAAGGATTTGCAATTTCTGGACAAATGACAAAACAAATCGAGAAACAAATCGTATCAGCAGATTACGCTCTTCGAGAACTTCAACATATATTTTTTTCGGAATTTTCTGAGAACTTTGAATTTTCATTAGAATTTTGAACAGAATTGGTTCTGAAATTTTCATCCATTGAGGAAGAGAAAGAGTTGAAGAATTTGAACGTACAGCAAAAGAGCATAGAATGGAGGCTAGGGTTTATCACAGCCTATTTATAGACAAACTGCAATAGAATATGTGGGAACGAATTATAAACGTGCTAAACGGTAGTTGGCCCAAAAAGCCCGTTCTGACCCCGGAACGAAATTTGTTAAACCCATATATCCAAATAGGTATTTTAAAATAGTGTGAACGTGATGGAAAAAGTTTCACGTCCAAATTCGATCGTAAGGAGAAGTTATGCTGAAAACAATATTTTCAAATTGATTTCAAATTGATTTTAGTTAAATCGATTTCAAGGCGTTTCGCGTTCATACGATCAAACGACAAGTCCGATCGCTATTAAATTTGAAACACTATTATAATTCACCGTTACAGATCCGATGAAACTGGTTTCGTCGAGTTCCGAGTTCGTGGCTGTAACGACCTGTATTTTACGTGTCGATAAATCGTTGAATAGTTGCCACTAGGTCGTTAGAATTGGTTATGTCGTCTAGAGTTTAAGTCGTCCGGAGTAGATTGGAGCGACTTAGAGAAGTGTGGTCGAGTTAAGGAGGTAGCCGACTTAGTAGTTGGACCGACCTATAGAATCGACCGACCTAGGGAAGTTAACGGTTTAAGGGAACTAGCGGCTTAGTAGTGTTAGGTCGGAACCTAGTTAGGTCGTATGAGTTTTAGGTCGGCCATAAGGTTAGATAGTTAAGTCGTTAGGTCGGCCATATGGTTAGGCAGTTAGGTCGGCTATGTAGTTGAGTCGGTAGGTCGTGTGGTGTCTTGAGTCGTAGGTCGTTAGGTCGGCAAGGGTTAGGTCATAGACGACTTAAGGGGACGGCCGACTTAAGGTATTTCCAGCCTATAAATAGAAGTGCCGATCTTCATTTTTGGGATTTGGATTTTGAAGCGACGAAGTGCTGCCATTTTGAGAGCTCGACTACAGCACTTCTTCACTTCTTCTCTCCACTCTAATCTTGTGCTTCCATCCATCTAGATTGAAGATCAAATCGAAGATCCAAGAGCTTAAGTTGAAGGTCTACATCCAACGAAGATAGATTTCACCATTTGAAGGGAAATCTTATCGGATCAGGCTAGATCCTTTGCTATCCAGATCTGAAGTTAGTTGCTTTTGAAGTGTTTAGGTGATTCGGTGAGTGGTAGTTAACTCTCGCACGGACCCAAAGGAGTATATTGGATCAGTGGCTTATTTGTGTGTTAAAGATAGTGATTTCATGCATTTTCCTTAAGTCTGCATGGTGATCCATCGTTCATGAAGTTTTGATATCCATCTTACTACACATTAACTTATGCAAGTTCATTCATCAAGTTGTAGAGATATTGCTTATAATTCATGCTTGTTAGATTTGGACTCTTTATTTGCGAAATTTCCATTTTAGTTATAATTGCTTTTAGATCTTGTTTGAATGCTTGATTGCTTGGATTAATGATTGATTTGACTGATTGTTATGAGTTAGTTGATTGATGATTTGATTTGGGCAAGTTGGTCGAAGATGATTCAAAAGCTATGTGGAAAGGCTCTTGAATAAGGAAAGCTGCTTGTGGCATATAAAGCGGATGATAAAGCTCATATGGATAGATTTGATGATGATGTTGAGATGGGACTTTGCTATGATGAAATAAAGCAAAGCACGATGTGAGATAGCCTTGGTTTAATCCAGACGGGATCATCCCAAGCATGTTGATAACTCGGTGATATGGTTCGAGTTTGTGGATAATGGTTGGCTCGAGAGGCGCTTGAGCTAGTATGAGAATAGTCGTCAAGGAGGATGACTAGAAGGCTGAGATCTCATCGTTATTGAAGGTTCTAGCAGGCTCAAAGCAAGAGTACGCTGGGCAGATTCGATAATCCCAGGCACGAGTTGCGACGACGTGCTAAGTACTCTGGGCAGATTCGATAGTCCTAGGCACGGGCTATGACGACGTGCGAAGTTCTGTCTAGAACCGGGGTTACCATTAGCCCTTGACGGACGGATGAAAGAATGAGCCGGTCATTCAATTAATGGTGATATCGAAGCAATGATAACAGTGATAGCCAGAGTTATGGATGTTTGGTTGTATCATCATTCGGTCTCAAGAGCGATGTTTTGTGGGTGCTTATCTTATCCTGGTTTAGGCCTTGGGGGTTTGTGCCTGGGAAAACATCGACCTTGACTCGAGTGATAATTGTTTTACTCTAAATGTCTGCTTCGCTATGTTTATTTCTGCTTAGTGGGTCTGGGGGCTATCACTGTAGAAAGAGGTGGAGTGGAATGGTTGGGTTCCTATTCCTTTTTACCCTTTATGCTCTTTTGGTATGTTTGATAGTTGATTTACCGCTCACTAGGACTTTTGTCTGACTCAAGGTTTTATGTTCAACTCTTATTACCTTGGGCTGTTCATCCGTTTTGGGATGGGCAGACTAGGTAGCAGGTGACAGGTGCTGTTCTTAGTGACTAACGCTGTTGATGATGAAGACGAGCTGGAGGCTTTTGCATATTGTTTTCTTACTATATGTACTGGGTGTTCCGCTGTTTGTATGATTCTCTGAGTGTTATGTAGTGAGGCTTGATGTATTGACTATTCAGATTGTTGTACCAAACTATTATGAGTTTATATTATGAGATTCTGTTCTATGGAGCTTCACTATGTATACTTTTCTATTGTATTTTGTCCATGTGCTGTGAGTAATACGATAGAGTTTACTGTTTTACCTTAACCCTGACAATCGTTCATGGCTGCCTGGCACACCCTTCAGCGCACTACTTCCTTGTTTAGTGCGGGAGTCATGGGTGGTCGTCACACTTGGTATCAGAGCTTTGGTTAATCGATTTTAGCCAACGCTCGCTGACGTAACTACGTATGAGAGACGTAATTGTAATTTTGATGGATGATTACTATATATAATATAGTAGCTTAGAAGGATTTGAACTCCTTCTGCAGTTGTTTCTCAGGGTATATTAATCATTTCTTTTAGATATTAGGAATGAGTCGAAGAGGGAGACCAGCTGCTAGGGAAGGCCGTACTGTTGAGGGGGCTGCTGATTATGTTGCTATGTTCGAGGCTATGATGACTTCGATCATGAGAAGGATGCCAGCTCCAGGGCCATCAGTAGATGTTGGAGTTCAAGTTCAAGCTCCAAAACCGGTGGATTTTGCTAAGTTGTGTAAGGACTATACTGCTCTTGGAGGAAAGGTTTTCTTGGGG
Source organism: Allium cepa (assembly GCA_030765085.1). Classification (NCBI taxonomy): domain Eukaryota; kingdom Viridiplantae; phylum Streptophyta; class Magnoliopsida; order Asparagales; family Amaryllidaceae; genus Allium; species Allium cepa. Next base: position 724,873,444 of record CM060929.1, on the reverse strand, counting down.
ACAGAATCAACCATTGAAGTTCAGAGGTGGATTGATGCTTGTAGAAGGATTTTTGGTGATTTGGGAATTGAGGATGCAACAAAAAGGAAGCTTGCATCAAGACAGCTTCAAGGAAGAGCTTCTGATTGGTGGAACTCTATCACCATTGATACTCCGGAGGAAGAGATCACTTGGGTGCAGTTCCAAGCTAGGTTTGAGGCAAAGTTCATTTCTATAGCTCAGAAATCTGTATTGTTCAAGAAGTTTGTGGAACTCAAGCAAGGTGGAAGACCAGTTCTTGAGTATGTTTCTGAGTTTGAAGCTTTGTCCAAGTATGCTCGGTCATATATTGAATCTCCCTATCAGAAGAATGAGAAGTTTGTGACAGGCTTGGACACTTATCTTGGGAGACAGTTGGTGGATCATCTGGACGATCCATTTGAGAAGCTTGTGGAAAAAGCTCTCAGGCATGAGAATCTGTTTCCTAAGGAAGGATCTGTTGTTGTTGTGACTAAGGAGGAATCTAAATCACAGCAGGGTGGAAACAAGAAGAGAAAGCAGCAGCAGCAGAAGGGTAAGGATGGCCAGAAGAAGCCGAAGGATGAAGTGACCTGCTACAACTGTCAGCAGAAGGGCCATTGGTCTAGAGATTGTAAGAATCCGAAGGTGCCAGCGAAGTGCCACAACTGTGACAAACCGGGGCATTTCAGGAAGAATTGTCCAGATCCGAGGAAGGATAAACAGATTGTGCAAGCTTATGCTTTGGGGGCTGTGCCATCGTCTTCGAAAACTCCTATGGCGGAAGAGAAAGGAAAGAGTGTAGTGGTTCAAGGTACTCTTTCCATTTGTGGTGTTCCAGTTAGAGTGTTATTTGATACTGGGGCATCGTATTCCTTTGTTTGTAGTGAACTTGTAGGCCGGTTGGGTTTAGAACCGGATATTGTGGATAGACCGTTGGTTGTGACTAATCCAGTTGGGGGTTCGTCTTGTTTGTGTATGATATGCCGTGGTTTGGTTGTATCGAGTCATGATTGCTCTTTTGTTTGTGATTGTTTTGTTCTGAACTTTGCGGGGTTCGGAATTATTTTGGGTATGGACTGGCTTAGGAAGTATGCATCAAGGATTGATTGTAAGGGGCTGGAGGTGACAGTCGAGAATGTGGAGGGGCGAAAGGTTGTGATACGATGTAAGCATGAGGAAGGCGTCTTCATGAGCTTCATGTATTCGCTAGTTGTTCCACGGGATGGACTGTCATCGGTGCCTATTGTGAATGGATTTGAGGATGTCTTTGACGAGGTCAAAGGGTTACCGCCGCATAGAGAGATCGAGTTTTGTATCGATCTAGTTGAAGGAGCCAGACCTGTTGTGATGCCTCTTAGGCGTATGGCGCCTAGGGAACAGCAAGAGTTGAAGGTGCAAGTTGATGACCTTTTAAAGAAAGGATTCATTCGGCGTAGTGTGTCCGAATGGGGTGCACCAGTTGTGTTTGCAACCAAAGCGGATGGATCGTTGAGGTTGTGTGTGGATTATCGTGAGCTGAATAAAGTGACTAAGAAGAACAAGTATCCATTGCCGAGAATAGATGACTTGTTTGATCAGCTTCACGAAGCTACGGTGTTTTCTCAGATGGATTTGGCAACGAGATTTCACCAGTTAAGAGTGGCAAAGGATGGTGTGCCGAAGACTGCTTTTAGGACACCATCTGGTTTCTATGAGTGGTTGGTAATACCATTTGGATCGACCAATGCACCAGCATATTTTGTGGATCTTATGAATAGAGTGTTCAGGGATCAGTTGAACAAGTTCGTACTTGTGTTCGTGGATGATATTCTGATTTATTCCAGAACTGAAGAAGAGCACAAGACGCACTTGCGGATTGTTTTGGAAATCTTGCGGAAACAACAGCTGAGGGCTAAGTTTTCGAAGTGTCACTTCTGGAAGAGTGAAGTGAGGTTCTTAGGTCATGTTATCTCTAGAAATGGAATAGCGGTTGATCCCGCCAAGGTGGCAGCGATCCAGGATTGGGTTAGACCTAAGAATGCATCTGATGTGAGAAGTTTTCTTAGATTAGTAGGATATTATCGTCGGTTTATCAAAGACTTTTCCAAGATAGCTGCACCATTAACAGGATTGACTAAAAAGAATCAAGTGTTCAGATGGGATGCTAAGTGTGAACAAGCTTTCGAAATCCTGAAAGAGCGACTAACAAGTGCTCCCGTTTTGATAATTCCAAGTGGAAATGATGAGATGGTGGTTTACACCGATGCATGTGGTACTGGACTTGGAGCCGTGCTAATGCAGAAGGATAAAGTTGTTGCGTATGCAAGTCGACAACTGAAGTCGCATGAAAGGAATTATCGGACTCATGATTTGGAGTTGGTGGCGATTGTATTTGCTCTGAAGATGTGGAGACATTATCTATTGGGAGTTTGGTTTGAGTTGTTTACAGATTATAAGTCGTTGAAGTATCTCTTCTCCCAAAAAGATTTGAATCTTCGGCAGCAACGATGGCTAGAGTTTTTAGCATCATATGATTTTGGTATAGCCTATACTCCAGATAAAGGTAACGCAGTGGCAGATGCGTTAAGTCGAAGACATGCAGGATTGGGAGCCATGTTTTCAGAATGAAAGAGTCTCGAGTATTTAGCTGGATTTGACTTCAGGCCTAGATGTGAATTGGAACCTGAGATGTTGGCAAACTTATCAATAAGACCTACTCTTGTGGAAAGAATTGGCGAGAGCCAAAAGCAAGACGATAAGCTTGTTAAGATTATCCGTGATTTAGAATCTGGATTGGACCCAGAGAAGGATAAAGGATTCGAGGTCGATCGAGAGGGTTGGTTTCGAAAACAAGGACGACTGGTTGTTCCCGATATAGATGAATTGAGGAATGAAGTTCTGAAGGAGAGTCATCATTCGAAGTTGACAATTCATCCAGGTGGAAATAAGATGTATCGGGATATGAAGAGAACCTATTACTGGGAAGGTATGAAGAAGGATGTTGGAAATTTTATTTCCAAATGTATGAACTGCCAGTTGGTAAAAGTCGAGCAAAAGAAGCCCAGTGGATTGCTTCAGCCATTAGAAATTCCTACATGGAAGTGGGAGAAAATATCGATGGATTTTATCGATGGACTACCTAGAACAAGAGCGGGAAATGAAGGAATTTGGGTCATAGTAGATCGTTTAACTAAGAGTGCAAGATTCATTCCTGTTCGATCAACTAGGACTGCATCGAAATTGGCTGAGCTGTATGTTAAGTGGATAGTTCGATTCCATGGTATTCCGAAGAGTATGGTGAGCGATCGAGACCCATTGTTCACTAGTGGATTTTGGAAGAGCTTCAAAGAAGTTTTGGGGACCGAGTTGTGTTTGAGCGCAGCTTATCACCCCCAAACAGATGGTCAAACCGAGAGAGTCAACAGAGTTTTGGAAGATCTCCTTAGAGCATGTGTTTTAGATTTCGGAGGATCATGGGAAGATCATCTTCATTTGGTGGAATTTGCATATAATAACAGTTACCAGTCAAGTATTGGTATGGCACCGTATGAAGCATTGTATGGAAGACCGTGTAACTCTCCGACATGTTGGTTGGAAACTGGAGAAAAGCTGATACTTGGGCCCGAAATGATTCGACAGACTTCGGATTGCATAGAGATCATTCGGCGACGAATGAAGGCAGCCCAAGACCGTCAGAAAAGTTATGCCGATAAGCGTCGTAAGGATTTGGAATTCGACGTAGGCGATATGGTTTTCGTGAAGGTTTCTCCACTGAAGAATGTTATTCGATTCGGGAAGACAGGAAAGTTGACTCCGAGATTTGTTGGACCATTCCCGATCATCGAGCGAATTGGAAAGGTCGCCTATAAATTGGAGTTACCGGAAAAGATGTCGAGTGTGCACAATGTTTTTCATATATCGTATCTACGGAAGTGTGTGCACGACTCGAATACAGTGGTTTCTGTTGATAGCTGTGAAGACTTTGAGATTGATCACGTTATTAGAAGAACTCGTAAGCCGCTTCGTGTTGTGGAAACTGACACGAAACAGCTTACGAGGAAGACGATTACGTTGCTCAAGTTACAATGGATTAATGATGTCAACGACTATACATGGGAGGAGGAAGAGAGGATGAAAGCCGCTCATCCTGAACTCTTCGAGGTATGGCCCTAAGGTGTCGTGGCATCTCATGAATTTGTAACTTGTTCTAGTCTTAGAATTCTGCATGCTAGGCTAGTAATTGGATGCATGGTTTTTTGGTTGCTATGGATGGTAGGCATGCAGAATAGTTTTGATTGTTCTTATTTGTTTGGAATTTCGGGGGCGAAATTCCTAAGGAGGAGAGAATGTAATGACCTGTATTTTACGTCTCGATAAATCGTAGAATAGTTGCCACTAGGTCGTTAGTATTGGTTATGTCGTCTAGAGTTTAAGTCGTCCAGAGTAGATTGGAGCGACTTAGAGAAGTGTGGCCGAGTTAAGGAGGTAGCCGACTTAGTAGTTGGACCGACCTATAGAATCGACCGACCTAGGGAAGTTAACGGTTTAAGGGAACTAGCGGCTTAGTAGTGTTAGGTCGGCACCTAGTTAGGTCGTATGAGTTTTAGGTCGGCCATAAGGTTAGATAGTTAAGTCGTTAGGTCGGCTATATGGTTAGGTAGTTAGGTCGGCTATGTAGTTGAGTCAGTAGGTCGTGTGGTGTCTTGAGTCGTAGGTCGTTAGGTCGGCAAGGGTTAGGTCGTGGACTACTTAAGGGGACGGCCGACTTAAGGTATTTCCAACCTATAAATAGAAGTGCCTATCTTCATTTTTGGGATCCGGATTTTGAAGCGACGAAGTGCTGCCATTTTGAGAGTTCGACTACAACACTTCTTCACTTCTTCTCCCCACTCTAATCTTGTGCTTCCAACCATCTAGATTGAAGATCAAATCGAAGATCCAAGAGCTTATGTTGAAGGTCTACATCCAACGAAGAGAGATTTCACCGTTTGAAGGGAAATCTTGTCGGATGAGGCTAGATCCTTTGCTGTCCAGATCTGAAGTTAGTTGCTTTTGAAGTGTTTAGGTGATTCGGTGAGTGGTACTTATCTCTCACACGGACCCAAAGGAGTATATTGGATCGGTGGCTTATTTCTGTGTTAAAGATAGTGATTTCATGCATTTTCCTTAAGTCTGCATGTAGATCCATCGTTCATGAAGTTTTGATATCCATCTTACTACACGTTAACTTATGCAAGTTCATTCATCAAGTTGTAGAGATATTGCTTATAATTCATGCTTTTTAGATTTGGACTCTTTATTTGCGAAATTTCCATTTTAGTTATAATTGCTTTTAGATCTTGTTTGAATGCTTGATTGCTTGGATTAATGATTGATTTGACTGATTGTTATGAGTTAGTTGATTGATGATTTGATTTGGGCAAGCTGGTCGAAGATGATTCAAAAGCTATGTGGAAAGGCTCTTGAATAAGGAAAGCTGCTTGTGGCATATAAAGCGGATGATAAAGCTCATATGGATAGATTTGATGATGATGTTGAGATGTGACTTTGCTATGATGCGATAAAGCAAAGCACGATGTGAGATAGCCTTGGTTTAATCCAGACGGGATCATCCCAAGCATGTTGATAACTCGGTGATATGGTTCGAGTTTGTGGATAATGGTTGGCTCGAGAGGCGCTTGAGCTAGTATGAGAATAGTCGTCAAGGAGGATGACTAGAAGGCTGAGATCTCATCGTTATTGAAGGTTCTAGCAGGCTCAAAGCAAGAGTACGCTGGGCAGATTCGATAATCCCAGGCACGAGTTGCGACGACGTGCTAAGTACTCTGGGCAGATTCGATAGTCCTAGGCACGGGCTGCGACGACGTGCGGAGTTCTGTCTAGAACCGGGGTTACCATTAGCCCTTGACGGACGGATGAAAGAATGAGCCAGTCATTCAATTAACGGTGATATCGAAGCAATGATAACTGTGATAGCCAGAGTTATGGATGTTTGGTTGTATCATCATTCGGTCTCAAGAGCAACGTTTTGTGGGTGCTTATCTGATCTTGGTTTAGGCCTTGGGGGTTTGTGCCTGGGAAAACATCGACCTTGACTCGAGTGATAATTGTTTTACTCTAAATGTTTGCTTTGCTATGTTTATTTCTGCTTAGTGGGTTTGGAGGCTATCACTGTAGAAAGAAGTGGAGTGGAATGGTTGGGTTCCTATTCCTTTTTACCCTTTATGCTCTTTTGGTATGTTTGATAGTTGATTTGCCGCTCACTAGGACTTTTGTCTGACTCAAGGTTTTATGTTCAACTCTTATTACCTTGGGCTGTTCATCCGTTTTGGGATGGGCAGACTAGGTAGCAGGTGACAGGTGCTGTTCTTAGTGACTAACGCTGTTGATGACGAAGACGAGCTGGAGGCTTTTGCATATTGTTTTCTTACTATATGTATTGGGTGTACCGCTGTTTGTATGATTCTCTGAGTGTTATGTAGTGAGGCTTGATGTATTGACTATTCAGATTGTTGTACCAAACTATTATGAGTTTATTTTATGAGATTCTGTTCTATGGAGCTTCACTATGTATACTTTTCTATTGTATTTTGTCCATGCGCTGTGAGTCATACGATAGAGTTTACTGTTTTACCTTAACCCTTACTATCGTTCATGGCTGCCTGGCACACCCTTCAGCGCACTACTTTCTTGTTTAGTGCGGGAGTCATGGGCGGTCGTCATAGTGGCCAAAATGGCTATTTTTCCCATTAATTAAATAAATTAATATTTACTGAATTAAATCACTAATCCAATCCAATTACAAAATTTAAAAATTTATAAAATTTCTCTCCTTTGATTTCTTAAACAATTTTAATAACTAACAACAAATTCTATGTTAATTCAATCATTAATTATTTCGCCAATTACCATATTAAATTTTAGTTATTCGCAATAAATCAAATTATAATTTTTTCATTCCAATAAATAAAATAAATCCTTACTTTTTTCCATCCTTATTAATTCCACAACTTGTTCAATTTGAAAATCATTATCATATTTTCCAAATGTTACCTTAATTTAACATTTATGTAACATATTATTAGATTCGTTGCAAGATTTCAATTTCAATCCCCATTTCTTAATATACTCAAATTCTAGACATTTTATTTCCTTACCCATAAGTGTAACATTTTTCCTATAAACATTTATTGCCAATTCCATCCAAATTTAACAAGTAACCTTTAACAACGTTTTCAATCCATAGGTTATACTTAAGTTTACGTTGTATTCTACAATTTATCATATTATGAAGAAAATTCACGTTATTCCCCACTATTACCTTAATTCATATTAACTTAACATTAAATTTACTCTTCATTCTATCATTAACCTATTAGTATTAAATAGATGAAATTAACATTGGTTTTACACTCCATTACGTAGATATCCTCGAATTTTATCTAAGTTTATATTTACATAATATTCCAACTTTAAATTTCATCCATTTTTTTTTCTTCTTCCTTTTTATTTTAATTAAATCCAATTTCCCTAAAGTTACATTCAAACAAGTAAATTTTGATTTCCAATCAATCATTATACTATAACATTCTTAAAATTTGTTTTCATTACACTAATAAATTCTACCTTAATAAGTTTACGCTTCTATTGCTTTACTTTCACACTTCCGTTAACATATAAACTAGTTCTAAAGTAACATTTATTGTTGACCCCGACATTTTAATTACTCATATTTAGATGAACGTTATTTCAAATAAGTTCGTTGACTCATTTAAATTAGGTAGTTTATAGTAGTTGTTATCCCACCCTTAAAATTATTTCCTACTAACGTGCTACCAAAACTCCTTTAATCAAAATTTGAATTCCAACCCTTATTTAACATACTAAGTAAGGTAAATAACATATATAGATTGCTACCAATTTTCCTTTTCTTGCATCTATGTGTTTATTACTTGACACACCAGTAAATATTACATATACACAAATTTAAACCAAATCGTCATTATCACGGTATTATCTCACAAATAAATCAAATACTTGCATTAACTAAATTCTTTAAATTTATTCCCATTTATGGTTAATCAATGTTATATTACATTAATAAATTTAATATATTCCTTTATTCGATAAATAACCTAGAATGCATTTACATTTATTCATTTCGTTCATTTCATTTCGTTCATTTTATGGGTATTGCATTCAAATTAAATTCATTAACTAATACCAACGTTATTATCATTAATTACAATTGGATTTCCAATTTTTATTCAATACCTTGAATGAATAACATATATATTAACCAAATCCTTACATTTGTTTTTCTTCGTATTTAAAATCAAATCATAACATTTAAATGATTTAATTGAATTGGAATTTCATCCAAGTCATAAATTATTAACATGCACAAATATGATTCCTTAATTTATTCCAATTACCGTTTAAAATCTTTTATTGCATTAAATCAAATTAATACTTTCATAAATTTCTCATATTAAATTTTATATCCAGGTAAGAATCTTTTTCCTACTTAATTCATTTGGATTTTATTTAAATTCCTATAAACAGGTTTTTAAGTCGACATGTACATAATTTATTTTAGCCTTCATTTTAATATTTATTTACCCCTTTTATAATTTCTACTAAAATAAATTACAAAATTCCTATTAAATAAACAAATTAAATGGTCGAAATTTACGGGTCGTTACAATATACATATTAATAAACAATGTTACCTATATGATTAAATAATGTTACAGATATTTATAAACACAATTTATAAATTTACCAATTCGTTTTTATGTTGCTGAAAAGATTTCGAGCCACCACGATGTGCAGCAGGATTCTTATTCCTGTTTTCGCGATTCCGCACTGATATTTCCTTTACATTTAAACACAAGGTTAACTATATTAATGCAACTAAAATACGAAATCTTAAAAATTTTAAATTACAATTCGAAAGTGGATAGCTTACTTTGAATTCAGGAGTATCCTAAAGCCTAAGAAGCTCACTATATACGTCAGCGCACATCCAACTTGGCTTTTTTCCCGCACTCTTTGCTTTAGTTATCGTGTTTCTATAATTTTTTCTCATTCTTTGATTCCAATGATTTCTAAACACATCCAGATCCTGGGGCTCAACACGTACGACATCCTGCATATTGAAATTAACTTGAATTATAAACATTCTATTGACATTCAAATCAAATAAAAATATATACTTAATTACCATCAAATCTGCCCATATTGCATTCTTTACAGGCGCTAGGATGTCGTCCCACCGTGGCCAATAGCCGGACATCCTACTCATAAACGCCTGTCTCGACGTTTGTAAAATGAAATCTGAAGGCTCCACCTCAAAGCCCCTGTATAAATTTTGATGTACATATTTAATATATTTTAAATAACATACTTGAAATATATTTGATATTTACCCTGCCCTCTTCGGAACAAACTCAGCAACGGGGCGTCAATCCGACGCACTGCCACTGGCACCTGCGTCGGGAGAAGTAGAAGGCTCAGACCTACTGCCATGTCTCTTATAAGACATATTTGCCACAAACATATCATATCAGAACGTATCATATCATATCAGAACATATCATATCATATCAGAACATATCATATCATCGCATAAAACATTCCACTTGATTCAGACTTAAATATTACATATGTCATAAAAATACATTATACAACATGCAATTCAAATATTTACATATCTCATATTCAGGCTCTAAATATTACATATGTCATAAAAATACATTATACAACATGCAATTCAAATATTTACATATGTCATATTCAAGCTCTAAATATTACATATGTCATAAAAATACATTATACAACATGCAATTCAAATATTTAAAATTATCAGTCTTCGTCATTCTCTGATTCAGACTCGGTCTCGTACTCTATATCGTTTTATTCAACACTTTCAAATGCATCTACCAAAACATTTGATTCATCATTCAACAACTCTACATCAATGTCATCGGTTATTATTACTTCAGTATTTGGTGTTGCATTTAAATCCATTGTCGAAGAATATTGGATACCTCTTGACAATTCCTTTGGCCCGATCGCAAGGTGTCGTAATCCTTCGTCAACGACACAGTTTATTGGATCATAAACGTAATTTGAAAACCATTTAGCAAATTCTTTACTGAGATCGCCAGATGGATGCAGTGATTCGTATATACTGCAAATATGTAATATGTTTTATATAATTAATATGTAAGTATAATTGAATTATATATGAATTTATAATTACTTGACAAATGATGCAACTTCTAGATAATTTAGAAGATCATATGTGTATGCTACATGGTGATCTCTATCGTCTAACCATATTTCCACACATTTTCCAGCATGTCGGCCATGTTGTCTAAAAATAGATAACATTGCTTGAGAAGAATCATGTTCAACGACTTCTTCATTACGAGGAACACTTACAAACGATAAGTCCACATGATCACTAAAATAATGAGAGAAAAAGAATGAAGCTTCTTCTTCAAGATATGATTTGCAAATCAAACCTTCAACTCGTGATTTTTGCCTAATTTTTTTCTTCAAATGATTCAAGTACCTATTACAAATTTATTTTAAATTTAGGTATATAAAACTGAATTTTAAACTAACATAAATATTGCCGATATTCAATATTACCTCTAAAATGGATACATCCAACCATATTGAACAGGACCTCTAAGAAGTGCTTCGGATGGACGATGAATAGGTAGATGCTCCATTACATTAAAGAAACCTGGAAGAAATATTTTTTCCAGCTTGCAGAGCAGTATAGGAATTTCTACTTCAAGTCTACGTATATGGTCGACTTTTAACGTCGTCGAACAAAGTTGTTTATAAAACAAATTTAATTCTGTTATAACGCTCCATACGTTTATGGGCAATAGTTCCTTGAGAATCACGGGTAATAGATATTCCATCGTGATATGGAAATCATGACTTTTCATCCCACTCAATTTATTATTTTTAAATTCAACACATCTACGAAGATTAAAAGAAATCCCACCAGGATATCTTAGTGATTTCACCCACTTTAGCATGAGTTTTACTTGCTTATTGTCTAACTCATAGCATGCTTTGGGTTTTTATTGTCATTGGGTTTCATATGAAGTTCTGGACGTTTACAAAAGTTTGCTATATCAAGTCTTGAATTCAAATCGTCCTTTGTTTTCCCCTTTACATTCATAACTGTATTAAACACATTACCAAACACGTTTTTTTCATTGTGCATCACGTCAATATTATGTCAAAGTTGGAGATCTTTCCAGTAGGGTAACTCCCAAAATATACTTTGTTTGCACCAATTATGAATGTCTGATTTACCTGGAATTTCAGTCTGCACTCCAGTTTCATGTATCTTCGGATACTCCTTTACAATTTCATATACTTCTTCACTTGACCAAATCTTTGGTGGTTGCATACTCTCTTCTTTGTTAGCTATAAAGTTTTTTCTATCTCTTCTAAAAGGATGATTGAGATGGTGAAAATACCGATGACAATCAAACCAATAAATTTTCTTTCCATACCGTAGCGAAAACGCCCGTGTTTCTACCATGCAATAAGGACAAGCTAGACGACCAGCCGTACTCCAACTTGAAAGCATCCCGTATGCAGGAAAATCACTAATAGTCTACAGCAAAGAAGCGAACATACAAAAATTCTTTTTTCTCGAAATGTCGTACGTTTCAGCTCCTTCATTCTATAGAATTTTCAACTCTTCTATCAATAGTTGTAAATAAACATCGATTCCTTGTGTTGGATCATCAGGCCCAAGGACGACAGTAGTGAGAAACATATATGGAGTTTTCATACACATCCATGGAGGTAAACTATAAGGAGTTACGATGATAGGCCATGATGAATATATACTACCAAACTGAGAGAATAATGCAAATCCATCCGTACATAAACCGAGTTTGACATTATTGCTTTCGGCAGATGCGGGATAAGTCCTATCGAAATGTTTCCGTGCTTCTCTGTCATATGGATGTATCAAAGTTCCATCTTCCGGTGTTCTCACACTGTGCCATTGCATATGGCACGCCATAGCAGAAGATGCATATAACCTTTGAAGTCTGGGAGTGATGGGTAAATAATGCATCCTCTTGTATGGAACTTCTTTTCCTTTTTTCCTTAGTTTGTATCTTTCTTCGTTACATATTCTGCATTTTCTAAGCTCAACGTCATCTTTCCAATACAACATGCAACCTTTTACACATGTATCTATCTTATGGTACGGTAGACCGAAAGCGGACATAAGTTTTTTCACTTTATAATGACTATCGCACATCAGATTATTGGGTGGAGTGTGTCGTTTTGCTGCTTGTACAACTGCTGTAAATCCAGCTTCTGTAAGGTTGAATTTTGATTTCATAGTAATATATTCGGCAGTTACTAATAATTCGGTTCCACTTTTACATCCATCCCACAACGGCATTTTAGTAGAGTCCAATAGATTATATATTTTTTTAGCTCCCACAGTCGGTTCTTCTTCGACATTTACATCTTCATCGTCATCTTGATCAAACATTAGAAACATTGATCGTGCTACATCTTCCACCATATTTACTATTGGATTCGTCATAACATTATTGTCATCTAACGCTACAGTATTAGGTGTGGATGCAAGAAGTTCTCCATGACGATCCCACAAGTAATAATTCGGCACAAAACCATTTTTATACAAATGTACTTCAACTATATCTGCTTTCCAATGCTTTAAATGTTTGCACTTACTACACGGGCAACGAAGTTCTTCGTTATTATGATGATTAGATTTAGCGAATCTAATAAATTCGTTTACACCATTACAGAAATGTTTCTTTATCGAACCTTTCTTACCAGTTCTGACTTCAAACATCCAATTACGGTCGAGAAAATAATCGAATATTTTTCCTGATTTGAAAATATATGTTAGAAACACAATAAAGTTTATCGTTTATTAATCCAAATAAACAGTTCGATTTTTTGCTTTTTGCTTTATTATTTAACTTTGATGGTCGACCATCCTACTTCCCATTACAAATAAAATAAAGTAATTACATTTCATAAACCATATCATTTTAACAGTTCACAAAATTTATACAGCACTTCCCCTTTGTTCCCTGTATCGTACACAAATACGTGTACACAGAGAACGAAATGGAAGTGCTATCGAAATTTTGTGAACCGTTTAAAATGATATGATTTACAAAATGTAATTATACTTTATTGTATTCGTAACTTGTTCAATACAGGGACAAATCCGAAAAATATTGTATCCGATGAATATAGTTGTCCGTTCTGTGAAAAACCGAAAAGCTATATAATGATCATATACAACACTTGTCAGATGGGGCCAAAAATTCTCTAAGGGGTTTAAAAAATAAAACTTTTATAATTAACAATATTCATTCAACTATTTAAATATTTATTAACTAAATTTTAAATTTTACAACGTAATTTAACTTTCGTTTAGCTATTTTAATTTTTAATTTGCCGATTATGTAAACTAAAATAAGTTGTTCACATATATAATTAGTAAAAATAGATTTTTTTAATACCAAATCAACTAATACCTTTTATTATCAACTAATATACACCATTAACATCAATCCATATGCAATAATCAATAATTATAAATTGATAATCAACTCTTTTCCCTAATTTCCCTAATTTCAAGCCGACAATGTCAAAATTATATTTCCAAACCAATCTAAAATAGTAATATCATCGAATAATACCAACCAATCATCAATTTCTAATATAAAATCAACTAATTTCAAAATTTAGGATCTAAATCATACCTCAAATAAAACTGAAATCAGGAAGAAAGGAGATACCAGAGAGCTTTGGAGAGCATCAGGGGCTAGATGTTGACTGGAGACGACGGTGACGGCAGGCGGCTGCGGCGGGTGACGAGGAGGACGGTTTCGGAAGGGAAAATGGGAGGGAAGAAAATGAGAAAAATGCTCACAGGTTGTTGCTCTGTAATGCGACATTGCGTTGGCTAGAATCGGCCGCTTTTTTTTGCCGATTCTCACTGACGCAAGGCCTGGACACTATACAGGCCGATTCTAGTAGTGTGAAGTTGAACTTAGTTTCATAAATATAATTATATTTATTTATTTTTAAGGTCAGGTGTTGAAAGAAGAGGCAGATTTAGTTTTGTAATATTACATACTCTAGTCATATCGACATAGATTTATATAAGGTCATACATGACACACATTTTCTTTAAATAGCCTTGTCTTTGCACTTTTAGATAGGCTAAAACATGAGCTAAAGTGTATAGGCATTTATTATTATTATTATTTGATTTGAATATTACAATAGCCAAAGTTTTTTTTTACTTCTTGCCCGAACATATTTTACCAAATAAGTGTATATATTAGTTTTGAAGTTTGCATGCTTTGTTATGAGGGTTAGGTTTTGAAACTCTATGCATAATAATATATGTGTAAATATTTTGGCATAGTGCATGTTTTAAATAACAACCTACGTTTTAAATAGCAACCTGACATTTTTATGCATAAAGGACATGGGAAGTCCAAGTTGTCCATGATTTTGTGTGTATATATTAACCACCTGACATATTGCTTTTGAAATAGTAGACTTGATTTTTTAACCTGTATATATGTTAGAACTTGAGCTAGAGTGTTTATTATTATAGAATGATTTGACAACTATACTAATATAACTTCTTGTCAAACTTGATCTGTGCATATTTTACCATGTACCAGTATGCATGTTTCGAAATTTTTAACCACATTCTTTCATTTTAACTTTACTTTCTAATTATTTAAAACAAATAGTTTATGATAGAAAGATTAGTAAAATCATTGACTCCAAGTTTGTTTCTAGTCAATCTAATTTTCTTGTATATATGATTTTTAGTGAGAAAATAAGAGTGTGTGTGTTTAATGTAATGTTGTAGAAATGAATATAGATTTCAAAATATGGGTTTTTTGTATGATTTGAAAATATAAAGCTAAGTTATGTGTGAAAAAAATTGTTGAATACCAAAACTTAGTTTAGAAATGAGTTTTTAGTTTTTTACAAATAAATGAACACTTAAATAAGTTCTTTTGAAATAAATGAGATTTATGGAAATTTAATAATTGTTTTAAACAATAAACACAAAATGAGAAAATGTTTTGAGAAACTTAGTTCTATAATCCAAGTAGTACTAATAATCGACTTAGTGTCATCGATTAGTTTAAATACTTTCGAATCACGCTTCGTCTAATATACCACAACCCATTGAATTGAATGATTAAGTCGAATTTACTAACCATTATTGAATACCTGAATTTCACCGGATAGTATGAGATACCTTGGTTAAATTATGTGATCACTATAGGGAAGTAATTAACATTTTAGAGTGGTTTTCTCTTTGGGTGTGCGACAAGTGGTTGTGAGATCCGGAAGAGAATATAATTCAGGTTTTCTGGTGGTATCTGTAATAAGTGATATTTACTAGCTTTTAGTACATACTTGGATTTCACTATATGGTATGGAACGTATTGGTTAAATTCTGGTGATTATGGAGATGATATTATTTGGCACTTTAGAGTTTACTCTCTTTTGGTGTGCGAAAGTGGCTGCTTGATCCTTAAGAAGTTTATTCCTTAATTTCTTTTCGAGTATAATAAAATAATAATAGTAAATAAATATAGAATTATCGAGTCTTCGTTTCTACGATCACCTTGATCGGTATGGACTATCCTTGAGATCATTCTGTGATTCCGTGTTCCGGGTATGAGTACGATCCTTGATATCAGATCAGTTCGAGCGATACCAATTTGTTTGTTTGTTTTCCATGGGTTCTGAGTACAATCATTGCAATTTTTATGGACGACCATTACGTTCTGTTTGGATTAAGATATCTTGGATTTCGAAAATTGTATTCTATAACTATTCCGTGTTCTTGAAATAAATACGTATATTCTTATGTCTTATGTTCGTGAAATATATATATTCTTATGTCTTGCGTTAGTAAAATAAATATACATTATTGTACCTTGTGATGGATGCGAAGTTAAGTAAATTTTGTTATTCTGTGTTTAGTGACTAGTTCGTGTCTATAACTTAAATTTATAACCCTGTTCTGAGTTAAATAAATTTTCCGATTCATTATATTATGGACATCTGTACTTACTTATATGTTGTTTATTCTTGGGTGCTATTTTATTCTCACCCTATTGGATATTTAGAGATAGTCCGACTCGGGTGTTATTTTGCTCGGGTCAGGCCGAGACTTTACAGGTTACAGGACAAGTTGACCTATAGATAAATGGGCTAGCAGAGGTTGGACCTTTGATATTTAGTTATATCATTTAGGAATTTGTGAAATTGAGATGTATAATTAAAATTTGAAAACCATAACTTTTATATTAATTTAGTTTGATATTTTATTTTGTAAACCCAAAATTTGTATGTGTGTAAGTTGAGATTTATTCCGCTGTGACCTATGACTGTTATTTATATGATATATTGTTTTGATTCTGTGAATTGGAGTGTCTAATACTTTGTATTAATACTATACACGTCAAATTTAGTTCGAATATTAAGTAAAAAGGTATAAATTACATGTTAGTGTTAGTTTAAAGATATACGCATTTGATCGCCCTTAACAAGTCGTATTCTCTGGATTAGTAAAAGACATTATTTACAATGTTATTTGCTAATTTGGGTATAGCAGTTAGGTTGTTACACCTTAGACCCCGACTTATCCCTCTTTAATAACTCGGTCCAAATCCAAAGCTCCATTTCTAAGTTCTAGAGATAACTTGTCATCACATTTTATATTTAGCCGATTTCCTTCACCTTGCTATGGAATATCTCATCTAGCCATACTTTAACCTTCCATGACAACCACTGACCTGTAGAAGTCGCCCCTTAACTCAATGACGAGTTAAGCTCTTAAATCAATGCTGATTTTACCACTTCAACTCTAAATGAAGTGCGACTTATCCCATAGCTACCCACTATGATGATCCACATTTTTGACCCCTGAGAACGACACTTAACACAACCTTGGTGTTCATATGCTATTGCCCAAGAATCTGAAGCATGGATTGTCATAGAGTGAAATAAAGGACAAAACAGGACATAATAGAAAATATCGCAATGGAACAGTTACATATAATACAAAATAATATAGTATAAAAGATTACGCCTTAAATAGAGTTATCAGAGTTACACAAAAGTACTTAAACTATCAAACTATGTGGTTGGTTATACATTCCGCCTTCACAAGTTGATACAAAATACATATACATAATAGACTTAATAGTGGAAATACATAACTAGATAGATAAAGGAGCCTCTTGCTCATCCATCCTCTTTAAAGATCCCAAATAAAAACCTGTTACTCTCGGACAACTCAAATATAATTGAGTACCCGAGAGTTTAGAAAAAATAAACAACTCGGGTCAGGTAATAAGTGTAGTATGAGTAAATCTCTAAACAAAAAGGGTGGAAATAAACACAATATTTGAGACTATGCGCCATCTATGGAACGAGTTTCCCCTCACAATAACAACATCTTACCATAACAGTGAATACAAATAATTGAAAATAGTAGAGTGCTCATGACACTTCTCGATGTAATTAAGAAAGAAAGAAATTTAAAATTTTGGAATCAAAGGTAAGAAGGGAAATTTTCGAACAAATGAATAGGAGGGTGCATCCACTTACCAAAAGTATATCTCTAGAATATACTTGAGAACTACGATGGCTTTTGAAAACCTCCAAGCTGGACCTACCCAACCTTTACCGAGAATCCGAGTATTTCACATCTTATTGCGCGTGTAACCGAAACTAAGCTAGAGTAGATGTTAAAATACCTAATGGGAGCGACCCCACATAGCTTGGCTCTTACTTGCACTTTGGTTTTAGTCATTTCCATCAACGGATAATAAAGCTCAAATGAGAAACAAATCATCTTAGATTGAAGAAACACAATGAAGAAAGCTGAATTGATAGTTAATAAATCAATTATTAAGGATAATTAAAAATGATCGTATATGGAAATTTAATTTCATAATTTTACCACTATTTTTCAATTTTAAACTTATGTTATCCCTCGGTTGAAAATGCAATTGCATATTAAGGTAGTGTTACCTCTAGGCATTACCTTGACGACATTTTTAACTTTTGAGATAGAAATGAGTTACTACCACGACATTTAGTGTTAAAAGTATGACTTAATCCTTTTCATATAAGTGATTTCGGATTATAGAACTACTTTTCCATAATCGAATCAAACTTTTATGCTTTTAAAACCAAATTTGTGCTGGGGTTTCACAAATATTAACTTTAAACAACACTATCAAAATGGTTAATTAACATTAAAACATGATTAATTTGTTTCAATATCGTTATTTAAAATGATTAATCAACTTTAATCGATGATTAATTACTTCAATCATCTTTGTTCAAAATAACAAATTAACTTTATCATGAATTAAATACTTTAAAACATCATTGTTTAAAATGATTAATTAATTTTAATCATTATTATTAAAGCGATTAACTTCAAAATATCATTATTAAAATTACTATTTAACCCTTAAACATTGTTGTTAAAATGATTAATTAATCTTAAACATCGTTATTAAAATAATTAATTAATTTTAAAACATTATTATTAAACCGATTAATTAATCTTAAAATATCATTAACAAAATGATTAACTTTAATACATCATTAATTAAATAGTTAGTTAGCCTCAAACATCATTAGTTTAAAGGATTGATTAATTTAACATCATTAATAAAATGATTAAGTAATCTTAATCACAATATTATTTAAATAATTAATTAACGTTAATCATCGTTATTTAAAATGAATAATTAATTTTGAAATACTATTATTAAAATAATTAATTAATCACATCTTTATTTGAATAATTAATTATCTTTGCAAAACCCATGCATAAGATTTAACAAAAAATTTCAAAAGGAATAACAATTTTTAAAGTGTCGATATAACTGTAGTTACAATACCAATATTTCCATAAATATTTTCATGAGTCATTTTCCATCCAAACATATCTAAACATCATTATTAAGTTTATAAATTATTTCTACAATACATTTAAGTATAGAAATTTAATTTCGTAAAAAGTTGAATTTTCACCGAACTGCATCGTAGCGACTATCAATATGGATACCAAACTTGAAATCATTTTCCTAAGTTTACTTTATAAACTTATCACTTTTGGAAGCTTGCTTACTTTTCCAAGACATAAATTAATTATTTGTAAAAGTAAAACTAAGTTTAGAACTTGAAGATGATTTTTATTTGAAAATAATTCAACATAACTTTCCACAAGTAATCCAAGTCACTAATACCATGTAAAGGTGCCAACTTTTCCTAGCATATAATCATATTTATGTCCATAGTATACACAACATATAACAAACTACAAACACAAGTAAAGATTTCAACTTTACATTGTCGTCACATAAAGTTTCTAACTTGCAAGCTTTTACTAACACTTAACTTTTATTTTCAAGTTTATACTACATCGCCAAACACATATATACACAAACTAAACAACATCAAATACAACCAATCAACCAAGGTATTAAACAACAAAATAGACAACATATCAATGTTGAAACTTTCCCCCAAGAAAGAAATTTACTCACCAAAATCTACCAAATTCTTTTCAAATTTGAAATAGGGCCTAGAATTTTGTAATACTTTTTGGAAAAATTCAATTTTTGGACCTAAGCAACACAAATAGGCTTAGCCATGGACAAAATGGGCTTGGCCATGTGCCTTGGGCTCAACCTAGTGAGTTTAGGCTCGGCTAGAAGGAGAAAATGGGTTGTGGGGGTTGATATTTGAAGGAGGAGAGGTTTAGAAGTGAAAAGGAGGTAATTTTAAGTGTTTTTAAGAATTAAAAGTAAGAAATAAATGATTTTTAGAACTTTGAAAATATTATGGAAGCCAATAATTTTTTTTCGAAAGCTTAAAGAACACGATAAAATTTTGAAAAAAATGAAATGGAAGAAGAGAAAGAGATGGAATTTGTTTTTATAAAATGAATGAAGTGAAATTACCATTTTGCCCCCTTAGTACACTACCCACTAAAATAATACCAATAACCACACCATCTTCTCCAAGCCTATTCTACACATTAGCTAAGGGCGAAACCCTTTTATCCATCATGTAATGCCTTAAGTGTACTTATGTGTCATATGAAAGTGACATTTCATATCTTTCTTTTTATTTAAATTTAAACTTTGAAAAATGTCACATCTTACT
The DNA here is from genome assembly GCA_030765085.1 of Allium cepa. Classification (NCBI taxonomy): domain Eukaryota; kingdom Viridiplantae; phylum Streptophyta; class Magnoliopsida; order Asparagales; family Amaryllidaceae; genus Allium; species Allium cepa. The sequence continues at coordinate 724,853,182 of CM060929.1, read as the reverse complement.
TCTTACTTAAGTAAACGCATATTTTATCTTTATTAATTTACTAATCCATGCTTATATTATTTGTAAATGTGTGTATGTGTTAACTAAGTGTTCACAACATTTTATACAATTTTTAGATGGTGAAAATTGAATTTTTGAAAAAAGCTTTCTGGTCACATTTTCTATTTTCCTTTAAACCAATTACTTTTGTAAGCTCATTTCAAAAGTCATTTCACCATCACTAATTAATATTTTAAAAGGGATATTTTAAATAATAAAATCCATTTATTAATTATTTAAAATATCTTCCAAATCTATATTTAAAGTGATTAAATTTCGGGTTGTTACACCTACTATACCCCAGAGCACGTCCACCGAGTTTCGTCCAATTCCGACCGACTTAGCCTCTGATTTTCTCATTTCTCCGACCTAAGTTTCTATGAAATCACAACACTAGAAAATAACATCAAATAATAATATCCAAACATACAGTAACCAATAGAACATGCATTCCATCAAAATAGACAAACAAATCAATTCCTAAAATAGATTTACATATAGCATGAATATACGAACATGAGTAAGGGTGATTTCTAATAAATCTAGATCATATACATGGTTTAACATGTAATTAAAGTTAGAAAAGATTTATGGCCAAAAATTGATTTAAAACATGGTAAATCCTGTGATTCTACCATATAAGCACGCATAGCATAGTGAGAAGACGTAAATCACGAATCAATTACCAAATTTAATCAATATGATTGTAGATACAAACTGGATAGCAATCGATTGCACTTTAAATCAAGCAAATCGATGATCTCATCTTCTTGTTGACGATCTAATCATTAATCAACAACCTAGTTGGATTAAGTGAGAAATTTGGATGAATTAGGATGGATTTAGGACTTTAGACCCGATTTAGAATGAGAGGGAAAGTTTTCATTTGATTTCTACAACCCTTATTTATAGTGATTCCTTAATTAGACTAATGGGCCAAAATGGGCTTCACTAATTACATACTAATTCTACCTAGTAGTTTTTAAAACTTAAAATAGGTATAACACCCTAATCGTAAATTCATTTTTCTATTATGACCACTCTATGAAATGAGAAACTATCATACTGAAGCAATGGAATTGATTTGTGGCCCTAATTCAACTCCTATCAAATTTATAGTCTAAACAGCGTTTTCAGGGTCAAAATGGTCACATAGATTTTCAAAAAAAACCATAGGTTTGTAAAATATCCCTAAGAGTCATATTTCAAAATTATAGAATCATATGATCTCATACGAATAGAATAAAAATATCTTACGATCCTCCGACACGTAAATATAGATCGTTACATAAGGCGTTTGTGCCTACTTTTGGCATAAAAAACTTAGAATTAGAAAATGTAACATGCCTTTACTACAACCGTTCCTCAACCAAATCTATTCTAATAAACACTCTCAATGTCTTTGAAGTTAATAGAACCACCAATGACCTTAATTGTAACTATTGTTGGAACAATTTTAGGTTCAATGGGCTAAAGAATATAGAATTATAATTAATACTATCTTCAATATTACTTATTGGTATATTTGGTTTGAAAGGAATCAAAGAATTTTTAACAATGTCAATAACTCCGCAGATAACCCAATTTTTGCCGTACATTATCACTGCAAATCCCAGTATAAATTGGCAAAAATTGTCTTTATAAATAATTTCTTAAAATGGTAAAAGTCGCATTCACATCTTGAAAAGGAAAAATATTTTTGCTAGTGGAAGAAGTAATATAGCATTAAGCCATTTTAGAGTAGATTCTTTTAACGAAGATATCTATTATCCCGCCTTTTGGCAAGGTCGTGATATCAAGAACTTAACTGGACAACAAAAATAGATCATCCCGAAGATCGATCATATGCAGGTTCACTATGGATATCGATAAATTTCGTCCGAGTCCAGATCAAGCTACATTTGATATGACGAGACAAGCAAAGCTGTGAAAGCCAACATTCCTATTTTCAAGTCAATCCGAATTCGTATGCTCAAGATACGATCGATACAAATCAAGCAATCCTCTTGTTCGCATCCATCAAGCAACCAAAGAAGGTCCTTCTTCGTATCGTTCTGGTTCGAATCCATCAGATGCACTCGTCTTCGTATCGATCAGGATAACTACACTCTTTGTATCCATCGGCTGAAAGGCGTTGTTTGCATCCATCAAGCAACCAGAGAAGGTCCTTCTTCGTATCGTTTTGGTTCGAATCCATCAGATGCACTCGTCTTCGTATCGATCAAGAGAACTGCACTCTTTGTACCCATCAGCTGAAAGGCATTGTTCGCATCCACCAAGCGTCGGCTGTTCGTATTCATGGCTATATTGGTTCGTATCCATCAAGTTGTCGTAACTTCATATCCATTAGGTGACTACTGAACTACATCCCTGAAAAAGCATCGCACTTCGTATCCATTAATTGAAACATCGATGTCTATTTCGTATCGATCAATTACCAAACACACTTCATATCGATCGACCATGGATCAATACGAAAACAACTCCTCACATCGATACGAAGCGGCATACAAAAGATCGATACGAAGTAAAATGCAATAGATTGATATGAACAGTGCAATAACGACTGATACGAACAAGATAGTTCTGATCGATATGAACAAGGTGCATGCATAGGGAAGACTCGATTGTTCGGCATAAAAAGTGGATCGATCCGAAGAGTTAGGGCCACATCAACTTGTAGGCACGTGCCTGAATTGATTTAAATAGATTGGCACGAACAACATCGATACGAAGAGAACAGCGACCGAAAAGCCCAAAATTGCATCTATATAACTCACAATCTACAAGTCCAAAAAACATCAAATTTTCACTGAAGCTTACGTATAACCTAAAGAATGTTCATGCCCAATTTCGACTCAATTGGACCAAATCATGATCGATACGAAATTAGTTTGTATCGATCATGGACTAAGTACAAGTCATATGGGATCGATCGCGTGGGCCCACCCACGTGCTAGAAGAGGTCTTTTGAGATCTGAGCAAGATATTTGCAGCCTACGCCTATAAATAGCATCCTAAAGTCTACAGAAAAGGGACTTTTAGCTCTCCTACGTCCAAACTCTACCGAAACCATTTTTGCACTCCAAGATCCCTGTTGTACTCGAAATTTACTGCTGTAGACCGCTGTATTCAGTTGTAATAAGCAAGAAAACATCAATAAAGTCTTCAATTTCATAGTGGACGTAGGCCATACGTCGAACCACTCCAAATCACTTTGATTTCTGCGTTTTTTTCTGATCTTTTTTTAAAGTGTTTGTTAAATAATCCTCTTTTTAAATTTATTTTCTTCATTTTATCTCTTCAAATACTTTCGAAGAGTGTTGTGCCCAATTTTGGTACAAACACTTTAGTGCTTTCACTGAGAAAACCCTGTTTTTCTCCTGCTCATTGGATCTACTATCGATATCAAATTGCACAAATCTTAGAAGAAGATCCAGATCTCAAAGTTCAAAGTTCTTCCATCCTATTCAGATTTGCATCAAATCTAGGAAAGAACTTCGCCATCCACCATGGTTAGCACAAGGACCACTTCTACAGCTGCAGATCTAGAAGGACGGGACAAACAGAATCCCGTACAACTGCCTCCAACTAATCAGAATGCTGCCGGACCATCAGATCTATCATGCCTTCTCACCAGGGAAGAGTTTTAGATGCTAGTGCAAGAGTTGACATGAAGTCGACAACAACTAAATGAACAACTGTGCGCTGACGCAGAATTGACCAACCAGCTGATTCACCAAAAGCGCAGGAGATCCAGGAGGGATCATGCTTTTTATTCATCTACTAAGAGTTCAGCTTCTTCATATTACCATCATAGATCTACATGCGCACGGCTAGATGGGAGTTACACTCAAGCTATCGGAAATCAACATATGCTGAACATTGGGCAACCGAGAGTTGGTCCGTCAACCAGCTACCAGACTAGACTCTCCTTCCGAGGAGGCACAGTTCCTCATTACGTCACAGACAACCATGCTGACACCACTGCTATTGAACCAAAAGATGATGCCCAAAATCGACCAGATCCAAACCGTCATCAACGTACTCCCGAGCCTTATATCCTCGAAGACTTAGAACCAAGAAGGCAAGACATGGACTGTTGACCACGTCCAGCGCAGCCTCGCATTGTGGAACCCGACCACACCTTGGCCCAACATGCTCAAAATGTCCAAATGCCGGATATACTGACGATGATCCGTCAGATGATCCAAGAGAGCCAAGGCCCCACTAGTGATGATTGGGGAATCTCCCGAAGTTATACTCCTTTTACTAATGAGATACTTTATGCGAAACTACCTCGGCGATTCAAGATGCCGACTTTGCCAGTTTATGAAAGGAGTTCTGATCCTAACCAACACATCCTGAAGTATGAGTGGTTGATGAATGTTGCACGAGCTGATGAGGCAGTTAAGTGCTGAAGCTTCGCGATCTCTCTCGGGGGCATTACTGCTATGTAATTCACTCTTTTGCCGCCCCGATCTATTTCATGTTTTGACCAATTGGCAACAAACTTTGTTGAACAATTCCGCATGCATGTCATAAGGTCGAAGATTGTTAACACTTTGTCTAGTGTCACTCAAGCTCCTGGGGAGACACTCCAACATTATTTATAAAGATTTCATGCTGCATGCGCTGAAATCAGCAACCCTAATGATAACTCCATTCTTATAGCACTGACTAAGGGATTGACCCCCATACTGAATTCGACAATTGGTTGGCCAGAAAACCCCATGCGTCATTTGACCATTTCTATTCCAAGGCAGCCTAATTCTTGAGAAGGGAGGATGCAAAACATTCTAGGAAGTAGGATGACGTAGGGCCCAACATGGAAGGAATTTAATGTAATGTTGCTGTTAGATAATCCGGGGACAGTTCTGGAGAAGTTTAGTTGAATATACAAAATAAACAGACTCAGCAAAAAGGAAATGGGAATCAGAATAGGAAACAGGATCGGCACCGTGGTCCATGACGTATGGCTCCAATGTTTGATAATTATACTCCTCTAAATACGTCGCTGGAGAATGTATATCTGCAAACCTGCAATACTATCTAGTACAAGAAGCCTACTCCAAAGCAATCATCGGAGAGATAGATCCAAACAGAGAAATTTTGTAGATTCCATGAAAGCTATGGCTATAATACAATTGAATGTCATCATTTACAAGATCCCATCGAAATGTTGATACGCGAAAGGAAGTTAGAGCAGTTTGTGTGAGCGCCGCAGTATGGAGGTGCGGTCCCATCAAATTAAAATCATGTACCATGTTAGGCAAGACAGGAGGAACCCGCTCGAACTGGCGGGAGGTTAGTGATAAATACTATAAGTGGTGGTCCTAATCCAACAGGCCAAAGTTGGAAGGAAGTAGAGTCGTATGCCAGTTCTGCGAGGCATACGAGCTTCGAGCGTTGTAGCAATTTGAAAGATAGGGCTCCAGCCAAGCAACAAAGGACGATGACTGATGACGTCGTCTTTCGAAATAGAGAGCTGATAGGGTCGAAGCCCCAACTATCGATCCACTTGTCATATCAGCTCAAGTAGGTCCTGCTTGGATGAAGAGGATCTTGGTTGGCAATGAAAGTTCTATGAATATCTTGTTCAAGCAAGCCTATGACCAAATGAAGATGGAGGCTAAAGATTTGAAGCCTTGAAAGTCTCAAATTCATGGCTTCAATGGAAGCGCTACTATACCCACCGGAGTAGTGGAACTACCAGTGGTGTTGGGGGTAGGAGAACGCCGTAGAGTCCGGATACTGCATTTTGTTGTTTGGACAAAGATTCGCCATATAATGCTTTCTTGGGCGACCGGCCCTAGCTGAATTCAGGGCAGCCATTGTCCTATGGTGTTTGACTCTAAATTTCCCCACCGATTTTGGAGTTGGAGTCGTTCAAGGAGATCAGGCTGTTGGACGAGCCTGTTATGTCATTGAGCTACGCAATTGGCGCCTGGGCCAAGACCCGGGCACCCCAACCAATTCCAAAGAGATCTTGACCCTGGAGATAATGAAAGCGAATATGAAAGTAAAGATAGTCAAGCTTCTTCGGTGAACCGATGATTGATGTACCGATTGGCAATAACGATGATTCCAAATGATAAAGATTGGGTCTCAGTTAAGCCAACAAATGCAAGAGGAATAGGTTGAATTTCTCCGAGAAAACCTCGACGTGTTTACCTAGACACATTTTGACATATGTGGGATCTTGCCGGAAATCGTGAGCCATATATTGAATATTGACCCATGGTACGTTCCCGGTCAAGCAAAAAAGGCATGGTATGGATCCAGAGAGATCTTCTGCCCTTAAAGAAGAGGTAGATAAGTTAAAATCGAATGGATTTATTCGAGATGCCTTATACCCGAAGTGGGTATCCAATCCTGTACTTGTTCAAAAGCCAATTGGAAAATGAAGAACGTGTGTTGACTACTCAGACTTGAATGAAGCTTTCCCCAAAGACAGTTTTCCACTTTCCTGAATTGATCAATTCTTAGATTCAATGGCTGGGAATGAACTCTTATCCTTCATGGATGCATATTTCGGTTACAACCGTATACCCATGCACTTACCCGACCAGGAACATACCAGCTTTATAACCGATCTAGGATTCTATTCCTACAAAGTCATGCCTATTGGACTCAAGAACGCCGAGGCAACGTACCAACAACTAGTCAATCGAATGTTCACTGACCATATCAGAAAGGCCATGGAAGTGTATGTTGACGATATGGTGGTGAAGTCACGATTTTCCACTTATCATATTAAAGACCTGGAGTCAATGTTTAATATCCTCCGAGCATATAGAGTGAAGCTCAACCCATTAAAATGTCACTTTGGGGTTGCATCTGGAAAATTCCTTGGATTTATCATCAACACTCGAGGAATTGAAGCCAATCCCAAAAAGATCTGGGTGATTAGAAATCTCGAGACTTCAAGAACCATAAAGCAAATCCAGAGCCTCAATGGGAAAGTAGCAGCACTGAGCAGGTTCATTTCAAAGTCCACTGATAAATGCATTCCCTTCTTCGATTTGATTCGAAAAGGGAAATGGAATTTTGAATGGACCCCGGAATGTGAGGGTGCATTCCAAGCACTAATTCAGCATCTCTACACACCGCCTATTTTGTCAAAGCCTATCGATCACGAGAAATGTACCTTTACTTGCCAGTATCAAAAAACATAGTTAGTGCTGCCTTAGTTCGGAAGGAAGTCCGAGTGCAAAAACCGATCTACTATATTAGTAAACGACTAACCGGAACTGAGAGAAATTATCCAAAGCTAGAGAAATTGGCTTATTGTCTCGTTATTGCATCAAGAAAGATCCGTCCATATTTCCAAGCTCACCCTACCATTATTTACACCGACCAGCCGTTACAACAGGTCCTTACGCGGTCTGAGACGTTTGGTAGGTTACTCAAATGGAATATCGAACTAAGTCAGTTTGATATTACTTGCACTCCAAAGCGAGCTATTTAAGGATAAGCCCTAGCAGATTCATAGTTGAATTTACTATCCCAGAGGACTTGCCCAAAACTAGTGAATCTCCCGAGTATATCTGGAAGTTGCATATCGATGGTGCATCAAACGACCGGTGCTCGGGTGCTGGAATTGTACTTGAAATCCCCGAAGGTCTATCAATATGCTAAGCTCTAAAGTTTGATTTTCATGCGACCAATAATGAAGCAAAATACGAAGCCCTGCTTGCCAGATTGAGACTCGCTTGAGATTTGAGAATCGTTGTTGTGGAAATTTATTGAGATTCGCAATTAGTTGTGTGTCAAGTTTGGCGGGAATATCGGGCAAAATATCAAAGACTGGCCGCTTACCTAGCTCGGGTCCAAGAGATACTGAATCAGTTTGATTATTATGCTATCTACTGCACCCCTAAGAGCAAAATCAGAAAGCCGATTCATTAGCAAAGTTAGCCAGTTCAGGCGAGGCACGAAAAATGGGACTTGTTACCGTAGAGACGTTATCCTTCCTGAGCATTAATCAATTGGAGACAGATTGGGTGTTAGAAGTTGCACCCAATAAGGAGTCATGGATGACTCCATTCCGAAATTATCTCGAGAATGGAACATTACCAGAGCACAGGACTGAAAAGAGACAGATTCTACGAAAAGCTTCGCGGTTCACTATTTTGAATGGAGTCATGTACAGAAGATGGTACTCCATTCCTTTACTTCGTTGCATCGCTCACGATGAAATTAAACGAGTATTGCATGATGAACATGAAGGAGAATGTGGCGATCACACTGGGAAAAATCCTAGCTAAGAAAGTACTCCGATACGGATACTATAGGCCAACCGTGAATCGTGATGTGTTGGACTACGCCAGAAAATGGGACAGATGTCAAAAATACGCTCGAATTCCTAGAGCCCCTCCTACCGAAACAACCCAGATGGTCAGTCCATGGCCATTTGAAGTCTTGGGCATTGATATTATTGGCTCTCTACCTCTGGCCAAAGGTGGTGCGAAGTAAGCCATCGTTGCAGTTGATTACTTTACCAAGTGGGCTAAAGCTGAAACCCTTGCCGCGATCATGATGAAGAAGGTGATCAACTTTGTAGTTCGCAACATTATCGGCCGATTTGGTCTCCCACATACCATCATCATTGATAACGGAACCTAATTCGGCAGTGTTGAGTTCAAGGATTTTTGCCAAAGATTCCTCATTCAGAAGAAATTATCTACAGTTGCACACCCTCAAGCGATTGGATAGGTTGAAGCTGTTAATAAAGTTATCAAGTCTATTCTAAAGAAACGACTGGAAAAGGCCAGGGGCAAGTGGGTTGATGAACTTCCTATGGCTCTATGGGCTTATCGAACAACCCACAAGTCTGCGACCGGACACACTCCATTCTGTCTTTCCTATGGTTCAGAACCCGTCATTCCAGTCAAGATGGAAGTACCTTCTCATCGTGTAACTTATTATGATCCAAAGACATATGCCATACTACTTGCTGAGTCCTTGGATTTGTTGAATGAGAAGCGCGAAGAGGCTGATTTGAGGGCAGCCGCATACCGAAGTCGAGTCGCCCTATTATACAATGCCAAGGTCCGACCCCGAACTTTTGAACTCGGTGATCTCGTCCTCAAAAGAATTTATCCGGTTCCTTCGCACATGAAACCAACATGGGAAGGGTTGTATGTGATTGAACGAAAGCTCGGAGATGGCACATTTAAGTTATCGACCATTGACGGTCTTACTTTGCAATTGTTTCTGCATTTTGAAATTTGAATTTGTAATAAGGCAACTGACTTTGCTATATTTTCTCATTTCAGCAATAAAATGCCATCTCTTCGAGCCAGGGCTGTGATTTACTGAATGTGTCATACAACCGTCATGATGCATGAAAAGCGAAGTTCCATCATATGGTGGGATTTACTCAAATAGAGAGCGACTGTGATTCGACCGTTCACTAACTAAGTGAAACCCGAGCACATGGGACAATCACCACACTAAAGCCAAAAAAGGATTAATACACGACAATCCTTTAACTAATTCCAGTCTTTTAGAGTGTGAGATGGTGTATAAACTTATAAATGCGGTTTCGAAGTGGGTGGATCCATTCACCTAACGACTTCGCACGTATCTTGACCAAGTTTGAGGAGGATGGACCCGTCCATCTAACAACCTCGCTTGTTAGTTCAGGGTGGATGCGAATCGACCATCCAAAATCCTGATAGATTCATCGTTCCCGTAGTGCGAACGAAATTCAAACGCCTAAATAGACGTGACTAACCATCTATTGGCCAACACCAAGTTTCTAGAGTGCGAACTAGAGTACAAACATCAACTCTAAGTTCCCAGAGTGCGAGCTAGAGTAAAAACATCAACTCCAAGTCCCAGAGTGCGACTTGGAGTATAAATACTAACCCTGGATTCTCGGAGTGTGAACTGGGGTGTCAACATCAACCAACTTCAGGTTCCCAAAGTGCAAACTGGAGTATAAACATCGATTAACTCTGGAATCCCAGAGCGCGAACCGAAGTATCGATCACAATTAACTCTAAGTCCCCAGAGCATGGATTGGAGACTATACATCAACAAACCCTAAACCCCCAGAGAGTGAAATAGAGTTTAAACACAAACCGGATACAAATTGATCATATGTATCACAACTTTGAGTCCCTAGAGTTTGGTCAGAGTATAAACATAACTCGGGTGTGAATGACCACTTGTAAACTAACTTAAGTCCCCGGAGCGTGGACGTATACTTAAAACTTAAATAGGCGTGGCCGACCGTCGACGTACAGATGCAATTCCCCAGAGTGCAGATGTAATCATTAATAAGTGAGCGAGTGTGATTCGACCACTCGACCCTCACTTGTTCAGCATCGATTCAACGACGTTAAGCTCGATGAAATGAAGGTGAAATGCAATCGCTAGACGGTCTTTATAACTCATCCTCAAAATTGGGGGCAGAATTTAAGTGTAGATCACTGACTTAAGCAATGCAGCATCGGAGTTCAGCTTAGTGTCCAGTCATGACTCGTAGCCGTGATTCCAGGACTTAACAAATAAACTCAATACCCGATCCAAAGGTCGAAACTTCACAAGTTTGCTGAACAAGAATTCAAATGTTGGAATACTTAAGCAAATAAACGATAATTGAGTTGAAGGAAAAATAGAATTTCATTTCAATTATTTGTAGAAGAAATTTATGTACAAGTTATTTCTAAAAATCCTACTAGTAGCGGGCCAAACCCACACCTATACACGGCTTACAAAAGCAAAAAATTCCTATCTACTCAAAAATGAGCCTGGGAGAACCATCTATTCTTTTTTCTTCTTCAGTTTTCCCTTTGATATGGACTTGCTGGAGCTTTCACTTGTTTTTCTTTTCGATCCCTTGCCTATTCGCAGCCAAAATCCAATGGGGGGCATTATATCCACTTCCTCCTGCAAACTCACATGTATGGGTATGCTCCCTAAAGGCGGGGTCAAAGGGACCAGATCAACTGTAGGAGATGGAGTAGGCATGTTGGTGTCAAAAACCGTACCACCGGGAGATATCATCCTTAACGGAGCCGGGCCGGGGCCCACCATTCAAACTACAAAGCTACTGGTTCGGGCTGCTGCTTCCATTTCAGCATTAAATCTCAGCTATAATCTCCTCCTCGTGAAGTGTCTATGCATCGCCAGGAATGCCTGTAGTTGGACTTGAGGAACAAGTCGCCGGTGCATTTCCGCTCATGACAAATGGCAGATCCGCAAAGGGGTCACTGTAATGGCCAAGAAGTACCTCCATCATCTGTTTATCAAAGGAAAGTGTGCATCCCTACGTTCCGTCAATAGGAACGGTAGTTGTTGTAACAACCGCTTCAGTTACAATAGCCTCCAGCACATGATGCGATTCTTGAGTGGCTGGAAGCACGACTGATGTGGCTCCAGTCGCTGGAAAGAAACAAAGGAAACTATTATTAAATATTTCAAGTAAAGCTCCCGGTCATAAACAAGCACCTGAAATGTTCAGAATACCTTCCTTAGTTTTACTTGTTGGATGCTAAACGACCTCAGAAATTTGCTTGCTAACTTGAGGTATCTGCGGTTGATCCTGGTAGTAAGCAGGAAAAGATTGAGAATCAACCACAGAAGTCGGTTCAGGCTGAGTCGGCACAAGAGTTTTAAGACTTGTGTCATGGTGCTCAACAACAGAACCTTTTTCCCACCTCCAAGTACTGAGCGCCAAGCTTATCCTTCTCATATGAAATTGTAGAATCATGGAGAATTTTCCTTTCGTCGTCGTTCAGCACTCGACTCTCAAGCTCGAATTCATCGATCGATTCATCCTGATGGGCAGCTTTCTCATGCTCTACTAATCGGCTCTAGGCACTATATAAGTGTATTGGATAGTTATCGAGCCAGGCCAGGTTGCTATGCCTCAAGACGTTAGCATTATAAGTGATGAGGAGATCTTTAATGTCAGCCTCTAGCTTGGACTCCGACATTCGGACCTTCTCCTCGACCTCAGTCTCCACCCCTTGGACCTTAACGTTGTCGCATCTCGTTCATCCCCAAGCACTACGTCCTGTTCACATGCCTCCTGGGCTACGCTATTTGCATCATCCCTTTCCTTGATGATTTCGAAAAATTTGGCTTTGAGCTCGTTAAGTTCTTTAAGAGCCGCATCCCATTCGGTCGTGACAGTTGTGTTTCGGTGACATATCTCCTCGACTAGGGAAAAATGTGTCTGCCGCATCCTCTCCATTGCCCAGTTTGCCTTATCGACCTTTTGAGTGGCCTCTATTTCAGATTTCCGTGAGGATTGGGCTTCATCGTTAAGCACTTGAATGATTCGGTCCTTTTGAGCGAGCCGGGCTTCTAATTTCTCTATGGTCTTCCCCCGCTCAAAGGCCACCATAGATGCTTTCTCCGTAGCTTTCCCCCACTCTTTGTACTGAGATAGATATCATGAATATAATCATGCATTGTGATGTTTCCACTGGAATTCTCAGTGAGGGGGGAAGATGTAGAAATCGAAACAAATATTCGAAAAATCCTTCTTCATTTGGGTGATCTTAATCGCTCCTTCCTCTATAGGCTCGGTGATGGCCTGCTCAGTAATAATGGGGGTTGTAGTTTTAGTTTTACGGCGGTTAAGATCTGACCTCGGAGCATGAGAAGATGGTTTGTGATGTGGAGGCTCCGGGGGATATGTGACATAAACGGAAGGATGTGTAGGGATGCTAGGAGGTAGAGAAAGGGATCTGGATCGATGCCTGTAGTTCCTGTCCCTATCTCTTTCATATCGTTCGTGGCTAGAGTACCCACGATCGGGGTCCGTTTCTGCCTCTCTCATACGTAATTCATAATACGAAGAGGATCGGTGAACTAAACGAAGGCTTCCCAACATTGACCCATGTCCGGACATTGTATCCTACCAAGTAAAAGAAATAGAGTTAGTAATCTCCTGAAGTAAACAACTTTTGATCGAAAATCGTGTAGTGCTGTGAAGTGTATATGTATGTGCAACCCCCGACCAATCAAAAATGTCATCCATGCTTGTGTAAAGAGACTTGCTTAAGTTTAAAGCACTTTGACGCTCCTCCAATCCGACGTCATGTTGAAGTGACACATAATCCGGGATTGGAATATCGACAAGCCCTTCGAAAGGTTCTCCACTTGTGAGGGAGGAGCCTCTGAAATTCTAATACCAGGAGCTGGTAAAGACACGACTACAGATTTCCATCTCAAAGGTTTGTGGTGCTTATGCGCTGCAGCCTTGCCGTTTCTCCTTCCCTCAGAATCTTGAAAGGTGTCAGAAGGCCCGGCTAGGGGTTCATTATCGATGGGTGTATTTTCCTCATCACCCTCTTCATCTATTACGAACCCGGGTGTTTTACGCTTTACTCGCCTCGTTGGGGCCGCCCTCAACGTTCCTTCAAGTCTTATACTTTGGCTCCTCTCGATTAGCCCGACGGTTCACAAATTTCTATCTGTTAGAACCAAATCAATGTCCCTCGTTTCACTTGGAACTTCTAGAAGGACCCGTACTATTTCTTTAAAGTGCACGCCTTCAAGTCGTGGAATTAAGGCTGCAAAGAAAAGAAGATATTAATTTCAACGTCAACTATGTTATCTTCGCAACTAGTAGAAAAGATTGCAGCACTTACATCGACTAACTATCAGCTAGCAAATCCTAGAGGGAATCAGACATAGAACCATTCTGTTTTAAGGTCTAGGATCCCGTTACCACTTGACAATTCCTGACCACCTCTAGGAACGTAAAAGAAGGGCTGTCTCCCCAACTCTTGACATTAAATAAATATCTGATTTTGATCGGAGTCGAGGGTCGAAAAAGTTACTCCATGAATACAATGAATATGCTATTCAACAGCATGTATCCATTGGGGTGTAGTTGTGAGGGGGTAATTCCAAAAAAAGCCAACACTTCTCGAATGTATTGGTTGAATGCGGGAAGCATCCCAGCCGTGCACGAGTTCCTTTTAAAGACAGTAAACCCCTCCGAGGGAGCGTGTGGTCTATCACTTTACCCAGTTAGTAAGACATCATCCAACGACAAGCTATGTCTTAGGCATATCCGTCCCAACATATCTTCGAAGATGTTGGACGGCATAGAATCTTACTCATTTGCAATAAAAGTTGCTCCTGGCAACTCATTCAGAGCTGGATCGATGACCTCGGCTGCGATGGCCGGCAACTCTATTATGGGAAGAAATGAACTTCGGGTTTCTTGTCGTTGAGAACTTGTGGATTCCATGGCTAATCAACTTATCAAAAACCATCATTAGACGATAATAAGCCCGTGTGTTCCCCAATGTGAAGTGCATGAGCATTTTGTGTAGTGCAGTGCTACATATTACTTGAGCAACTCAATAGAGTTTGAATAAATGTTAAAACGACAAGACTTCGAGACTCAACCGAAGTGACTGTCATTGCTGACCGTTATGACCATGCCATCCAGACTTCAGCGAATGATCCAAGTTGAATATCATTAAGTTTCGTCAAGTTATAGTTCTATCCATGAGCTTTGAAAGGTGGTCAGATATGTAATAAAGTAGTTGAGTCAAATTGTTCTAGGCAGAATCTCGTCGGAGTCAAATGATCGATTGTACACAAGATTTTGTATCCATCAAGGGTGGAATTTAGGTCGATCATCAGAGGCCCCATTCGTTTCGATCATGGAGGATGAGACTTTGTACCGATTACCATGGCGCTAATTCGCATCGATTCCAAGCACTTCATCTTGTATCGATCACAGGCTGCATCTTCGTATCGATTGGTAGAACTGGCGCTTCGTATCGATCGCATGGATAGGTTTCGTATCGATCGTTCTAAATCAAATGCGAACTACCCCCATCTCTGATCGATACGAGGCCACTCCTTCCTTCGATACGATGCTCAAACAACATCCATCAATACGAACTGGAATGGCTTTTGAACGATATGAATTACTCTTCCTCAGTCAATGTGAATAATCCCTTCGTCTCCATCGTCCTTTCTCCTTCTTCAATAGATTCGATTACCATTTCCTCTCTCGATCGTGCTCCGAACCAACTTCGACCTCAACATCACCAAAAATCGGCCATGTATGTGAATGGATTAGCAATTGGACTTGATCTTATCATTATTAACATGAGTTCCTTAATTAATTACCTGATGTCGACAATTAGTTCAAGGGATTGGAGGTTTGGTTCGATTTGAAGAAGAGAGCAGTTTTTTCTTTTTCTCGATCTTACTATCGGTACGAAGGCATGTGTGAAAACGAACGCAAGTGAGAAATTTGGCTAAGTTCCAAATGTATTTATATGGACATGAAACCAAGAAGTAAAAAACAATTCGTCTCTGGTCATTTCGACTGGTTTCAACAGGGTTCTCCTTAAATCGATACGAAGAAGGATATTCGTATCCATCAATTCAAGTTCATCTGAAATGTACCGATACAAACTGCTTTATTCGTTTCCATATAAGTATAGCCCATGAAGAATCGTTTCCACCGATGGCGAATAATACCCGGAGGACCAGCTAGACTATTCGTATCCATCATAAGTCCCTCATTACGAAGATCACTGTAAAATAATATCCGGACCATTCAACTCTATTGACACAAAGTCTGCGTTCATTTATCCCAAATCGAGCCAAGAGAGGATCCATATGAAGGGACACTCCAAAACAATCGTCAAGTGTTGTTATAAACCGAATTCCACATTGATTGAAGAGAGGGTCAATACAGAATTTGATATACACATACGAAAAAACCTGACAACGACTCGTGAACGTATGGACGTTAACGGGAGTCGGACTAACCTACATTCATGTATAATGGACTAACATCCCATCTTCAAAATTGTCAGGAGTGAATACTTGTCAGGTGATGATTACAACAACAAATGACAGATTACTATTATGCAGCGATCAATTACAACAGTAATGGTACAACGATTAGAAGTCAATAGTTCATCATTTATGATCAATCAAGGATCACAACTTTCAACGAGAAAACAACGACCGTTTGATGAGTCGGATGGAACTTTTCAGTATGAAGATTGTAGCTTTTCAAAGCACGTCATGTACTCACAAGACGTACTTTGGAGGGCAAATATTATCTCGTCATTTGGCAAGGTCGTGATATCAAGAACTTAACTTGACACCAAAAATAGTTCATCCTGAAGATCGATTATACGCAGGTTCACTATGGATAACGATCAATTTCATCCGAGTCCGGATTAATCTACAATTGATATGACGAGACAAGCAAAGCTGTGAAAGCCAACATTCCAATTTTCGAGTCAATCCTTCAAGCAACCAGAGAAGGTCCTTCTTTGTATCGTTTTGGTTCGAATCCATCAGATGCACTCGTCTTCGTATCGATCAGGATAATTGCACTCTTCGTATCCATCAACTAAAAGGCGTTGTTTGCATCCATCAAGCAACCAAAGAAGGTCCTTCTTCGTATCATTTTGAATCGAATCCATCAGATGCACTCGTCTTCGTATCGATTAGGAGAACTGCAATCTTCGTATCCATCAGCTGAAAGGCGTTGTTCGCATCCATCAAGCTTCGGTTGTTCGTGTCCAGCAACTATATTGGTTCGTATCCATCAAGTGGTCGTCACTTCGTATCCATTAGGTGACTACTGAACTACATCCCTGAAAAGGATCGCACTTCATATCCATTAATTGAAACATAGGTGTCCATTTCGTATCGATCAAGTACCAAACACACTTCGTATCGATCGACCAAGGATCGATACGAAACCAACTCCTTACATCGATACGAAGTGGCATATAAAAGATCGATACGAAGCAAAATGCAATCGATCGATACGAACATCGCAATAACAATCGATACGAAAAAAGATAGTTTTGATCGATACGAACAAGGTGCATGCATAGGAGAGACTCGATCGTTCTGCATAAAAAGTGGATCAATCCGAAGAGTTAGCACCACGTCAACTTGCAGGCATGCGCCTGAATCGAATCGAACAGATCGATACAAACAACATCGATATGAAGAGAACAGCGGATGAAAAGCCAAAACTTGCGTCGATCATAACTCAAAATCTACAAGTCCAAATAATAACAAATTTTCATAGGCAACCTAAAAAATGTTCATGCCCAATTTCTACTCACTTCAACCAAATCTTGATCGATACGAAATTCATTCGTATCGATCACGAATCGAGTACAAGTCATGTGGGATCGATCGCGTGGACCCAACCACGTGCCAGAAGAGGTTTTTCGAGATCTAAGTGAGATATTTGCAGCCGACACTTATAAATAGTATCCTAGAGTCTACAGAAAAGGGACTTTCTAGCTCTCCTACACGCAGACTCTGCTGAAACCATTTTTGCACTCCAAGGTCACTGTTGTACTCGAAATTTACTACTATAGTCCACTGTAATCAGTTGTAATCGGCAAGAAAACATCAATAAAGTCATCAATTTCATAGTGGATATTGGCCATATGCTGAACCACTCTAAGTCACTGTGTTTCTAAGTGTTTTTCTGATTTGTGTTTGAAGTATTTGTTAAATAATCCTCTTTTTACATTTACTTCCAAAGAGTGTTATGCCCAATTTGGTACAGATAATAACCCTTTGAAAATTTTGCTCTTCGTGGATTATTAATTTTGTTCTTACTTAGCGGTTTGGTTTTTCTTCTCACATACATAGGTATATAATCATTATATATATATATAAATATTGTGTGTGTGTGTGTGTGCGCGTGTGTGCTAGACTTGCGTTTTAATTAAAAAAAAATCAGGTTAAGTAGTTGTTGTGATTTGGAAAACCTTTGACATCTACTTATTTATGCTTGATTGTTAAGAGTGGATACATTCACATTCCTTTATTTAGTTGATGATTTTTGGACTATTTCATGTCTTTTTCTATGATGTTATTATCTTATTGCCTTGCTTCTACTGATCCGCCTACTAGTTTCCTATAGGCGAATTTGGATCTATAGTTATGCTTCCTGCCTCCCTCTTTATGGTAGCCCTCGAGATGTCTTCGCACCTTTTCAAACTACTTCCATGCTAGGATATAATTATTATAACGACCAGTATTTTACAAATCGCAGGATCATAAAATATTATTATTTATTTTACATGAGGTCATATGACTCTTAAACTTTGGAAATGACTACACGGGACATTTCCTACTCATATAATTTTTATCGAGTGGTTTTAACCCTAAGAAATCCTTAAAAGTCCTCTAACTTTTGATAGGAGCCAAATTAGGGGTTGGGCCACTTCTATTGAATCGAGAAAGTGTTTTACCTTTTCGAAAAGTGGTCATATGATGAAAATGGACTTATCGTTTGTGAGATATAATCGTTTTGAGTTTTAAGGGCTTCCAAATAGATATATAGGTAATTAGATAGGCCCAAATCAAAGCTCGTTAGCCCATTACAGATTTTGAAGCTAAGAAGTGTAGGGGTTGAAGTGAATCACTTGTTTACTTCATCAAAACATTTCTCTAACCTCCATATATCATCTTTCCTCCTAAAAAACCTTTCTTAATAAAACTTGCTTGAATCGATCATTAGAGGGGCAATTAGTAAAAGGGGATCATTCGCTCATCATTTTGGTGCATTAGAGATTCCGATGCTTACTGCCCATCTTGGATTTAGACATCAAAAGTGGTTATTTAGGTGATTAGTGAGTGGTTACTTGATCTCACTATCTTATACTTGTTGATATGATTAATGATAACATTTTTAATATGATATTCTATATTAAATTAGTGTTTTTATATGATATTTGCCGAAATGTATGCTTGGATGAATTGTTTGGATGTGCTTGTTAATGTTCTAGCGTGGTTAAGAAAAGAGGTTGTTGTATTGGGCAAATCGAAGGAAAACATTGTTGGAATTTGGTGAAACTTTCAGCAGGCCCATGGACTATGGAAGGAGCCCAAGGTTCAAGTCATTTCAGGATTGGAGCAATGGAGAGGAGTCGGTGATGAGTGGTTTCGGTCGACGAAAAACCTCTTGGCAGAAAAACTCTCGACGGGAAACCTCTCGGTGGGAAAGCTCTTAGGGGAACCTCTCGGCGGGAAACCTCTCGGCGGGAAAACCTCTCGGCAGAAAACCTCTCCGTGGAGACCACTAGGTGGAATTTTATGGAGGTAAAGTGTATAGTCTCTGGGTAGTGCTGGAGGTATTTGTTGTTTTCTTGAGGCTAAATGACAATGTGGTACCATGACTAAGGTTGAAGCTACGTTGAGGTCTCTAATGTGTTAGCTTTGGAGCTTTGAAGAGTTGGTTCTACGATAGATGGATTCGTCTTGAAGTATTCTGATGATGGTGACTATATGTTGAAAGGAGTCGTGATGATGCACATGGGCGGGTTCTTTAAGTGTGACCCATGTATAAAATGTTGAATGTTTTTATCGTGGAAATACGGGATGTGCAATGGTCTATCAAAGATGAAGGGAAATAAGATGAAGCAATAAGAGCTCGAAAAATCGTGTGAAGGGATCTTTGATACTCAGAGTGTTTCTTGGTATACTCCAAGCGGGGGTATTGTAAGTGCACTCATGGATACTTTGATTGGTATGCCAGATCAATATAATGAATTCTTTTACCTTGGATTGATGGAATGGGTCTAGCAACAGCTTTAGATGGTGTATCGATTATAGCGGAGACCGTGATTTATCCATTAATCCTTAGTAGTTGGATGGTCATACGAGTTACCATATATCCAAAAAACACTAGGCGACAGTTAGTATGGTTTGATGGATGCTATGTTTGTTATGGTTGTTTTACTAGAACCTGTCACTCTAGGAACATCACATGATGTAGGTAGTTTCGAATATTGATGCCTAGACATTTACTAGCATAATAGGTTGTTGGTATGCTTTATTATATTTAGGAGAATATCATATTATAGTGTATGTGCTAACCGCTAGGTTGCAAGGACAGACCAGGTATGATTCTTATACCTTTTTCCTTACTATATCAACTTGTATAGTATCGTGAGATTCATTTATCGCTCACATCAAATTATTGTCAGGCACGAGATTTTACACTTTACTACTTATTATCTTAGGCACTCTTAAATGTGTAGACTAGTTAGCAGGTCTAGGTGATCGTGGTGGATGTCCAAAGGATGGGCAGATGGAGCTATCTCGTATTATATATGGAATTTCTTATGCTTACTCCATTGTGCAACACTATGGAGCCTCATATAGTGTTTGCTTATATTTAAAGATAGTTTATTTGGGTGTATTCATGTGTTGTATAAACTCCACTACTGTGTTATATAACTCTATGGATCTGTGCTTTGATTTTGGATCACTTAGTTATTACTGTCTCTACTGTTTTATATATGTGATGACGGTTATACTTTAATTGATGATCTGTGAGATATACAGTAGGATCTGTGTTTGGTCTTATTTTCTTTTAACTCTTAGCAGTCATCCTAAATTGGCCGGGAATGACAACAACACACTATCTTATATATCTTGGGTGCTGGTGGTGTAAGGCGGTCACCATAGTTATATTGAGTCATATCATACGACTCAAAAGGGTTTTCCTTTTTCTTTTTTTATACAGAAGTATTTTGCTACCTGCCGACTTGGTGGCAGTTCCTTTCTTGATGCAGAATAAAATTATATGAGTGCTCTCCTCCTATGAAAGATCACTCATTTTATCAAAAAATTAAATGCCGAAGCATGTATGGGCTTTGCATAAGTATAGTATTAGGCACAAGTTAAAAGCTTACAGATCATTTAGGAGAAATCTAATTTCTAACCTATGATAACCTTGCCCATTAACAACATTTTGTACACATATTTTTTTCATCATCACTGTATCACTTAGATATTTAAAGTTTGTTCTAAGATCAAAAACTCTATTGATATCCATATTTAATTGCATAGGCGACTTTAAATTTTTTGGTTCAATCTGACATTTATCGATTAATCAATTTACCGTATTGACCCACTATTTCGAACCACTCAAATCGACAATAATCCACACATGTCAAACTTGAATTGCTCAAAACAATATATTATATAAATTTAGGGTAAATAAGAAATAATCACAGAAACAAAATATTTTGACAATAAGCAGTGGAACAAAACATAGTATTTCATGAAGCTTCTTAAACATCAGAGTCTAAAGAAAATACAACAGAATCTCAAATACATAAAAGTTTACTAATACATAAGCAAATAACAATGTCTAAAATAGAAATAACTGAAATAACTAAAATAGCAAAGATGACTAAAATAGCCAAGCATATAGATAGAAAGATCTCCAACTAGTCTCCAGCTCGAAAAGATGAATCTCGAATGCTGTGATACTCAGGCTGACCCGAGCATAAAGCAAAACAAAACACTCAAGTCAGGATTAACATTCTTATGTAAGTAAATCAACTTAAATGAAATGCAATAATAACTAAAGGATGCTTGAGATTCCCATCCTTTAAGGATCCATTTAACTATCTACATATATAATAGAATAAGCTATATAGATAGTATCTATCATAAAGTAAAGTATTAAAATAGCGTTAAGGCGTTACCCATATCCCCTTAACACATTTTTATATAAATATTTTAGTCTATACAATACTGTAAGCTTCACCATAAACTGGTGGGACACTCAGAGAGCACTCTATAGGTACGATATAAACCAAAGTCGTAGAGGGCTCGATCGGGACAATATGACAAGGCACGCGAGGCATTGCCCAAAGTAGGATTCTACCGTTTTGCACTCTCGGATTGTGGTAACGCACAGCAGCTACTACCGCCCATCTCAAGACACACTTCCATAATCGAAGGTGCACCCAAATCAAATCACAAAGTAATAGATAAGGTTTTGAAGAAACATGCTTGATAGGGGAGCGACCCCACTGAGCCTGGCATAGCTCATGTTTTAGTCATTTTAATTATGACCCGAAAGTCAAGGCTATCCATCATCGTTCTCTTACTTCATTCCAGTAGCATTCGCCAAACCATCCTACTTCGTCCTAGATTCTCCACCACGTGCACAGTTGTTAAAATGGTTTCGGTATTGACAAAGAGTGTGTCAATATCCAAATCAGGTCTCTTTAACAACCAAACGCTTATTTCACACCATGGTCATTTTATAAAACATTTAAATAAAATCTCAAGTTACAATTTAAATCAATAATTAAATTTTAACTTCAATTAAATTTAATTTTGAAACAATTTACTTAACACTTTTAAATCAAATCAAGTTATTACAATTTAAAATTATAACCTTTAAAAATCTCATAAACAAAGTTTAAATCACAACTTGTTTGAAACAAATCTGTAAATTACAATTTAATCTTAATTATCTTTCCAAATCCTCATTTATTAAAGCTATTACAAAAAATCTATTTTATTTATATTAATTTAAATTTTAAATAATTTTAGTATATATTTTGTATTTTTACTAAATTTAATCTTATTTATTAAATTCCATTAAATTAATTTTTATTAATTTTATTAAATAATATTTTAAATAATATTTTAAAATAATAAAATTACAAGTTAAAAATGTTATAATTTACCTTTCTGAGACTTATTATTAACTTATAAATTTAAAACTTCAAAACATATAATTTTTTTAAATTAAAGTGTATATACATTAAAAATAAATCATTAAATTAAATTTAAAAATAATTTTTTATTAAATTAAACGTATTTCAAAATTACAAAAGTTACTTAAAAAAATCAACCAACGGTGTCCGCATATAGTTTTCTATCTAAGGGTCGAGTGATTCGAGTATATATCATTTCAACCCAAAATCATTTAAGTTTTCGAGTATATATCATTTCAACATGTATCCCATATTAATAGTTTCTAATCAATAAAATCGCTTGGTTCTGTGATTTCAACCCATAACGATTTTTCCTAATCTATAAGATCGTTCGGGTATATATCATTTCAACCCATAGTGATTTCCAAACTAACATACAATGGGAACTTGCAGTGCGATTTGCATAAATAAATAAATAATATAACATATCACTTGCATAACGTATCATAACATATATCATGTTATATAACAACATATCATGTGACATATCATAACATATATCATGGCATAACACATATGTGATGAATTATCATAATATAACATATATAAGGTTGACATATCATATTACATAATAGCATATCATGTGACATATGTAACATATAATATAACATAACATATGTGACACATAAATCAATATACAACACATAAATATCATAACATATGTCAAGTGAACATAACATAACATGTATAACATATTCCTAATTAAAGCAACAATTCACATGTCATTTCATATGATTCCATTTACTAATACACAAGAATACTAATCGTGAGTAATGTTCTTAGCTTTCATTATATATGAAGGTGATAAACATAACATGACTGAGATGGCTACTAAAGCAAGCAAAGATCAACCCAAAGCTATCTAAACTCGAATACGACAATCATTAAAATATTTTTTTCCTTTTATTTTGTTCCTTTTCTTTTCTTTTTCTTTTTTTATGAAGAGGGTTTCGCCTATGGGCTTTGGGCTCAGCCTATGGCTTTACTAAGACTAGGGTGGTCGGGTTGCGGTGCGGCAAGGGGAGCTAGGGTATGGCAAGGGGTGCTAAGGTTCGGCCTTAGGCTTAGGGAGGGGAGAGGCTGAGGTAAAAGGGAAAGGAAAGGGAGGAAAAGAGAAGAGAAAGGAGGAAAAGGAAGGAAAAAAGGAAAGGAGAGGAGAGGGAATTGGGTTCGAGGCTTGGGAGATGGCTGGGCGTGGATGATGGTGGTTGGCCGAAGGTGGAGGGTGCAGTAGTGGTGGGGAAAGGCGCGACAACAAGAGGAGTAAAGGAGAGGCAAAGGAGGAAGGAAGGAAGTGGGAAAAATGGATTGGAGATTGGATTTTTATTTGATTTTGATTTAGGGATTTAGGAAGAGGAGGGAAGGAAGAAGAAGAAACAAAAGATATCAGAAACAAGAAGTGAGATTGAAAAGTCTTTGTACGTACTCTTCTATCAGAAGGGGACTATATAGATGAAAGGTTGAGCCTCTTTAGATTCTAAGGTCCATTAGTATCCCTAGGTAACTATCGAATTTCCTAGAGGCCTAATAGCCCAAATAGTAGAGCCCAATAGATAATAAACAGGTAATAACAACTAAAGTAACAAAAGGAGGTACAATATTTACATGTACAAGGGATATACATGAAAATACACTGTTAATTTATGCGAGTTTTTGACCGTTAATTGAAAATCTAAAGCAATTGAAATTCGATTTTGACAAAACAAAAAATGGAGTGGATATTAGAATTCAGTCTAGTAAAAGGTTTTAAATATCGGATTTCGGTTACGTTTCGTCTCGGAATTTTTACACAAGTTATCTCGTATCGGGAGAGATCTCGGACGAGATGAGTACGTATCGGTGTACATCTCGGATTGACATCTTGGGTCTTATAATGCATCTCGGGAATATCTCGGATGTACTTATGTGTTTAAAACTAATGTGTCAAAAATTTATTTAATGATTATAAATTTCTTAGTAAAATAAAAATTGTAACATACTTGATTTACATGGAAAAAGAAATATTTTTAGAAGAGTAGTAGCTTGATTAGCTTAAATGATTTGGCAACGATTGAATAATATCTTTTTATTTGAACGTAATAAAAAGTGAAACCTTTCGCTATGACTCATTATAATAAAAAGTAAAGAATATGTTCAAGAAGTTTGTAAATTATAATTGGATTGAGTAGTTTCTTTTAAATCAATATGAAAATAAAAATTATTATGGAAAATAAGAAAAATGTATAACTTCGGGTGAGATCTCGGATTGATATTTTGATCCATATATCGGGTGAGATTTGAATATCTCAGAGAGATGAGTGTCGAGGAAGATATGGAGGAGATTTGATGTCTCGTCTCGTTTAAGTGTGAAAATGAGATCTCGGGCGAGATATAGGAGATTTAAAACCATGGTCTAGTATCATCAAAAAGGAATAAAATTTAAAACTTTAAAATTAAAATTTTCAACCAAAAGTCAAACTTTGACTAAATTTGACTAAATTTGAATTTTCGAAAAACTTTCTATTTTATTGAATTTGGAAAAATATACTACTTAATCCAAAATTTGTTATTTAAATTCAAATTTATTTAAATTTTAAATTACTTAATTCGAAAATTCAAAATAATATTTCCTTTAAAATTTGACTAAATTTTACGGGTCATTACACTCTCCCCTACTCAAAACTTTTCGTATCCGAAAGAAATGAGAAAGGAGATTAGAAACAACTAGAAAAATAAGATAGATTTAAAATGGATAGTACCCGAGACTAACAATTTAGGATTCGAAGCACACTTGGACTCCTTCCTAAGTGCAATCCCGATCATTTGTACTCCATTGTACTTTGACCAAACTCACAGATTTCCTCCTAAGCTGCTTCGTACCTCTATCGACAATACGAAGTGGCTTCCTCTCGATAGTAAGATTTGGCTCAACGTTCAAATTCTCCAATAAAACAGGCTGAACAATTAAGGATGGATCATGATGATACCTGTGAAGATGTGATACGTGAAACACATTATGCACACCCGAAAGCTTCTTCGGCAAATCCACTCTATAAGCTAAAGGACCAACTCCAAGATGCGAAAAAGTCCAATGAATCTAGGAGCAAGCTTCACTCTTTGACCAACGTGAATCACATTCTTTAATGGCGAGATCTTTAGAAAAACCTAATCGTCCACTGAAAATGCGAAACTCCACTTTCCCCTATCAGCATACTTCTTCTGCCTATCCTAAGCAATCCTCATCTTCCTCCTAATCTCCTCAACCTTCTCGGGTGCTTCCAAAATTATATCATGCTCAAGAACCAAACGATCACCGGATTCAATCTTGCAAGATGGAGATTTACAAGATCGTCCGTAAAGAGCGGCAAATGTAGACATTCCAATACTTTCCTTAATTCAAAAGATAGGTTTAATTGATTTATGCTTAAAATGATTTAAAATTTTCAAATTAGAGTTATACCCGATAGTTGTTATTATAAGTGAATTCAATGAGGTGGAGATGATCTTCCCAAGATCCTCCATAATTAAGAACATGCATGAAGAAGATCTTCTATAATTTGATTTACTCTTTTCGTCTGACCATCAGTCTATGGATGGTAAGCAGATGGTTCAAACGGGTACCCAAAGCTTCCTGGAAAGCTTTCCAAAACTTGCTGGTAAAGATAGGATAATGATCATAAACAATACTAGATGAAACACCATGGAGCCTGACAATCTCTCTCATATAAACCTCTTCTAAACTCAAAGCGGTTCGATTCGACTTGACCGGAATAAAATGAGCAGATTTGGTCAATCGATTGATAAATACCCATATACACTTGTTGCCCTTTCTCATCCTCGATAATCCATCAATAAAGTCCATAGAAACCTGATCCCACTTCTAAATGGGAATCTCAAGGGGTTGCAATAATTCGATGGTCTTGTGGTGGTTGGCCTTAACTTGTTGACAAGTGGCAAATCTACTAACATAAATAGAGATATCCCGCTTTATCCCACTCCACTTAAACAACTCCTTCATATTCTGATACATCTTCGTAGCTCCAGGATGGATAGAGAGTCTGGACGGATGATTCTTCCTTAAGAATGTCTTGCCTTAATCTATCGACATTTGGAACACAAATTCGGTTATTAATCCTAAAAATTCCATGTTGATCAATTTATGCTCCTAATTCACTTTGGTTATCACCTTCCCCACTACGAATATTCTCCTTCATGAGCCTAAGCATCTCATCCTCATCTTACTTAGCCGCAATATGATCCATAAGAGGTGAAGAAGCTACAATCTGACATAACATGACTTTCTTCCAGCATAAGGCATCCGCCATAACATTGACCTTCTCAGGAGTGTAGTCAATGTCAAGGTCATAAGGTGCGAAGAATTTGAGCCATCTAACTTCCCTTTAGTTCAAATCCTTCCGAGTAAAAATATACTTAAGCGACTAATGGAGTTCAAACTTAGTTCCCAAAAGATGGTGTCTCCATGACTTCAAAGCAAACATGATAGCAAACAATTCCAAATCATGAGTGGCATAATTAGCTTCTTGAGGCTTCAAAGACAACTGGCATAAGCAAAAACCTTCCCATCTTGCATCAAGACAGATCTCAAACCTTCTCGACTAGCATCAGTGTGAACTGATAATCCCTCACTCCCATTCAGAATGGTGAGAATAGGAGCATGAGTAAGCTTTTGCTTTAACTAATTAAATGCTGCTTCACACTTATCACTCCAAACAAACTTAGCATTCTTATGAGTCAAAGAAGTAAGAGGTGCAACTATGTGGTCAAAATTCTCAATGATAATAATCGGCTAAGCCTAAAAAGCTACAAATATCAAAAGGAGTCTTAGGTCTTTCTCAATCATGAAAACAGAATAGGGAAAATTTAAATTCAAAGAAAGATAAGATAATCAAATTACAAAGAAGAAAGGTGAATAGACTTACATTGATTGTGGCTGTTTGCGTCAAAATTGGTCACAAACAACCAATTGTCGATGAAAGCACTCGTTTAAAATCGCAGATCATAGATAGCAAGTATGTAGAGAATATACATGTGAAGAAAACTCAAAATTAAAAAGGAAAGCTGTAGAAACACATGATTTATGGTGGTTCGGCATTGTAGCCTACGTCCACTTTGAAGGATATGATATTTTATGAATTATTGCTCGCTGGTTACAAAGTATAGAAGATAATAATCAAGTTACAACGGTAGAGCAGCGGCGTAGACGAACCAAAAGGATCCCTTTTCTGAATCTCTTAGACCACTATTTATAGGTGCAGGCTACAAATATCTCGCTCAGATCTTGGTAGACTCCTTCTCTTATGTGGGTAGGCCCACATGACCAATCCCTGGTCGTTTCGACTCGATCCATGATCGATGCGAATGAGATTTGTATCGATCCAAATCTTGTATAATCGAGCCGAGATCGATCATGAACATTCCTGAGGTTGTACAGGAGCTCTTGTGAAAATTTGTTACCATTTGGGCCTGTAGATTTTGAGTTATGATCGATGCAACTTTGTATTTGTTGAAGGCTGCTGAGTTCGCATCGCTTCTGTTTGCATCGATCTGTTCGCATCGCTTCTGGACACGTGATGCCTGATGACATTGCACTAACTTTTGGATCGATCCACTTTTTATGCCGAGTGGCCAAGTCTTCCTCTTGAACATATTCTCGTTCGTATCAAAATGATGTGCTCCATTCTTTGTATCCATCAATGTTTCGTATCTGTCATCTACCATTCACCGGTCTACAGTCTTCGTATTTATAGATATACGCTATTCGTATCCATCCATCATGCCTCCCTTGGTATTGATCCACACTTGCCTATCGTCCATTTCGTATCGTTTCGTTGTTCTTCATGCTGCTTTGTTCATATCGATCCTTGAACACTCTGTAAGTACATGCCTTCGTATCCATTAGATCTGCTTCCGTGCATGCCCTTTGTATCGATCAGTATCGACCGACACGAAGTGCTCTTTTAAATCCATGCAGTCTTTCCTCGTATCCATTTGTTGTTCTATCCCTCGTATCGATACGAAGTGCACCTATGCATCCATCCAGCTTCTTTGCATTGCATCGATATGAAGACTATTGATCCGAAGTAGATGACCAACTCCGTCCTGATCGATATGAATTGCATCGATACGAAGGTATCGATATCTAACCGTTCCTCTCCAATATTGATCCATCCATATCTCGAGCATACGAACTCCGTTTGACCCGAAATTTGAAACATAGCCTCTTCTATCCTTGTTCATCATTCTTAATCAATCCCGTCTTGATAGGAGCTTGGTCAAGTTTTGACGGTATCGATCATAGCCTTGTCTCTAATCGATCTCTAATGCTGATTTCCATCCTTTTTAGCCTATTTGCTAATATCCCAGCCTTGACCGAAAGGCGAGATAACAGCGTCGACCTTAACAGGATCGAACAAAACCCCATTTTCAGAAACAATATTCCCAAGGAATTGGACTTCATCCTTACAGAAATGGCATTTCGAAAACTTAGCTTTCAACTGATGACTCCTAAGAGTTTGGAGAATGAAGCTCAAATGTGAATCATGCTTCTTTTAGACTTAGAAAAGACGAGAATATCATCAACAAAAACTAGTACAAACTTATTGAGAATATTGCGAAAAACGTGATTCATGAGATCAATGAAGAAGGCTGGAGCATTGGTTAAGCCAACGGGCATGACTAACCATTTATAGAAACCATTTTCGGTCCAAAAAGCTGTCTTGGAAATGCTCTCCTTAGCTACTCAAAGCTGGTGAAAACCAGTTGCAAGATCAAGCTGAGGGAATAATTTAGCTCCGTAGAGCTTATCAAACATATCATTGATACGAGGCATATGATATCTGTTCTTAAGAGTAAGCTTATTATGCTCTCTATAAGCAACAAACATCCTTAAAGAACCATCAGATTTAGTTACAAAAACCACCTCTACTCCCCATTCAAAAAAACTCTGCCTAATCAAACCCTTGGAAAATAAGTCTTCAATCTGCTTCTTTAACTCGACTTTCTCTCTAGCTACCATCCGTCTGGGAGGAAGAACAAAAGGTCGGGCTCCAGGAGAAAGATCAATGCAGAATTCAATTTCCCACTTAGGAGGGAGAGAAGGGATTTAAACAAAGACGTTAGAATAATCCCTAACTATGGTGGTGAAGTCAAATTCACTAGGCTAAGAATCAAGAGAAAAGATAAAACTGCCTACATAATCCTGAGACATTCGACATTTGATCGCAAGAGGATTACCCAGGTCGTCTACTAAAGAAACAGACATCATATCGCTTTAACCAATCACCTTCAAGTTAGATATTAAATGCATCAAAATCGATGACATAGAAATCTCTGCTGAACATGTGTAAATTGTAAAGGAGTTTGATATTATACTAAGGTAAGCAAGATCGTCGATGGGATTAGTCACATATAAAGACGTAGTTGCCAATTGAGGTTGTATAATGTGCTGAAACTTATTATAAAGATCAATAGAAATAAAGCTATAGGATGCTCCGGTGTCAGAAAGAACACTAATAGTAAAATCATGCAGAGAAAAGGTGCCCTAGAGAGTTCCTTGGGCATCGCTAGCAGAAGGAGGAGTGGAAGAGGTCATGGCAAGGACTCCAGATGTCTTACCTTTCTGCTGAGTATAAATCAAGCAAAGATCAATCTAAAGATATCCAAACTCAAATATGACAATCACCAAGATATTTTTTTTCTTCTTTTTTTTCTTTTTGTGTGAAGAGGGTTCAGCCTATGGTTCGGCCAAGGCTAGGATGATAGGGTTGGGGTGTAGCAAGTGGTGCTAGGGTGCGGCGAGGGACGCTAGGGTGCAGCCTTGGGCTTAGGGAAGGGAGAGCCGAGGAAAAAGGGAAAGGAAAGGGAGGAAAAGAGAAGAGAAGGAGGAAAAGGAAGGGAAAAAGGAAGGGAGAAGAGAGGGAAGTAGGGCCGAGGCTTGGGAGATGGTTGGTCGTGAATGATGGTGGTTGCCCGAAGGTGGAGGGTGCGACAGTGGTGGGGCAAGGCGCGACAACAAGAGGAGTGAAGGAGAGACAAATTGGAGGCAAAGTAGGAAGGAAGGATGAGGGAAAAATGGATTGGAGATTGGATTTTTATTTGATTTTGATTTATGGATTTAGGAAGCGGAGGGAAGGAAGAAGAAGATATTGAAGATATCAGAAAGAAGAAGTGAGAAAGAAAAGTCTCTGTAGCACTCTTCTATCAGAAGGTGACTATATAGATGAAAGGTTGAGCCTCTTTAGATTCTAAGGTCCATTTGTTTTCCTAGGTAACTATTGAATTTCCCAGAAGCCGAGCCCAATAGATAATAAATAGGAGATAAAAACTAAAATAAAAATAGGAGGTGCAATATATACACGTACAAGAGAATACAGATGAAAATACACCGTTAATTTATTCGTGTTTTTGACCGTAAATTGAAATTTTAAAGCAATTGGAATTAGATTTTGAAGAAACGAAAAATGGAGTGGAGATATTAACCTTATAAAGGAAAAGAATTCTCTCTTAGTGTAACGACCTGTAAATTTTCAATAATTAAAATTGTTCATTTAATAAGATTTTGTAATTTAAAGTTGGAAGAAATAAAAATTTGCGATCTGTTAATGAAAATAATTACTAGAATGGAATTGTAACCATATTAATTCAAGTTAATTATTAACAACTTTAATGAAATTCCAATCAATGGAAATAATGTAAATGTTTTAACTTGGTTATAAAATTTAATATAAGGGAACAAATGTAAATAGTGAATTAATGTATGGAATAGTATAATAAATGGTAACTGAATAAAATTAATATTATGCAAGTGATTACAACATTCACTTGTACGTAATAAACTTATAAATATTATTAAAGGTTAATTATGACAATCATTATAAGTTATCTATTTATTTAGTCTGTTAAATTTAATTGAGAATTTATTACAATTACATGATAGTAAATGTTACATTAATGTGAGTTAAGGCAATGACTATAAATTGTGAATGTAATAAAATAAATAGAAATGTTAATTATATTCATAATATAGTAATTGATTTTTATAAAATAGTGAAATCAAGATAAATGAACCAATTAGGGATTTTAAATTTTATTTAATGTGTGAAATTGACGAAATTCAATATAGTTGAAATATGGTGATTAATACAACTAAAAGATGGAAATTGAAGGATATTTATGTAATGAAATGTAAACCAAATGTTAGCTATGTTTATAGAATAATAATTGATTGAGCATAAAGATTTAAATCAAACAAAATCAATTTATTGGAATTAAACTTTAATTAATTAGATTATTTGCAGTTGAATTTAAGCGATGTAATTATTGAAATAATCAACACTAAACTAGATATGTAAATTTACTTTAAATTATTATATATGTTTAGGTAATCAAAATTGATAAAATTTGTTAATTATTAAACTAGAATTGAAAGGTGATTTAATTAATTTAATTATTAATTTACTTAATTAACGTGAAAATAGCCATTTTGGCAACTGTCTTAGATTTCGACGATACTAGTTTCATCGGATCCGTAACAGTGAATTATTGTAAGATTTCAAGTTTCGTAACAATCCGACTTATCGTTTGCTCGTACGGGCTCGAAACGTCTATAAATCAATTTAATTAAAATAAATTGAAATAAATTTGAAATAAGCTGATTTTTACAATAACTTATTCATACGATTAGATTAGGATTTGTGAGTTTAAAACTATCCAAAACATCTATTTTGATATATAGAATCACCCATTTTCGTTTCATAGGCGAAACGGGCTTCGCGGGTCGTTCATCGTTCAATTTCCCAAACCAATTTAGCCCATTCTTTCTTTTTTCAGCTACACCTATAAATAGATCGTTATAAACCCTAGGTCATTTCTTATTTCTGATTTTAGTACATACATTTCCTTCTCAACTCCTTATTCCAATGGAAGACAAATCCTAATTCCCAAATTGCAAATTCAAATCAAAAATCAAATTGAAAATCAAACTCCTCAAACTATATCAATTATATATCGATTTGAAGCTCTCGACGAGTGCATCTCAGATATGTAATTCATTTTTCTGTTTGAACCACTTTCTGTCCAAAGATTGAGGAACAAATTGTGGCCATTCATCGAGTCGCGATCAACTTTGTCTGATCGTCGATTTGAAGATACCTTTGTGTAGATGGGACCGAGGGGAGTTCATCTAGGTGAGTAGCTCGTCGTTTCGTCGTTTGGATCTGAGGTGATAATTCGACTAGGGTTTTGGAATCGGTGGTTGCTACACGTGTTTGGTGCCCGATTGGTGGTGTTGGGTGGTCATGCAAGGGGGAATGGAGGTCGGCGCTCGCGGAGGGCGGTCGATGCGGCATTAGTGGCGACGTGCGGTGGTGATTCGCGGTGGCCTGTAGTGGCGATGAAAACTTAGTGAATAGCAGCGGCCACAGCTTGTTTTCGAACGCGATGGTTGGAGTTAGGGTTCTAACTGCGTGGAGACGTGACAGCATTCGAGGAGGGTTGACGTGTAGGTATTTAAATTATTTTATTTATTTTCTAATTTAAATCGTATATCTTCTTATGTCCATAACTTTTACGTACAAGGTCGAGTTCATGCACGGTTTTCTCCACTAGTATAGTATTGAAATTCTGGATTTTGAAGCTGGTTTGGATGAATTCTGAGACTGTTTGAGTTTTGGGTTTAAATTGGATTTTCAATTCAATTTAAATTTAAAGGTGAGTGTTTTAACCCCTCACAACTTCTAAAATTTCTTATGTTAGTTGAAATATATTTTTGATATGATTAGAAATTTATTTATTACTGTTTGGTATATTTAAATCGTCATTTCAGTAATTTGAATTAATATTGCATTAAATAGCCATTTAATTTATTATTGAATTTGAATTGTCAATTTAATACCTGTTATTGATTACCGGTTATTTATTGGTGTTAGTGGTTGATTTGGATGATGATTGTAACGTATGTTTGAGTGTTGATATTGGATAACTGGTTGAG
Source organism: Allium cepa (assembly GCA_030765085.1). NCBI lineage: Eukaryota > Viridiplantae > Streptophyta > Magnoliopsida > Asparagales > Amaryllidaceae > Allium > Allium cepa. The sequence goes on along the minus strand of CM060929.1, from coordinate 724,819,639 downwards.
GTACTTTATATTGTTATAATATTGCAAGTTCCCTATGGGTTAAAATGATACATACCCAAACGATCTATAGATTATAGAAAATCGTTATGCGTTGAAATGATAAACTCGAGCGATTTTATGGATTTTACTATTAAATTCGGGATTACGGTTTGAAATGATATATAATCGAAAATTTATAAATTGCAGATTGAAATGATAAATATCCGTGTCACTTGACCCTAGGGCAGAGAATTATATATGGACACCGGATCGGTTAAATTAAATGATTTTTTAATCCTTAATTTTTGAATTTAATTGAATGATATTTTGAAACAAACTTGTTGTATATAAACTGAATTATTATTGAAATCAATTTATGTTGAAATTTGAATTGGTTAAAGGAATGGGTTAAAGAAATTAGATTTACAAAATTTAAGTTGAATTTTGAAGTATAAATGGAATTAAACGGAACTGAGTTATTGAAATTGTTTGAAAATATAACTTAGAAATTTATTGGAATGTAAGTGATTTAAATTGATATTTCAACATGGTTTGGAAGTGATATAAAGTTTAAAATTTTATTGTGAGTTGAATTGAAAGATTGAAATTAGGTTTGTTGATTCAGATGGGTTGAATAAAATAAAATTTTCTAATTATTAAGATTTTCAAATAATTAAACTACTTTAGCCTATATCAAATATATTGAATCATTTTAACCTATTTTAAACCATTTAATTTATTTTAAAAACTAATTAACCTATTTTAACTTATTGTAATTTATATATTTTAAATCTAATTAATCTATTTTAAAGATATTTAATCTATTTTAATTATATTTAATCTATGTTAAATCTATTCAATTATCTTAAATCCAGTTAAACTAATTTAATCTATTTTAAATTAATTTAGAGTATTTTAACTATTTTTAACTATTTAAAACTATTTATAACTATCTAAACTATCTTTCTAAATTTCAAACTAAACAAAATAGATGTGTTTATCTTTTAAAAATCCTCGAGTTTAAAGCGAATATGGTTACACGATATTATAACCTAAGTTGGGAGTTAACTATATATATTTGATTTGAATATGAAGTTTGAAATGAGGCTTTTAAATTATTTTGAAGACATGATTTCAAAGTGAATATGATTTCGGAAGTGATATGGTTTTGAGAACATGATATTTTGATATAAATTGTGAATTGACTTTCAAAAAGAACCATTCAGTGTAAAATAAGCGTTTGGTTGTTAAAGAGATCGGGATCGAATATTGTCATACGCTTTGCCAATACCGAAAACCACTTTAACAACTATGTATGTGGTGGAGATTCCAGAAATGAAGTAGGATGGTTTGGCGAACGATTCTGTATGAGTTATGACGTGACCCTGACTCCCGTGAGTCAGCTTAGATGTGACTAAAACAGGAGCAATTGACGGCTAAGTGAGGTCATTCCTCCGATCGGGAACATTCTTTCGATACTATATTCTGACTTTGTGATTTATTTGGTGGCCACTCTTGATTTTGATTTGGGAGTATGTTCCGAGGTGGGCGGTAGTAGCTACTATGCATTACCCCCATCTCGAAAGTGTAAATGGTATACCTACCCTGGCATTGCTAGTTGTGCCGTGTTCACATGCCCTAGCGCACCTTCTATGAGTTTATTTTGTGTCATACCTATGGACTGCCCTCTAGTAGCCTTCCGATCAGGAGGTATTACGGTACTGTATAGACTATGGCACTATAAAATGTGTTAAGAGGGATATGGGTAATGCCTTAACACTATTTTAATAGTTTATCTTACTGTAGACATATTATAATAGCGTATTGTGCTACATAGTAGATAGTTTATCGGATCCTTAGGAGATGTGAATCCCGAACATCTCTTGAGTTACTGCACTCATGCTAGACACTGTATAGGGGATGTCAAACCCCATAAACTTCTCTGACGTCGTCACACACATATTTACCATTGATTTAACTTACATAATATCTTTTAGTTCTGAGTTGAGTGTTTTGTCTTTCCAATTCGCTTGGGTCAGCCTGAGCATTTTCGGATTTGAATGCTTGTTTCTGGAGTGACGAAGATGAAGATTGTTTTATTATTTACTATATTATTCCACTGCATCATACTGTTCCACTGCATTGTCATTTATTTATCTCTGATATGCGTAACTCTTATTCTTAGTTGTACAAGTATAATCAATTTTTTGTAAACAGCTTCATGAACTGTTATTTTGATTATTATATTTTGTCATTCCGATGTGAGATTCTATATTGGTTTTTATTTCTTCTCTTTTTCCTATTCATCCCATAACAATCTGACCTTTTGAATGGTTTGAGTTTGACATGTGTGTCTGCTTAAAACGTCCAAAAAGGCAGGTCATTACACATATGCAGTTTTCTCACTTCAAGTAGTTCAATACATATCCAACAATGGTCATAATAAGGCTGTCCTGCCGTGTATTTAACCATAATTAAATTATAGATTAGCTACTGACAGTACTCTAAAGTCAGACGGTTATTATATGTCGTTACCATGAGGTCTTTTATTTTAACTTAATTGTATCAACATATAGAGGACTCTTGTCCAGTTATTTCGTGATTGTTCCAAATAATCACAAGTGCATAATTGAAATGCGCCATTATTTCTAATATTTAAAATGTAGTGAATTTGTTTTAATTTGAGCGAAAGCGATTTATTTGTTCAGAATCTAGTATTGCCTATTTAGATACCAATGACACTTAAAAAAATTATGCAGTCTCACAGAAAAAATAACAGAAATAAGAGACACAGAAGATTTAACGTGGTTCAGATATGAATATCCTACGTCCACGGAGACCCAACAACTTTTTATTTCACTAAAGAAAAGAGTACAAAAGAGAGAGGATAGAATAATGGTGGATACTACACTTGCTTGTACATATGAAGATGAAATTCCTTCATTTAAATAGACTTGATAATGAAGGGTTCCTTAGAGATTAAGCAAATAAAATTTCCGATTACCCAGATATCTTTCCAATTTGCATGATTTGATTTTAGTAAAAATAGATGGCGTAATCTTAGTTTCCATATTCTTCCTTTATTCTCCATGCCTAATCATTTATTTCTTCATATAGCAAATATACGTTGACTAATTAATTGATTGACTAATTAATTGGTTTCGTTCAAAATATCCTTCCATATATCAGCCAAATTAATCGATTTGATTGAATCAGTTAATCAATTTCTTTCCTCTTTAACAAATATTTGAATCATCCAAATTCAACACTCCACCTTGATTCAAATATAACAATCTCTCTTCATCATCTTATCATCAAGTAATCAACATATAAGTTGTTGGATCTAGCGCCCCATGGCGCTCAAGTAACAAGTATCAAACTGATCAAGTTTGAGCAATGCTTAAACTTGTCCTTTGAAAGTGACTTAGTCATCATATCTGAAGGATTATCCAAAGTACTCACCTTCAACAATTTGATCTTGCTTCGTTCTTCCTCAAGCATAAGAAAGAAACTTCTAACATTAATGTGCTTCGTCCGTGAACTACAAGCTTGATTTTCTACGAGATGAATCTCACTCTAACTGTTTGAAAATAGCTCTACTGTCCGCTGCACCATTGAAAGATCATCCAACAACTGAATTATGTATAATCCTTCCTTTATTTCTTCCACAATCGATATTATCTCTGCTTCTGTAGTCGATAAAGCTACAATAGATTGGAACTTTGATCTCCATGAAATCAAGCCTATGCCAAGTGTAAAAACATAGCCCGATACTGACTTCCTAGCACCTCTATCCCCAGCATAATCAGAATCACAGTATCCTCTGAGAAAGATGTCACCATCCACTCCACCATATAACAAGCACACCGAAGAAGTGCCTCGATGATATCTAAGAATCCACTTCACAGCTTGCCATTGCTCTTTGTCTGGGTAAGACATATATCGACTCACAACACCCACTGCATGGGCCAAATCTGGTCTTGTGCACACCATCGCATGCATAAGACTACCAACAACACTAGAATAAGTTATATCATCCATATACCTCTTGTCTTCTTTCGATGAGGGAGATAAATCTTTTGACAACTTAAAATGGGAGCCTAATGGAGTGCCAACCGGTTTAGCTTTCTCCATTCCAAATCGAGCGAGGACCTTCTCGATGTACTACGCTTGAGTGGGCCTTAACTCTCTCCGCTTCCTATCCCTGCTTATTTCCATACCCAATATTCTTTGTGCCTTTCCCAAATCCTTCATGTCAAACTCTCTACCGAGCTCCGCTTTCAACTCCTTAATTTTGACCATACTCCAAGGTACAATCAGCATATCATCAACATATAACAACAAATAAATCATATCACCATCACATCTCCTGAAATAAACACATTCGTCTTTGAAACTTCTAGAGTATCCCTGTGAAAGCATAAACTTATCAAACCTCTTATACTATAGTCCAGGAGACTGCTTTAGTCCATATAGAGATTTGTTGAGTTTGCAAACATAGTCTGGCTTGCTACTATCAATGAACCCTTTCGGCTGCTTTAAATAAATCTCCTCATCCAGATCACCATGCAAGAATGCAGTCTTAACATCTAGTTGCTCTAATTCCATATCTTAATGAGCAACTAATGCCAAAAGAATACGAATAGAAGTATGCCAAACCACTGGAGCAAAGATATCATGATACTCTACACCTTTCTTTTGAACATACCCTTTTGTGACTAACCTTGCCCTGTATCTGCGATTACCATTTTCACTGTCTTTCACTCTATAGATCCATTTGCATCCAATAGCTGCCTTGTTGGTGGGAAGATGCATCAAATCCCAAGTATGATTTCTCTGCAATGATTCAATCTCCTCTTCTATAGTAACTAACCAACTGGAACTGTTAACTGATGCGATAGCTTCTCTATAGTCACAGGCTCATCATGGACAACATTCAAAGCATATGTTGCCATATCATCGAAGTTAATATCTTCGATGCTCAATCCAACAAATTCATCAAGCCACTTAGGCTTTCTTCTTTGTCTGACAAGCCTAAGTTCTGAATGAGCTCCACCTTGAGTTTGATCCTCTGTACCAACATTGGTATTATCCTCATCAACCAAGGTGTCATCGGAAACACCATTTGAATGTCTATGGAAAGAATCAACAGATGACTTGCTTTATGTCTGGTATTCTTCACATGTCCTCTCATTGTCATCCGATGATGAAGGCTCCACCTTCAACATAGCCTTCTCATCAAAAGTCACATGCCTGCTCATAATGATCTTCTTGCTAAAAGGACACCACAACCTATATCCCTTCACTCCTCTCCTATAATCTAGAAAAATACACTTGCGAGCTCTAGGTTCCAGCTCCCATTTGCTCTCATACACATAAGCTGGGCAACCAAACACTCTGAGAAATGAATAGCTAACAGGCTCTCCTTTCCATATTTCTTCAGGGATCTTCATATCTATGGCAGTGGAAGGTGTGCGGTTGATGAGGAAAGCCGCCATAGATAAAGCTTCAGCCCAAAATCCCTTCTTCAATTTAGCAGTCAGTTAAGGCATCTTGTTCTCTCCAATAATGTCCGATTCATCCTTTCTGCAACTCCATTAGACCGGGGGTCGCCTGTTGTGGTGTAATGCCTCTTAATGCCTTCAGACTCACTATAATCGATGAATTCATGTGATACAAATTCACCGCCATTATCTGAACGGAGAACTTTCAATTTCTTCCCTGACTGCTTCTCAACCATAGATTTCCACTTCCGAAACTTGGCAAAGGTTTCACTCTTTGACTGAACAAAGTATACCCATATTTTATAAGAGAAATCATCTATAAATGAAAAAATATATCTGGCTCCACCTAAAGACGGACAAGGGGAGGGACCCCAGACATCTGTATGAACATACTCCAAGACAGCTTTTGCTTTATGCTCTCCTATACCTAAAGAAATCTTCGTATGCTTTCCAAGAACACACTCTTCACAAAAACCAAGTTTTGAATGATGAACTCCATCAATCAATCCTCGTTTTCTCAACTCATCCATGCTGCGCTCACCGTTGTGACCCATCTGTAAGTGCTATAATCTAGAAGAATCTGAACCAACCGATGTAACAGATCCGATTCACCAATTACAGTACTGCCCTTTAATAGATAAAGATTTCCTGCCCTCACACCTCTCATAACAATTATGGACCTTTCGATATCTTCATTTTTTTCTCCTTCCACTACAATCTTTGAGCCAAGTCTACTCAATGCCCCAATAGAAATCAAGCTCCTCCTCAAATCTGGTACATGTATAACATCGATGATCGTACGAACAACATCATCAAACATCCTAATCATCACGCTACCAACACCCACCATACGGCAAGAAGCATCATTACCCATCAGAACTTCTTCTCCATCAATTTTCACGGTAAGTGAAAAAGCAGTTCCTATCAGGTGTCATATGATAGGATGCGCAAGAATCAATCAGCCTTAAGTTGCTCTTCCCAGAAGAGCCAGAAGCTGTAAATACATCAGTATCACTTTCTGTATCTGATTTCTCTGCTGTAGAAGCTGAGGCTTGCTTTGGATCTTTTTTTCTACCTTCAAGCTTGGGACATTGTGCTATGAAGTGCCATGGTTTCTTACAATAATGACAAGTCAAATTCTTAGGCCGCCTAGACTGAGACTGTGAAGAATTTCGTCCTCTACCTTTCTTCGACCTGCTTTGGCCTCTACCTCTATGAACAGATAAGCCTTCAGTATCACTATCCAAACTAGTGCTCGCCAATCTACCTCTTAATACTTCATTATGAAGACCAGCCTTTAAATCAGACAGGCTAATTTTACTACGGCCATAAATCATGGAATTAACAAAAGCAGTATACTCCTTAGGCAAGGAACATAAAAGGATCATAGCTTGAGCCTCATCGGTAATATCAACTTCCGCTACCTTCAGGTTCATAATCAAAGTCATCAAAGCATCTACATGCTCCATGAGATCAGCTCCAGGCTTTATCTTGAGCGAATAGAGTTGTTTCTGAAGAATAATCCGATTAATGAGAGACTTGTCTTGATATGCATCCGATAATGCATCCCATAGTTCCTTCGTTGTTTTCTTTTGAGAGAATTCTCTAAGAATTTCATGTGAAAGGCTCAACTGAATCGTTGTGAGAGCTTCATCTTCCATCTCTTCCAAATCAGCTGCATCAATACCTTTCAATTTCTCAGGCGCACAAACAACCTTGTAAGTCTTCTCCTTCTTCAGTACAGCCTCCATCTTCATCTTCCAAGTACCAAAATCTCCTTTTCTGTCAAAACGTGTTACTCCATAATTGACACCAGATCTACCAACAGACTTACCAGAAGTAGCCATTAATATTCAAACAGGAACAATAACACTAGCTTCGATACCAAACTGTGGTGAATTTGTTTTAATTCGAGCGGAAGCGGTTTATTTGTTCAGAATCTAGTATTGCCTATTTAGATACCAATGACACTTAAAAAAAATTATGCAGTCTCATAGAAAAAATAACAGAAATAAGAGCCACAGAAGATTTAGCGTGGTTCGGATAAGAATATCCTACGTCCACGGAGAACCAACAACTTTTTATTTCACTAAAGAAAAGAGTACAAAAAAGAGAGGAAAGAATAATGGTGCATACTACATTTGCTTGTACATATGAAGATGAAATTCCTTCATTTAAATAGACTTGATAATGAAGGGTTGCTGGGAGATTAAGCAAATCAATTTTCCGATTACCCAACAATTTGCATGATTTGATTTTAGTACAAATAGATGGCGTAATCTTCGTTTCCATATCTTTCCTTTATTCTCCATGCCTAATCATTTATTTCTTCATATAGCAAATATACGTTGACTAATTAATTAATTGACTAATTAATTAATTTCTTTTAAAATATCCTTCCATATATCAGCCAAATTAATCGATTTCACTGAATTAATTAATCAATTTCTTTCCTCTTTAACAAATATTTGAATCAACATATAGAGGACTCTTGTCCAGTTATTTCGTGATTGTTCCAAATAATCACAAGTGCATAATTGAAATGCGCCATTATTTCTAATATTTAAAACTAGTGATAAATGTTGGTCAAAGATGCTTGCACATTAATCTTAGATATCAAAAACAGTAGATCGTCAGTTATATAAGTAAAGTTCTAAATATTTGCAAAAAATCTCATGGCGATAAAAACATAAACATATCACATCAATGAATACATATATCTTAATGAAGAATACAAGGACTAGTACTATAAAAATAACGTATTTATCCATCTATACATTAATTATTATTAAATTTATAAAACAATACTGTAGTAATATTAAGAAATAATTTAAGTAAACAACCTATAAGTGAGGTATGCAACCATACTCCTTTCTTTTCTTTTTCTATCATCTGCAAGTCTATAAAGCAAAAAAATGTTTAACCTTGTTTGGATTGTGCTAATTTCTAAGGTATGTGGTGGTTATTGCATAGAAAAGACTACCTATGTATCATTTTGGGATTAAGCTTATGTAGTTCTATTCCTTGCTATTCTCCTACATCAAATACTTGTTAGCATATAACATTGTATAATCATAGTAACCATGCAACAAATACAAGTAGAAAACTCCACTAATACCGAGCCATCACAATCAACCCTTATGAATATGGGGTAAGAATAATAATTGTGACATAGCCATTAATCATTAACGAGTTTGACAACACCTAATGTCAATTTCAAATATCAAACAAACGACCTACAACAAATATACTCACATATATACTAATCATCCACTACGGGTAATATATCATTAATGCAAGTATAAACTAAACAAGTGTGTACTAACCACCCCATATTAGTAAGATAACATTAAATCATCAATTATGTACCAAACGCTCAATATTCGTAACACAAACATCAAAATTAGTCAAATGTGTATTAACTAACCCGTATTAGTAATACAAACATCATATTGATCAAATACGTATTAACTATCACGTGTTAGTAATACAACATCAATGTAATCTACACCTTGGAACCATAATTAACTACACAACATCCATGTAATAATAATAGTAAAATATTGTATAACTCATCGTAATGTGATTATATCTCTACTCAATAAATATACGAGTTAATTTCACTAATACTTAATCTCGTAGGCTACAACAATCAAAATAAGGTATCTATACCCATTATTGCCTATCAAGTATAAAATATTTCCATTGTTTTTATTATAAAAACACATTTACTCGTTTTATCTTAAAATTAAAAAAATTCCTTGAAAATGACAATATACTTCAAAGTCAACCATTTTTAAATATTACTTCAAATGCCTTAAAACATCGTTATCCAATTAAAAATAATAATTTGCATCTAATTACTTTCAAAGCAATAATGTTATTACTTTATGTCAAAATAATATCATTTGTCCAAATCGTCTTATATCTTTCACCATCACTTTCTTACTATTTAACTCAAAATAATAGCGTTTCACATTAAATCTAAAAAACCATTTATTTGAATTATCCTACTCTATATGTATTAAGGTTATCTTATTCCAAAAGTTCTATTTATTCAAACATCTAGACTACATTATAAATTATTTTTACAACTATTTTATTACCAATCTCAAATAGTAATAATAACACTAATATTTTACCAAATACTTTTGAAAGTTATGCTATTGTTATTTTCGCCCAAAGATATTAAATCAACTTAAAATCCATAAAATGATATATTTTCAAACAAAATTAATATACCACTTAATTAACTTTAGTGTGTGATATCATTATTTGTTTAAAATATACTTATTTTTTTTTTTATAAATAACTTATCTCTAAAATCAATTTCTGAACTTTTAAAACCTTTTATTAAAAGATTATTATTTTTTAATTAACTCTTAACATTCTACCTTTATTTATCTAAATATAACGTTTTCCATTCTTAGTGCATGTCTTTCATTTAAAACAAATTAAAACATTTTACCATAGCAATAATGTACAATATTCCAGACATTAATTATCTAATATTGTCACTTACAACTTTTTGAAATCATAATTGATAATCTACATCTATATTCACCTAAATATTCAACATTTAATCATAGACCAATGACATAAAATAATGTGAAAATAACATATTATAGCAATGTAATAATTAAACCAATGTAAGGTCCAACCCAAGCGCTAAAAATAAAACATGCTAAAATCCACAAATAACAAATCATGTAATATAAATCCAACAAAATTTCCATTAGAACTATATAAATTAACCTAGATCTATTTCAAACCAATGAAGAGTAGTGTTTTCTCCTTCCATCGTAACCCAAATCAATTTTTAAAGTCCAAGCTTATGTGTCGTTGAATGAATCCCTAGCCCTCGTTTTAACTTCGGTTACTATTATCTTTTGAAATAGATGTTATACCTTTTGAATTAAGAAAGGAATGAAAATTTTAGAAATTTTCATAATGGTAGATTCCTAAAAGTTAACTTCTTCTCTACTCAACCTTCTTTATTTATAGAGTGAAATGATGGATAGAGGAAATTTAACATAAGAGAGTGACAATGAATATTTAATGAAAAAATTCCTTTTAAATATACAAACTTAATTTCGAACCTATAGGGAATCAATCTCCATAGATGAAAAGATTAATTTACTTATACGTCAATCAATATGAAGTTAATTGCTAATTTATGCAATTAATTTTCCATGATATAGGAAACTAATATAAAACCAATTATATATATATATATATATATATATATATATATATATCCAAAAATTAGGAAATATTGAATAAATTCGTCACATTGAATATATGTATATTTATATGCATATACATATTTACATCCATAATTCGTACATTTTAATTTTTGTATAGTTACCAAATTTATTATTTCTTACATCAAACCATATATATATATTTATTTACATAAATATATGTATACATGTGTATTATATTACATATTCACTATACTTTTTCTCTCCATCTCTTTCTTATACACACACACACACATTTCTCTCAATGAATACTTATCCTTTTATAATCTTTATAAAGAATTCCAAAAAAAAAAACGTTTCATTAGCCAAGATCAAAAAAGTAACGTCTCTGGATGAAGTCAACTCGCTTAACTAACCACTCTAACTATTTCAATACTAGAACATTAAAAATCATTTGTTAGTGGTGAAAATCTATCAAACGTATAAAATCAATATCATTTAACTCGTACTTCCAATATAGAAAATTCATAGTTAAAATGATAAGCTCGAGAAGATCAATGCAAGGTTTGTGAATACAACATCCAAATTATACTTCTATTAAAAAACTATTTTTAATCAATTTATTGTTAACAGTATCAAATATGCGGGTTGTTATAGTAACTCTTTAATTCCCCTAATGATCATAGGTAAATAACCATCCATCGTATGGAGAGCGTTATGTATACTAGTCTCAATTAGGACCTTTTATAGAGTTGGTGTTTCGTACAAATTGACCTAATACTCGTAGCTACAAATACATTCATAATTGAAATTGATAAAACACTTCTCTTAAAGATTTTCTATTTATACATGTCTAGTGTATTTAATTCATTATTTATATCTCTATACAATAACATATATAAAATAAAACCAAAAGCCTACTTCATTTCGAATAAAATTCTTATCGAAGAGTTAAGTTACGTTAAATAATCACCCCAAAGGACACATTTAACTTTATCAATCTTCCACTTATACTTAGGGACAATTACAGAGCTACCCATACCTTCGACCCCTAAACTAGACCGAGAATGTGCCTCAATCAATGGATCCATGATATTATTATTTTTTATCTTCGATTATGCTACCATGTTATTGATAAACTCATTCGTGTATGCTCATTATGGAGAACATATCTTGACTTCTTATTTAGTTCATTGCAATCTATATTGCATTAATGCAGTCACAATATGTTATTGGATTTCAGTAGTGGAAACATCTTTAGCTCTCTTATAAATTTGTGCAAACTTATTTCTTTCATTACAACACCATTCATGACAATGTATTTAGTCTTTATTATTGAATTTGCACTAGTAGTTAGGTAAAAAGAATAATTTAAAAAGAATTCTAGCTTTAACTAAATTGCCCAATATCTTAATTTGTGTTTGCGTAAATAATATTATATTTTTTAAAATAAAATTGAGTATTTAGTTAAAAAAAGGGTTTTGATAATATTTTAACTTGTATACTTCAATTAATATATTTATTTGCTGTTAACATTTAAAATAATATTTGTTAATAATTTAACTTAAAATTAATCAATTATTTTGATTTTATATTTTAATATTATGTAATGTTTATATTTATCGTTGAAACAATACAAATATATAAACCATCCAAGAGGTCCTTGAGGAAAATTGACCATTTTATCCTACGGTCAATAAGATGTCAATGTGATATAAATTTCTATATTATATCAAAGGGGACAATTAAGGTTTCATAATATGTATCAGTAATTATCATCATTTTTATTATTATTTAACCATTAAAATATATTTAATAAAAAATAATATATACATATATAATAATATATATACATAAATAATACATAATAAAAATAATAAATAAAATTTAGTCAAAAATTATAATTATTATAATATATATATTTACATGATTAATATATATGTTTTTATGTGCGTTTTTGCTTTTAAATTAAAATTTTAAATTTTCTAACTCGACTTTTTCAAATTTAGATTAATTCATATAATACTTATTCAGATTAAATAATTAATTTTTTGCAAATTTTTTGGTTGAAAAAATAAGTTGAAGTTTAGGATTTTAAATCATAGACTATAATTAAATAGAAAAAACTAAACTGAAAGCAACAACAGTTTAAATTTTTTTATGCATACACACATACACAGACATATACACATACGTATAAAAAATCTGGTATAAGAAACGAGTTTGATTTTTTTTTAAATTTTAAACCAAACATATATATATATATATATATATGTTTAACTATATATATAATATAAAAACTATTCAATTATTTCATAAGTATACGTTTTAAAAGAGTTCAAAATTATTAAATTATTTTCGAATTTTTTATGGTCAAGCGTAAATAATGATGTGATAACGATTAAAAAATAGGCTTATGAACATGCATACATGAATATCTATAGGTCATAATGTATATCTTTCACCAAAGTAGTCTCGTTGAGAGTCTAGCATGTTGTTTGTTACTTATTTCCTCTTTTAGCTTCACAATCTCCTCTTTACTTTAGTTGCAATGCTTAATCATAGGCTTCACCAATAGGGTAAAGGGTAGGTGGCTAGAAAGAGAGAGCATAGAAAAAATATATAAGAAAATATGTGGAGACTAGACCATTTATAGCCAATGATCTACACCCTTTTCTCGACAATTTCCTCTTGCCTTTAAAGATTTGGTTTTGTACTTCTTTACCCTTTTATGTGGAATACCTAGGGTTGAAAAAGAAAGGTCAAATACCCATTTGATTCCCATTTGAATCATCATTTAATTATTAATTTATATCCCATAAACAGATCGAACGGTCATATAACTTTTGTGCATTGCTTTGTCCACTTTTAAGCTTTGAAAAAATAATTAAAATGGCCATAATGTTGTAATATATGTAAATATAAAAGTGAATATGCTTTTGTGTTTTTCTATTTAGTCTCACATCATGGGAATGTTCGATCTCATGCTCCAAGGCTTATATATAAAGGAGCCTATGTAACGCAATTGTATCAATCAATCTTATGTAGTTGATATCAGTATGAATAACATTGTCTCCTCTTTTCTAGTGGCTTCTTATCTCCTTTTAGTTTGTAATATGTTATCAGCATGAAGCTCTTATAAATCTTCTAAAGGGTAAGCTATCTTTCCGATCTAATTGATCAAATCTTTCAGATCTCATTCTATTAATTTTTTTCTTTTAGATCTCATTCTATCATTGATCTAATTATTTGGATCTGATTATATTTGTACATCTTATTTTTTGTCCATGTATTTCAGATCTTGTATTGTTGTAGATCTTGTTTTTTTAGTTCTAATTTTTCAAATCTCTTGTAGATTTTAATATCATGATTAAACGATATATTATTTTTAGATCCGTAGATTTTAATCATCAGATCTCTTATTTAATTGTCATTCATGTGTATCCATCTTTTGTGATAATTTTAAATTTGATCTAAGACTAAAGTTGTTCCATATACTAAGATGTAATTTCTGACCTTACTTTGTTAATTTTCTTTTTAGATCTTATCTATCATAGATCTAATTTTCCAGATTTCATTATATACATACATATACATACATACATAGGTGTATATATATATATCTTACCTCATAGATCTTGCTCTATTAATCTTATCATTTTAGATCTCATTTTATTGTAGATCTAAAATTTTAGATCTCATTCCATTGTTTGGTAAAAAAAGGTTTTCATTTTGAAATTTTTTCGTTTGGATTTCGGTTTGAATGAGAACTGTAGTGTAACGACCCGCTATTTTGGACTATTCGCATCCGCACATGTCGGACTTGAATAATTCAAAATACCGAATTGTTAATTTAAATTTGGCAAAACTGAACATATATAGTAAATAAATAATCACAGATCACAGACACAGAGTAATAAATGCAGCGGAAACAAAAGATAGTAGTTCATGAAGCTACTATATAAATAACAAAGTTAAATCAGTTACAACAGAAGTCTCGAATACAATAGTTAAATACAATATCAGAATACATCACTGGATTCAACTGAATATCTGAAAACTGGATAGATAGCTGGATCTCCAATCGGAGCTCCAACTCCAAAGGTGAGTCTCGAATACTGGTATACTCACTCTGACCGAGCATAAAGAAAACACAAAACACTCGAGTCAGGATTAACATTTTCATATCAATAAATCCAACTCAAGTGAAATAACAACTGAAATACAAGTAACTCAAAGCACGTTGGAATAACCATCCTCTAAGGAATCCTTAAACTATCTACTATGTAGTAGTGTACGCTAAATAGATAATGTCTATCAGTAATATAAAGTATCAAAATAGTGTTAAGGCGTCACCATTATCCCCCTTAACACATTTTGTATAAGTGTCATAGACTATATAGCACTGTAAACTCCACCGTAAACTAGTGGGATATCAGGGAGAACTCCATAGATATAACACAGAACAAATTCGTAGTGGTCACGTATATAGGGATACAAGTATGACAACGCACATGATGCAATACCTAAAGTAGTGAAACTACCGTTTGCCTGATCCTGACTGGTGAAAACACATCGCCGCAACGATTGCAACACCGCGAAACAACACTCCAAAATACGAGGGTGCACACCAATCAATAACAAGTAATGAGTAGTTTACGAAGAAATGTGTTTGTTGGAGGTGGCTAACCCCATTTGGCCCGGCACGGCTCCTGTTTTAGTCATTTCCAATTTGACACAAGTGTCATGGCTATCCATTATCGTTCTCTTTCTTCAGTCATCATGTACATCATTCCAATCATTTCATTCTGGATCACACTCCGCGTATAGTTATTAAAGTGGTTTTCGTTTAGACAGAGAGTATGTCCATAACCGATTCCGATTTCTTTCATAACTTTCGTAATTATTACACCGATTGGTCGTTTAATAAATTTCAAAACCAAATCAAATTCAATTTCAATTAGAATTTGTAAATCAACATTTCATTTGTCTTCCTAAATCAATTTCCATAATTTACGTTTTAAAACTTCCAAATTACTATTTCAAAATCTTATAATTCAATTTCAATTTTTATTTAAACAATTCAAATATTGATTCAAGTTCGTATACAAATTTCATTCCGTTATCATTTAAATGACTTTAATTTAACATTCAAATCAATTTAAATTCATTGATCGATTTCGTTCAATGATCATTTAAATTAAGTAAATTTATCATTCGAAATAATTCCAATTGAATTTCCAATTCATTAAATCAATTACTTAAGTTCAACTCCATTATATCAACTTACAAATTTAATTAAATTAGATTCGTCAAATCAATTCTTTAAATTTCAAGTCTTTCATTTATTTTGATAAATCACATTTATTCCTCGTTAAAGAAATTCAATTTCATTTATTTACTTACCTAGTTAAATAAATTTCCAAAACTTAATTAATAAAGAAACTCAATTTCATTTATTAAAGAAGTACAATTTTACTTATCAAAGAATCAAAATTTTTATTTAATTATTAAATAATTCAATATCATTAAATCATTAAATAATTTCAAAACTTAATTATTAAACAATTTCAAAACTTAATTATTAAATACTTTCAAAACTTAATTCAATCATTTCTTAAATTAAACAACGTTCTTTCATCAATTACTTTGTTAATATGTCGATTCAGATTATTAAATATTAACATTTTCCTTACATTAAAATTTAAATTCCAACTTCATTTCAAAACCTTATTATTTATTCAAATAAAATATTTATTTTATTTTTAAATCAAATTTTAGACCAATCGGGTTTTTTAAATTCTCTATCTTAGGTCAAGTTCATTTGGGTATTTATCATTTCAACCCGATTCCAATTCAATTCAAAAATCAAAGCATAGCATGGGAACTTGCAGTGTGATAACTGGGATGGTGTCAAAGTAAATAAACGAGCAATAGCAAATATCAATGACAATCTAATAATTGATTCAAATAAACCCGAAATAATCGTATTAATTCACATTATTGTTTGTGCAAATTAATATAATTATTTCTAGAATCCACATTATCATTTCATGTAGATTAAAGATTATTACACTAATATTTATACGGTTCTTCACTTGATATCCATTATTAAATTTTCATACTACCTCAATTTATACAACATTCATTCAAATGGTTCAAGGTGTAATTAACCAAATTTCTACGTGTCAATTAATTTAACATTTAAAGGGGTCATATTATGCAAATGTCATCTAATCAAATTTAACACGTATATCAAATCTAACTATCCTACGTCAATTTCAACTTCAAATTATTTATCACTTACTACATTAAAAATTTAACGTCCAATGTCAACATCAAACAATCAATCATTTATCAATCAAACTGGATTATCATTGTATAAATACAGATATTGGTGTCAGATGTCACAGGTGAACTGATACAGGTAATAGCATATATATAACAACTTAAATAACTAACAGCAACATATTTCAAGGTCGTTACAATTAAAATCAAATTTAATAAATAAAAGAACATTAATCATGAGTGATTGCTCACCTTTCGAGGCCGGATAGTTTTGAAAAAGAAATGGTCTATGAATCCAGGCATGAATTTCAAAGCAACTCCCGATTGACATGAATTCGATGATCAAAGCTGACAGACAAGCGTTGACTAAATCAAGTCAGAACAGGATCGAAGAAGATAATTGGTACGAGTGACTTATATGTATATATATATCAAGGATCCAAACGTATATTAAAAAAAGATAAATACATACAAACATTTTTAAATACATATTAACTAAACATATATATTCCAAACCATTGTTTTAACCAAAACACATACATCAAAATCAACACGTACATATATATTACCTTTATGAATTTATATATAACAAACATATAGACTCTTACATATAATATACATAACAGGCCCATTATATAACATGACTGGGCTGGTTAGAACTTTTATATAATATATATATATATATATATATATATATATATATATATATCTTATACTTAAATACCTCAATCAGAGTATAAATACTTTTGCAATACTACCAAAGCATGTACAATATTCGAATAAAGTTCACCTATACCTCTGTATACAACCCAGACCCTATATATAACTTCTTAATTTATAAAAAAATACATTGCTATCCATTCTATAACATAACTATCAACTCCATATCCCAGAGAACAAAATACTGTGGGCCAAACCAAAATGTCATTACCTACTTACCGACAAGCATACGTACATGTTGTATTAAAAATTAAAAATTTAACAATATGATTTTACTTGTTATAACTCAAACAGATGAATGTAACTTTATACAAACTTTACATACTTAATCTGAATACATTTTAAAACCTCAAACATAAGTTAATATTTTAAAACCTGTACATGTATAGTTCAAAAACCAAGGACACCACTTAATAATTTTTAAGTAGAACCTTTATTGTACAAAACTGACACATGAATATATATACATAACTAAGCATATATAATGCAACAATGCTACACTAGTTTATATAGTTTCAAATACTTATCATACTTCAAACAATTACTAGCATATATATATATATATATATATATATATATATATATATATCCATTAATGCATACAGATATATATAACCCGATAGATATATTTATAGATTTCTAACCCAAAATAAAAGAAATTTCAGTGGGAAGCTTACTCGGGCAAGATGGCCGAAAATGATGGTGGCGCATGGACACGAGAAGGTGACACAGACATGCATACAGATATAGAGATGAACAAGCTAGAAACTGCTGCGACATATTCGACAGTGGCAAGGCAAAGCGAGCTAACTAGAATCACACGACTTTATCATAAAGATTCCTTTCCAAATGACCAGCTTCATCACAAACGACATTACACATCGAATCAATTCTGTCTATGAACTGATATGAAGCTTCATAGACTAACTTCAAGGACTCAAAGTACGCAGCATGAACATCAGAAAACATGCAATGAAAACCCATTACTTTTGATAGACATTCTGAATGGCCACGACATAAATTTTTAGCTTCGGAATTATCAATAAGAAATATTACAAGAAATTCCAAAAGATGCTTCTATTGTGTAGGCCCATCATCGCCGACCTCAACCCATATAATTTCGGGCGTCTGCTTCCCACCATCCCTGAGTCATGCCATCCCAAACCGATGGAGAAAATGGGTTGTGGCAGTTCGGCAAGTGAAAGGGAGAGGCTGGAGAGGGGATCGGAGGAGTGCTATTGGTCTGGGTTGGAGCAAAGGGAAGTCGACAGGCTGTGGCTGTGGTGACAAAGTCGAGGCGATGGAGGCATTGCAAGATGAGGGGTGTGATGGGTCTCGGGTTCTGAGAATCCAAGGTGGTTGAGGCTGAGTGGAGAAGGGTTGTGAGAAGGCAGGTAAAGATGGGTGCTCGGAGGGGTTTGCGTTTGGTCGAAGGAAGGGTGGCGGGCCAAAGGGGGTAAGATGCGAGAGAGGGTATATGAAAAGAATTAGCAGATATAAACTTTACAACTGTTCACTAAGTACGAAGAAGTGTGAACCGTGAATCACGGATAATAAGTTGAAGTTAAGGAATGACAATAGGCAACAGCTGTAATGTTTTTATATCACATCTAACGAACAGGAAAAATGAAATGGAAGGAGAAACTAGCTCATATCCAATAATATCAACAATGCTTTTACTATAAACGGTAGCTAGAATAGGAATAGGCTTTTGAATTATATCAGGGTTTGAGGTAATGATGGTCACATAATGATACAGCTGTAACATTTAAAAGCAATTTATTGTGTGGCTACGGTTCGAATTTGAAAAGCAAGAAATTAAAGGTCAAGAATTTCGGTACCGGTATGAATCACAGTTTGATTGCTTCCGACGCGTACCGGACCTCAAAACACAGAATTCAATATACCGCAGAGACCAGCACGACGAGAAGATCAAAACGGTATACAGGCACCAGTAGTACGATTGAATTATAAAAATTCGAATTTTCTACTAACGCAAAATGCAGAAAAATCATAGAAAAATAAAATCGACGGAGCTAAAGAAGTCCGAATTTGGAAAAACGAAAAATGACGTCTTGCTCAGAAGATGGTTTAGAATTTTTTTATGTAAAAATATTCAGGTTTTGAAAATATTTTATTTTCAACAATTCTTAACTGATTAAATTGAAATAAAATTACACATGAAATAAATTTTTATATTTTCAGATGAAAATTTGCCAGTTGTTATGTTTAACGAGACGCATTCCAAATGCCAAATTTATATTTCAAAATTTTATTGTTTAAAATTTCACAAAATTTCAATTAATAACGTTATTAAAACCAGCTAAATTTACGGGTCGTTACATGTAGAAATAATTTTACCACATGATTTATATTTCTAGAAGAAATATTTCACTGTTTCTTAAAGAAACAAATATAAGGATAATACGTATCTAGAAGATCGTATTAAGTCTATATGAAAGAATAAGAACCTGAAGTTCATATGTGCGAAGGTGAAAGATTAAAGTTTTCATAAGCTAAAATAAATCCATGAAAAAAATATAAGCGAGCAATTCCAGAAGAAGATGTTGATATGTCCAAAAGACATAACATAAAAATAATATGTTGAAATTACATTAGAAATGTGGTAAATACTATTTCCTCGAAGAGAAATAGTATTATGATTCTCATGTTCGAATACAATTATGAAGGGTCCTCTTGTTTCATTGTATTTATTTAATATTGGAGCCCTGAAGTTCTCAACTAAAAATTATGCAAATAAGCTTGCATTCCTAAAAAAAGGTTTATATATCAAAACTCAAACATATAAATTTGAGATGTGAAGCTTTGAATTATTAGAAAAGCTAATTCAAATTATGGTAAATTCCAATTGCAATCAAACCTGAAGTTTGATAATGAAAATCAAGATGTACCATTTAGAATCTAAAGTACTAAACAAAGACTTTATTTTAAAGTAAAATTGGAACCTGAAGTTCTGAAAATATTTTCCAATGGTATTAACTACTAAACCAAATAAATGTATAGAAATTTGTTCACTTGAGAAGTGGTGATAATAATAATAAAAAATCTCTAGAAAAGATTTGTTGATATATTTGGTGCTTTTACTAAACCAAATAAATACATAGAAATATATCTACTCTCCTACTCTCTTTCTTTTTAATAGAAAACAAGGTATTCTAATAGGAAGTTTATTTCCTAATTTTTTTTCCCTTCTTCCATGCATCCAATCATGTCTTTCAAAAGGTAAAATATAATAGATCAAGTATCTTTCCTTTGGCTCATCAAGTAAGTATTTTGTGTTCTTCATAAAATGAATGTCAATATCTATAAACACATCAATTATGTTATATTATATAAAACTCATTCATCTTTCCTCTTTCAATAAAGAGGTATTCCAATGTTTACTATTTTATATGCTTAATCTTTTACCTATTAATGTCTTGTCACAAAAATATACTTATTGATGTTATCAATAGCTGTAACTTATACAACATACTTTTTAGTTGCCAAGTCAAACTATTTTGTTTTTCATGATATTATTCATACACTATGTGATGTACAAATTTCCTCTCTGTTTAGCTTACAATATGTAAATAACTGCATATATTAATTCATATATTAGTCAGTAGAAATTAATAAATCATTAAATAAAATTAATTGATTAATGAGAATGGTCCAACAAAGATGCGTATGAGTACTTCATACATTTATTCTTCTTTTATATCTCTTATTATTGACAAGGATCATAATGTATATACATGTTACATATTCATGTTTCTCACTATTGCAGTTGTTATGAATTAATAAATAGTATTTAATACTATATATTCATATTCTTAAATTTGCCTATGTTATGAAAGTAAACATAATCAAGTCGGCACAATCTTTGATTATCATTCATCTCTTCTCCACCAATCAATCCATATAAAGGCCTTTCCATATTTTCAAGGATAGTTTTGCATTTTCAAGGAAAGTAATGAATGCAATTAATGAGACTGGATCTAGAGCTATCAAAAGGATGTAATTAAGAAATTATAGTCGCTTTTATATATTATATTTGGTTGTCTTTTACTATTTTGCATTAATGTTTTTATTCTTTCACTATAACTACTATTAGATATGGTTTCTTATTTTATGAAATGCATTGAGTATATACCCATGAATATTATTTTTATGCTTATGCATTTTTATTTCCACTTATAGTTCGTAATATGATAAACACAGCCAAGCTTGAATTTAAAGCTTTGGACTTATTAGAAGATAACTTTTTGTCATGGATATTGGATGTTGACATCCAATTACAATCTCGTTGCTTAGAAAATGCCATAAAAATGATAATCCAATAAGATAAAATAATGACTCTTATATTTTTAAGGTGTCATATCAATGAAAAACTTAAAATTAAACATTTAACTGAAAAAGATCATCTTTACCTACGGAACTCCCTAAAGGAGCGTTATGAGCACCAAAATATGGTTACACTTCTAAACACTAGACACAAGTGGTTGAACTTGAAGTTTCAAGTCCTTAAATCTATTAGGAAATACAATTCCTCTATATTTAGAATTACTTCTAAACTAAATTTATGTGAAAGGATTGTCTAGTAATACCAACCTGAAGTTAGATCATTTCTTTGAAGTTGATGAAGGAAACTTCATTAATGATGAAAATATAAGTGCAATAATAAATGATATGGTCGAACTGATCACTAGTAGCAGCACGAAGTCTACTATGTGGATTTTATTTTATTTCAGTTCAATAAATCAGTTGGAAGTTGGTGCTTGTATGTTTTTCCTTTCATAACTAATTGAAATAATGTACCGATAATGTTGGCTTTAATCAGTAGTCTATTTTAAATTTTGGAAAGTACTAGAATTATTTATCCTTGTAAATTTAGCAGTTGACTAAATATATTGTCTTTAGTTCTTAAGATATGGACCATCAATATTTGAATGATAATATGTGCCTACTAGATTGTGCAACTACTCACGATATTTTGAAACAACAGAAGTTTTTTCTCCGAACTATTTAAAAATATTTACCTAAAAATTTCAACCATTGCAAATCTGCTAATATAGTTGAAGGGTCTGGAAGAGTCCATATAGTATTACCAAATGGTACATATATCTTAATTCAAAATACATTGTGCTCAAGCAAATTTAAAAGAAATTTGTTGAGTTTGAGGATATATAAATGAATGGCTACCATATTGTAACTAAAATGAAAACGTCAAAGAATACCTTTGCGTTTTTTTTAAAATTGAAAGACAGAAGCTTATTTTAGAAAAAGTTGGTACAATTTCAACTGGATTATATTTCACGAAATTTGGCATAATTGAATCCCATATTTGAACATGAGCCCGAAGCTCACAAATATCACTTAAATGCATCTTATTAATTGATAAAAGAATTGTCCTCCTATTATTAGTATGTATGGTGTATTTGCTAGTAGCAATATGATAGTGGATCAAAATGAGAATCCAAAGATGATTATTATTTAATGTGACAATGTTTGTCAACATTGAGGGGGATGATAAAGGGATACAAGTTCATTTTGATCATCAATGTTAAATATTTGTTAACATGTATAATGATGCAAAATATTGATTAACTTGGATAAATTATCAATAATATCACTATTAGACTTTCTCCAATATAGCTTTGAATCCCTAAAGGATCGAAATGTGTAAACCGTATCTGAAATGTGGTATAAAAGTCAGTTTGAAATACTTTTGAAGCAAGTAATAAAGATGTCAAATAATAGAGATGAGTGTTCTTGAAGAAACACTTATGGATGCTGTTGAAGAGACTAATGACATGATTGTCAATTTACCCTAAAAGTGGTTTAGGTACCTAAAACATGATAATCAAAGAGATCTCAATAAATCATGTCTAGAACTGACAAGAAATAATTATTGATGATAAATTTGTAAATAATAAAGCACTTATGTTTATAAATAAATTTAGGATCTTCAATTAGGAGAAAACATGACTGGCCATCATGAATTCTTTACTAATAGAAACATATGGACATGCAGTCCGTAAAGTAGCAAAAGTACGTGAAATGGTTAATATACCCCGAAGGTATAAATATGGTTTAAATCATATTAAATGATGAAAGCATACAAATTCCTGAAGAACATAAATAACTTTGGTGGTTATAAAGAAGGCAAAGAACAAGGAGCATAGATTACAACCTACTTTTGAGTATTGTTGTAATGAAAATCTTAATATAATTCATGATGAGTAGAATACTTCCTATTTTTAAGTATCGTTGTAATGAAACTCTTAATATCCATTGAAGTGATAGTTGCGATATGCAAATACTTATTAAAGTATACAAATTTCTGAAGAATATATATAACTTTTGTAGTTATAAAGAGGGGGAATTAATTTAAGGGACAAAAATTTGTATATTTTTAGCCTCAAGGACACGACCTCAATATTTTAATCATAAGGACAAACATTCTCCTAAAAATTATTCATAAGGACAAACATTCTTTCAAATTATTCATAAGGACCAACATCCTTTCAAAACTGCTACCAAACTAAAAAATGATACCTAAAAACTGTTACCGGTAACTACAAATTGATACATAAAAACTGCTATCAATAACTAAAAATTGATGCCTAAAAAAAGTTGTCCTTCAGGCTAAAACACTGAAGGTCTATCTTTGAGGCTAAAATGCTGAGAAATTTTGTCCTTGACAATAATTTCCTGTTTTAAATAATAGAAATGAATTTTTATGAGCGAGAAGTAGAAGCAATTTTGAAAACTAAAATGAGAATGGTGCTATTGGAAGAATTGTTGATAGTTTATATAAGAAATCAACTAGGTTTAATATATAATTTTTTTATCTACAAGAT
The DNA here is from genome assembly GCA_030765085.1 of Allium cepa. Lineage (NCBI taxonomy): Eukaryota > Viridiplantae > Streptophyta > Magnoliopsida > Asparagales > Amaryllidaceae > Allium > Allium cepa. Next base: position 724,795,078 of record CM060929.1, on the reverse strand, counting down.
TTTAAAGTTTCGATAAATTCACTGCAAAATTTTTATTCCACTAATCTAGTTTATTTCTTCATTTAACAATTCTCTTTAACGTATTATCAAAGCATAAAAGATATGGACTTCAAGCTACCTCATCCCTTGTTATGTTTTTTATTACCTTCAAGATCCCAAATAATCTATTTTATATAACCAATAAGAGGGGCTAAGCCTAACTTAAAATAAACACTACCCACAGATATAAAGTGTTACCTGGCATTCTAGCCCGGCTATATTGAAGTGGCAGCACGAGTTAGATCCGATTGCCATCATGGCTGATGATTCTAAATGATCATCGTGGGGCCTGAAAGTCAAGTACAGATGATTATATGAAGTTAGAATTGAATGGATCTGATGGATGTACAATGTAGGATGCTCAAAGCATGGAACGTGGCTCAATAAATCGAAGGGTTCGGCATAGCATGACACATTGGAAGGGATCAAGGTGCTTGGTAAAGAAGGATCAGCAGGCTTTATTGGAGAGGGATCGACATCCATCAAGAATCAAATGCATTCATGCATATAGCAGTTAACATCTTAGGAGCCACAAGTACAAAGCCTATGAAATTTGGAGGGAAAAGTAAATGGACCCTAGGGAACCTATCCTACGTATCACACGTCATAAGAACAAACTTCGAGGGATCGACATACATCCTTGTTGAGGTTTCGGCTGCAAGCAGTGCACAAGTGATATCATATCAAAGATCAAGCAATAACTCGAGTCCCAGTGGTCAAATGACATGAAAATTGGAGGACAAATATATTTTAGCATGAAGATGCCGCCATAGGGATCGCTTCCCAAAAATTGACCAACAAAGGGATCAATACTGATTCATCTTTATTGGAAGTTGGGCCTAACGAACCCTCTAGTGGGCCCATGTGGATTAGAAGGTCCTTCAGGTGAAGTTTCAAAGAGATTGGTGGTCATCTTCACCTATAAATACCAGCCTAATGGGTCATTCTAAGAATCTTTACGCTTCTTGTTACTCTAGGGTCTATTGTAATCAAGCGTTCTCTATTCCCTACTGTTGTAATCAGATTTAACTTTCAAAGTGGACGTAGGCATACAACGCCGAACCACTATAAATCCCTGTGTTTCTGATCATTGCTTTTTATTATTATCAGCTTAATCTTTTCCTGGGTTTAATTTTATTTTCTTCACTTACTTCTCCATAGAAATCTGTTCTTGATTGTATGTGACCAATGTAGTCAGAAATATGTTGGTTCTTTCACTGAGTAGGCTTGATCCTCAGCTTGTTAGGATCCCTTTGTTGCTACTGGATTGGATCAATCCCCCAAAGGAGATCTGAAGTTATCTTCAAGAAGTTGCTAATACTACTCAAATTAGTAGAAATATAAGTAAGTCTATTAATAATGGTGAGACATATGAGATCTACTTCTTAGAGCTTGGAAGGAAATGTGACTGTTTGCATTCATCAAGGAGACCCAAGCGATCGACCAACAAATGTGGATGTTGATCTGGCTGAAGTTCAAAATCCCACTGACTCTATTACAAGAGATGAATTTCATAATTTAATAAGAGAGTTGATGGAGAGTCGTCGACAACTAAACCAACAAATTCAGACCAATATCAATTTGATGAACCAATTAATTAGTAGTAGTGAGGGAAATCTAGGACGGACCCCTCTCCTTACTCAGCATCAGAGAGTTCTAGCTCATCTGACGAGTATTATAAGCATGGGCATCACAGAACGGACGAATATCGTGCAAAAACTTTGGGGTGTCAACTAGCAGACCATCATGGTCAACCAAGATCGACCGGTGCCGACCCTACTATAGGGATTAGTACCAATCCCTCTACCAAAAGGTGAAATTCTTCCATGCCTTATGGCAATCAAGCTGGAGCTGCTACGGTTGGTTTGGTATCTAGAATTTAATTGAATCTTGACCAAGCTCTTCCTTGGAATGACGATGAAGCAAATTTACAAGATATTCATCAGGGAGATTGTGAACCAAGAAGGCGTGAAATGACACGTAGACATCGGCCGGACCATTTGTGTGAGGTGGAGCGCGACTACTGCTTGGCACGAACCATCCAAATGCTGGACTTATCTGCAATGATCATACCTCGTTCAATGATAGTGTATTACATGCATGGTATTCAATGATGTTGTGTCGTCGATGCCTACGTACGAGGGAAAAACTGATCTCAGGCAGCACATCATGAGATAGAATGGCTGATGGATTCTGCAAGAGCAGATGTCGCAACCAAGTGTAGATGCTTTTCCATCTCTTTTTGGAATAGCGACAATGTGGTTCACGAGACTACTCCCACGATCAATTTCTAGATTTGATGATCTAGCAACCAAGTTTGTGGAGCAGATTCGGATGCACGCGACTCGTCCCAAAGATGTGATCTCCTATTCCAGTGTGATTCATGCTCTAGGAAGTCATTGAAAGATTATTTGGAGAGATTTTATATAGCTATTGCGGAGGTCAGTAATCTGAATGACCGTGATACTCATGGCTGTGACGAGAGGGATTGATCCAGAGTCTGAATTTGGCGATTGTTTAGTTGATAAGCCACCCGCAACGTTGAAGCGCTTTTACGCAAAAGCGGTTCAGTATTTGAGAAAGGAGGTAGCCAGGTCATCTAGAAAAAAGAATGTTGCAGGACAACGTGGAGAGGGAGTATATAGTAACATAGCAATAAAATAGTCTAATGACAGTTCTGGAAAAGTCCAAGTGAATGCCTAGAACAAACCAAATCAGCAAAAGGGACGTAGAGATGGGAACCATGAACGAAAACGGGATTCTAGATGAGAGAAGATTGGGACTCTGATGTATAATAATTATAAGTCGTTAAACACGTCTGTGGAGAATATCTATCTGTCTACTTGCAATATCATGCAGTATAGGAAACCGCCTCTAAAGGAATCAACAGAGAAGCAGAAATAGACCGAGAAATATTGTCGGTTTCACGAATGCTATTGGCACAATACAAATGAATGCAGGCATCTCCAGGATGTTAAAGAAAAGCAGATTTGAGAAAGGAAATTACAATAGTTTGTGAAAGCCCGTAGGATGGTGGGTATGGGATATTTGACCCCGATCCAAGACCAGCACCGCATTGGGCCGAGGAGCCTGCACGGACTGTTGGAAGACTGGTTATAAATACGATAGATAAGCGTTGGAAAGAGATGGAGTGCTATGATGGCGCGATTGGGCATGTCAATTTTGAATGATTCTCGAATACGGAAGATTGAGCTCTAGAAAAATATCAACACACGATGACGGATGATATTGTGTTTTGGAACAGAGATGGAAATAAGGTTAAGGCTCTGACAATCGACCCAATGATCATTTCGGCCATGATTGTCCCCGCTTTGGTGAAAAGGATATTGATTGATTATGGAAGTTCAGTAAATGTAATCTTCAAACAAGATTATGATCAGATGGGGCTAGAAGCCAAAGACTTAAAACCTTCTAAAACTCATATACACGGTGTTAACGACATTGCAAATTAAGCTGTTGGTTAAGTGGAATTACCTGTAGAGTTGGGAGAAGGTGAAAACGGAGGAGAGTGCGGATCTTGTCGTTTTTTGGATGTTGACTCTCCATACAATGTTTTCTTGAGCCGAACAGTCCTAGCTGAATTCCGGGCAACTCTTGCCCTATGGTGTTTGACTTCATAGTTTTCAATAGATAATGGTGTTGGAGTTGTTAATAGCGACCAAGCGATTAGACGTGCCTGTTATGTAGCTGAGTTGAGGGATTCTCGGTGCAAAAAAGGCAAGGTATGACAACATTCTCCGCATCCAAGCTACCGAAGATTGACAACTAGCGCCTAAGACTTGGCTCAGGCACCATAGTCGATTCTGTAGAGATATAGATCCGAGAGATGATGCAGAGGACCCCAAAGAGACCAAGGCTACACCGGTTGAGATGACAGCTGATATCACGGTCAGCCACGACGAACCATCACGTGTCTTAAAGATCGGATCATAGAACATCCCCCTGATGATGAAAGAACTTGCTGGTTTTCTTCTAGCGAATCTAGACTTGTTCACTTGGAATCACTTTGACATGTGTGGAATCTCACCTGCCATTGCAAGCCATGCATTGAATGTCAACTGGAGGCATGTTCCGACGAAGTAAAAATGTTACCGCATTGATCCGGAAAGGTCTACTGCTCTCAAAGAAGAGGTGGGGAACCAAAAGACAACAGGTTTATCCGCGTCGTCCTTCACCTTAAATGGGTATCTAATCCCCCGTACTTGTGAGAAAAGTGATGGAAATGGAGAACATGCACTGATTATTCAAACTTGAACAAGGCATGTACAGAAGACAGTTTCGCTTTCCAAGGATCGACCAACTGGTGGATTCAACCACGTGACACGAATTATTATCTTTCGTGGATGCGTACTTGGGATATTACTAATTTTCGATGCATATTCCTAATCAAGAGCACATCAGTTTCATTACCGATGTTGGATTGTATATGTAGTATTGCCATTTGGATTAAAGAACGCGGAGGCGACTTATCAAAGCTTAGTCAATAGGATGTTTAAAGATCAAATCGAAAAAATAACGGAAGTGTATGTGGAAGTTATGCTCATAAAGTCATGACGATTAAGCGACCACATTAGATACTTGGCAGAAAAGTTTGTCAGCCTCCGATATTATAAGATGAAAATCAACCTCTCGAAGTGTTCTTTTGGTGTTGTATCTGGGAAATTCTTTGGTTTTATTCTTAACGCCCATGGGTTTAAACTAATCCCGAGAAGATTCAGGCTATCCACGATATCCAAGCGCCAAGGACAATTGTACAAGTGTAGAGTCTTAATGGAAAAGTTGCTGCCTTAAGTCGATTTATCTCGAAAGCTACCAACAAATGCATTCCTTTCCTTGATTTTATTAGGAAAGGGAAAAGAAACTTCGAATGGATGTAGGATTGTAAAGACACGTTTCAAGCTTTAGTCAATCATTTGGAGAAACCACCTGTCTTATCAAAGCTGGTGGTTCATGAAGATTTGTACATTTATTTTGCTGCATCGGCTCACACTATAAGTGTCACATCGCTTCATCTGGAGGATCAAATCCAAAAGCTGGTGCATTGGGTCAGCAAATGATTGACAGGAGCTAAGAGAAAATATCCGAAAATAGAGAAATTGGCATACTGCTTATTGATTGCATCAAAAAAGCTTCGTCCATGCTTTCAGGCACATCCGATCAATGTTTACACCGATCAGCTGTTACGATAGGTCCTACAGTGACCTAAAATGTCTGGAAGGTTACTCAAGTGGAATATTGAGCTCAGTCAATTCAATATTACTTATCTTCCTCGGAGGTCTATCCAAGGTTTGGCACGGATAGATTTTATAACAGAATTTACCATGTAGGATGATTCTTTGGAAGGCAGCGAGATTCCTACCATATGGTGGAAATTGTATACTGATGGAGCGTCCAATGATCATTGCTCTGGAGCTGGAATTTTGCTTGTAACTCCTGAAGATTGGTCAATCTGTTATGCTTTACATGTTGATTTCCCAGTGGCAAACAATGAAGCTAAGTGTGAAGCTCTGATTGCTGGATTTAAACCCGCTAGAGAACTCGGAATAAAATCTCTTGAAATATTATCAAGTCAGAGGAGATTATCAAGCAAAGGGATAGCGGATTTCGCCATATCTTACTCAAGTCCAAGAGTTGTTGGCAGAATTTGAGTACCATGACGTTTCTCATAATCCACCGGATCAAAATAAAGAGGCTGATTCATTGAAAAAATTTGCTAGCACCGATGAATAGCAGATGGGCTTAGTTCCCCTTAAAGTATTAAATGCCCCAAGTAAAAAAATGATAGAAATCGACCGGACACTAGAAGCAGAGCTTGAAAGGGGTCCTGGATGACTCTGGTTAAAGACTATTTGCTATAGGTAATTCTTTCCGAACGAAGGAATGAAAAGCGACAAGTCCTTCACAAAGCTTCACGGTATATCATGCAAGAAGGAATTATGTACATGAAAGTTTTCTTTGTTCCCCTGCTCCGGTGTGTCTCTCATGATCAGATAAAGCGTGTTTCGAAAGAAGTTCATGAAGGAGAATGTGAGATCACACTAGGAGGCAAACTTCGGCAAAGAAAATAATCCGTTACGGGTATTATTGGCCAACTATAAATCAAGACACTGCTGATTATGTAAGACGATGTGATAAATGCCAGATATATGCAAAAATTCCAAGAGCTCCACCGACGGAAATCACACAAATGGTTAACCCATGGCTGTTTGCTATGTGGGGTGTAAACATTAGCGTCTCTTTACCGATCTCTAAAGGTGGCGCATATGCTATCATAATAATTGATTACTTCACCAAATAGACCGAAGTAGAACCTTTAGCCATGATCACAACCAAGAAAGTAATCAACTTTATTGTCCAAAACATCATATGTTGTTTCAGTCTTTCACGAACTACTATAACAGATAGTGGGATTCAATTCGACCATGTCAAATTCAAATATTTCCGTCAAAGGCATAGTATTGGAAAAATATTTTCGGTGGTCGCTCACCTTAGGAAAATGGAAAGGTTGAAGATGTAAACAAAATCATAAAGTCCATTCTGAAGAAGGATTTGGCGAGGGCTAGATGCAGATGGGTGGATGAACTCTCCATAGTATTGTAGGCTCATAGGACCACCCATAAGTCCACGATTGGCCATACTTCATTCGCACTTGCTTATGATTCCGAAGCCGTCATCCTTGTGAAGCTCGAAGTTCCATCTCATTGAGTAGCTTACTATGATCCCAAAAAAAATAAAGTTCTCCTTTTGGAATATCTTGATTTTATAGATGAGGAGCATGAAGAAGCCGATCTGAGGGCAGCTGCACATCGACACCGAGTCGCCCGGCATTACAAAATTAAAGTCCAACCTAGATCCATTGAAATTGGCGATCTTGTGACGCCCTACCTCTATACCCACGCTAGCTAAGAACACTACGAAGTAATGCTGTCAACTAGCACAGAGAATAAGGCTGCTGAGGAGCGACCATCCGTGTAATTGCTTTGTGCGAGCATCGATATGTCAGATAGTATAACATGCAATTCTTTTTAAGTGGAAATCCGACATGCCGACACAAACTCAAAGATATCACGCGGTGGCTATAATATCTTCGGAAACAAATATAGAAATAAATATAACATAAATCAGTCACAGACAATTCATATCACAAAGGCGGAAATAGATATGAATATTACACTAGGAAGTGTACATCAGAGTAGTGGTCTAAAAAGATCCACAATATCACAAAAGAATAGTTACATGAACTACACAAAAGAATAAGTATACATTATGGAGTCTATATCTCGAATGTATACACCAAAATAAACTACTAATCTAAGTAGTAAGCCAAAAGTCAGAGAAATCAATCCCAAGAGAGAAGTCAAGCAGAAGCACCTGTGACATCTCGGTCTGACCCGAGTATTATTTAATAAGAAAATAATAAACGGATCAGTCTAACTATAGATATCAGATGAAACGATATAGAATAAGAGATATGACTAAACACATAATAATCACAATTCCAAGCTGTGATATATATAAGTAATTGAAAATCAACGAGAGATTAATCAATATCACCAAATCTACACAAGAATCAAAGAAATGCCATACTCCTTATTTCGTTCATCAAACCACAAATATTGACGATAATATCAATGTCAATCACAAAAGTCAATGACACACAAATTCCAGAATTCAATAGCGAAATCCAGAAATCACAAAAGTCAATGACGCACAAATTCACCAATGCACAAATATTGATAAAACTTATCAATGGAAATCACGAAAATTGGTGAAACACAAATTCTAGAAATCATCTCAAGAAATCCAGAAATCACAAAGGGGGGAGGCCTATCACAAACGGGAGCATAAAGCCCACCAACACGTGTATCACAAAAGGAACGCTAATTCCATGGTTGCTAACCATCACAAATTGAGCCGAAGCTCCACAAACGGCCCGAAGACCATGGGTTGCTACCCCACCAAATTGAGTCAAAACTCCACAAAACGGGGTTTAGTCTCCCTCGCAGACAAAGAGATATCGCACATTGCTAGTCTAAATCACAAAGATGATCGTCATGATCAATGAGAAGTGTCGATTACAGTAAGCTAGTAAATATATGAGCTTAGCATCGTGTCCCATAACCACTAGCTTAACTTAAATATTTACGAACAAATTGTAGATCTCCACTAGAAAATTGTCACAAGAGTTTCAATCGAACAAGTCCAAGAATTAACCAACAAAGTGAACGCAAGCGTTTCATACCACTTGTTTTACTAAGTCGTTTAATTAGATTTCTCATACGAGTGAGGTAAAGGTTTGTATATACTAATAGATTGGAAAACGGTTTTATAAACGAATTTGGTATTAAAATAGTATTGAAATCGTTTGAGGAAAGAGTTTTGATATTTACTACTAGTATAGAAAACCTTTATATTTTTAAAGTGAAAAATCACGAAGAAGATTGTAAGAACAATCAATCACTAAAATTCACATACGAAGACGTGAATAAAATCCAAAGAAATCGATAAAGGATCCATCGAAATGGATATTCAAAAATCCCTAAAAAGAGTCATCAAAGTCATAATAAATGATAACAACAACTAGGAAACAACTCGAATCGATCAAAGTTGGAAATTCACGCGACTAGGCGAAAATAGGCAAAATGCATCAGGTCGGTCGACCGAACCAGGGGGGTCGGTCGGCGGAACCAGAAACAGAGAAGTGCAACTGCACTTTTACTAGCAGGTCGGTCGACGGACCAGGGGGGTCGGTCGGCCGAACCTGATGCTCTGCAAATTGATGCCCATAAATTGATATGCAACCTCCACCAATTCGCAACCGAACGAGCACGGACGCTAGGGAATAATGCCTAACGGCTACCCGGCCCTATTGGCTCCTCGATGCATCACCAAAAACACATTTGAACCTCAAAGCTATGATTTTTAAGGATTTGGCTTTCAAACACTAAAATTGGAATATTCTCAAAAGCAATCCAAATCAAAAGCAATTGCACAAGAATAAGTGTTAGGAATTTATACCTAACAATCGAAGATAATTCATAGACTTAGATGTGAGATTAAAAATCTCACCTTTTTACAAAATCAAACAAGAAGAAGCTTGAAAGCAAATGGAGAATCAACCTCTCTTCAACACAACCCAAATGAGCTTGAATCTATGCTCAAAACAAGATCATTCCCAAAATTAGGTTTAGGAATTTCTGAAATTGGTAAGAGAATAAGTTGGAGAAGAAGAAGAGAATGCTTACCAATGGGTTCTCTTGAATTTGGAGCTAGGAATTTGAATTTGCAAGAGGAACTAGGGTTTTGGAGTTTTAATTTCCAATCTCACCCACCATTAATGCCTTAGAACTGAAAAGAGAAGAGAATGAGGGTGAGTGGGGAAGAGTGGCTCAGATTTGAGCATAAGTTAACATAGGGCTGAGCCCAAAACCAAACCCAAAGTGAAAAGTAGCAAAAATCAACTTTCTCCAAACATATCGAAGCTTATACTCAAAAAGTTCACAAACGGCATTTTAAACTCAATGGGAGTGGTCCCGAGTCCTAATTCGACCGTATGCAAAAAGTAGCTTTTCGGACCAAAATCCGACTAACGATAAAATATTTAAATAAAATATTTAAATATATAATCGATAAATATGCAGGTTGTTACAGACTCCCCTCCTTAAAGAAATTGCGTCCTCGCAATATTTTAAGAAGAAGATATATAGCAACAACCATAAAAGCATATTCAACACAAAAGAAGTTTGAAATAAGAAGTTCACCTCAAAGAGCACGAGAAAGGAAGTCCGGATGTGTTCGCTCGATGTACTCTCTAGATTCCCAAGAACAATCCTTAGGATTTGAAGACCATTAAACTTTAACAAGCGGAACATCTTTATTTCGAAGTCGTTTGACCTCCGAAGCAATGATACGAATAGGATGTTGCTCATAAGTTCAATTAGGCGAAACTTCAATCTCTTCCACAACACCGGGCTCAAGAACAGAATCGAAATCTCGAAGGCACTTCCGTAATTGAGAAACGTGAAACACGTCATGAATAGCAGAAAATTGAGCCGGTAATAAAAGGCGATAAGCCATGGAACCAATACGTTCGGTGATAGGAAATGGCCCAATATATCGAGGCGCTAGTTTTCCCGATCGACTGAATCGCACAACACCCTTCATAGGCGAAACATGAACAAACACGAGATCTCCCACAGAAAATTCTAATTTCCTTCTCCGGTTATTGGCATAGGATTTTTGTCTACTCTGGGCTTCTTTCATCCTATGACGAATAAGGTCAATCTTTTCTGTGGAATCACGAATAAAATCTGGACCTAAAACCAGCTTCTCACCGGTCTCAAGCCAACAAGAAGGAGATCGGCATGACCTTCCGTAGAGTGCCTCAAAAGGTGCCATACCAATACTAGATTGGAAGCTATTATTATAGGAAAATTCAACAAGTGAAATATGATCTTTCCAACTTCCACCAAAATCAAGAACACAAGCACGAAGAAGATCTTCAAGAGTTTGATTCACACGCTCGGTTTGTCCATCGGACTGAGGATGATAAGCGGTGCTAAAATTAAGCTTCGTTCCCAAAGCTTTTTGAAGACTCTTCCAAAATCCACTAGTAAACAATGGAACGCGATCACTAACAATAGAAGTAGGAACACCATGTAATTTAAGAATCTCTTTAACAAAGAGTTTGGCCAAAAGAGGAACGGTTCGGTTAGACCGAACAGGAATAAAATGGGCGGATTTAGTAAGTCTATCAACAATCACCCACAAGCTACCATGACCCGAACGAGAACGGGGAAGGCCATCTATAAAATCCATGGAAATTTGGTCCCACTTTCAAATTGGAATTTCTAAAGGTTGCAATAACCCACCGGGCCTTTGATGTTCGACCTTAACGAGTTGGCAAGTCATGCAATGCTTAATGGAGTTAGCGATGTCAAGTTTCATTCCCTCCTAATAATAAAGTCGCTTCATATCTGCGTACATTTTACTACTTCCGGGATGAATGGTAAATTTAGAACGATGAGAATCTTCTAAAATATCTTTACGAATATCACTAATATTTGGTACGATAAGTCTACCAAATCTCTGAATACCGCCGCGAGAATCGATATCAAAGTCTTTCAAACCTTCAATATCAATTTTATCCTTAATATTTTGGCCAAGAAGAGCCAATTCGGGATCTAGCCTTTGAGCTTCAAGAATGCGGTCCAAAAGAGAAGGATGAGCCTCAAGGCTACATAAAACAAATGATGAGCATAAATCGGATACGCGGTCTCGAATCTCACAAGTGGATAAGATCTCGAGATCGTTCCATTCGGATATCATCATAGAAACAACAGCTTGTTGTTTACAGCTAAGAGCATCGGCGACACGATTACCCTTACCGGGTGTATAAAGAATATCAAGATCATAAGGAGCAAGGAACTCGAGCCAACGTTGTTGACGTAAATTAAGTTCCTTTTGAGAAAATAAATATTTCAAAGACTTATGATCCGTGTAAAGAACAAATTTCTCTCCTAAAAGATAATGATGCCAAACCCGAAGAGCGAAAACAATAGCCGCGAGTTCTAAATCATGAGTGGCATATCTAGTCTCAGCTGGCTTCAATTGCCTAGAAGCGTAAGCAATAACACCTTCTTTTTGCATAAGAACGGCACCCAAACCAACGCGACTAGCATCGGTATAAACAACGAAATCTTGATTCCCCTTGGGAATAACAAGAATAGGAGCATCAGAAAGGAGTTCTTTTAATTTCTGAAAAGAAGCTTCACATTTGTCCGACCAAATGTATTTAACACCTTTCTTAGTCAAGCTAGTGAGAGGCACGGCAATCTTAGAAAAGTCTTTGATAAAACGACGGTAATAGCCCGCCAATCCGAGAAAACTACGAATCTCTGTCACACTCTCCGGTCTCTTCCAATCTTGAATCGCCTCAATCTTTGAAGGATCCACGGAAATTCCGGATTCGGAAATAATGTGACCAAGGAACTTTACCCGAGATTGCCAAAAATGGCATTTGGAAAATTTCGCCTTTAATTGATTACTCCTAAGAGTTTCCAACACAATCCGAAGATGTTTTTCATGCTCCTCCTCGGTTTTAGAATACACAAGAATATCATCGATAAAGATAAGAACAAACCGGTCGAGGAAGTCTTTGAAAACTCTATTCATAAGGTCAACGAAATACGCCGGAGCATTCGTCAAACCAAATGGCATGACAAGCCATTCATAAGATCCATAACGAGTACGGAACGAGGTCAATGGAATACTATCCTCTGCAATACGAAGCTGATGAAATCCAGTAGCTAAGTCTAATTGTGAAAAGACCTTAGCACCACTAAGCTGATCGAATAGATCATCAATCCGAGGTAAAGGATATTTATTTTTGATAGTAAGATCATTAAGCTTGCAGTAGTCAACGCAAAGCCTAAGTGTACCATCAGATTTCTTCACAAAAATAGCCGAAGCTCCCTAAGGCGAGGAACTAGAGCGAATAAATTGCTTCGTCTCCAATTCGGATAATTGTTTACGCATCTCCTCGTTTTCTTTATTGGACATACGATACGGAGAACGAGTGATAGGTTGAGCTCTAGGAATAAGATTAATTCTGAACTCAATTGCTCGCTTAGGTGGTAATCCTAAAACGGGTTCGAATATGTCGGAAAATTCACGAACGACGTGAATAAGAGAAATAATATCACCCTCATCATCATCATCGTCATCACGAGGATTTAAAGAATATAAAGATGTGACCAAGCTGGAAACTGAATCTTGAAGATTAATAGAAATCTGCTTAACAGATTGAGGATGTCGAAGATGAATAGTCCGCTCAGGACATAGGATATGAGCTTCATAACGGTTAAGCCAATCCATTCCCAAAATCATTCCAAAGCCTAAATAACGCATGACATGCAAATCGGCTAGGAAAGGAAAATCACACAAAATAATCTCGACATTTTTACACAATAAACTGATTGTTGCGGATCCACCAACCGGATTCGCGATTCTCAAAGAAGTCATTAAACACAAAACATCCAAAGAAAAAGTATCAACAAGTTCTTTTGATATAAAAGAATGGGATGCACCCATATCAAAAAGAACTCGAATAGGATGATCACGAAATAAAATAATTCCATCCAGAATAGAATGAGAAATACCTTGGCCACGAGATGTGTTGCCAGGGGCTTGAGCAACATTTAACTTTCCCTCCTTCTTGCCTTGAAGTTTGGGGCATGAAGATATAACATGACCGGGAACTTTGCAGTAGCGACAAGAGAGAGACTTTGGGCACTTGTTCGCATAATGGTCCTTCGAACCGCAATTATAGCATTCCCCACGGCCAAAGGAAGAAGTCTTTGCCACGGAGGTTGCTTGCTTCCCTTTCTTATTGGGATAAGGTCCTTTGAATTTATTTGGCCTCCTCTTGTTGTTGAAGTTTGGTTTGGAACCCACCACTTCAACATCATTCTCCCTATCCGCCTCTTCAAGACGAAGAGCGATATCAACGAGTTGGTCGAAAGAAACTTCTAATTTTAGAAGTAATGGCTTCTTGAGATTTTTGTTTAAGCCATAGACGAACCTCTGGTTCTTCTTTAAAGGGGTGTTGATGTATTCAAACCCATATTTGGAAAGCGACTCGAAGGAGGCGACGTAATCAGTCACGGAGGACTCACCTTGAACAAGGTCTATAAATCGTCGAGCCAATGTCACTTTCTCAGCTTCCGGTACGAATTTCAACTCGAAGCGTTCCCAGAATTGCTCCCAGGTGAGATCCGCTTCATTAATCTCAGAAATAAGAAGCTCGTACCAGTCCAATGCTCTTTCTCGGAGCATACTAGAGGCCACCTGAACTCGGTGAAGTTCAATAAGATTCATGCGAGAAAAGATTCGATCGCATGACCTTAGCCAAGCCTATACTTCAATAATAGTTTCGGAACCTTTGAATGGCTCCCCACCCAAATTAGTGTAATCGCTGCACAAGCGTGCAAAACCCGACTTTGGGTGAGTAGGTTCCGGGTTAGCTCCAGCTGCTTGAGCATTCGTCACTAAATCAAGAAGCTGTTGAGCAGTCATAAAAACTCCATCCTGGGGTGGAGTGCTAGATGGCACGGCTCTGGGGCGGCCAGGTCTAGACATTTCTCTTCCTTTAGAAAGAAAGAAGAGGAAGAAGGTTATTCACCAATTGAATATCAAGCAATCTTGATAGCTAAAACAAGGAATCATAAAAGAAAATAGGATAGAACGGTACGTAGACCCGAATAAAATCCTAAAGCACGACTCCTAAAATGGACTTAGGACGATGATCCTTGTTATAATATTCCATATTGTTCCGAAGTTTGGCTCTGATACCAAGCTGTGACGCCCCACCTCTATACCCATGCTAGCCAAGAACACTACGAAGTAATGCTGTCAACTAGCACGGAGAATAAGGCTGTTGAGGAGCGACCATCCGTGTAATTGCTTTGTGCGAGCATCGATATGTCAGATAGTATAACATGCAATTCTTTTTAAGTGGAAATCCGACATGCCGACACAAACTCAAAGATATCACGCGGTGGCTATAATATCTTCGGAAACAAATATAGAAATAAACATAACATAAATCAATCACAGACAATTCATATCACAAAGGCGGAAATAGATATGAATATTACACTAGGAAGTGTACATCAGAGTAGTGGTCTAAAAAGATCCACAATATCACAAAAGAATAGTTACATGAACTACACAAAAGAATAAGTATACATTATGGAGTCTATATCTCGAATGTATACACCAAAATAAACTACTAATCTAAGTAGTAAGCCAAAAGTCAAAGAAATCAATCCCAAGAGAGAAGTCAAGCAGAAGCACCTGTAACATCTCGGTCTGACCCGAGTATTATTTAATAAGAAAATAATAAACGGATCAGTCTAACTATAGATATCAGATGAAACGATATAGAATAAGAGATATGACTAAACACATAATAATCACAATTCCAAGCTGTGATATATATAAGTAATTGAAAATCAACGAGAGATTAATCAATATCACCAAATCTACACAAGAATTAAAGAAATGCCATACTCCTTATTTCGTTCATCAAACCACAAATATTGACGATAATATCAATGTCAATCACAAAAGTCAATGACACACAAATTCCAGAATTCAATACGCGAAATCCAGAAATCACAAAAGTCAATGACGCACAAATTCACCAATGCACAAATATTGATAAAACTTATCAATGGAAATCACGAAAATTGGTGAAACACAAATTCTAGAAATCATCTCAAGAAATCCAGAAATCACAAAGGGGGGAGGCCTATCACAAACGGGAGCATAAAGCCCACCAACACGTGTATCACAAACGGAACGCTAATTCCATGGTTGCTAACCATCACAAATTGAGCCGAAGCTCCACAAACGGCCCGAAGACCATGGGTTGCTATCCCACCAAATTGAGTCGAAACTCCACAAAACGGGGTTTAGTCTCCCTCGCAGACAAAGAGACATCGCACATTGCTAGTCTAAATCACAAAGATGATCGTCATAATCAACGAGAAGTGTCGATTACAGTAAGCTAGTAAATATATGAGCTTAGCATCATGTCCCATAACCACTAGCTTAACTTAAATATTTACGAACAAATTGTAGATCTCCACTAGAAAATTGTCACAAGAGTTTCAATCGAACAAGTCCAAGAATTAACCAACAAAGTGAACGCAAGCGTTTCATACCACTTGTTTTACTAAGTCGTTTAATTAGATTTCTCATACGAGTGAGGTAAATGTTTGTATATACTAATAGATTGGAAAACGGTTTTATAAATGAATTTGGTATTAAAATAGTATTGAAATCGTTTGAGGAAAGAGTTTTGATATTTACTACTAGTATAGAAAACCTTTATATTTTTAAAGTGAAAAATCACGAAGAAGATTGTAAGAACAATCAATCACTAAAATTCACATACGAAGACGTGAATAAAATCCAAAGAAATCGATAAAGGATCCATCGAAATGGATATTCAAAAATCCCTAAATAGAGTCATCAAAGTCATAATAGATGATAACAACAACTAGGAAACAACTCGAATCGATCAAAGTTGGAAATTCACGCGACTAGGCAAAAATAGGCAAAATGCATCAGGTCGGTCGACCGAACTAGGCGGGTCGGTCGGCGGAACCAGAAACAGAGAAGTGCAACTGCACTTTTACTAGCAGGTCGGTCGACCGGACCAGGGGGGTCGGTCGACCGAACCTGATGCTCTGCAAATTGATGCCCATAAATTGATATGCAACCTCCACCAATTCGCAACCGAACGAGCACGGACGCTAGGGAATTATGCCTAACGGCTACCCGGCCCTATTGGCTCCTCGATGCATCACCAAAAACACATTTGAACCTCAAAGCTATGATTTTTAAGGATTTGGCTTTCAAACACTAAAATTGGAATATTCTCAAAAGCAATCCAAATCAAAAGCAATTGCACAAGAATAAGTGTTAGGAATTTATACCTAACAATCGAAGATAATTCATAGACTTAGATGTGAGATTAAAAATCTCACCTTTTTACAAAATCAAACAAGAAGAAGCTTGAAAGCAAATGGAGAATCAACCTCTCTTCAACACAACCCAAATGAGCTTGAATCTATGCTCAAAACAAGATCATTCCCAAAATTAGGTTTAGGAATTTCTGAAATTGTTAAGAGAATAAGTTGGAGAAGAAGAAGAGAATGCTTACCAATGGGTTCTCTTGAATTTGGAGCTAGGAATTTGAATTTGCAAGAGGAACTAGCGTTTTGGAGTTTTAATTTCCAATCTCACCCACCATTAATGCCTTAGAACTGAAAAGAGAAGAGAATGAGGGTGAGTGGGGAAGAGTGGCTCAGATTTGAGCATAAGTTAACATAGGGCTGAGCCCAAAACCAAACCCAAAGTGAAAAGTAGAAAAAATCAACTTTCTCCAAACATATCGAAGCTTATACTCAAAAAGGTCGCAAACGGCATTTTAAACTCAATGGGAGTGGTCCCGAGTCCTAATTCGACCGTATGCAAAAGGTAGCTTTTCGGACCAAAATCCGACTAACGATAAAATATTTAAATATATAATCGATAAATATGCGGGTTGTTACAGATCTCGTCCTAAAACTAGTTTTTCCTACCCCATCACACATGAATCAAATATGCGAAGGATCATATGTCATTGAACAGAGGCTTGGAAAAGGAACTTTCAAGGTAGCAATTGTCGATTGCATCATACTTCCAAGGGCATGGGATAGTGAGCATCTACGATGCTATTTCACTTAGTTTATTTCTTTTTCATTTCAATGGCATTTTATTTTAGAATTTGCTTTAGCATTTGATTTTCCAAAAATGTAATAAGACAGATTATGTCGTTTCTTTCCATTTTGTAAATAAAGTTTCGAACTTTCATTATATTTATGTTTGGTATAACATTATGTGTTAGTTACATGGCGAAACTGATTGATGCCAATATGTATAAATTGGCTCCCAGAGTTTGAAATTATCAACCACGCTAATTTCGAATGGGATTAAACAAGATAAGCTTGGCCCACTTCTTCATTTCGCAACTCTCATTCATAATCCAACGGACATGATACAAAATAAGGAATAAATGTGGCTCGACAATCTGATGATCAAATAAATCCAGCAAAACAATGAACTGAAATAAAATGGAACGACCGTGACATGACCGATTGCTTTCTATATCAAACCCCAGACCCTAGGGGCAAATAAATCAATTAAGGAGAGTACGATCCGACTAATCTCCAATTAGCTCTAAGTCCCTAGAATGTGCGCTGGAGTATAAACAAGAATTGGGTGTAAATCGACCACCCGCGAAATAAATTTAAGTCCCCAGAGTGTGGACTAGGGTATAAACATAAGTCGGGTGTGAATTGACCACCCACGAAATAGCTCTAAGTACCCATAGTGTGGAATAGAGTTAAACATAAATCAAGTGTGAATCGACCACCATTAACATAACTCTAAGTCCCTAGAGTGTGGGTTGGAGTACAAACATAAGTCGGGTGTGAATCAAATAACTCTATTCCATAGAGTGCGAGCCGGAGTATAAACATAAGTCGGGTGTAAATTAACCACACGCAACAAAAGTCTAAGGTCCAAGAGTGCGTACTGGAGTATAAAAATAAGCTGGTATGAATCGACCACCCACAAAATAACTCTAAGTACCTAGAATGTGGACTAGAGTATAAACATAGATTGGGTGCGATTCGACCATCCATCAACTTACTCTTATCCCTAGAGTGCGAATATGAGCATAAACAGATAGCTGAATAAGGTTCGACCATTCACCATTCCATGATCCGGCCTGAAACCGACCGGAGGAGTATAAACTCCCTAAATATGGAGTTTAACCATCCAATGTATAACCCCGCTAACCTAAGACTGGGGGCATGAGTATAGTTACTCGAAAATCACTGAAATCGATGGTATAATACTAAGGCTCAAGCTAGCATTTGATGCGACTCAAGGCCACGACCACATGTAGACCTCGGGATAGAGCTAGTGAATTAGTACCAGAATTAATGAACAATTAATTACAAGCACATTTAATGGAAAATAATGGTTCAACTACTAAAATACCAATTCACATGAAAGCTCAACAGAAAACAAGAACTTTTATTCACTTGATAGTTTTCAAGATCGTGGTACAAGTTATTTCAAAAAACTGGGAATCATACCCTTACAACCACAACTGTAAAAAGAAATGACAAACAAGTAGCTATGTAGACTACGTGCACATGAGCCAACTGATGGCTATTTCATCGACCCCCTCTCCTTTTTGGATTTTTTAGGAGTGGTTCCACTTGAACCGTCGATGGTTCCCTTCCAGGATCCTTTACCACCTTTTGCGGGAGTGTTTTCGGAGATACAAGGAAGTTCACTAGGAATTGACCTGCAAGGTGGAATAACTTATAGTGAGATAAGGTGTGGATCATTGATGTCCACCTTGGTGGGCTCAGCATTAGCCTTTTTCTTCAGCAACTTTTTCTTTTCGGTACGCTTATTTACGCTAATCTCATCAGTGCGTTCGAAGGCGTCGGTGATCACAATATCACCGATTCATTCATAGGAAGCAGATCTACAATCTTATCATCGTCAAGAGCTCCGATGACTTGAGCATCGGGCCCCGATACATCAGTAGTCGTTGGAATTTCTGTTAGTTTCTCTTATTGCTCCACAGCAGCATCACTTTTAGGGGTTTGACGAGGGATCGGAAGGCCTGCAAAATTTTTAAAATAGGGAGATAAACCTAAAACCATTGGGGTAGAGAAAAAACCTCTCATAAATTAGACGATAAAGTGGAATGCCCATATCTTGCTGGCTCTCGGTGGTAGCTGGAGTTCCCACTTCCAAAATAGGGGACAACACTTTGTATTGATAACTGAACCTATCTAGATCATAGCCTATATCCTGCTCCTGTCAAAGGAAACTGATGCTTTGGCCGCTTAGGAAGAAGAAGGGCCCTTATGATCTGCCTCTGTGGATTCGGTAATATGTTCTTCTTTGCTAAAAGGAACAGAAACGTTAAAGTATCGGAGTCTCACGGCAGCCTGATCTAGGGTTCGTTTCCACGGAGGATCTCTCGCATTAAATTTTCTTCATCAAATTTAGCTCCACTTAACTCCCTCTTTTTCATCTTAGTGATATGCTCCCAGGCTTCAACAAGTGATTCGAGATGACCTTCGCCAAGAAAACTGAAGTCGTGGTGGATGAGGACTTTGGCATTATATTCGATAATCAACGGATCAAACAACTCCTTGATTTCATTTTGACCAGACTCTTTAACATCTCCTTCTCCGATTTCAATTTATCTCATCATCTCCTTGTAGCCTTCCTCTTGAGCCTCCTCTTTAACAGCTTCTATCTTAGAAAATTGCTCATCGAGTTTAATTTTTAGGCTCCTAGCTTCAATAGCCTCTTCGTAGTAACTTTGCGATTCTTCCTAGGCCTCAATTTTCTCCTCCTTTTCTTTCTTGAAAAGCTCCTCAAGTTCCTCGACGCAGCGGACTAAGACGTCATTTTCCATTTTTAAAGAATCTTTCTCCAAAGCTAGTCCCGCATTACAATTGAGGGCAATATCAAGTTCCTTTTTATGGAAAGATTCTAAAAGGTTACCACCTCCGAAGTCTCTTCGGCTCTTTTGACTGCCTCGTTAAGTTTTGTTATCAATTTCGACATTTGGACATCATGATGTTTGATTATGTCTTTAACATGTATCACCTCTAACTTGAGATGATCTATTTCGTATTGTCACTTGATTGAAACTTCAGAGATTTTTTTCACCAAGTGTTTAAACGATTCCTACAGCATGAACACGTCATTGACACATGTAAGAGAACTCATTTTGTTATGCCCTGAGATCATATTTATTGTGGGAAGGAATTTAAGCTCATTGAAGTAGATTTTTAGAAAAATGGGCTTAAGCTCGGCCCATTTATCTATTGTAGAAGTGTCAGAAGCTGGAGCTGGCAAGGACGGATCGAAAGCGGCAATTGGATACTTGCTCGATCTAAGGTCACGATATTGCTTTAAAGTCAAAGAACCAGAGTGTTGCTCATGTGATGTGGCGATTTGAGGGTTGCGATAGGAAGGCAAGTCTTTACTATAAGTAGGAAAATTAGGCTGCTTTCCCTGGCGAGATGTCTGAGATTGGGTTTTTCACTTGGAAAAGGAGGATTCCCTTGAATAATAGCTTCTTGCATATCCATTATCTTTTTCCCTATGCCTACCAGGCTCTGATTCACCACTAGATCGATGATATGTCAAAGAACCTCTTAAGCGATCAATGGACCGAGACTGAGTCATCGCACCTCTAAAGACCAAATGAGAACATGTGAGTAATTATCATGCAAAAGAATAATGAAGAGCGAGTAGTAAAGTGCATGTTGTTGTGAGTGTCCTAAGTGTCCCCCCTTGAAAGACCGATGGCTGTAGCCTTCTTCATGGTTGTTCTCTCTCCTTTATCAGTATGATGAATGCCTTCATCGCTCTTAGTAGGAGAATTAAGCCCTTCGATGTTGATATTAGGAAAGATGCAAGTCATATTATCGTTTGGAATTTAGAGATTTGAAAATCTCTTCAGTGAACTTTCCAAGTATTTGGAAGATGATTCTTCTTCAATAGAAGTAATGAAAAATACTGTGGTAGTTTTTCTTTTACATATTTGTATGCCAACTTCTTCTTTCGCTTGGTAGGTGTTTGAGACTATGCGCCTTGCGACGGTTTGCCTACAAGAGCCCTTCCTGGGCCCGCATCAGCGTTGCCGGGTTTGTTCGCCTGGAAATCCCTAATCTTACCTTCTTTGATGCCATCCCAAGTCCCCTCGGCATAGGGCACGAAATGATTGATGGCATCTCTTTCTTGCTCTGTAATGTTTCTCGACAATGCTGCGCTTCCGGGGAGCCTAATGCCATCAGCCTGAACTCGTCGGTAACAAGAATTTTAATATCCTTTTCCTCCATAGGGGTAGCACGAATGGCGACGACTGCTCTTGAAAAATTAACGCCTTTAGGACGTGGGCGGACACCTGTAGAAATTCTAGGTATTTATAGATTCAAAAATATTACTTGGATTAAAGGACTTAAAAATAACATTTATGTCCTTGTAACCATTGCCGCACAAAGCCAACATGAAATCACTCGTGCTTGAATAGAGAGAATTTATTCCAAGCACCCGTCAAGACTTGGCAGTTTGGTGAAGGTTAAAGAAAAACATAGGAAGGACTTGCTGACCACCATGTAAAGTTGTAAATAAATCTTACATCTTCAGGAGTTGGCGGGTAAAATAGAACGCTCATGAATAGGAGGAAGATTCAATGTTTGAAGGCGTAACTGTTTGGATAGAGTTGGATGGAAGTTATTCCAAGATATCTCAATATCTCTCAAATAAACGAATTAAAGGGCGGTATGCATCCGGCCTAGCACATAAATTTGTTACATGCATATACCCTTACGGGGGGCAAGTGAGGCCTTTCGTTTACTAAAGGAACCAAGACATCTACAAGTGGAATTCCATGTATAGAACACAGCCGGTGAAGGGCTGACTCACCAATTCTGGAGGCTTGAGAATCTACTAGGTTATTTAGAAGAATGGCACCCTCTATTGCATCGGGAGCAGGACTTTTATTATCCGTCGGGGGGACCGAAACATCTGAGAAAAGGATGACCGATGGGCCAGAAACTTCTGTCTGTTTTGCTTGATGACTGGGGGAAAGCCTACCTGATATAGCCGTAGAACTTTATTTTGCTTCAAGATCGATGTGTTGCATGGCCATTCGAAAGACATACCAGCTAAATGCACTAAGCGTTGGAGTCCATATTAGTTTTACTTAGTAGATAATCGAGGTTAGAAATGTATGCCTGCTCCCTCCATGTTATGTGTAAGCTAGTGAGTGCAGTGAAGTTTATGACATATATAAATAGTTTAAAATCAGAAAAAACAAAGTAAGACGATGAGACTTTGGGTTTCAACCAAAGTGACCGTCATCACTGATCGTCAGGATTGGCATGAAAATTGATCGGTTGCGAAAGCTTTAGGATCGACTATCAACATGTCAAAGTGTAAATTTTGTCGTTCAAGTCCATATGCAAGTTTTTAGCATATGTTGAAAGTTCCCTTGATCCAATTATTTAATCTCGAGTTTAATAGTGAATATGCAAGTTTTATCATTCATCATCATTGTATATCCAAGTTCCCTAAGGTGAATTAGTGATGATTGTCCAAGCAAAAAAGGTTGGATTAATTTTCAAGTTTACAAGTCTCCTTATGCCGAACCCAATTCTAATACCGAACCCTATTCTAATACCGATCCCTATGCCCATGCCAACCCCTAAGTCCATGCCGATCACTATGTCCAGCTGATCTCTATGTTCACGATCCTTATGGATAGGCCGATACCTTTCTCAAAGCCTTACAACCGAGCCCACTCTCCTACCTAAACAGACCAAACCCTTCTACTTGTCCCCAGCTCGTCTAGTCTCTACGCCGTCGGATCGACATAGAGCCCAATATCCAACACCGATCCCTCCTTCATTCCATCTTCCTCCTTCTATTTTTCCTCCCTTCTTTCATC
Organism: Allium cepa; assembly: GCA_030765085.1. NCBI lineage: Eukaryota > Viridiplantae > Streptophyta > Magnoliopsida > Asparagales > Amaryllidaceae > Allium > Allium cepa. The sequence continues at coordinate 724,771,908 of CM060929.1, read as the reverse complement.
CCCTTACTTATTCCATCGAACCTTACCCACCAATAATTCATCTCTTCCAGGCCGCTTCGATCGCTATGTCGTCGCAGTATCGAATGCCATCATAATCACTAAGAACATGAAATCTAGTACCTCATCGTATAATTGGAAGTTATAGTTCAAAAACTTACCTATGTGAATGCTTAAGTTAAGATAAGAGGGAGTGTTTGGGGTTGTTTGAATTGGAAGGGAGGAAGAAACAAATTTATGGGGCAGGTTGGATCGCAGTTGGATTTAAGGCTCGAGGTTGGAAAGTTTGGTTTTGTGGATTAAAAGCAAGGGTTCGGTGCAAAGGAAGAGGACGAGAAATGAAATAGGTGAGAACGAAGGGATGGAATATATGGGCGAGGGTTCGACCAAAAACCCTTGGCGCATAGTGTGGAAAGAAGGATCAACATGAAAGCTCGCCTGACCCGTTAGCATGGACCTAAAAGAGGGATCAGCATACGCATATGCCAATCCCTATACCAAAAAAAAGAAAAAAATGAAATTAATGAATAAAAAAATGGTTATAAGAGTTTGGTTATTAGCATGAACATGCAAATATTGTGAAAATTGGCAACGACCTGTAAGTGTTCGAACATGTTCGAGAGCCAACAAAAAAACGTGTATATGAGCACGCCCGTGTATGACCTAAAAGTTCAATTTTTGAAATCGACAAATTTTGAAGTCAGACCTGAAACCTTCGAGTTCGAGGCTTGATTAGATAACAAAAGCTTGTTAGTCTCGCAGAACCGGATTTATATATATCAGTTGATGGGATATGGCACTAGATTTATATTATTGGGAACCGACCAAGTGTTAGGGCAATCAATGAGGAATTCGATGCCTTGGAAAAATGATTCAATAAAAGAATAGCAACTGTTTAGAAAAGCTAGATGATCTCATTCTCAACGATTCAAAGCATATCATGTTAATGACAAGACATACTTTGGGGGCCAAGTATTACCCGAAATTCTTGCCCGGCTATATTGAACTGGTTGCACGAGTTAGATCTGACAGCCGTCAACGCCGATGATTCAAAAATGATGGCTGTATGGCCTGGAACTCAACTATACATGATTATATGAGGTTTGAATTGAATGTATTTGATGGATGTACAATGTAGGATGCTCAAAACATGAAACATGGCTCAACGAATGGAAGGGTTCGGCATAGCATGGCACATTGGAAGGTATCGGCATGCTTGATGAAGAGGGATCAGCAGGCTTCATCGGAGAGGATTTGACATCCATCAAGAATCAAGTGCATTCATGCATACAACAGTTAATATCTTATGAGCTACAATTCTAAAGCCTGCGAATCTTGAGGGGCAAGGTAAGTGGACCCAAGGGAACCTACCCTTGGGATTGCATGTCAAAAGAACAAACTTCGAGGGAATGTCATACATCTCTATTGAGTGTTCAGCTGCAAGCTATGCACAAGTGATATCAAATCAAAGCTCATGCAATAAATCGAGTCTAGTGGTCCCAATGACATGAAAATTAGAGGTCAAACATATTTTAGCATGAAGAGGCCACTATAGGGATCACTACTTAAAAATGATCAACGAAGGAATCGTTACCGATCCTTCTTTATTGGGAGTTAAGCCTAGCGATCCCTCTGATGAGCCCATGTGGATTAGAAGGTCCAATCGAAGTTTCATAGAGATTGGTGGTCGTCTTCATCTATAAACAATGGCCTAATGGGTTATTCTGAGGATCTTTACGCTGCTTGTTACTCTAGGCTCTATTGTAATCAAGCATTCTATATTCCCTGCTGCTGTAATCATATTTATAAGTGATCAATAAAGATAATCTTTAAAGTGGATGTAGGCATACAACGCCGAACCACTATAAATCTCAATTTCTTCGATTATTGCTTTTTATTTGTTATCATCTTAATCTTTTCCTCAGTTTTATTTAATTTTCTTCACTTACTTTTCTACAAAAAATTGTCCTTGGGTGTTTGAAACCAATTTAGTTGCAAATATAAATGTGTGCATATGCTAAATTAATTAGGAATTGATCAAAATATACTAGTGAATAAATTACTCCATAATCCATATACATGTTTGTTTCACATTGATGTTGCTATTGACAATGTTTCACAAATTATATACTACGTCATCTTGACATCTTAACTAATATTACTATTGGAGGTAAAATTTAACTATCATTGTGAATTGATGATGTGTAATGCATTTCACATCACTGTCACATAAAGGTTGGAGTTGTCCACAAACATAATGAAACTAGTAAAAGAAAATTATCATGAAACAATATACCTTTTCAACACTGCCATCCTGAAAATTAGCATAACAATTATCAAAAACATATTCATACAATTCATCTTCCAGATCGTCAATATAGAGATTCCCTAAAATCGAATTCGATAAAAAATATCAAAATACGGTAACAAAAATGATGACTAATGAACTCAAACCGAAAAATAAATTATGAAGGAACTCAGCTCAATACAATACGAAAGCTAATGAGCTTACCTCTTGAATTAACAAACCAATTGAGATTATTAGAAGCAAGTTCATGATATTTGTTGATCGAATTTCTTTCATTGCACAGATTTTGTACAACTAACTGAAGGGAGCTTCATCAGGAGAGTATGAGAGAGATTACTTTTCAAATAGGTTATCATTGGTTATAAAAGCGGTGAACTGATGCGGTGTAACTTTAATGACAATTCTTAACCCATCAAATTGGAGTGTTTTGAGGTGTTATAACTATTTTTTTCTATTATACCAATATTAATCATATTGGAAATTTTAATCTTCACAAAACTAAAGAATAAATATAAGGATACATATGTAATATTATTTTAGTAGAAAACTCTTACAATCGATGTATAGTCTCAAGTATGTATTGATCGGTTATAATAACACTTCGTGTAAACCAATCAAAATCGGTGCGATCATTGACGGTCAAAACCTATACTCTCAAAACCTCTCATAATCACTACTACAAAACTCTCAAGCAAAACCTAAAAGTCTTGATTTGGCCATCATTCGAGCTATTCATCTCTAAATAATTTGCTATTGTTTCTTTATTCTCTTCGGCCTATAATTTGAGTGGAAAAAGTGATGAAATAGTTTAGCTAGTTCTATTACACCCGACAAATTGATTTACCCACCCCATTATTTCATAACATTTCATCACACCCCCGTTAATTACTCTTTAAGTCCATTATTTTGAGTTATAAAATACTTCTCCATTTCCATGAACGTAACCTAACTATCTAGTTCTCCTTTACATTTATATTTTCTTCCATATCTTATTCTTCATGTCATTTAACTTTTGTTGAGTTGCGAAATTCTATTTGCCTTAAAATTTAAGAAAAAATAAAATAGTTTAGCTGGCTTTTGTTAACTTTACATATATTGTTTGCTCAACAAGCAAACATGATTCTCCTAGCAACCACGTTGTGTGCTACTATGCTAGCATTGTTCATCTTGGCGTTGCCAGTGCATCATGTGTCCTTCAATTGTTTTGGTATTTCGTTCAAAATAATATCTTGAAATAGAGTTACTCTGAATCACTGTTTTATTCAATAATTTCAAAAGAAAATAGGAGTATTACCTATACATAACTTGTTTAATAACCAATGGAGAAGGAGAATAAGAGAGAGACCATTAAGTGATTTTTTTATATAAGAAAAGGCTAATTTCATCCTTTTTTGGGTAAATTATCGAGAAAGGGATGTAATTATCTGGATGGTAATAGAATTAACCATACTATTTTTAGTTAATTAGAACACATCCTTTTTTTTCAAAATTATCATTGATCACATCTATTAACCCCTCTAAATTACCTTACATCCCCCCTAATAATAATAAATTTTTCATTACTATTTTGCCTCTAGTGAATAATTAAGAACTAAATTTTAACTTTTTTTCATTTCAAACCACACTTACTCTGCTCCATTTCTAATATCAATGCTTGTGTTCTACATGGCCTTTTGTAAAACCAGTATCTAATGTATGAAAACTGTAAAATCAAAGCAAAATACAGCTTTATAACAACTTCAGCGTCATATGTAAATGTGGTTCTTTGAACTAATTATTAAAAATGTTAAAGAATATTGCAAGAGATTTCAAAGTTTATTACTTACCAATTATATTTTATAGCTTCCCCTAATTATAATATTTTCAATTATATAACTACTTGGGTTCCAAGTAATCTAGATACAAATATGAATCATGTATTATTGAATTATCAATCAAGTTATTCACAATGCTGTAGTCTTCAATTACTATTTGTTTCTCCTTCTCTCCCCTTCTATTCTTCTCTATTTTGTCTATTTCAATAATTTCAACATGGTATCAGAGTGTGTTTCGATTCTAATAAAATAATTTTGTGATTCAATTTCAATTTGGTAACTACAATTCAATTCATCAACTGCAATCATAATTCATCAATGCTCATTCAAAGATTGTATTCTAACATCATCCAGATTTGAAATTTGAAGATTTGGAACCTATCGGATGTATTACTCAAACTGCGCTTCCTCTACTAGAAATACAATCTAAGGTTGCTGTATTAGTTTTTGGATTTATTTTTCCCGATTAGTGTCAATCTTCTAGCAACGACTATAATGAATCTCGATTGGAATTCTACTTCCAATCCCATAGGTTTCTCTTTATTCCTTTTTTTGGATTCCAACTTCAAATTTCTTATTGGAACTACTCTTCCAATCCCGATTGGAATTCCACTTCCAATTGTATAGGAATTTCCTTATTCCCATTTTCTCTTCTTGAATTTTCAACTTCCAATTTTTTATTCATTATTTCCATCTTTGTAGATAGTTTTATACCAATCAGGTATAAGTTGATATTTGAATATAAACACTCTAGCCGTAGTTGAAATCGTTGTTTCATAGAATTGGATGGTTTTGTTTATGGTGCCGATTTCATATTCCATTTTTGATCATGTTTATTTTAATAAACTCAACTGGTTATGCATCTTGAGTTTGAGAGGGGATGTTAAAGATGTTAAAGAACATCACAGGAGATTTCACAATTTATTACTTACCTGTTGTATTCTGAAGCTTCCCCTAATTATTATATTTTCAATTATATAATTACTTGGGTTCTAAGTTACCGAGATATAGATAGGAGTCATGTATTATTGAATTATCAATCAAGTTATTAACAAAGATGTAATCTTCAATGACTATTTGTTTCTTCTTCTCTCCCCTTCTCTTCTTTTTTATTTTGTTTTATTTCAATAATTTGGACACTAATCATGCTTCATTAAAGCATGCAATGCCACTTTACATGTTTAATATAAATGTGGTAATTTTTTCCATATAAAGTGTAGGGTTAATGAATATTCATGATTCACAACAAGTACAAAATAACTCAAGCATTGATCAAGAAACCAAAATAAAACTCTTCAACTTTCTAAAAGAAAAAATAGTAAGTAAAACAACTAGAAGAATCTTAGACAAGCACCAATGCTGCTTTATGCAAACAAATATTTCAAACATAATAGATTCAACCATTAAAATAAAGCAAAAATTGCCTTAATTTTACTAAAGCAAAACAATATATTATAGTTCATACAGTTAAATTTAGTATCCGTATAAAAAAAATGTTAGTAAAATTGATTTTGTAATTTAATTACAAAAGAAGATATATTGTTAAACGGTTAAGAGTTATTCAACATTCATTTAAAAACATAAAACCACATATTTTCTAACATTCAGAAGGCTATTAACAAATTTAGAAATTTGCAAATGTGGAAAGTCTGGAGCATGATTTCTATTTTTTTATCATCAAAGCCAATAGTGAGCTTACCTTTCTTGGGCAAGCCAAAAGAAAGAAATCTAACATCCTAGAGCTAAGAAAACGTGGATGTACAGGTGTAACATCCCCTATCTTGAGGCCTAATGCTAAGCGCTATAGATGCCGCAGTCAACTATAGTATTAACTTCCGATGATAAGGTACAATAATGCTAATGGTATCAATAATATCAGAAGCACATGAATATGAAACAAAATCACAGATTCAAAAACAACTTTACTGATTACATTTCATAAAACATGTTTCATATCCAATCACATAATCCCAATCATTTCCGAGGTTCAGATCAAATATAATTATTACGTAAATATGCCAAGAGCGAGATATGAAGATGCCCCGTTGGATGATCAGATGACTAAATAGTCGTAACAGACTTAATACAACACAATGAAAATAAAAAATAACTCCTAAACATTGCTAGCATCAGCCTCTGGCTCGTCTCCGAAGGCTTTATTCGTCCACCTACAAAAATTAGTAATCAATTCTCAACCTACTCAAATCAATTTTGAGCACCCGAGTATGTAAGGGGAAAAACATAAACTTCAAGTCAGACTAAAAGCCTGGTGGGAATAATAATATACATCTTAATTTACTGATATTAAGTGAGACAACGTCTCTTAGCGGAATGGGTTTCTCCTCGCTAATATCCTTTTTAAAGTATATTTTTTGCAAATCAAAGTCCTACAACCAAACTAGTTAAAATAATCATATCAATATCATGCAAGCGTACAAATCAGGTAACGAATGGACTACCTGTCCGAACACTATAGTATTGTTTGGCTAACTACTAACCTTCGACTAACTCGACCTACAAACAAAATAAATAAATAATCTAACTTCTGTTTGATACTCTTCTAGATGGTCTGTCCCTAACTTACTTCTCCTAGGATTAACTGATCCTAATGGTTTTGCAGGCTCACCAATAACCCATCCTCTCTTTGTATATTCCTTTCGGTGTGTAACATCATTTTAGTCTTACCTTTGACAAAGCCCTACACACTACAATTTTGGACTTATATTAACTAAAGTATAGGGTGCGACCCCATACCAGTCCCATCTGGATTCTAATATCCGATTCATTTTTCTTAAGGTCACCTACCCTTAAAAATTTTCTCGAAAACCTTTCTTTCAAAATGATTTAACCCTTTTCAAAATAATATTTAAACAAGGTAAATATTCTATTCTTTACTCAAATCACTTTGCCATGTTATATATAATTTATACAAAATATTTGTTGATGAAAACATTCGAAACCTTTGAATGTACCCCTTTCCAAACCACTGAAAGTTGCCCCTTTCAAAACCATTTACATTAAGGCTTTTTAAAACATTGAAATTATCTCTTTCGAAAGCTTTTTAAAACCACAGACACCATCCTTTCAAAACACTTTAAACATTTCCTTTCTAAATGCTTGGAAACCTTCCATTTAAAACCTTTCAAAATCATTAGGAACCATCCCTTCAAAACCTTTATCTTAAACTTTTCGAAAGCATTTAGGTTCAAGTAAAACATGTGGAACAACCTTTTGAAACTATTTAAAACCATTCCTTTCGAAACCTTTGGATTTATCTTTCAATTGAACAAAGGTTCTTAAAACTACTAAGTCGAAAGCACTCTTTTGAAAGCAATTTCCTATGTAAAAGAAGTGGATGGCGCCGAAACCATTCCCTTCAAAAGCATAAATGACTTAGGTTTTAAAACAAAGAAACACTTTTAAAAGCATTGCTTCAAAAGGTAAGAGTTGGCAGCAAGGGGTTTCGACCCCTTTGAAAGCTTCTTTATAAATCAAAAGGTGCAACCTCTTCCGAAACCATTCTTTAAAACCATTTAACCAAGTCGAAAGCCATCTAAGTTGAATGCATTATTTTTGAAAGAAAAGTAGATGCATTTCCTTTTAAAAGCAAAAGCAAGGTTTCGACCCTTTCGGAACCCTTTGTTTTGATTTTATACCTTTCGCCTATGTCTAATCACTACGTACCGAGTCTTTGATACCATGCACATTGGTTTCAATGGAGATGGAGGTGGTAATACCTAGTTGAAAGGTAGGTGTTGAAAGTAGCGAAAAAGGAAAAACATGGTAAAACTGATTTTTAACTTTAAAATGTAATTCCTTTTCAATTAACCTGATTTGTTTGACAATATATGATTGGTTGCTAATTTCTTTTCTAAAATTCTACTGAAATTTCAGAAGTAAATAATTTAAAATGTTTACAAAATTTCCCTTCTCCTTTTATAAATATATAAAACATTTAAGTCCATACCTTAAATGATTTTATATACTTATTAAACACTTAGGAAAATTCTACAAAATTCCCATAAATCACTTTTAATATGTTTTTTTAACATATATTAATTTATGACCCATAAACAATATAAATTAGCGATAATTAATTTTAAACGCAATTAACCATTTTCTTCACTAGAAAATTAATAATAAATCCACATTAATTTTGAAAATTATGAAATTTGAAACCCATCTCTAAAATATCACTTCTGACCTTATATTAAAATTGCAAGGCATTTAGATGTCATATAAAAGGAATTTCACATTAAAACTTATCATAAAATCCATATGAAATGGCATAAATCATCAACAAGCAAATATATCCATTTTAACAATCTAAAACTTAGGAATATGCTTAAAAAATATTCGAATCTGATCTAGAAACATATATATCCACTTTAACAATCTAAAACTTGCAATATACTTAGCAAAAATATTCGGATCTGATCTAGAAACAAAAAACATAAAAAATATGAGATGTAACATATTATTCACCTTTAGCTTATGATTAAGGAGTTGAGATTTGATCTTGGATTATGTTGTTTAAGATTCTTCCTCTTATCTTCTTCTTGTTTTCCCCTAATGGTGGCCAGCCTCTCTAGTATTTGATTTTATTTGTGAACGTATAGAATGAATGTGCATAAGGGTTTAGGGTATTGGAACATGTGTTATTCCTACTTTTCCCCTCATCTATTAGACTTATCCATTTCATTTTAGTTTCTCTTTAGTTCATTTGTTATTAGACACGACTACCCCTTATTTACGCAAATCCCAATCCCTTAACCATTTCATTATTTCAATTAATTTAACTAACTAAATGTCCTAATTAACATTAATCAAAATTAAGGTTGTTACTGACTCCCTTCCATAAAGAATTTCGCCCTCGAAATTATGATAAGATACACAACAAATCAATCATAAGGTAAAGCATACCATGCAACAAATCAGGACAAGTGTCTCTAATCCTGCTCTCAATTTCCCAAGTACACTCTGTCTCATCATCACTCCATTAGACCTTAACTAATCTGACTATCTCGTTCCTTAGCCTCTTCTCATCTCTGACGACTATACAAACTGGGTTTCAAACTATAGTCAAGTTCGGTTCCACTACTAAGTCCTCGAAAACAATCGGTGCTATTGTAGTCTCCGGATTTCGAACACACTTTCTTAATGCCAATTTTCCTGATCTCCCGAATCGAATTACACCTTTCATTAGTGATACCTTGACAAAAGCATGATATCCTACTGAGAAATCCATGTCCTTCTATCTTCTATCAGCATAACTCTTCTGCTTAGACTGTGCTTCCTTCATTCTAGCTCTAATCAACTCAATCTTTTCTACAGCTTCTTTAACTAAATCTGAACCAAGAACTTACCTATCCTCAGCTCTAACCAAAAAATAGGTGATTTTCATGGCCTTCCATACAAAGATTAAAACGGTTCCATCCATATACTATCCTGGTAACTGTTGTTATAAGAAAACTCGACTAAGTGTAGATGGTCCTCCAATGATCCTCCAAAATCTAACACACAAGCTCTTAACAAATCTTCTAAGATTTTCTTAATTCTTTCCATTTGCCCACAGGTCTATCGATGGTAAGCGGTAATCATCTTGAGCTTAGTACCTAAAGTATCTTGTAGACTCTTCAAGAACTCGCTACTGAATAAGGAATGTCTGTCACTTACTATACCACTAGGAATTCCATGAGTCTAACTATATTATTTATAAACAACTTAGCTAAAACAGGTGTCGTCCTGGTTGACTTAACTAGAATGAAATGGACGCTCTTAGTTAACTTGTCCACTATGACCCATATGCTTTCATTTCCTCTACTAGATCTTGGCAACCCATCTATGAAATCCATAGAAATAGAATCCTACTTCCATACCAGAATATCTAAAGGCTGAAGTTACCCACTTGGTTTCTAATTTCGGCTTTAACCTGTTGACAGTTCAGACACTACTTCACCCATAAGCCTACATCCTACTTCATACCTTCCCAGAAGAAACTCCTCTTCATATCCTGATACATCTTGGTTCCTCTAGGATGAATGGTGAACTTCGAACAATGACATTCTTCTAAAACTTGCTTTCTAATGTTTCCACATTCAGAATGCATAACCCTCCTTTCTTCCTTAACCACCCATCCTGGTCAAGATTGAAATCTTTCAAGCCATCGCTCTCTGTTCCATCCCTTAATCTTCTGATCTGTTCAACTAATACTGGATCCTCCATCTGCTTAGAAGCAATATTTTCCATCATCACCAGTTGAACTTCTAAACATGACAACATAGCAGCCTCCTTACTAGATCTAGCTTCAAATCTCCACTGTACTCTACATGTCACCAACGCTTCCAAATCTTTCCACTCGGCTATCATTGCCAACACCGCATTCTGATGTTTTTTGCTAAGTGCATCTACAGCCTTATTGCTTTTCCCTGGTGTGTACTAAATACCAAAATCATAAGTGGCTAAAAACTCTAACCACCTCTGGTGTTTCATATTTAACTTCTTCTAAGAGAATAAATACTTTAGCAACTTATGATCCGTATATAACTCGAATCTTTCTCCAAAAAGATAATTTCTCCACACCTTTAATGCAAAAATTACCGCAAATAATTCCAAATCATGCGTTGGATATCTAACCTCATGCAATCTAAGCTGTCGAGATGCATAGGAAGTCACTTTATCTCTTTGCACTAATGCAGCTCCTAACCTTGTTCCACATGCATCTGTATACACCACTAAGTCCTGAATCCCTTCTGGAACAGCTAATACAGGTGCGTTAGTCAATAAGTATTTCAGCTTCTGAAATGCTTCTTCACACTTATCGGTCTAAACAACCTTCACTTCCTTTCGTGTTAGTTTGGTCTCGGCTTCTATCCACGAAAAATCCTTTATGAATCTCCGATTGTACCCCGCTAATCCAAGAAAAATCCTTTATGAATCTCCGATTGTACCCCGCTAATCCAAGAAAAATCTTTATCTCAGTCACTATCTCGGGCCTCTTCCAATTACTCACCGTTTCGGTCTTAGTCGGATCTATAGAGAACCCTTTCTCTGAGACCACATGACCAAGAATCTTCACTTCCTTCTTCCAAAAATGAAACTTTGAAAATTTCTCCTTCAGCCGATGCTACCTCAACATCTCAATCCCCATTCTAAGTTGAACTTCATTCCCTTTTTCATCCTTAGAGTATATCAAAATATCATCTATAAATACCAAAACAAGCCTATCCAAGTGCTCTTGAAAAACTCGATTCATCAAATCTACAAAGAATGCTGGCGCTTTAGTTTGTCTGAACGACATTACTAGCCATTTGTATGATCCATATCTGGTCCTAAACGCCCTCAAAGGAATACTATATTCTGCCATTCTAAGCTGAAGGAATCCTGTTGCTAAATCCAATTGGGAAAATACCTTGGCTCCACTTAATTGGCCAAATAAATCGTCAATTCTAGGTAACATATATCGATTCTTTATCTTCCTCTCATTTAACTTACGATAATAGATACATAACCTTCACGGTCCGTGTGGCTTCTTAGAAAACTGTGACGACCGCCCATGACTCCCGCACCAAAACAAGGAAATAATGCGCTGAAAGGTGTGCCAGGCAGCCATGGACGATAGTCAGGGTAAAACAAAACAAAAGAATCTCTATCGCATAACTCACAGCGCATGGATAAAATACAATAGAGAAATATAATATAGTGAAGCTCCATAGAACAGAAACATCATCATATAAGCATCACAGTAGTTTTATACAATCATCTACACAAATCCATACATGAAAGCCTCACTACAAATCACTCAACCAAATACAGCAGCGGATACCCAGTACATATAGTAAGAAAACTAATATGCAAAGCCTCCTGCTCGTCTTCGTCATCTTCAGCGTAGAACTCCTAGCACAGCACCTGTCACCTGCTACCTAGTCTGCCCATCCCAAACATGGATGAACAGCCCAAGGTAATAAGAGGAGACATAAAACCTTGAGTCAGACAAAGTCTTAGTGAGCAGTAAATTAACTATCAAACATACCAAAAGAGCATAAAGGATAAAAGGAATAGGAACCAAACCATCCCACTCCACCTCTTTCTACAGTGATAGCCCCAGACATACACTAAGGAGAAGCAAGCATAACAACATAGACAATTAAGGTAAAGCGAATACCACTCGAGTCAAGGACGATGTTTTCCAAATACAAACCCCCAAGGCCTAAACCAAGATCAGATAAGCACCCAGAAAACACCGCTCTTGAAGCCGAATGATAATACAACCAAACATCCATGACTCTGGCTATCACTGTCATCCTTGCCTCGATTTCACCGTTAGTTGAATGACCATCTGTCAAGGGCTAATGGTAACCCCGGTTCTAACCATAACTCCGCACACTGCCTTGTGCCTAGGACTTATCTACTTTGCCCAGAGTACTCAACTACCTACCTGTAGTCTTTTGGGTGTCCCGACTACCTACCTGTAGTCGTTATGGGCGCCCCATGTACTCTTGCTTTTGAGCATGCTAGAACCTTCAACAACGACGAGATCCAAGCCTCCTAGCCATCCTTCTTGACGACTATCCTCATACAAGCTCAAGCTACCTCTTGAACAATCCATTATCAACCAACTTGAACTACTCTTCAAGTTATCAACATGCTTGGAATGATCCCTGCTTGGATTAAGCCAAGACTCACATCATACTTCGCTTCATCGCATCAAAGCAAAGTCTCAACTCAACAACATGGTTTGCCTCATCAAATCATGGCAAAGTCCCATCTCAACATCATCCAATCTATACATATGAGCTTCAACATCCGCTACATATGCCTTAAGCAGCTTTCACCATTCAAGAGCCTTCTTCCATAGCTTTTGAATCCTCTTCCATCCTCTTGTTCCAAATCAACTACTAGCTAACTTGGAAACAATCAAATCAATCATACATTCAAATATCAATCATTCAAACAAGATCTAACAAGCAATATAAGCAATATCAACTATAATGGCAATTTCGTAAATAAGTGAGCAAAAGTCCAACATATGTGAAACCATAGTTTTTAGCATAGATCTATCAAATATAAAACATGGGTTTTGTCTCTAATACTTGTTAAACTAACTTGCATAAGTAAACATCTTCAAAAAAACCATGGATCTAGACTTCGATCTAAGAAAAATGCATGAAATCTCTAACTTTAACACTCAAACAAGCCACCAATCCAATATACTCCCTTGGATCCGCGTGAGAGATAACTACCACTCACCAAATCACCCAAACACTACAAAAACTACACACTTCAGATCTGGACAGCGAAGATCAAGGTTTGATCCGGCAATATCTCGCTCCAATCGATGAATTCTAGCTCGAACGGATGAAGATCTTCAACTTTGGCACTTGGATCTTCGATCTCGATCTTCGATCTTGGATGGATGTTAGAATTAGATTGGAATGGAGAAAAGAAGATGAAGAAATGTTGTAGTCGAGTCTTCAAAATGGCAGCACTTCGTCGCTTCAAAAACCGGTGCCAAAAAGTGAGCCAAACCCCTCTATTTATAGGCTGAATCAACCATGAGTCGTCGCTCTTAGGTCGTCGCCGACCCAACTCCTGAGTCGTCCACGACTCATCATGAGTCGTTGCCGACTTATCAGCCCTTACCGACTCAACATAACACTGCCTACTTACCATGAGTCGTTCACGACTCATTGCCATGACGACCTACCCCAGCCGACTCAACTGCACAGCCTTCCGACTCAAGCCAACGACTCAATACACCAAGCTGCCTAACGACTTACGACTCATCGTTAAGTCGTGCCTACCGACTCAGTTGCAAACGACCTAACAACACAGCCTTATGGCCGACCTAAGTCCTAGCCGACTCAACATAAGTCGGTCACGATTTAACTATGACACAAACGACTCAACCTATCCCTAACTCGGTCAAACGACTCACGACCCATGGCCTCACCGACTCAACTACCCACGACCTAAGCCCTAAGTCGGTTTTTCTTAAGTCGGTCACCAACCCTTAAACCGCTATCTCGTGAGTCGGTCACCATCTTATGAAGCTAACTCCAATTAGGTCGGTCATTATGAGTCGGTCATATCCTTAAGTCGCCTAAACCCCTTGAGTCGGTCCCTATGAGTCGGTCACGACTCATCACCTAACTTAGCTATGCCTATGAGTCGGTCACGACTCATCACTTGCACTCGGGTCAACTCCTAAACGACTCAAGCTAGAAGCAACACAAACAACACTAACAACCTGTAAATTCTACGATTTATCGACACGTAAAAATACGGGTCGTTACATTCTCTCCCCCTTAGGAATTTCGCCCCCGAAATTCCAAGCAAACAACAGCAATCAAAATTATTCCGCATGCCTATCATCCATGGCAATCAACAATCCATGCAACCAATTCTAACCTAGCATGCAGAATTCTAAGACTTAGAACAAGCTACAAATTCATGAGATGTCACGACACTTTAGGGCCATACCTCGAAGAGTTCGGGATGAGCTGCCTTCATCCTCTCTTCCTCCTCCCACGTACAGTCGTTAACATCATCACTCCATTGTACCTTGAGCAACGTAATCGTCTTCCTCCTAAGCTGTTTCGTATCGGTTTCAACAATACGAAGCGGCTTACGAGGTCTCGAAACAACTGGATCAACCTCCAAGTCTTCACAGCTATCAGCAGAAACCACCGTAGTTGGGTCGTGCATATACTTCCGTAGATAAGATACATGAAAAACACTGTGCACACCCGCCATCTTTTCCGGTAACTCCAATCTATAAGCGAGCTTTCCAATACGCTCGATAATCGGGAATGGTCCAACAAATCTCGGAGTTAACTTTCCTTTCTTCCCGAATCTAATGACACTCTTCAGAGGAGAAATCTTCACAAAAACCATATCACCTACGTCGAATTCCAAATCCTTACGACGATTATCGGCATAACTTTTCTGACGATCTTGGGCTGCCTTCATTCGTTGCCGAATGATCTCTATACAATCTGAAGTCTGTCGAATCATCTCTGGCCCAAGTATCAGCTTTTCTCCAGTTTCCAACCAACATGTCGGAGAGTTACACGGTCTTCCATATAATGCCTCATATGGTGCCATACCGATACTCGACTGATAACTGTTATTATAAGCAAACTCCACCAAATGAAGGTGATCTTCCCATGATCCTCCGAAGTCCAAAACACATGCTCTAAGAAGATCTTCCAAAACTCGGTTGACTCTCTCAGTCTGACCATCTGTTTGAGGGTGATAAGCTGTACTCAAACACAACTCAGTTCCCAAAACTTCCTGGAAGCTCTTCCAAAATCTACCAGTGAACAATGGATCTCGATCGCTCACTATACTCTTCGGAACACCATGGAAACGAACTATCCACTTCACATATAATTCAGCCAACTTCGATGCAGTCCTAGTCGATCGAACAGGAATGAACCTTGCACTCTTGGTCAAACGATCTACTATGACCCAAATCCCTTCATTCCCTGCTCTTGTCCTAGGTAGACCATCGATAAAGTCCATCGACACTTGCTCCCACTTCCATGTAGGAACCTCTAATGGCTGAAGCAATCCACTGGGCTTCTTCTGCTCAGCTTTCACCAACTGGCAATTCATACACTTGGAAATAAAATTTCCAACATCCTTCTTCATACCTTCCCAGTAGTAGGTTCTCTTCATATCCCGATACATCTTATTTCCACCTGGATGAATTGTCAACTTCGAGTGATGACTCTCCCTTAGAACTTCATCTCTCAATCCATCTACATCGGGAACAACTAGTCGCCCTTGCTTTCGAAGCCAACCCTCTCGATCGACTTCAAATCCTTTATCCTTTTCTGGATCCAATCCGGATTCCAAATCACGGATAATCTTGATAAGCTTATCATCTCTCCTTTGCCTCTCGCCAATTCTTTCCACAAGAGTAGGCCTTATCGATAAGTTTGCCAACATCTCAGGTTCCAATTCACATCTAGGCCTGAAATCAAATCCAGCCAAATACTCAAGACTCTTCCATTCCGAAAACATGGCTCCCAATCCTGCATGTCTTCGACTTAACGCATCAGCCACTGCGTTACCTTTCCCTGGAGTATAGGCTATACCAAAATCATACGATGCTAAGAACTCTAGCCACCTTTGCTGTCGAAGATTCAAATCCTTTTGGGAAAACAGATACTTCAACGACTTATGATCTGTAAACAGCTCGAATCTAACTCCCAATAGATAGTGTCTCCACATCTTCAAAGCAAACACAATCGCCGCTAACTCCAAATCATGAGTCGGATAATTCCTTTCATGCGGCTTTAGTTGTCGACTAGCATACGCAACAACTTTATCCTTCTGCATTAGCACCGCTCCTAGTCCAGTGCCACATGCATCGGTGTAAACCACCATCTCATCATTCCCACTCGGAATAGTCAAAACAGGAGCACTTGTCAGTCGTTCTTTCAGGATTACGAAAGCTTGCTCACACTTATCATCCCATCTGAACACTTGGTTCTTCTTCGTCAACCCTGTTAACGGTGCAGCTATCTTGGAAAAGTCTTTGATAAACCGTCGATAATATCCTGCTAATCCAAGAAAACTTCTCACATCGGATGCATTCTTAGGTCTAATCCAATCCTGGATTGCTGCCACCTTAGCGGGATCAACCGCTATGCCATTTCCAGAGATAACATGGCCTAAGAACCTCACTTCACTCTTCCAGAAGTGACACTTCGAAAACTTAGCCTTCAGCTGATGTTTCCGTAAGATTCCTAAAACAATCCTCAAGTGCGTCTTGTGCTCTTCCTCAGTTCTGGAATAAACCAAAATATCATCCACGAACACAAGCACGAACTTATTCAACTGATCTCTGAACACTCTATTCATAAGATCCACAAAATATGCTGGCGCGTTAGTCAACCCAAACGGCATTACTAGCCACTCATAAAACCCGGATGGTGTCCTGAAAGCAGTCTTCGGCACACTATCCTTCGCCACTCTCAACTGGTGAAATCCCGTTGCCAAATCCATCTGAGAAAACACCTTAGCCTCGTGAAGCTGATCAAACAAGTCATCTATTCTCGGCAATGGATACTTGTTCTTCCTAGTCACCTTATTCAGCTCACGATAATCAACACACAACCTCAACGATCCATCCGTTTTGGTTGCGAACACAACGGGCGCACCCCATTCGGACACACTTCTCCGAATGAATCCTTTCCGCAAAAGGTCATCAACTTGCACCTTCAGCTCTTGCTGCTCCCTCGGTGCCATCCGCCTAAGAGGCATCACAACAGGTCTGGCTCCCTCAACTAGATCGATACGAAACTCGATCTCCCTATGCGGCGGCAACCCTTTGACTTCCTCAAAGACATTCTCAAACTCATTCACAATAGGCACCGATGACAGTCCATCCCGTGGAACAACCAGCGAATACATGAAGCTCATGAAGACGCCTTCTTCATGCTTACATCGTATCACAACCTTTCGCCCTTCCACATTCCCGACTGTCACCTCAAGCCTCTCACAATCAATCCTAGCCGCATACTTCCTAAGCCAGTCCATGCCCAAAATAATTCCGAACCCCGCAAAGTTCAGAACAAAGCAATCACAAACAAACGAGCAATCATGACTCGACACAACTAGACCACGGCATATCATACACAAACATGACGAACCCCCAACCGGATTAGTCACAACCAATGGCCTATCAACAATATCCGGTTTCATACCTAACCGGCATACCAACTCATCACAAACAAAAGAATGCGACGCTCCAGTATCAAACAACACTCTAACTGGAACACCACAAATAGAAAGAGTACCTTGAACCACCACACTCTTCCCCTTCTCCTCAGCAGTAGGAGCTTTCGAAGACGATGGAACAGCCCCCAAAGCATAGGCTTGCACAACCTGCCTATCTTTCCTCGGTTCTGGACAGTCCTTCTTGATATGTCCCAGCTTATCACAGTTGTAACACTTTCCCGGCACTTTGGGATTCTTACAATCTTTGTAAAGATGGCCCTTCTGCTGGCAGTTATAGCAAGTCACTTCACTCTTCGGCTTCTTCTGGCCATCCCTACCCTTCTGTTGCTGCTGCTTCCTCTTCCTGTTGCCACTCTGCTGTGGTTTAGATACTTCCCTGGTTACAGCAACAACAGAACTTTCCTTAGGGAACAAACTCTCATGCCTCAAAGCTTTCTCCACAAGCTTCTCAAATGGATCATCCAGATGATCCACTAACTGCCTTCCCAGATAAGCATCCAGACCAGTCACAAACTTCTCGTTCTTCTGGTAGGGAGAATCAATATACGATCTGGCATACTTAGACAAAGCTTCGAACTCAGAAATATACTCAAGAACAGGCCTTCCCCCTTGCTTGAGCTCCACAAACCTCTTAAACAAGACAGATTTCTGGGAAGTAGAGATGAACTTAGCTTCAAATCTAACTTGGAATTGCTCCCAAGTAATCTCTTCTTCTGGAGTATCGATGGTGATAGAATTCCACCAATCAGCAGCTCTTCCCTGAAGCTGTCTCGATGCAAGCTTCCTCTTAGTTGCATCCTCAATCCCTAAGTCACCAAAGATTCTTTTGCAAGCATCAATCCATCTCTGCACCTCAATAGTCGACTCCGTCCCCAAGAAAACTTTCCCTCCAAGAGCAGTATAACCCTTGCAAAGCTTGGCAAAATCCACCGGTCTCGGAGCTTGGACTTGAACTCCCACATCCACAGATGATCCTGAAGCTGGTATTCTCCTCATGATTGAAGTCATCATGGCCTCAAACATAGGAGCATAATCAACAGCTTCCCTAGCATCACGGCTACCCCTCGCAGCTTGTCTCTCACTTCGACTCATCCTTAATATCTGTAAATAAGAATGATTAGAACACCTTAAGAAACAACTGCATAAGGAGTTCAAACCCTTCTAAACTACTATATTATATATAGTAATCATCCATCAAATTACAATTACGTCTCTCTTACGTAGTTACATCAGCGAGCGTTGGCTAAAATCGATTAACCAAAGCTCTGATACCAAATGTGACGACCGCCCATGACTCCCGCACCAAAACAAGGAAATAATGCGCTGAAAGGTGTGCCAGGCAGCCATGGACGATAGTCAGGGTAAAACAAAACAAAAGAATCTCTATCGCATAACTCACAGCGCATGGATAAAATACAATAGAGAAATATAATATAGTGAAGCTCCATAGAACAGAAACATCATCATATAAGCATCACAGTAGTTTTATACAATCATCTACACAAATCCATACATGAAAGCCTCACTACAAATCACTCAACCAAATACAGCAGCGGATACCCAGTACATATAGTAAGAAAACTAATATGCAAAGCCTCCTGCTCGTCTTCGTCATCTTCAGCGTAGAACTCCTAGCACAGCACCTGTCACCTGCTACCTAGTCTGCCCATCCCAAACATGGATGAACAGCCCAAGGTAATAAGAGGAGACATAAAACCTTGAGTCAGACAAAGTCTTAGTGAGCAGTAAATTAACTATCAAACATACCAAAAGAGCATAAAGGATAAAAGGAATAGGAACCAAACCATCCCACTCCACCTCTTTCTACAGTGATAGCCCCAGACATACACTAAGGAGAAGCAAGCATAACAACATAGACAATTAAGGTAAAGCGAATACCACTCGAGTCAAGGACGATGTTTTCCAAATACAAACCCCCAAGGCCTAAACCAAGATCAGATAAGCACCCAGAAAACACCGCTCTTGAAGCCGAATGATAATACAACCAAACATCCATGACTCTGGCTATCACTGTCATCCTTGCCTCGATTTCACCGTTAGTTGAATGACCATCTGTCAAGGGCTAATGGTAACCCCGGTTCTAACCATAACTCCGCACACTGCCTTGTGCCTAGGACTTATCTACTTTGCCCAGAGTACTCAACTACCTACCTGTAGTCTTTTGGGTGTCCCGACTACCTACCTGTAGTCGTTATGGGCGCCCCATGTACTCTTGCTTTTGAGCATGCTAGAACCTTCAACAACGACGAGATCCAAGCCTCCTAGCCATCCTTCTTGACGACTATCCTCATACAAGCTCAAGCTACCTCTTGAACAATCCATTATCAACCAACTTGAACTACTCTTCAAGTTATCAACATGCTTGGAATGATCCCTGCTTGGATTAAGCCAAGACTCACATCATACTTCGCTTCATCGCATCAAAGCAAAGTCTCAACTCAACAACATGGTTTGCCTCATCAAATCATGGCAAAGTCCCATCTCAACATCATCCAATCTATACATATGAGCTTCAACATCCGCTACATATGCCTTAAGCAGCTTTCACCATTCAAGAGCCTTCTTCCATAGCTTTTGAATCCTCTTCCATCCTCTTGTTCCAAATCAACTACTAGCTAACTTGGAAACAATCAAATCAATCATACATTCAAATATCAATCATTCAAACAAGATCTAACAAGCAATATAAGCAATATCAACTATAATGGCAATTTCGTAAATAAGTGAGCAAAAGTCCAACATATGTGAAACCATAGTTTTTAGCATAGATCTATCAAATATAAAACATGGGTTTTGTCTCTAATACTTGTTAAACTAACTTGCATAAGTAAACATCTTCAAAAAAACCATGGATCTAGACTTCGATCTAAGAAAAATGCATGAAATCTCTAACTTTAACACTCAAACAAGCCACCAATCCAATATACTCCCTTGGATCCGCGTGAGAGATAACTACCACTCACCAAATCACCCAAACACTACAAAAACTACACACTTCAGATCTGGACAGCGAAGATCAAGGTTTGATCCGGCAATATCTCGCTCCAATCGATGAATTCTAGCTCGAACGGATGAAGATCTTCAACTTTGGCACTTGGATCTTCGATCTCGATCTTCGATCTTGGATGGATGTTAGAATTAGATTGGAATGGAGAAAAGAAGATGAAGAAATGTTGTAGTCGAGTCTTCAAAATGGCAGCACTTCGTCGCTTCAAAAACCGGTGCCAAAAAGTGAGCCAAACCCCTCTATTTATAGGCTGAATCAACCATGAGTCGTCGCTCTTAGGTCGTCGCCGACCCAACTCCTGAGTCGTCCACGACTCATCATGAGTCGTTGCCGACTTATCAGCCCTTACCGACTCAACATAACACTGCCTACTTACCATGAGTCGTTCACGACTCATTGCCATGACGACCTACCCCAGCCGACTCAACTGCACAGCCTTCCGACTCAAGCCAACGACTCAATACACCAAGCTGCCTAACGACTTACGACTCATCGTTAAGTCGTGCCTACCGACTCAGTTGCAAACGACCTAACAACACAGCCTTATGGCCGACCTAAGTCCTAGCCGACTCAACATAAGTCGGTCACGATTTAACTATGACACAAACGACTCAACCTATCCCTAACTCGGTCAAACGACTCACGACCCATGGCCTCACCGACTCAACTACCCACGACCTAAGCCCTAAGTCGGTTTTTCTTAAGTCGGTCACCAACCCTTAAACCGCTATCTCGTGAGTCGGTCACCATCTTATGAAGCTAACTCCAATTAGGTCGGTCATTATGAGTCGGTCATATCCTTAAGTCGCCTAAACCCCTTGAGTCGGTCCCTATGAGTCGGTCACGACTCATCACCTAACTTAGCTATGCCTATGAGTCGGTCACGACTCATCACTTGCACTCGGGTCAACTCCTAAACGACTCAAGCTAGAAGCAACACAAACAACACTAACAACCTGTAAATTCTACGATTTATCGACACGTAAAAATACGGGTCGTTACAAAAACACTACGGCTGCTCCCCAAGGCGAACTACTTGGTCTGATAAAAATTTTGCCTTCTAAATCCACCAACCGAACCTATAACTCCCTCATCTCAATAGGTTTCATTCTGCTTGGCGACCTACTCACCGGTTCTACCCTAGTACCAAATCTACCTGAAACTCAATGGCTCGCTTCGACAGCGATCCCACTACAAGTTCAAAGACATATGCGAATTCTCTAACAACGAAAACTCGACTCAACTCGTCTTCTACCTCCACAACATTCAACAAAGCATTAACCTCATGGATAGGTTTTTCTAAGGAATATATAATCCAATCACTATAGTCAGGGTGCCCAAGTGATATTTTACTTTCATGGCAAAATATCCTAGCATCGTATTTACTTAACCAATCCATGCCCAAAATAATTTTGAACCCTACGAAAACAAATACATGCAAACTATAAACAAAGTTATGGCCTGACAATTCAAACTCTAGGTGGTCACACTTAACCCTTAGCGTCGCATACCGTCCTATTGGATTTGCAACTCTTAAGGAAGTAACTAGGTATGATGGTTCTAGCTTAAGCCTATCTACCAAACAATCAGATATAAAAGAATGCGATGTACCGGTATCAAATAGAACTAACATACCATAAATCATAAGTGTACCTCCCAACACAGCTTTTCCCTTTTCCTCTACTGTTGGCCTTAAGTTAGCTGGCTCCAATGCAAACACTTTCCTTTTCCATCTTTGGTTAGCTTCTTGCACTGGTTCGTATAATGTCCAATTTGCTTGTAGTTAATGCATTTATTATTCTTCTTCTCGATCACTTCCTTTCCATCCCTAAGCGACATTCATTTGCGAAATACCCTTTCTTATCACATTTATAACAGACAACCTCCACCTTTCTCTTCTTGGTAGCTCCACCCTTCTGAGCTCCTTTCTTATGGAAAAACTTTCCCTTTTGACTCTTCACTCCCTGAGCTTCCTCTACCTTACTTCTTTCCAAAAAAGCAACAGTTTCCTCATTCCTCAAAGCCATTTCCACTACAACATCACATAGGTCCCTATTATGCGGTAATGTGGCCTTAGCAAGCTCAGGTTTCAGCCCCTAATGAACTTTTCATTCCTCTTAATCACAATATCAATAGTAGCATAACTATATCTTGCTAGCTCCTCAATCCTCGTTGCCTACTCAAGCATAGTCATGTCTCCCTGCTCTAA
Source organism: Allium cepa (assembly GCA_030765085.1). Taxonomy (NCBI): domain Eukaryota; kingdom Viridiplantae; phylum Streptophyta; class Magnoliopsida; order Asparagales; family Amaryllidaceae; genus Allium; species Allium cepa. The sequence goes on along the minus strand of CM060929.1, from coordinate 724,748,800 downwards.
CTCAACAAACTTCCTAAGTAGAATGGACTTCGCAATCTCCAACATAAACCTCTCCTCAAACTATCTTTTAAACTAAGCCTGTGTCATTGTCTCCTTATTAACTCCAGCAGTAACACCATTCCATCAATATAGTGCGACCCTTTGTAGCTATCTAGAAATAAGACTTCTCTTCTGCTCATTATTGAGCACGAGATCAGCGAAAATCCTCTCGCAATGAAGTAACCAGTTCTCTAGTTTAATTGTGTCTTCAGTATGAATAAACGGCTATCCTCCCAGTCGGGCATAATCTCTACTCAAAACAGCATAGTTGTTCACTATCAGAGCTTATTGATTTCCTTCTCCAACCACTCTAGCAACAACTCCTACTTGCATCATGTTTATAAAGAACCGATACATCGCTCCCATGTCTACTTGCGGAACTCCAGCACCCACATTTGCATTTTAGCCTTCATAAGATATAGAAGAATAGCCTAAGAGAGATAGGAGAATAGAGATATGGCGTTTGTAAACACAAATACGTTACTATAGCGTTATACCATACCCCAATCTTATTCTAATTCCTTAGGATTATGTTTTCAAAAATCATTTTATGTTTAAAGTTTTTCATAAACCTATGCTCTGATACCAAGTTGTAACATCCCCTATCATGAGCCTCAAAGCTAAGCGCTACAGATGTTGCAGTCATTTATAGTATTAACTTCCAGCGATAAAATACGATAATGCTATTCGTATCCATATTATCAGAAGCATATGAAAACGAAACAAAATCATAGATTCAAAAACAACTTTACTGATTACAATTCACAAAGCATGTTTCATATCCAATTACATTTTCCCAATCATTTCCCAGGTTCAGATCAAATATAATTATGACATAAATATGAAAAGAGCGACATATGTAGATGCCCCTTTGGATGTCAGAGTACTAAATAGTCCTATCAGACTTAATACAACACAATAGAAATAAAACAAAATAACTCCTGAACATAGCTAGCATCAGCCTCTTGCTCGTCTTTGGAAGCTTTATTTGTCCACCTGCTAAAATCTATAAACCTCAACTCTCAACCTACTCAAATCTACTTTAAGCACCCAAGAGTTTAAGGGGGAAAAGATAAACTTCGAGTCAGACATAAAGCCTAGTGTGAATAATAATATGCATCTCGATTTATTGATATTAAGTGAGACCATGCTGCTTAGCGGAATGAGTTTCCCCTCACTAATATCTTTTAAAAACATATCTTTTTCAAATCAAAATCCTATAACCAAACTGGCTAAAACAATAATATCAATATCATGTAAGCGTACAAATCAGGTAATCAATGACTATCTGTTTGAACACTATAGTTTTGTTTGACTAACTACTAACCTTTGGCTGACTCGGGCCTACAAGACAAAATAAATAAATAATCTAACTTCTGTTAGATACTCTTTTGGATTGTCTTTCCCTAACTTACTTCTCCCATGGTCAACTGATCCTAATGGTATTGTGGGTTCACCAATAACCTATTCTCTATCTGTATATTCCTTTCTGTGTGTAACATCATTTTAATCTTACCCATGACAAATCCCTACGCACGGGAATTTTGGACTTATATAAGCGAGAGACTACTAGCTAAAGTATAGGGCATGATGTCATACCAGTCCCATCTGGTATTCTAATATCTGATTCATTTTACTTAGGGTCATCTACCCTTAGAATTTTCCTTGAAATTCTTGATTTCAAAATGATTTCACCCTTTTAAATTACTTAAACAATGAAAATTTTCTATGCTTTAATCAAATCATTTTGCCTGTTATATGTACTTTACACAAAATATTTTTTGATGAAAGCATTCGAAACCTTTAAAAGTACCCCTTTTGAAACCATTGAAAGTACCTCTTTCAAAACCATTCACAATAAAACTTTCGAAAACATAGAAATCATCTCTTTCGAAAGCTTTTTAAAACCATAGACATCCTCCTTTCAAAACATTTTAAACATTGCCTTTCGAAACCATTGGAAACCTTCAATTTAAAACCTTTCGAAAACATTTGGGAACCACTTCTCCGAAACCTTTATCTTAACCTTTCGAAAGCATTAAGTTCTTTGCATAAATCAAAACTTTTGAAAGCATTTGAGTCAGGTAAAACACGTGGAACAACCTTTCGAAACCATTAAAAAGCATTCCTTTCGAAACCTTTAGGTTTAACTTTCAATAGAATAAAGGGCCTTAAAACAACTTAGTCGAAAGCAAGTGCTTTCGAAAGAAATTTCCTAAGTAAAAGAAGTGGATGGTGTCGAAACCAATCCCTTCGAAAGCATTGGAGAAACGGCTTAGGTTTTAAAACGAAGAAACCCTTTCGAAAGCATTGCTTCAAAAGGCAAGATGCGGTAGCAAGGTGTTTCCACCCATTCGAAAGCTTCTTTATAAATCAAAAGGTGCAACCACTTCCGAAACCATTCTTTAAAACCATTTAACCAAGTCGAAAGCTATCTGAGTCGAAATCATTCTTTTCGAAAGCAAAGCAGGCACATTTGCTTTTAAAAGAAAAGCAAGGTTTCGATCACACCAATCTCCAAATCACTATGTACCAAGTCTTTATACCATGCACATTGTTTTCGTTGGAGATGGAGGTGGAAGTACCTAGTCGAATGGTAGGTGCTCAAAGTGGTGAAACAAGAAAAACATGGTAAAACTGATTTTTAAGTTTAAAATGTAATTCCTTTTCAACTAAGCTGCTTTGTTTATCAACATACGATAGGTTGCTAATTTCTTGTCTAAATTTTTTCTAAATATGCTGCTAAATTTTCAAAAGTAAATAATTTAAAATGTTTACAAAATGCCCCTTCTCCTTTTATAAATATATAAAACATTTACGTCCAATATCTTAAATAATTTTACATACTTATTAAAACACTTAAGAAAATTCTACCAAAATTCCCATAAGTCAATTTCAATTGTTTTCTAAGATATATTAACTTCTGAAAAAAATTTAGTCGTAATTGATTTCAAACTCAATTAACCATTTTCTTCACTATAAAATTAATAATATATCCATATTAATTCAGAAAATTATGAAATTAAAACCTATCTCTAAAATATCATTTCTGACCATATATTAAAATTGTAAGGCATTTGGATGTTAAATAATAGGGTTTTCTCATTAAAACTTATCATTAAATCCATTTGAAATAGCATAAATAGTCAATAAGCATATCCATTTTAATAATCTAAAACATGGCAATATACTTGTCAAATTTTTTTGGATCTGATCTAGAAACCAAAAACATAAAAAATATGAGATGTAATCTATTATTCACCTTTAGCTTGTGATTAAGAAGTTGATATTTGATCATGAATTAAGTTGCTTGAGCTTCTTCCTCTTATCTTCTTCTTGTTTTCCCTTAATGGTGGCCGACCTCTTTAGTATCTGATTTTGTTTGTGAACATATAGAATGAATGTGCATAAGGGTTTAGGGTATTAGAACATGCCTTATTCCCACTTTTCCCCTCATCTATTAGCCTTATCCATGTCATTTTAGTTTCCCTTTAGTTCATTTGTTATTAGGAACTGCTACCCCTAATTTATACAAATTTCAATCCCTTAACCATTTCATTATTTCATTTAGTTTAACTAATTAAATTTCATAAATAATGTTAATCGAAATTAAGGCCGTTACAATAGGCATTGGTATTTCGAGAAGAAGTTATGAAGAAGAAAAGTGAAAATGATAAAAGTGTAGTCTTGGAATATACTAGGGTTTGGGAAAAGAAAATATTGGGGTGAGAAACCTTTTTTAAAAGTTAAAGGGTGCGAAAAGCAAATTCTAAGGTGAGAATAGACGGACACATCATTATTTTTACATTATACTAGTAAACTATTTTCAACTTTATGATACATTTAGTTTATTCAATTTTATTTCTTCTACTTCCAATTTTACCTTCACTTCTCAATCACACGTAATAAATAATTGCATGATAAATTTCAAGGCTTATCGCCAATTAATCGCTAATCTTTGGTCTTCATCCCTAATCATGCACTGTCTTTAACTTTAATCTATAGTCGCTCAATATTTAACCGTAATCGACGCATCAATTAACCATGTGAGTTAGTCAAATATATTAATGTTTTTCAGTTTTCAATTAGTGCATTTGTTTTGCTCACTCGCGTCACGAAGCCCGCAGCTGGCTTTAAGTGGCTTTGTATCTCATCAAAGCTGCCCCGCCTGACTATATCGTGCACATAGAAATGCGAAGCCCATTTAGTCATTTGGGGACGATGGGAAGGGATAACAACCCTACGTGTACTATACCTCTTGTTAGCCAAGCGGCCCGGCCAACGGTCCACTCTATTGCAAGGTTACTCGCCTGTTTTCCCCTTGATCAACCACATCTTTTGAAGCTCTCTTGTCATGACTTGATAGGATTTAGTTACAGATGCCTGGCTACCCTTGCAAAAAAAGTTTTGCACCATCCTCTGAAAAGACTGGCATGTAGTCCATTTCCTTCGCTGCCACATTGGCAATCATGACTACTCAACCATTACTTGATCTCATGTCATTTGTAACACCTCGAAAATTCAACTAAAAGTTTATTAAAGAAAATTATTAACTAATAATAAGGATGGAGTGTAATTTTTACAAACATTAAAATTTGGCGTTGTAACTTACAATATTGCGTGCGTGGTCATTTTCGAGACAATTTTCATATAATGTTTTTTCTATCAGAGTTCTTATGAAAAAGTTATTAACTTTTAAGATTTGAAATTGAAAGTAATTAATATATATATATAATTAAAGAAAATTTTAAACTAAGCAATTTTAACTGTTCGACACCATGATTAGGACCAATTGACCACTAGCAGTCAACTGCCCCTTATTAACTAGTCGACCGGTCGAACTATTCTGGCTAGGGTTAGCCTAGGTCGAATGGTTTGAATTTATATTACTAAATTTAACGGTTGGAATCGATTTGAACATTTATAAATAGGATGTTAACCTGAGAGTAATCATTTAGAAAACCCTATTTTATTCAATATGCACCAAACTTCTCTCTCCTTCAAAATATTTGAAATAAAATTTAAAAGAAAATTCAAAGGTTAAAGAAAAAGACAAGATAATCAAGATAAAATCAAATCAAAAAGGGGGTGAATTAAGTTGAGATAGATAGAAGGGAGCTCTTAAGAGGTATGTGGGTTTATTATTAAATATGATGATTTACAAGTAATTGTGTATATTCATATGTCTTTTTGATTTAGGAATTAAATGTTTTAAATCCGAGATGAAAGTTTAATTTGAAAAATTATTTGAAGATATTAAAATTTGACATATTGTCTATTTAGTATTTCAAATTAGATAGAAATTGGATTGAAAGTCTAAATCCTGTACAACCTCCATTTAATTTACTTTTCATTAAAAGAAGTTGATTTGGATATAAAGTAAATTTTAAGATATGATTTGAGTTGATCCAACTTAACTTTAATGTGCATACACCTTTACATTCATCTCGAGATGAATCTGAAATTTGATTTGTATATACCCTATTGATTCCACCCTGAAATGATTTTAAGATGTAGATATACATATGCAATTAAGAAATTAATGTACTTAAACCGTGTAAATAAAACTAAAGTTTATATACGAAAATTGTAGGAATTATTTGCAGAGTTTTGATTTGAAAAAAATAAGTGAAATCTGGTCAGAAGTTAAGGGATAATCAACGTTAAACTGAAACATGACTTACTGTTGAAAAAGATTAACGTTAATAAATGAAAAAAATAATCAAAACTGATTAGTCGATAGGCTTACCGCAGCTGGTCGGTAGTAAGCAATCGACTATATAGTAGCTAGTAGTCGACCAATCAACGTATAAAGGACGTGATTTAAACCTTGGCCTATAATATCCCGACTTTTTGACACTTGAATTTAATGCCCAAACCGATATTGAGAGCCAAAATGACAAGTCGTTGGAGTGAGATAAGATATAAATAAATTCACAATCACAGGCATGTAAGAAATACAAATTTTAACTAGTCCCAACCACTTTCTGAATCTCACAGTGGAATAAATCAAATATAATAAATAATCAATAACATAATCACAGCACCATAATAAATCTAAAGCATAATATACATATGTCTAAACAAATACAGATGCAATCTAAACCTACACACATAAGGTTAAATTTAGGCACTTATGTACATCACGAACGCTATATACAGATAAATCTCCATCCTTGGTACCATACCATCTTTCAACTCCATTAACTTGGATATGTAGAAAAATGAAAGTAGGAATGGGTTAGACATAAGTCTGCTAAGTGAGCTATACTCTAGTCTACATATAGTACAAGATTAACACTATAAAATGATGAGTCGATAGTTCGATCACCCCAAGTTCGATCCTCTACCATGCCTAACAGTCACAAACATCTAATCATATCGCATTTTATTTATATAAACTAAATCCCTGGCTTAGCCATATGCCCTATTGGGAGCCTATCATCCATCGTCACACAATTGTAATATGACACATCTTACTTGGATCTCTCGTAGCCTACAAGCAAGCTTATCGTCCCCATGTTACCTAGGGGACTTACGCCCAGAACCGGCCTCTTGCCCTGTAGTGTCACTTAACATCCACTCACATGAACCTAGTCTGCTAAAAGCCTTTAGGGAAGAAAGTAACATGACACCTGGACATCTACTTGTGTCGTAGGTTTTTACCCATATTCACATACACATTCTGAGGCATCTATCGTACATCCCAAACTCGTTTCTGTTCAACTACGTTCACCATCGCATTTCAATCTCATGTCAAAAGAATACATACCTACATTTATATTCTATTTATACCACAACCAAGCCATTCAATATTCGTTCATTTTATAACATCGTCATATTTCATATTCCATTTGTCCTCTATCACCATCACATTCCATACATTCCTTCTCGCAGCACCGTCATTTGTCTAGTCATGTCTTAGGCCATCTCCCAGGACATAAGGAAATACACTGATCGAATCGTATTTTGTATATTTAGTTTGGGCCATCATTTCAAGGTTCAGGTTGCTAAAAATAAACGTGCGCTGGTGCATCGGTCAAGCCCACCGGTCAACATTTTTTCTAGTTTTTTTGAAGTTTAGATTTTTTGGATTTGACGTCATTTTCAATTCCGATCGCCACCGCTTCATCATAGATCATCAGAGAAAGGTCTTAGATCTTAGTAATACATTCTTAAGCCCAAATATGTCGATCATTTCAATGATTATAACTTTAATTTTAGGTTTACAGAATTTTACTTAAAACTTGATTTCTAATCCATTATTCATCCAAATCCTCACTATCCATGGTTGCTGCTCTTCCTACCTTTGAATTTCTGCTTCTAATTCATTGTTGGGTCATAGCTTAATTTGATAATTTTACGTTGCTTTTAGTTTTGTCCAATTTGATTAAGCACGGAGTGAGAAAAAGGGATTTGATTGAAGTGGTTTAGAGGGGAGTAGAGGAAGAAGAGAAGTTACAGTGTTGGTTTCTGAATAAATAATGTACATGTAACATCCCCCTACTTGGAGGCCCAAAACCAATGGCTATGGTTGCTACAGTCATCCATAGTTATTAATCCTCGGTGACCAAATAAGGCGGTGTTAGACACATTGATACACAGAGACATATGAATATGGAAAATTTTATAACATCAAACAAGATCACGTTTCATTTCAAAACATTTCCAAATTCATTACATAATCCCACCATCATTAACCATGTTCTAAGAAGATATTTATTATAACATACACCAAGAGTGACATATGAAGATGTCCCCTTGAATGATCAGAGTATATAAAGGCAATTTAACAACTTTGTCATTACAAACAACACAACATAATTAAATAAAAGAGAACTCTATATATTTATCATGCCTCCTGCACGTCTTCGGAAACTTCATCTGTTTACCGAGGTACCTAAAAACCTCAACTCTCAGACTTCTCAAAATCAATTGAGCACCTGAGAGTTTTAAGTGGAAAACTTAAACTTTGAGTTGGACATAAAGCCTGGTATGAATAACAATCTGACATCTCAAATCGTTTAAATATCTAATGAGACCACATCGTTTAGCGGAATGAGTTTCCCCTCGCTAATATCCTAAAATCTTTTCATAAAACCATATGTTGTGCTTCTGCAACCACAATGGTTAAAACATCTTAAAATAATATGATACATGATATCCAAAACAAATGAATCAATTCTGGATTACCCATCCCCATTCATGTTGACTATCTTTCAAAGTTATAGTTTCAAGGATTACTATTAACCTAATAGTTTTCATGGGCTAAGTAATACCCGCTTAAACGTTTAATGATTCCCTGTCCAAATACATAGTTTTTCATAGGATCACCATGAACCTATTGGTAAGTCCAATATCTTTACACTTACCGTAGTTTTCATGGGTTTACTAGGAACCTATTGGTAACTCCGATATCTTTTCTTCTTATCCTAGTTTTCATGGGCTGACTAGGAACCTATTGATACCTGTCAATATCTTAATCCAAATATAGTTTTCATGGGCTAACTATAAACCCACTGACCCTTACCAGTATCAAATCATAGTTTTCATGGGCTTACTATGAACCTATCTTTCTGACATCTTCTTCATAGGCCAACTATGAACCCATTGGCCCTTGCCAATTTCTTTACGTATACACATTTTTCGTGGGCTTACTATGAACCTATTGGCCTCTCCCTATATCTTTATTTATTGTTTTAGCATCCAATATTCTTGTCTTCCAGACCTCTTGGATGCAATTCTACTCATTTAGGAGTTAGTTTATATTCACTACTCGGTCAACCTGATCTAGTTATTCTGCCCTTCCCCAATTTATAGTTATCGGACTATTACAATATGAATATATACATATATGAAGAAGCAAATACAATAACTTGTTTATTCCCTTTAACCTTTTAATCAAAGAAAACTTCTTTAAAAACCCCTTTTCAAAATACTTTATTTATTTACATATTTATTTATGCCATGATTTTCTTTAAAAACAAGATTGGGTTATTTTTTTTGAAAAATAAAGCCTTTCGAAACCTTTGAAACCTTGCTTTCAACCTTACTGGACGACCTCGTTCGAAAGCATATAAATCTCTTTTCAAAACATTAGGCTCCTGCCTTTCGAACACATTAAAACCTTTCTTTCGAAAACTTTCAAATGTATTAAAGTATTAGCATTTAATTTTTGAAGATAACCTCGAAACGAAATGAAAGTGCCCATTTCGAAACCATTGGGTTTATACTTAAAAATATCATTTGGGTCAAAGTGAATTCAAACGAATGTATCTCTTTCGAAACCATTCTTTATCATATAAAAGCATTGGGGAAAACTTGATGGTGTCGGCACCATCCCCTTCGAAAGCTTAAAATTATTAAAATAAAATACTAAAGGATAGCATCGAAACCCCCTTTCAAAGCCATTTCCTTCGAAACCCTTGAACCCTTTTTAAAGCATTTAGGAAGTGACTTGATACATCTTTACAACAAACACTACCCTTTGAAGGCATTGATAACTTCAATACACTCACAAGGCAATAGAACGGTAGCATGGCTTCAGCTAGATCAGAACCCATCCTTTCGAAAGCATTAATTTACAACTTAAGGAACTCATTTGAAAGCCCTTATTTGAAAACATAAAAAAGCATTACCTTCGAAAGCTATTAGAAAACTACTTTCAAAAACATTTTTTTTGACTATGTTGAAAGCTTTAGTGAAAAAATTTAGGTGCTTAACTATTTAAAACCAACTAAGGTATCGACCCCATCAGAAGCAACGCTTTCGACACCATACCTTCTGTCTTTCCTCCAATCCACTACGTACCATCTAAGTGATACCTTGTGTATTGGTTTCAGCTTAGTGGGGTTTCAATTGATCAAATGCGAAAGGTAAGGGTCGAAAGGTATCTCTTATAGAGGCAAAACCTGTATTTATGGGTTTAATGCCAAATAAAGCAATTTATATCAACTAACCTGCCTACGTGTAAATATATGATTGGTTGCCTCAACTAACCGCCTCTTAATTTTGGATAAGCATTAAAACAAATATTTACAGATAAGCCCTTCCATTAAAAATACAATTAAATCATTTGGATCCTTCTCTTAAAATAATTAATTCTTATAGTAAATCACTTAAGAGAAATCCCCAAAAATTAAAGAAATTCACTTTGATCGTGTTATTTAACATATCAAAATGCGGGCCCAAATTCTAAATATTGTTTCTGAAATAAATTTCTAAACCCAATTAAGCATATTTGCATACGAAAATTTATAATAATATTTCCATAGTTGGAAAATTATCAAATTTAAAACTCAGCTCCAAAATCATGTTTCATAACGTATAATTTTTCCATGGCATTCAAATTATAATTTCTATCGGTTTTGCTCCAAAATCGTATAAATCTTTATTTAAGAAAACTTGTTTAAATTAAACAAACTTTAATTCATGCATATCATAACCCAAACATTGTATATACGAATTTAAGCTTAAATATGTAACATATACTCATAAAATAGAGATGGAATTATCATTCACCTTGATTAGGATAAGGAAAGTGGATTGAGTTTGAGATCGATTCCCCTTCTTTAATTTCTTTAACTTTTCTTTGAATTTCTCCTTTCTTTTCTTATTAATGGCCTGCTCCCCTTTTATGTTTTATTTTTTGTGAGGAAATGATTTTTTGTGAGGAAATGATAACGAATGTGAATGGCTTAAGTACACAAATATATATATATATATATATATATATATATATATATATATAAGGGTGAAGATTATGGGTTGCTAATTCCTATTATGCCCTTATATAATTCAATTAGTATATAAACCATTCTTAAGTCCATTTAAATTAATAAGCACGACCACTTAATATTTATTCAATTCTCAATTCCCTTATCACTTAACATCTAAATTATTATATTTAATTTATCTAATTAAATTTCTTGAATAATGTTATTATAATTAGTGGTGCTACAATACGTATTTTTTGTTTTATATATGGAGGGAAAAATTTCAGTTGTTTATCCAAATTTAAATTCAAATCTTATATTTGCTGGTCGTTTGACTTAATCACACTTTCATCCATAACTCCATCATACGAATTCTAAATGAAACAGAAAATGTACCGCGCGACTCAGAAAAATGAGATGGTCGCAACGATGCTAGTTTTGTTGTCAACTTCCATTCATTGTAAACTTACCATTTTGTCCCTTGTTATAATTTATTTAAACTAACCCAATAAGTCGAATATTTTTTCCACGTTTTTTTCATAATTTTAACATTTTATTAAAATTATTCCCAATTTTTCAGGTTATTACATTCTCTCCCTTAAAAGAATTTCCTCCTCGAAATTCCTAAGGAACAAAGAATATAATATAGCGTTTATTTGTTAACATACATAATCGGGTATAACATTCAAATCAAAGCAACCAAACAGTATATCGTATGAGCATATACAAGTAGGTATGTCATGAACTTGCAAATTCTAATCTCAAATGCAAAAATGCAACTAATGCATCTTATATGAATGCCATAAGATGACATATAAGGCATGATGCACAACATCTTAGTGTTGAATAGACATATATTTTTGTATGCATGCAAATCAATTATATACATATAAATTCAACCATAAATCATCCAAAGCATCCAAATCCTAATCCTAGAATAATCTAATTAATAAATAAATCAATATCAAGAAATGTACGGGTAAAGAGTTGTGGATATGTAGCCTTCAGCTTCTCCTTGGGTTTCCACATACTCTTTGCTGGGTCATTTCCCCACTGCACTCTAACCAATTCCACAGTTTTATTTCTATGTCATTTCACCCCACATTCAAAATGCGGGTTGGACTGCAAGATGAACTCGACTCAGATTCCAACTCTACTTCCTCCACTTGGCTAGGCCCTATTATGGTCGTTGGGTCATGTATACATTTTCCCAAATGTGACACATGAAACACGTTGTGGACTCCTACCATCTTTTCTGGTAACTCCACTCTATAAGCCAATCTTCTTATTCATTCCAAAACTGGAAATAACCCTATAAATCTGGATGCTAACTTCCCCGAACCTCTGAATCTTACTACCTTGTCAATGGAGGAACTTTAAAAATGACTAAATCTCTTACTTCAATTTCCAAATCTTGTCTCCTATTATCAGCATATGATTTCCATCAGTCTTGTGTAGTCTTCATCCTCTTCCGTATAAGCTCTACCTTATCTACTGTGTCTCTATCCATACCCGTACCTAAAATGATCTTATTCGTTGATTTCCACCAACACAAACGTGATTTATATGGCCTCCCATACAATGCTTCGTAAGGTTCCATGCCTATATTTGCTTGATAGTTATTATTGTTTGCAAATTACAACAAAGGTTGATGATCCTTCCATAATCCTCTAAAATCTAACGTACGAGGTATTTGTAAATCTTCCATTACCCTATTTATCCTTTCTGTTTACCAATTAGTCCGTGGGTGATATGCCGTGCTTAAATAAATTTCATTTCCACTGTTTCTTGTAGTCTTCTCTAGAATTCACTAGTGAAAAGTGGATCCTGATAACTTACTATACAAGCTAAAATTTCATGTAATCGAACTACCTCCTTAATTTATTGCGTTGCTAGTATTTTCACGGTTCTTGTACTCTTTGCTGGAATGAAATGGACACTTTTCGTAAGACAATCTACTATCACCCATGTACTATCGTTTCCCCTTCTAGTTCGAGGTAATCCATCTATAAAATCCATAGACACGCACTCCTACTTCTACAGTGGTACATCCATTGGAAGTAATAGTTCATTCGGCCTTTTTCTGTTCTCCCTTCACTCTTTGGCATGTCATGCACTTCGCCGCATATTCAGCTAACTGCTTCTTCATTCCTGGCCAATAAAATATTCTCCTTATGTCTCGGTACATCTGGTCTCCTCCCGGATGAATAGACATTCTTGAGCGATGGTAAGTCTCTGTTGTTTCGTTAAACCATGGTACACATAGCCTTCCACCGCTCCTTAAATAGCCCTACTAATCCTTGGAGTAATGATCTAAATTTCTCGATCATTCTCCTCACTGTAACTGCTCCATTATATTAACCAATAATGTACCTTGTCCTAAGTCCCTCTAATACAATCCATCAATGCGGGTCTAACCTCCATTACTGCTAACAACCTACGTGTATATTCTAGTTTAGGTTCAAAATTAAACTCTAATATGAATTCTAAAATTTTTCATCCCAACTACATAGCATTCAATTCGGCATGCCTTCTACTCAAAGCGTCTATAACTACGTTTCCACTTCAAGAGTGTTAGAAATACCAAAATTATAAGATAATAAGAACTCCATCCACCTCTACTACCTTAAGGTCGGATCTTTCTATCGAAACAAGTATTTGAGAGGTTTATGGTCTATAAATAATTCAAATTCCATCCAGTAGCTAATGTCTATATGATTTCAATGCAAATACAATAACAGCCAATACTAAGCCATGTGTTTGATAATTCCACTCATGATTCTTCAACTATCTACTCGCATATGCTACCAATTTACCCTCTTGAATAAGTATCACATTAACACTAGCATCGCATGCATCAGTATATACGGTAAAAGGTTTGGTACCATCTGGAATAACCAAAAATAGAGCGCTCATTACTAATTATTTAATCGAACAAATGCTGTTTCACCCTCTGGACTAAAAAAATATACCAGATCCTTCTTTTTCAAATGAGTTAGAGGTGTTGATATCTTTGTAAAGTCTTTAATGAATTTACGATTGAATTCTGCCAAATTAAGAATAGTATGGACTTTCGAAGTATTCTTGGCATCTTTCGATCATTGGTTATATCTAATTTTCCTGAGTCTACTGCCAATCCATCCGTTGATACCACGTACCCACGGAAACAAACTTTTTTCCACCAGAAGTGATACTTTGAGAACTTAGCCCTCAATCGATTCCTCCTCAATACTTCCATCATTTCCCTCAAGTGAACTTCGTGCTTCTCCTTACTTCTAGAATAAATAAGAATATCATCCACGAAGACCACCGCAAACTTATTCAGTCGCTTTCAGAATACTCTACTCATCAAACCTAAAAAATAAGACAGAGCATTAGTCAACCTCAACAGCATGACTAGCCATTGAAGCAATACATCAGGTGTATGAAACACAGTCTTCGGGGTACTATCTTCCACCACTTGCAATAATGAAATCCGGTCGCCAAATCAAGCTGCAAGAAAATCTTTTCCCCAACTAAATGATCGAAGAGGTCGTTAATGTAAGGCAAGGAATATCACTTTTTCCTATTTAACTTATTTAGTTCTCGATAATCAATGCATAATCTTAGAGAACCATCTACTTAGTAGTGGAAATGATAGTGTTATCATAATTATTGATCATAAAGATAGGTGATGTGCAACACGATTAAAGAGATAAGGATATTACTCGACGTCGATACTACATGTGAATAATGCCGTACATTCTCAATATCACCCTTATTCTAGGCTACTACTCTTCGACATCGTAATTCAAGCAACGGCGCATATCAATAACGCCAAGATTGATAATGCACTTAATCAATGTCGCCTATAATGAGTGCCGCTCTTTATTGATATCACTATCTCATGCTGCTACTCTTGTATATTTATTGATATCATACTGCATCAATTATTGAATGTTGCCACATGATGATGTTGGGAATCATGGTTACTGAAGCTAAATTGGATGAAGCCACCTCCTATCAATGTTGCTCATCATTGATGTCACTTGTAATTAAAGTCATTAACTGATGATGTCAGTTCTCTACTACCGATGTTTCCATTTTAATGGCGCCGCTCTTAGAATCTTGCTACAAATAACACCCTTCATCATTGATGTCGCCAATGGTCAACATCGCACATCGTCTTTATACAGTACATTTTATCAACACTTGGAGTACGCCGCACCCCCGCATGCGATGTTGATGAACGTCATCAATGTCCACAAAAGTTAAGAATGCCGACACTATACTGGAGGAAGTCGCTTTTTCTCAATACTAGTTTATATTAACACCACTCCTTATTAATGCTTAACAATGCCTCCAATTGATATCACTAATAATCAATCGAGAGCACCTTAATTCATAAGATCATCGACATCAAAGACTATTGCTACTAGCGCAACGTAGAAGTTTGGTTACTATCATCATCAAACGAAGACCAGTGCATAACAACATCAAGGCTACCGAAGCTATTGCCGATGCATGTCGAAGTCATGCAGTTTCCAACCCTATAAATATTGACCAAGGTGTTATGGAGAAGGGAGAATCATTGTTACCTCTCTTATTGCATTTTTCATTTTATAACCCTAAATCAATTTAGGGATTTTAGTCAATTGTAACACTCAAATTTTGTACATATAAGGAATTGAATATTGAATCACTGCATAACAAATCAATGTAAAGAATTATGACATGTGACTTGCATATTGATTTGACATGTGACTAGCATATTGACTTTGTTTAAATATGATATTCAATATTATTTTTTCCTTGATATGAATGCATGCTGAAATAGCCATGGATTTGATATTGAACGTACTTCATCCTAACGACTTAGTTTAGCCTTGCCTTAACCTCCTTTGATTAACTTTATTTTCCTCACACTTTTGGAGTTAACAGTAAAATTCGTTAATAATAGGTGCTTCCTATTCCAAGATACTCCTTCAAAAACCATATGTAACAATTCTAAAACTTGCTTATCCAACTCTCCCCTTTCCTTTGGAGCCATATGCCTAAGAGGCATTACCACCGACCTTGCGTCTTTCTCTAGATCAATACGGAATTTAATTAACTTTTGGCAAGGAAGACCCGAAACATCTTTGAATACATCAGGATAATCCTACACTACCAAGCATATATAGAGCTTAAAGGACTTGACCCCTACCAAGCATATCCTATTCCAATCTAACTTACATTTGATCTTCAATACCTATTGGTCGCATCAACTAAGTTTTATTCAGTCATGCGAAAAATCGTGTTATGATCTCTGAACAAGGATCCTCCGAGCCTTAAACGACAAGGCCAAATTAAAAAATTACAAATGATCCCCGGCTTTATGAAGAACAAGTATTAAGAATCAAGGCACTACAAATCCTAGATAATAAGAGATGACAAGTAGCATATTACAACCTAGATAAATAGAGTTTGAATCCATTTCACATAGGGCCCACATTAATCTTTGCCCTAGAAAAGAAAAAAAAAGTGAGAACATCTTCTTGAAATTGAGAAGTGAAATTCAATTTAAAGCCAAGGGAACAAATTGCGAAAAGGAAATAGAAAGGGACTTCGGACGGCTCACCAGAAAAATCGAGGAGTGTGCTCAACCGAACGGAGCACATGTCTCCCTAAAGAGAAAACTAGTCATTAAAGATAAGGAGTCTATCTCAACCAATAATAAAATTAAAGACTAATCAAAAGGATTATCCTCCAAAAGGTCACATCTTTCAAAGAACTATACCCTTACTACTTCCTATGATAATATATATTTTACTTAACCAAGGGCGAACTCAACTATTGGCCTTTACAAATGAAGCATCCAAAGAATAAAAGGAATTTTGAGGGTTATATTGTCACTATTATCGAGCCAATAGGCATAGCACAAATCAATGTTGAAGCTTGGAGGGCTTGATTAACAATTTCCTAGGGCGAGGAAAGCTGAATGAATTTGTACGAATACGTTAAGTCAACCATTAGTAAAATAAGATCTTCTAAATAAAGTAAGTATGTCTATATGGTGAAGAAGTAAAATTCTCCTAGAATACTAGAATGCCTAAAATGGTAATAAGAGGTAAAGCCTTTATCCCCGCCAAGATGGCCTAGTCAAAGCACCTCCAAGAGGGAGTTTGGAGTAAGCCTTTGGTTCCATCTAAAAAGACCTAACCGGATCATCTACAATCCTTCAACCCCTACGTATGTAGTCTGGTTAGAGCGTCTTCTAGAGGGAGGATAGGTAAGCCTTTGGCACGTCCAAAGTGCCGAACCAGGCTTCAGCACCATCATCAAAGGCCTTACTAAAGATCTTCCTAGAGGAAGGTCATGTAAGTCTTTGGTTCAGCTTAAAGATAGATAACCTAAATCACCGGACAAAGCCTTTAGCACTATTTTCACGGCCTTACTAAAGCGCCTTCTTGAGGGACCTTGGGTAAGTCTACGGTTCAGCTTAAAGAAAGCTAGCCAAATGTACCGGGCAATAGACTAAAATCTTCACCTAAGATGGTGATAAGGGGTTCGAGCCAAGTAGCGCTCCAAACCAATCAATCTTCTAGAGGAAATTCTAACAAAAATCCAATCCAAGTAGTGCTCTAAATAAATAAACCTTCTAAAGGAAGACCTATCAAAAGTCAAAGCTATTTAACTCTTCAAGTCAAATAAATATTTTAGGGTAAAATCATTGAACATGAGCCATTTATGCTCCTTAACAAACGCAATTTCAGTTTGCAGATGAGTTCACTTGTTTTCTATCTACTGCCAAATATGGTTTTCTGGTCTTCTATCTAGTGCTAGATTGGTTTTCTACTGGATTGGTTTTTAGTCTTCTGTCTATTGCCAAATTGGATTTTTGGTCTTCTATCTATTGTTGGATTGATTTTCTGGTCTATTGCCAGATCGGTTTTTTGGTCCTCTATCTATTGTCAGATTGGTTTTCTGGTCTTCTATCTATTGCTGCACTAGTTTTTTGGTCTTCAATTTATTACTGCCAAAGGGCTTTTCAGTTTATTAACCGATTGATAGAATGCTTCGAGATTATTCAAAGAAGTTATTACTTTGACGTCAGAGTGTCACCAAATCAACTCTCAATTTAGATTCTTTTGACGGGAATCTCCGTTAGTAAACAAGCTGCTGGATGTTTATTAATGAAAGGCAGATCCTTATATCAAGTTCTAAAAAGATCAGTTAGCAATGTTCTTAGTTCTATTAGCAAGTAGAATATTGATCTATACATAAAAAGCTCAAAATATAAAAGAGGCAAGACATTAATCGTCAAACAATTCCAAATAAGAACCAATATTCGATTCAAGGCTACACGCCTTACGTCAAAAGTGAAATTTGTTGAATTACAACTATGTTACAATCTAATATATTATGTACAAAGTAACAAGTAAAAAAATTTGGTCATGAAAGGATCTATTTCAAGATCAACAAGCTGCAAGTTAAAACTTTGAGTGAACTTCTTTAGATCTGCAACAACCGGTAAAGAGTCGGTGATGTGATGAATTGCCGAACTTAAGAGTTGTTTAAGCTTCCTCTCCTTCTACCGAATAGTGTTTAAATCATCAAACAATGTAATATGAATATTTAATGCATGATTGGGAGTTTTATTCGCTCCCTTTAAAATGTTGTCTTACCTTCCATTTCTCAATTTCTTGACCGGAGATGTTTTTCATGCTCAAAGTCTTTCAACCTTAGTTTTACAAGCATGGAGATGGGTATATAGCTTGTCTCTCCATTGTCCATTAAGAAATTGGATACATTCAAACCTAACTCTTTTAATCCATTTAGCAATTTCGTTACTGTCCAAGTTTAAAGGAGTATTTAAAAGAGCTGAAAACTTTTCTTGATCAGTTGGAGTAGAAGGACTAGATTTTCCTCCACTTGCAATAAGTTCCAGAGATTGACAGTTCACCTAACTTTTCAGCAATTGTACTTTAAGGTCCAAAACTTTTTGATGTTATCGAGCGATTTCAGCATCGATTTCAGTGTTTTGAGAATAAAGCTTAGGTTGGCTAAAAATTTCTATTTCCCTGCTCAACCTTTGAATTCTCTCGTCCTTTTCTTTAATTTATTTTTCTAAATCAAAATTCACCTCTTTCGCACCCCTAAATATGATCCTTAATTTTTAATATTTTTCATTCTAGTTCTGTGCATTGGGATTATTCAGAAATTGTAAAGCTAAAGTGCCTTATGAAGACCGATTCTTCTCAAACTCTGCCGTAATCATGTCCTTAATTGAGTCGATGTGGGCAAGGATATTTGTGCCAACAGATACGAGGGTCAATAGTTTTTCCTAACAAAAAGTAGGAAAGAAAATCCATATATGAGAGAAGTATCTTTTTCATTAAATAACTATAGTTTACAAGCAATAAGGAAATCCAAATTACATTGTAATTTCATTTCTAAACATTCAACTAGCTAATTAAAGTTTCGAAACAATGTTTTGGCCTTTTCAAATGACCCAACAGATAGGGTAAGAGTGGAGTCAAAAGAAGCTTAAATCTTTCCTGGGTATTAATAGGAGGAAATCAATAATAGTCTTATTCGCCGACTAAAAAACTAGCATGATCACATGCCATGTGGCGTAATAAGTTCGAATTTATCTAAGAAACTTATGCTTTTCATCGCCCAAGAAGTCAAAATGGAAATGAGAAAACAACATGTAAATTTCTTGTAGATTTCTGAGAAAGCAATGTCTCACTAACTGCGAGTCTTGAGAATTAGGGATTTTTCTTTAAAATCCTTCTTTAATTTGACATATTTACTCAAGAGTTCCAAAGGAACAGGACTGTTTGGGATTTCTTTAATCTGTATGGTATATTAAAATTAGACTGGTAATAGTAAAGCTAAAATGGTAAAGTTTTTAAGCTACACATGATACAATTATACATTCATTTGGGTTCATACAAGATTATTTCCTTGTAAAACTCAAAAATAAATCTCTTTCTATTTTATTTAAGTTTTTCACGGGGAAGAGAACCAGAGGAAAAAGGAATAGAGGCAACTCTTGAGAAATTCAAACATGCCTTGGGATGGGGATCAGACCCATGTTCTTTCAGAATCTATGATGAAAGCATCTGAGCAAACACCTATAGTTGTCGCCTAAATAGGAAAAATCAATGAATATCCCTCTAGAGTAAACCTTGTAGAGAAATTCTTCCAACGTGCTCTTACTGCCAGTCAACATCCAAAAGAGGATCATTAGCTCTGCTTTTTTCACTAAAAATCTTTCCCGATGAGGACATGCCATCTTCATCCATGGAGCGACTTGCCACTCTTTGAAAAATCTTAATTTTGCGATCCGGCTGTGAGATTCTTGTTTTTATCGGACAACTCACTATACTCTTTTAGTTGTCTATCCAACTCTCTATTCAATCAATCTATTTCCATTTGTTCCTTTTCAATCATAACAACATAATAATATTTTGATTTTCTCCGTAACAAAAATAATCAACATGTTAACCGGGAGATATTTTGTAATGTTAGACATTTAAATAAAGAGATCCATATCTAAGAGAGTGGAACCAAAGATGAAGGAATTTGTTCCTTCCTTTTAGGTTTATGGCTTTGAGGAGCGTTGCCCTTCTAGAAAGAACCTTCATTTGGAGAATCACGGATTTCAATAATGTCCTTCGTTTGGAGAATCATAGATTTTAATAACGTCTCCTGACAAATCTGGGTTATCACCTTGCAATCCACCTTTCCCTTCTACTGATCCAGAGAAACCTTTTCCTTTGCCACCACTACTGTTGTCGTTATCACCATCATTATTGTCGTCGCCTTCATCATTATGACCACTATCATCATGGTCATTGTTGTTCTTATTGTTGTCATCATCATCCCCCTCCTCGTTTGATTCTGTCTCCTCATCTGCTTGAGGATCATCAAAAGCCAGTAGTTACTTAGCATGGATCTCTTCCTCCTTAGGGGATTTTTTTCGCATTCTTGTGTTTTCTCCAACATAGCTTCGAATATCTTTTTAAACTTTTCATTCCAAGCTTGTAGAAGAGAGATGAAGTCAAGATTTGGGCATCGCTGGATGTTGTCAGCATATACTATAAAAAGTGCCTTCTCATAGGATTTCTCAATAATAGTATCGAGAATCAAATCGACAAAGTGAGACAACTTTTTCTTTGCGTGATTAATTACATCAGTTGATTTGTTCAAAATAATTCTTTTCTTTCATAATTTCTCCTTTAAGAATCCATTCTCCTCTATAAGCTTAGCCTCCTACATACCGGCCTCCTCAAGTTCCATCTCTAAAGCTTTCGCTTTATCACTTAAAATCTGATTAGCACTTCTTTCTTCATTAAGTGAAGTTTTCACTTCTTCGAATGAAGTGGAAAATTTCTCTTTCTCATTTACAGCCTCATTCTTTGCAGTCATCATATCAACAATGTGGTTATCGAGCAAAAAGACCTATTCCATGAGCTTGGAAACTTCACTAGAAGGAGCTTAGGCATCATCTTGAAGTTGGAACATTTTCTTAGCGACCAAAAAAGTAATAGGTATGAATTAAAATGTTACAGAATGTAAAGAACCCGAGACAACCAAATGGAAAGGATATGTACTGATAAAAGCTGCTTAAGAATAGCAAAGCACTAGTCTTGGGAATAAGATAAAGGCTGTGGTGGTTTAAGAGCAATAAAAAATGGAGACTGGATGACTAGTTAGAGAATATCATTGAAATTTATAGCAAGGGCTGGAGAGTGAGATTTAGAAAGGAGCGGGTCTTCAGAAGCGATACGCAATCCAAGCTCAGAGACGATTCAATACCCCAGGAATACTTGAAAAACCGATATGAAGAAGTGGGTCTTGAGACTGCTCCTTTTCAATTGTTTGTTGAGTTCTTTCCCCAAAAATACCAAGGTTTAGGGCCTCAATGTTCGAATCAATATCTACAAATGGTTCTTATGAGGAGTAGAAGCAGCAGAGGAATCTTCGCTTAGATTCCTTTTTATGAATTTAAATGATCTAGCAATAACATCTCTAAGAGACTGAGAATTGCAATCTTTACATTTCTTTCCTTTAGAAACTTCACCTATGGCCTTATTCTCTATAGAGGCACCTACTAAGGAAGACGAGCCTAAAACGAAAATAAAAACTATATTATTAGGAATTCTATATTAGCTATATTGGAACTTACCGATATACTCTAATTGAACTGGTGAAGAAGTCGAGAAAACATTACGGTCATTAATAACTAATGATTGCTTCCCCTGGGCATTTCCTTTCATTTTTAAGGCTCTCTAAGTATTATATGGTTGTCTTGAATCAATGATGTTAAAAGTTGAAAACAAGAACAAGAAAATCATAAAGCAAAGTAGCGGACATTTATTTCATATTCTGTTCTAATGAATACACGAAGAAGATTATTTAAACGAAGAAAGAAAGACATGGGCCTAAACTAATACACAGGCCCAAATACAAGCAGCCGAATTAAACCCAAGTCTAAACACTATATTTACTAATACTAAAAAGATCACAATCCAAGCATAGTAAAGCAGTACCATCTCTCTCAACACTCCCCATCAAGTTGGTATGTAAATATTTATCATACCCAACTTGTTACTTAAAAATTGAATTCTTGGTCCAGGTAATACTTTTGTGACAAGTCTGCAATTTGATCACTAGTCTTCACATACTCAGTACTCAGTCACCACAATTCCTTGCTGAATCTTTTCTCTTACAAAATGGCAATCCACCTCTATGTGCTTGGTCCTCTCGTGAAACACTGCGTTGGTGGATATGTGCAGCGCTGCCTGATTGTCACACTTCAAATTAGTAGGCTTACTGATGTCAAAACCCATTTCATTCATGAAATTATTTATCCACATTATTTCACACACAGCATTGGCCATGGCCCTATACTCTGATTCAGCACTTGATCGAGCAACTACATTTTGTTTCTTGCTCTTCCAAGACACTAGATTACCTCCCAAAAACACACAATAACCAGATGTGGATCTCCTATCAGATCTGGAACCAGCCCAGTCAGCGTCTGAATAGCACTCCATCTTCATATGATTATGATTTGAATATACTATTCCCTGACCAACTGTCCTTTTTAAATAGCCTAGAATTTGTTCCAGGTTTCTCCAGTGCTGCAATGAAGGTGATGCCATATGTTGACTTATTACACTCACTGGGTATGATAAATCTGGTCTAGTGATAGTTAGATAGTTCAACTTCCCTACCAGTCTCCTATATCTTTCAGGGTTATCAAATAGTTTACTACTTTCCTCATTGTCACTGCCAGGTTGCATAGGAGTACTGCTAGGCTTCACCCCAAGCTTTCCAACCTCAGTTAATTAGTCCATCACATACTTCCTTTGACACAAGAAGATGCCCTTGCTACTCTTCGAGATCTCAATTCCCAGAAAATTCTTCAGACACACCAGATCTTTTGTATGAAATTGTGCATGAATAAAAGCTTTTAATAACACAATTCCAGCCTCATCACCCTCTGTCATCACTATGTCATCTACATAGACAGCTAAAAGAATTACTCCTGCTCTTGACCTCTTATAAAACACTGAATGATCAAAAGAACTTTTCTTCGTGCCAAAAACCTCCATTGCCTTGCTAAACTTTCCAAACCATGCCCTTGGACTCTACTTCAATCCATATAATGTTTTCTTGAGCTTACACACCTTATCATTCTCCCCCTAAGCAATGAATCTAGGAGGTTGGTGCATGTATACTTCTTCTTGCAAGTCACCATGAAGGAAAGCATTCTTTATATCCAATTGATTGAGTTTCCAAGAGTGAGTAGCTGCCAAAGAGATAAATAATCTTATAGAAGTTAGTTTAGCTACTGGGGAAAACGTTTCTGAATAATCAATCCCATATACTTGGGCAAAGCCTCTTGCTACCAACCGAGCTTTTAACCTTGCTATAGAGCCATCTGGATTTATCTTCACTGAGTATAACCACTTACACCTAATTGCCTTTTTTCCTTTGGGTAGTTGTACGAGATCCCATGTATTATTATGCTCTAAAGCATTTATTTCTTCTATCATAGCTTCATGCCACTCTGGTACAGACAGTGCTTCTCCTACACTTTTAGGTATACTAACCTTGTCTAATGATTTGAGAAACAAACCTGTGGAAGGTGGTAAATGATCATAAGATATAAATGAGGAAATTGGATAAGTACATTGCCTTTTACCCTTTCTCATTGCAATAGGTAGGTCTAAAATAGGGTCATGATCAGGTTCAGGAACATGACTTGATGCGATGGGACTTGGGACAGTGACAGTAGGGATATTGTCATTCTGATTTAAGATAGGATCATTAGAACTACTATATATCAGAAATTCCTCATCTTCATCTTGGTTTAAGGTAGGGTCATTACTTTCTGGATATGTATTTGTTGGTGGAGACTTATAATAAGGGATGTCTTCATAAAAGTTTACATCAATAGACACAATGTACCTATTCAAGGTAGGGCAATAGCATCTATAGCTTTTTTGCAAGCGTGAATAACCAACAAATACACACTTTACAGCCTTTGGATCTAGTTTAGATTTATGTGGTGTTGTGTCCCTTGCAAAACATGTATTACCAAATACTTTGGGACTCACAGGGAATAAGGATTTTTCTGGGAAAAAAATTCTAAAAGGAATATCACCATTCAATACTGAAGAAGGCATTCTATTGATAAGGAAGCATGATGTAGAAACAGCATCTGCCCAGAACACTTTAGGCATATTAGATTGGAAAAGTAAAGCTCATGTTGTCTCCAACAGGTGTCTATTCTTCCTCTCTGCAACACCATTTTCGGAAGCAGTATCTACACATGAAGTTTCGTGAAGCATACCATTTTGATCCATAAAAGTCTAAAATGACTCAGACGTTTACTCTTTTGCATTATCACTACGGAGAGTTTTAATTGATGTATGAAACTATGTCTTTATCTCAGCACAAAAGTTACTAAATATTGCAAATAATTCAGATCTTTTTTTCATCAAGAATAACCATGTAACACGAGAGAAATCATCAACAAAAGTTACAAAATATTGAAAACCTGGTTTAGAGATTATAGATGCAGGTCCCCATATGTCAGAATGTACAAGTTCAAATGGATTAGTAGCACGTTTATTTATTCTTGGATAAGAACTAAGTCGATGGTGTTTTGCAAACTGACATGACTCACACTCTAAAAATTGTAAAGAATTAAACTGTGGACATAGCTTCTTAAATTCTGTAATGATGGATGACCTAACTAGCAGTGTAGTTTATAAGCTTGAGACGAACTTGGACAGGCAATGACTTGTGGTGGAGTATCAAGAATATACAGTCCATTGGATTGAGAACCTTTACCAATAATCCTCTTCGACATGAGATCCTGGAATATACAGTGATTTGGATAGAAAGTAATGCAGCAATTTAAACTTTGAGTTATATTACTAACTGAAAGTAAATTAAATGCAAGACTAGGTAGATGTAACACTGTCTTTAGATGCAAATTAGGGGTAAGATTTATACTTCCAGATCCTTGTATATTTGCAGATGATCCATCAGCTAATGTGACACCACTCATGTGTGTATTTGGTTGATAGTTCAAAAAATTATTTGATGTACCTGTCATATTGTCCTTTGCCCCTGAATCGATAACTCATTTGTGCTTTCCTGATTGTGATTGTGATTGTGAAGCTGTAGATATGGAGCTGAAGTTGGACTGTTTCTTTACACTGTCTTGATATGCCTTGTATTTAATGAATTCCTCAGCAGAAATATTCACTGTTTTGTTTTCTGGATTTTCTGATTGAGCAACATTCATGCTTCTCTGCTTGTATTGTGATGGTTTACCAATCAAGAACCAACATCTATCTGCAGTGTGCCCATCCTTTTTGCAATTTGTACATTTGTACTTAGGATTCATTGGTCGATTTGAAGATTGGTTAGCATTGTCTTTGTATCCACCTTGTTTCCATGATGCACTTGTATTTGGCGCATTTTCATGTGTCACTAGTGCACTGTTTTGTGAGTTAACTGATGTTTGTGCACTTGTGTTCTCTGATCTCATCAATCTTGTAAACACTTCATGTAAACTAGACACACTCGATCCAGATAAAATTTGAGATTTTGCAGACTTGTATTCATGTGGTAACCCTGCCAGAAAACTCATCACTGCCATCTCTTCACGCTGTTGCTGCTGTTTCTTCACATCAGAACTTAAAGGCAAAAGCATATTCAATTCTTCATAAGTTTTCTTAAAATTCATAAAATAATTCATCAAACTTTGGTCATGTTTCTCAACTCTGTAAAATGCCTTACATACATCAAACATTTTACTCCAATTCCCATTGCCTGAATACAAAAACTCCAAATATTCCATCAATTCTTTCACGAAACTACAATGATTTACGAGGCTGAGAACACTAACATTGATTGAGTTCCGGATCTGAAGAAACAATCGAGCATCATCTCTAAGCCAAGTTTGATCTTCTCTCTTCTCAGAATCATCAGCAGGTGGATTTCGAGATAAGTGATCATCCAATTCAATACTCCGGAGATACAATTTAATTGTCTTGCTCCAATCCAAATAATTCAATTCATTGAGTTTATGGTCAGTAATCTTGGACATAATCGAAAGAACATCGACATTAGCTTTGTTTTCCTCCATTAGCCCTAATCTCAATGAATTGCGAGAAATTTGATTTTTTGGAACTTGGCTCTGATACCATGTTGAAAGTTGAAAACAAAAACAAGAAAATCATAAAGCAACGTGGCGGACATTTATTTCATATTCTATTCTAATGAATACACGAAGAAGATTATTTAAACGAAGAAAGAAAGACATGGGCTTAAACTAATACACAGGCCCAAATACAAGCAACCAAATTAAACCCAAGTCTAAACACTATATTTACTAATACTAAAAAGATCACAAGCCAAGCATAGTAAAGCAGCACCATCTCTCTCAATAAGTAACGATGAAGGATCACCACCATTAGGAAAATAAGCATGTCGCCTATTTTCTCAGATGCTAGAGTTAGGGACCTAACAATCTCGCAACAAGCAGGGCTTAACTTCTTAGGGGCCGAATCTAAAAGAAAATTGTGTATTGTAAGGAAGCAATAAATATAGTATAAGTAACAAAAAATAGGAACTTACTAATAACGGAGAAAGTTCCCCTAATCTTTAAGTAGCACCTAACATAGAAAAAATGGTTTTTCCATCCATTAGCCTTATTTACTGCATTAATGATCAAACTTTTTGGATGGGGACAAAAGCGGTATAAAGGATTTCCCAATTGCTCTTCTAACTTTGAGGGCCAGTTATGACATAGAGAATTTCAACACTAAGATAAGGAAGCTCAGCTTCCCTAGAAAGAATTTCTAAACAAGTTAGATAAGTATATGAATTAGGATTTAATTGGATTGGGGCGACATTTAGGTGTTCTAAGAACCTTAAACAAACCTGGGAAAGGAAGCTATGCCGATTGCCATATGTGAATCAGGGTAAAAGGGAAAAATCCTTCTAGAGGATTTTTGATTCTGTCAGAAAGGCCGGTTGGAATAGCTTCAATACCCACGATGCCAATTTCTTAATTATAGAATCCACTTCTTCTTGAGTCGTAATATGCGATGGATGAAGAAGATGATCTTCTTTCTTGATAGAAGAGGAAGTTTTGGAACTCGTACTAGTCTTTTTGTAGAATTCCTTGCTTATTTTTGAGCCTTCCATCTATCTGCCAGCTGATGTTATTTCAAATTTAAGAAATAGTAATACTCATATTATTTAACAAGATTTACTACAGGCTAAGATAAAATTATTATCTGAGTGATATGTTTACTACCAAAGTGACAGAGTATATGTTAGCCACTAGTTAATAACCCTTAAATTACACATATCAAGTTTATTAAAAGACTTAAACTCTAACTTTAACAAAATAATTCTATTGAAAAACTATATAAAGATTAAATAAGATTGGATATGCAAAGTCAACAGGTCCATATCGACAGATATGCTAATATTAAAAGTTGCATAGCTTATACTAAAAAGCATTAGAAAACATGGCGACTATAACCAATGCTAAAGTGACGAGGTTGTTGATAATAATGAATGGTAATGATATGGTTTGATAACATATTGATAATTCAAATAACTCGTAATAAGTTAGAATGGAAATGTCTTAAGCGATGATGTCATGAAAGTTTAATTTATAGTACCAAAGGTAGATGAAGGATATTAGAAAACAATAAGAATGACGACATCAACTATAACTTCATGAATCGACGTTGAAAGAAAACAACATCATCTTGCATCTCATCTTAACTATTAAACAATAAGAAAGAAAAACGATATAAATGCTAAACTATTAGAATAACAATGATATAGAGCTTTATTAATAGTGAGTATCATAGCAATACCAAAAGCCATTACCACCGATCATATTGATAATATCGTAAATGATCAGTGTTGACACAACGAATCTATATCGAGCTTCAGGTCTAATGGATTATCTTCTTTATCAATAAACTTAAAATATGCCAGATTTTATATCAACGTCGATTGACATCAAAATCCATACAAACGGAATAAGGATTTATTGCTTATTTAATCCAAATCGGTTATCATCTTGGTCAATATTTGTGAAAACCTTATGATCAAACCCTAATGCCAATCTAAAACTGAGAAAACTCAAGCCAAAAGCTAATAGCAATTTCAACATAGAATCCATTAACTTAAATAACTAATTTGAGTTGATATGGAATGGATACATACCCGAATGACGATTCAAGTATTTGGAAATTAGAGTGTTTTGAGTTTCCTTGAGAATTTGATTTC
The DNA here is from genome assembly GCA_030765085.1 of Allium cepa. Lineage (NCBI taxonomy): Eukaryota > Viridiplantae > Streptophyta > Magnoliopsida > Asparagales > Amaryllidaceae > Allium > Allium cepa. Next base: position 724,720,235 of record CM060929.1, on the reverse strand, counting down.
TTGTTCAAGTTTGCAATCGCGGGTAAAAGAATGGCAAAGAGGTAACTTGACTATATATATAAGAAAAATGGGTAGAACTGGCATCTTTGATTCAATTTAAATTGATGGGTAGATTTTCTTGGGATATCAATAGGTGATAAATTCATTGTTGATAATATTGACTTGAAAAGTCAATGGCTCCTCTACACTAGGGAGCAAATGCTATCACAATTTTTGATCATAAAGATGGGCGAGTTGCAACATGATTAAAGAGCTAAGGGTATTGTCCAACATCGATACTACATGTGACCAACGTGGTATATTCTCAATATCGCCCCTATTCAAGGTTGCCAGTCTCTGACATCGTCACTCAAGCAATGCCGCATATCAGTAAGGCCAAGACTGATGATGAATTTAGTCAATGTCACGTCCAACGGGTGCCACTCTTTATTGATACCAATATCTTACGTCGCTACTCTTTTATATTTATTGATATCGCACTTCATAAATTATTGAATTATACTACATCTGGAATCATGGTTGCCAAAGCTAAACTTGATGAAGCTACCTCCTTTCAACATCGCTTACCATTGATGCCGCTTATAAGTGATGTTGTTAGGTGATGATGTCTCATCCCAATTGATGATATTTCCATTTTAATGATTCAATGTCACCGCTCTTAGAGTTGTCTGTCAAATAGCATCCTCCATCATTGACATCGCTAATGGTAAATGCCGCACATCATCTTTTATATAGCACGCTTCATCAATACTTGGGGGATTTTGCTTCCCTATATGCGATGTTGATGGTGAAGGTCATCAATGTCCGTAGAAGTTAACAACACCGGCACTATACTAGTTGAAGCCGCTTTTTCTCGATACTGCTTCATATCAATGTTGCTTCTCATCAATGTTTAACACTACCTCTAACTGATGCCACCAACAATTATCAAAGGGAACCTTAATGCATAAGATCATTGATGTCAAAGACCATTGTTACTAAGGCGACATCGATGTTCTGTTATTGTCATCGTCAAACGAAGACCAGCGTATAACAACATTAAGTTTGCATAAGCACATCAAAGTCATGCGGTGCCCATCCTTATAAATATGGACCTAAGGGTTATGGAGAAGGGGTGAATGATTCTTACCTCTCTTTTTACATTTTTTTCACTTTGTAAGCCAAAATCAATTAAGGTATTTTGGTCGATTGTAACGCTCAAACTTTGTACACATAAGGAATTGAATATTGAACTAGCATATCAATGTGAAGAATTATGACTTATGACTTGCATACCGACTTGACTTATAACTTGCATACCGACTTTGTTCAAATTTGATATTTAACATGATTGTTTCCTTGATGTGGAATGCATGCCGAAATCTCCATGGAATTGATATTGAACGTACTTCATCCTAACGACTTTGTTTAGCCTTGCCTTATCCCATTGATCAAATTTATTTTCCTCACGCTTAGGGGATAATGAAGAAATTCGTTAACAACAAGTGCTTCCCATTCCAAGATACTCCTCCAAATAAACCCTTATGTAATAATTCTAAAACTTGCATATCCAACTCTTACTTTTCCTTCAAAACCATATGCTTGAGAGGCACTATCACAGGCCTTGCGTCTTTCTCGAGATTAATGCAAAATTCAATTACTCTTTAAGGAGGAAGACCAGAAACTTCTTCGAATACATTAGGATAATCCTAAACTATGGGTATACTAGATAGCTCTCCTAATGACAGACTAAGTGAACATAAATATGTCCCCATAATAGAAAAACAAAGCTTATAACGTAGAGCCTAATCAATTCCATCATCTTCCCTTAATCGAATAATCTTCCTATCACAATCCAACACTACCCCATAGCGAGACATCCAATCCATTTCCGATATCAATCCATATCTTGAAAATTTTAGTACATATGTTTGACAATGGAACTCCATACCATGAATGGCCAACTTAAAATTATGTCAGAACATCGATAATTGGGTCGATCCCCTGATAGGAATTGATATTGTAATGGATTCGTGTGCGATGTCAGATTTTAGAATTAAGCTATCAACTAATGCACTAACTATGAAAGAGTAAGATGAACCAGTATCAAGCAAAGTACGAATAGGATAGTCAGATAAAATCAAGATACCTTCCATCACAATCTTCTTTTTCCTTTTCATATGTTGACTACGGTGCCTTAGTCGAGGTTGGAATGATATTTAGAGCATATGCCTTCTCAAGCTGACCTTTGCCCTTCAGAGCTAGGCAATCCTTCTTCGTGTGTCTGAACTGATCACAACTATAACACCTAAACTTTTTCTGCACTAAAGCTACCTTGTAATATCTAGCTTGGTGTTCCACTTGGTTGCAATCATTACATCGACCACTCTTTAAATTAGAGAGATTTTTCCTACAGTTCTTCATAGGATGCCCCAACTTCTAACAACTATGGTAAATAACCACCAATTTCTTACCTGCCCTCCTTGTGTCCATTCCCTTTACGTTTATTTTGTTGAAAAGCCTACTACTTTGACCAATTCCTGATTCATTCCTCCTTCCATTGAATTTAACAAAGCTACCTCCATGACTCCTTTGAACATAGTTCCATAAGTAATCTGATTCAATTGAGTTCCCACAAAGGTGAATTAAAACCCTTTGCAAATTTCAAGGCTTTCTTTTCTAGGGTATTCGCTTATTCAAACCCAAAGCACACTAATTCATTAAATTGATTAACATATTCCTCAACTATCATTTCACCTTGCTTTAGATAAATAAACTTCCCTAACAACGAATCCTTTTCAGCTCTTGAAAAGAACTTTGTTTCAAACCTAGTCTTAAACATCCTCTGGGTGATAGTATTCTCATCTAGTTCTGCCGCCACCACTTCCCACAAACACGTTGCCTCTCCCTTCAAATGCCAAGTAGAAAATTATCCCTGCATAACAACCCCAAGTCCTAATAGATTGAAAATATTTTCATAATCATTCATCACATTGGGATATTGACTTCGGGAACATCCAGTACATCGACTCAGGCATTAGTACCGGCTCTAGCTTCTACACCATTAGCATTGGCCGTATTGGTCTCCATTCTAGTTTCGATCGAATTACTCATTTTAACTATCTTTGAAAATGGGATTCATTAGCAACTATTCCATAAATAGTAAACAAAACTAGAGTAGTAAATGGGTGTGTGAAAATGTACTTCGTTTATATATATTTATTGTTATCCCACTTTTTGGGTAAAAACTGGAATATCAACAAATTGGCAAGGAATGCTGAATGTCGGGGTTGGAGATCGATTGGAATCAAGACTACGATCGACGACGTCAAAATTTGGTTGAGCTCCGATCGGGACGAAATTGATTGGAGATGATGATAAGGATTAGGAGAGGCTATGTTTCAAATTTCAGGTTAATCGGAGTTCGTATGAAGGAGATATGGTCGATGCAAGGTAGGAAGAACGTACTGTTCGAAACCACTTTCCTCTCACCACCGAACCAACTCCACTTCCCTTCCCACCGAACCAACTCCACCTCCATGAACTACCGAACGTGTCCCACCGAATCACCTCCACCGGACCAAGCCCACCGGTCCAAGGCCTCGCCGAACCAACTCCACTTCCCTTCCCACCGAACCAACTCCACCTCCATGAACTACCGAACGTGTCCCACCGAATCACCTCCACCGGACCAAGCTCCACCGGTCCAAGGCCTCGCCGAACCAACTCACCACCGAGTCAACCTCCACCAAACCAACCACTACCGAACCAAGGAGTTACCGAACCAACGTTGCCAGGCCTGATTGCATCAGCCCAGGCCCACCAGCAGTTATATACATTCAGAACCCCTACCCCCAGCCTCACTCTATAAATAGAGGGGCAGGGGTACAACAATGGCGGACAAGTTTGAGAGCTCAAGCCCGGAAGGAACTTTCAAACAACTTTAATACACTTGTACTACAAGCTTTGTACTTGTAATCTGAATAGAAAAGGAGAATAACATATAAAGTGGACATAGGCACATTCTGGCCGAACCACTATAAATCTGTGTGTCTTTTACAGTTTAGTCCCTGCTTTTTACGTATTTGCATAAACCACACAAATCACTACGAACAACATTTGCTGAGATCTGTGATTTATGTTTGAATATTGCTGATTTGTATTCATACACTGGTGCTTTCACGGTATTTGGGGTTTGTGGCCAATTTTGGTGCAAACACTTTGGTGCTTTCACTGAGAAGGACTAGCACCCGCTGCATCGGATAGAAGTTTGGATTGGGAAGACAATGGCTAGGCAAAACAGTAGAAGGCAAAGGGCTGAGAGAAGCCATCCGGAAGGAAGTCAACAAGCATCCTCCGGAGCTGAGGAAGGACCGGCTTCGATTTACATAACCCGGGATGAAATGGAAGCCATAACAAATTCACTACAAGAGAGGTTGTTGAAGAGTCAATAGGAGATGATGCAGACTTTCTTGGTGAAAATGAGAGCTGTAACGACCCGTATTTTACGTGTCGATAAATCGTGAAATAGATGCCATTAAGTCGTTAGTGTTGATAAGTCATCCAGAGTTTAAGTCGTGAAGGAGCTTTAATCATGTGTAGGTTAACTCATGTGGTGCTTAAGCCGTGGGTGGCTTAGGTTGTGTGAATGCTAGGTCGAGTGGAGAGACTTATGGGAGTCAACGACTTAGTGCTTAGGTCGTGTGGAAGTTAGCTCGTGTGAGCGACTTAAGGTGGTAGGCGAGTTAGTGTGTTAGACCGAGGTAATGACCTAAGAAGGTTAGCGGGTTAGTGGCTAACGGCTCAGGAAAGTAGGCCGACTTAAGGAGTTAACGAACTAAAAGCTTACGGATTAGCGAGTTATAGAAGTTAGGTCGTGTGTAGTGGAACGACTTATGGGGTTGGACCGACTTAAGGTAGTAACCGACTTAAGAAGTAGACCGACCTAAAGGGATTGAGACGACTCAGGAGTTAACGGCCTAAGGTTGGAAGGTCATTCGTGCGACTTAGTATAGTTAGGTCGTGAACGACCTAAGGCTTAAGTCGTTATGGTATAAGTCATAGGGGACCTAGGCTTAGTGTTAAGTCATTGGGTCGTGTCTGGGTTGAGTCGCTATGGTTGTTGGGTCGGCCTTGTGGGTAAGTCGTTAAGGGGTTTAGTTGATAGGCCGAGAACGACTCAGGGTTATAAGGTTGAATCGTGTGTTGTCTCTCGTGTTAGGTCGGCAGTGGGATAAGCTGTTGAGTCGTGAGTCGCGCGCATGTGTTGAGCCGCGTTTGAGTTAAGTCGTGAGTCGTTGGGGTCTTAGGTCGGTAGGTCGTGGATGCGCATGAGCTGTTAGGTCGTAACTCGCGTATGAGTTGGGTCGCGCATCTCAGATAGGTCGCATGTATGTTGAGTCGCATCTGGTTAGGTCGATGACTCGAGTCTGTAGGCTGTGTCGTTAGGTCGTAGGAACTGTTAGGTCGTAAGCCATGGGGTCTGATGAGTCGTGGACGACTCATGTGATAGGTCGTGGGCGACTCATGGGGGCGGCCGACTCAGGGGAATTTCTGCCTATAAATAGAAGGGGTTCGCCTCACTTTTTGGCACCGGATTTTGAAGCGACAAAGTGCTGCCATTTTGAGAGCTCGACTACAACACTTCTTCACTTCTTTTCTCCACTCTAATCTAGTGATTCCTTCCATCTAAATTGAAGATCAAATCGAAGATCCAAGAGCCAAAGTTGAAGATCTATATCCAACAAAGAGAGATTTCATCGATTGAAGTGAGATTTTGCCGGATCAAGCTTAGATTTTTGCTGTCCAGATCTGGAGTTGGTTGTTTTTGAGGTGTTTAGGTGATTCGGTGAGTGGTAGGTATCTCTCACACGGACCCAAGGGAGTATATTGGATTGGTGGCTTGTTTATGTGTTAAAGATAGTGATTTCTTGCATTTTCCCTAAGTATGCATGTAGATCTATAATCTATGAAGTTTTGACACCTATTTTACTACATGTTAACTTATGCAAGTTTATTCATCAAGTTGTAGAGACATTTGCCTATTATTCATGCTTATTAGATTTGGACACTTTAATTACCAAATTGCCATTTCCTTGTATAATTGCTTATTAAACCTTGTTTGAATATTTGATTGCTTGGATTAATGATTGTCTTGATTGATTGTTTAGAGTTAGTTGATTTATGGTTGGATCTAGACAAGTATGGTCGAAAATGATTCAAAAGCTAAGGGAGAGGCTAAGGGATGAGAAAAGCTGCTCGTGGCATATGTAGCGGATGATGAAGCTCATATGGACGGATATGATGACGATGTTGTGATGGAGCTTTGCTATGTTAAGATGAGGCGAAGCATGATGTGATGTAGCCTTGGCATAATCCAGACGGGATCATTCCAAGCATGTTGATAACTCGAGGGATGGTTCGAGTTGGTTGATAATGGATTGCTCGAGAAGTAGCTTGTGCTAGTATGAGAATAATCGTCGAGGAGGATGACTAGGAGGCTTGGATTTCATTGTTGTTGAAGGTTCTAGTAAATTCAAAGCAAGAGTACATGGGATGCCCAAACGACTACAGGTAGGTGGTCGGGACACCCAAAAGACTACAGGGAGGTGGTCGAGTACTCTGGGCAGAGTAGGTAAGTCCTAGGCACGGGTCACGATGACGTGCGGAGTTCATCTAGAACCGAGGTTACCATTAGCCCTTGACAGGCGGTCGTTCAACTAACGGTGATATCGAGGCAATGATAACAGTGATAGCCAGAGTCATGGATGTTTGGTTGTATCGTCATTCAGACTCAAGAGCGGTGTTTTCGGAGTGCTTTTCTGATCTTGGTTTAGGCCTTGGGGGTTAGTACTTGGAAAACATCGACCTTGACTCGATTGATAATTACTTTACTTTAAATGCCTGCTTTGTTATGCTTGTTTCTGCTTAGTGGGTCTGGGGGTTATCACTGTAGAATGAGGTGGAGTGAGATGGTTGAGTTCCTATTCCTTTTATCCTTTATGCTCTTTTGGTATGTTTGATAGTTAATTTACTGCTCACTACGACTGTTGTCTGACTCAAGGTTTTATGTTCAACTCTTATTACCTTGGGCTGTTCATCCATGTTGGGATGGGCAGACTAGGTAGCAGGTGACAGATGTTGTTCTTGGCTACCAACGCTGTTGATGACGAAGACGAGCTAGAGGCTTTTGCATATTGTTTTCTTACTATATGTACTGGGTGTTCCGCTGTTTATATATTCTCTGAGTGATATGTAGTGAGGCTTGATGTATTGACTTTGTTGATTGTTGTATCAAATTATTAGAGTTTATATGATGAGACTTCTGTTCTATAGAGCTTCACTATGTATATTTTCTATTGTATTTTATCCTTGCGCTGTGAGTAATACGATAGACTATTCTGTTTTACCTTACCCCGATTATCGTCCATGGCTGCCTGGCACACTTTTTAGCGCACCATTCCCTTGTTTTCGTGCGGGAGTCATGGGCGGTCGTCACATTTGGTATCAGAGCTTTGGTTAATCGATTTTAGCCAACGCTCGCTGGCGTAACTACGTATGAGAGACGTAATTGTATTTTGATGGATGATTACTATATATAATATAGTAGTTTAGAAGGATTTGAACTCCTTATGTTGTTGTTTCTCAAGGTGTTCTAAATCATTCCTTTTTATAGATATTAAGGATGAGTCGAAGTGAGAGACAAGCTGTAGGGAAAGCCGTGCTGTTGGGGGAGCTACTGACTATGCTGCAATGTTCGAAGCTATGATGACTTCGGTCATGAGAAGGATACCAACTTCAGGACAGTCAGTAGATGTTGGAGTTCAAGTTCAAGCTCCAAGACCAGTGGATTTTGCTAAGTTGTGCAAGGACTATACTGCTCTTGGAGGAAAGGTTTTCTTGGGAACAGAATCAACCATTGAAGTGCAGAGATGGATTGATGCTTGTAGAAGGATCTTTGGTGATTTGGGAATTGAGGATGCAACTAAGAGGAAGCTGGCATCGAGACAGCTTCAAGGGAGAGCTTCGGATTGGTGGAACTCTATCACCATTGATACTCCAGAGGAAGAGATTACTTGGGAGCAATTCCAAGTTAGAGTTGAAGCTAAGTTCTTTTCTACGACTCAGAAATCTGTTTTGTTTAAGAAGTTTGTGGAGCTCAAGAAAGGTGGGAGACCAGTTCTTGAGTATGTTTCTGAGTTTGAAGCTTTGTCCAAGTATGCTCGGTCGTATATTGAATCTCCCTATCAGAAGAATGAGAAGTTTGTGACAGGCTTGGACAGTTATCTTGGGAGACAGTTGGTGGATCATCTGGACGATCCTTTTGAGAAGCTTGTGGAGAAAGCTCTCAGGCACGAGAGTTTGTTTCCTAAGGAAGGGTCTGTTGTTGCTGTGACCAAGGAAGAGTCCAAACCACAATAGGGTGGAAACAAGAAGAGGAAGCAGCAGCAACAGAAGGGTAAGGATGGCCAGAAGAAGCCAAAGGGTGAAGTGACCTGCTACAATTGTCGGCAGAAGGGCCATTTCTCTAGGGATTGCAAGAATCCAAAGGTGCAGTTGAAGTGCCACAACTGTGACAAGCTGAGACATATCAAGAAGGACTGTCCAGAACCGAGGAAAGATAAGCAGATTGTGCAAGCTTATGCTTTGGGAGCTGTTCCATCGTCTTAGAAAGCTCCTACTGTTGATGAGAAAGGGAAGAGTGTGGTGGTTCAAGGTACTCTTTCCATTTGTGGTGTTCCAGTTAGAGTGTTGTTTGATACTGGAGCGTTACATTCGTTTGTTTGTGATGATCTTGTAGGCCGGTTGGTTTTGGAACCGGAAATTGTTGATAGGCCATTGGTTGTGACTAATCTAGTTGGGGGTTCGTCATGTTTGTGTATGGTATGCCGTGGTCTAGTTGTATCGAGTCATGATTGCTCTTTTGTTTGTGATTGCTTTGTTCTGAACTTTGCGGGGTTCGGAATTATTTTGGGTATGGACTGGCTTAGGAAGTATGCGGCAAAGGTTGATTGTGAGAAACTGGAGGTGACAGTCGGGATTGTGGAGGGGCGAAAGGTTGTGATACAATGTAAGCATGAAGAAGGCGTCTTCATGAGCTTCATGTATTCGCTAGTTGTTACACGGGATGGACTGTCATTGATGCCGGTTGTGAATGGATTTGAGGACGTCTTTGACGAGGTCAAAGGGTTACCGCCGCATAGGGAGATCGAGTTTCGTATCGATCTAGTTGAGGGAGCCAGACCTGTTGTGATGCCTCTTAGGCGGATGGCGCCTAGGGAACAGCAAGAGTTGAAGGTGCAAGTTGATGACCTTTTACGGAAAGGATTCATTCGGCGTAGTGTGTCCGAATGGGGTGCACCAGTTGTGTTCGCAACCAAAGCGGATGAATCGTTGAGGTTGTGTGTGGATTATCGTGAGCTGAATAAAGTGACTAGGAAGAACAAGTATCCATTACCGAGAATAGATGACTTGTTTGATCAGCTTCACGAAGCTAGGGTGTTTTCTCAGATGGATTTGGCAACGGGATTTCACCAGTTGAGAGTGGCTAAGGATAGTGTGCCGAAGACTGCTTTTAGGACACCATCCGGTTTTTATGAGTGGCTGGTAATGCCATTTGGATTGACTAACGCACCAGCATATTTTGTGGATCTTATGAATAGAGTATTCAGAGATCAGTTGAACAAGTTTGTACTTGTGTTCGTGGATGATATTCTGATTTATTCCAGAAATGAGGAAGAGCACAAGACACACTTGTGTATTGTTGTGGAAATCTTGCGGAAACATCAGCTAAAGGCTAAGTTTTCGAAGTGTCACTTCTGGAAGAGTGAAGTGAGGTTCTTAGGCCATGTTATTTCTGGAAATGGAATAGCGGTTGATCCCGCTAAGGTGGCAGCACTCCAGGATTGGGTTAGACCTAAGAATGCATCTGTTGTGAGAAGTTTTCTTGGATTAGCAGGATATTATCGTCGGTTTATCAAAGACTTTTCCAAGATAACTGCACCGTTAACAGGATTGACGAAAAAGAACCAAGTGTTCAGATGGGATGATAAGTGTGAGCGAGCTTTCGTAATCCTGAAAGAGCAACTGACAGGTGCTCCTGTTTTGACTATTCCAAGTGGGAATGATGAGATGGTGGTTTACACCGATGCATGTGGTACTGGACTTGGAGCAGTGCTTATGCAAAAGGATAAAGTTGTTGCGTATGCAAGTCGACAGCTGAAGCCGCATGAAAGGAATTACCCGACTCATGATTTGGAGTTAGCAGCGATTGTTTTTGCTCTGAAGATGTGGAGACATTATCTATTGGGAGTTCGATTCGAGTTGTTTACGGATCATAAGTCGTTGAAGTATCTGTTCTCCCAAAAGGATTTGAATCTTCGGCAACAACGATGGCTAGAGTTTTTAGCATCGTACGATTTTGGTATAGCCTATACTCCGGGAAAAGGTAACGCAGTGGCTGATGCGTTGAGTCGAAGACATGCAGGATTGGGAACCATGTTTTCGGAATGGAAGAATCTTGAGTATTTGGCCGGATTTGACTTCAGGCCTAGATGTGAATTGGAACCTGAGATGTTGGCAAACTTATCGATAAGACCCACTCTTGTGAAAAGAATTGGCGAGGACTAAAAGCGAGATGATAAGCTTGTCAAGATTATCCGTGATTTGGAATCTGGATTGAACCCAGAAAAGGATAAAGGATTTGAAGTCGATCGAGAGGGTTGGCTTCGGAAGCAAGGACGATTAGTTGTTCCCGATATAGATGGATTGAGAGATGAAGTTCTAAATGAAAGTCATCACTCGAAGTTGACAATTCATCCAGGTGAAAATAAGATGTATCGGGATATGAAAAGGACCTATTACTGGGAAGGTATGAAGAAGGATGTTGGAAATTTTATTTCCAAATGTATGAACTTCCAGTTGGTAAAAGCCGAATAGAAGAAGCCTAGTGGATTGCTTCAGCCATTGGAAGTTCCTACATGGAAGTGGGAGCAAGTATCGATGGATTTTATCGATGGTCTACCTAGAACCAGGGCAGGAAATGAAGGGATTTAGGTCATTGTAGATCGTTTGACTAAGAGTGCAAGATTCATTCCTGTTCGATCAACTAGGACTGCATCGAAGTTGGCTGAGTTGTATGTTAAGTGGGTAGTTCGATTCCATGGTATTCCGAAGAGTATAGTGAGCGATCGAGACCCGTTGTTCACTAGTGGTTTTGGAAGAGCTTCCAAGAAGTTTTGGGAACCGAGTTGTGTTTGAGTACAGCTTATCACCCACAAACAGATGGTCAGACCGAGAGAGTCAACCGGGTTTTGGAAGATCTCCTGGGGGCGTGTGTTTTGGATTTCGGAGGATCATGGGAAGATCACCTTCATTTGGTGGAATTTGCGTATAATAACAGTTACCAGTCAAGTATTGGTATGGCACCGTATGAAGCATTGTATGGAAGGCCGTATAACTCTCCGACATGTTGGTTGGAAACTGGAGAAAAGTTGATACTTGGGCCAGAAATGATTCGACAGACTTCGGATTGTATAGAGATCATTCGGCGGCGAATGAAGGCAGCCCAAGATCGTCAGAAAAGTTATGCCGATAAGCGTCGTAAGGATTTGGAATTCGACGTAGGTGATATGGTTTTTGTGAAGATTTCTCCTCTGAAGAATGTTATTCGATTCGGGAAGAAAGGAAAATTGACTCCGAGATTTGTTGGACCATTCCCGATCATCGAGCGAATTGGAAAGCTCGCTTATAGATTGGAGTTACCGGAAAAGATGGCGGGTGTGCACAATGTTTTTCATGTATCTTATCTACGGAAGTATGTGCATGACTCGAATACAGTGGTTTCTGCTGATAGCTGTGAAGATTTAGAGGTTGATCCAGTTGTTACGAGACCTCGTAAGCCGCTTCGTGTTGTTGAAACCGACACGAAACAGCTTAGGAGGAAGGCGATTACGTTGCTCAAGGTACAATGGAGTGATGATGTTGACGACTGTACGTGGGAGGAGGAAGAGAGGATGAAGGCAGCTCATCCTGAACTCTTCGAGGTATGGCCCTAAGGTGTCATAACATCTCACGAATTTGTAGCTTGTTCTAAGTCTTAGAATTCAACATGCTAGGCTAGTAATTGGATGCATGGTTTGTTGATTGCTATGGATGGTAGGCATGCAGAATAATTTTGATTGCTCTTGTTTGTTTGGAATTTCGGGGGCGAAATTCCTAAGGGGGAGAGAATGTAACGACTCGTATTTTACGTGTCGATAAATCGTAAAATAGGTGCCATTAAGTCGTTAGTGTTGATAAGTCGTCCCGAGTTTAAGTCGTGAAGGAGATTTAATCATGTGTAGGTTAACTCGTGTGGTGCTTAAGCCGTGGGTAGCTTAGGTCGTGTGAATGCTAGGTCGAGTGGAGCGACTTATGGGAGTCAACGACTTAGTGCTTAGGTCGTGTGGAAGTTAGCTCGTGTGAGCGAATTAAGGTGGTAGGTGAGTTAGCGTGTTAGACCGAGGTAATGACCTAAGAAGGTTAGCGGGTTAGTGGCTAACGGCTCAGGAAAGTAGGCCGACTTAAGGAGTTAACGACCTAAAAACTTACGGGTTAGCGAGTTATAGAAGTTAGGCCGTGTGTAGTGGAACGACTTATGGGGTTGGACCGACTTAAGGTAGTAACCGACTTAAGAAGTAGACCGACCTAAAGGGATTGAGATGACTCGGAGTTAACGGCTTAAGGTAGGAAGGTCATTCGTGCGACTTAGTATAGTTAGGTCGTGAACGACCTAAGGCTTAAGTCGTTATGGTATAAGTCGTAGGGGACCTAGGCTTAGTGTTAAGTCATTGGGTCGTGTCTGGGTTGAGTCGCTATGGTTGTTGGGTCGGCCTTGTGGGTAGGTCATTAAGGGGTTTAGTTGATAGGCCGAGAACGACTCAGGGTTATGAGGTTGAATCGTGTGTTGTCTCTCGTGTTAGGTCGGCAGTGGGATAAGCCGTTGAGTCGTGAGTCGTGTGCATGTGTTGAGCCGCGTTTGAGTTAAGTCGCGAGTCGTTGGGGTCTTAGGTCGGTAGGTCGTGGATGCGCATGAGCTGTTAGGTCGTAACTCGCGTATGAGTTGGGTCGCGCATCTCAGATAGGTCGCGTGTATGTTGAGTCGCATCTGGTTAGGTCGATGAATCGAGTCTGTAGGCTGTGTCGTTAGGTCGTAAGCCGTGGGGTCTGATGAGTCGTGGACGACTCATGTGATAGGTCGTGGGCGACTCATGGGGGCGGCCGACTCAGGGGAATTTCTGCCTATAAATAGAAGGGGTTCGCCTCACTTTTTGGCACCGGATTTTGAAGCGACGAAGTGCTTCCATTTTGAGAGCTCGACTACAACGCTTCTTCACTTCTTTTCTCCACTCTAATCTAGTGATTCCTTCCATCTAAATTGAAGATCAAATCGAAGATCCAAGAGCCAAAGTTGAAGATCTTCATCCAACAAAGAGAGATTTCATCGATTGAAGTGAGATTTTGCCGGATCAAGCTTAGATCTTTGCTGTCCAGATCTGGAGTTGGTTGTTTTTGAGGTGTTTAGGTGATTCGGTGAGTGGTAGTTATCTCTCACACGGACCCAAGGGAGTATATTGGATTGGTGGCTTGTTTATGTGTTAAAGATAGTGATTTCTTGCATTTTCCCTAAGTATGCATGTAGATCTATCATCTATGAAGTTTTGACACCAATTTTACTACATGTTAACTTATGCAAGTTTATTCATCAAGTTGTAGAGACATTTGCCTATTATTCATGCTTATTAGATTTGGACACTTTAATTACCAAATTGTCATTTCCTTGTATAATTGCTTATTAAACCTTGTTTGAATATTTGATTGCTTGGATTAATAATTGTCTTGATTGATTGTTTAGAGTTAGTTGATTTATGGTTGGTTCTAGACAAGTATGGTCGAAAATGATTCAAAAGCTAAGGGAGAGGCTAAGGGATGAGAAAAGCTGCTCGTGGCATATGTAGCGGATGATGAAGCTCATATGGACGGATATGATGACGATGTTGTGATGGAGCTTTGCTATGTTAAGATGAGGCGAAGCATGATGTGATGTAGCCATGGCATAATCCAGACGGGATCATTCCAAGCATGTTGATAACTTGAGGGATGGTTCGAGTTGGTTGATAATGGATTGCTCGAGAAGTAGCTTGGGCTAGTATGAGAATAGTCGTCGAGGAGGATGACTAGGAGGCTTGGATTTCATTGTTGTTGAAGGTTCTAATAAATTCAAAGCAAGAGTACATGGGATGCCTAAACGACTACAGGTAGGTGGTCGGGACACCCAAAAGACTACAGGGAGGTGGTCGAGTACTCTGGGCAGAGTAGGTAAGTCCTAGGCACAGGTCACGATGACGTGCGAAGTTTATCTAGAACCGAGGTTACCATTAGCCCTTGACAGGCGGTCATTCAACTAACGGTGATATCGAGGCAATGATAACAGTGATAGCCAGAGTCATGGATGTTTGGTTGTATCGTCATTCGGACTCAAGAGCGGTGTTTTCGGAGTGCTTATCTGATCTTGGTTTAGGCCTTGGGGGTTTGTACTTGGAAAACATCGACCTTGACTCGAGTGATAATTACTTTACTTTAAATGCCTGCTTTGTTATGCTTGTTTCTGCTTAGTGGGTCTGGGGGCTATCACTGTAGAATGAGGTGGAGTGGGATGGTTGAGTTCCTATTCCTTTTATCCTTTATGCTCTTTTGGTATGTTTGATAGTTAATTTACTGCTCACTAGGACTGTTGTCTGACTCAAGGTTTTACGTTCAACTCTTATTACCTTGGGCTGTTCATCCATGTTGGGATGGGCAGACTAGGTAGCAGGTGACAGATTGTGACAACCGCCCATGACTCCCGCACAAAACAAGGGAATGGTGTGCTGAAAGGTGTGCCAGGCAACCATGGACGATAGTCAGGGTAAGATAAAACAGAAACTCTATCGTACAACTCACAGCGCTTGGACAAAGTACAATAGAGAAATATATGTATATAGTGAAGCTCATAACAGAATATCATCATATAGACTTCATAAAGGTTTGATACAAGCATCAGAAAAATCAATACATCAAGCCTCACTACATAACACTCAAAACATATACAAGCAGCGGAACATCCAGTACATATAGTAAGAAAACTAATATGCTAGCCTCCAGCTCGTCTTCGTCATCTGCATCGTTGATAACCAAGAACAGCACCTGTCACCTGCTACCTAGTCTGCCCATCCCAACATGGATGAACAGCCCAAGGTAATAAGAGTTGAACATAAAACCTTGAGTCAAACAACAGTCTTAGTGAGCAGTAAATTAACTATCAAACATACCAAAAGAGCATAAAGGATAAAAGGAATAGGAACTCAACCATCCCACTCCACCTCATTCTACAGTGATAGCCCCAGACCCACTAAGCATAAACAAGCATAGCAAAGCAGACGATTTAAGTAAAGTAATTATCACTCGAGTCAAGGTCGATGTTTTCCAAGTACAAACCCCCAAGGCCTAAACTAAGAACAGATAAGCACCCAGAAAACACCGCTCTTGAGACCGAATGATGATACAATCAAACATCCATGACTCTTGCTATCACTGTTAACATTGCCTTGATATCGCCGTTAATTGAATGACCGGCACCTTCTTTCAGCCGTCCGTCAAGGGCTAATGGCAACCCCGGTTCTAGACATAACTCCGCACGTCATCATGACCCGTGCCTAGGACTATCGCATCTGCCCAGAGTACTAACACGTCATCATGACCCGTGTCTGGAACGTCATCGTGACCCGTTCCATCGTACTCTTGCTTTGAGCATGTTAGAACCTTCAATAATGATAAGATCCAAGCCTCCTAGTCATCCTCCTCGACGACTATTCTCACACTGGCCCAAGCGCCTCTCGAGCCCACCATTATCAACCAACCCGGACCGCATCACCGAGTTATCAACATGCTTGGGATGATCCCGTCTGGATTAAACCAAGGCTTTCACACATCATGCTTTGCTTCAACGCATCATAGCAAAGTCCCATCTCACATCATGGTTTGCCTCATCGCATCATGGAAAAGTCCATCAACATCGAATCTATCCATATGAGCTTCCATATCCGCTTCATATGCCACAAGCAGCTTTCACCATTCAAGAGCCTTTCCACTTAGCTTTTGAATCATCTTCGACCCACTTGTTCAAATCAACTACTAGCTAATTTGAAACAATCAAATCAATCATAAATCAATCATTAATCCAAGCAATCATACATTCAACAAGATCTAATAAACAATTACAACAATAATGGCAATTTGGTAATTAAGGTGTCCAAATATAACAAGTATGAATCATAGGCAAATGTCTCTATAACTTGATGAATGAACTTGCATAAGTTAACATGTAGTAAAATAGATATCAAAACTTCATAGGAGATAGATCTACATGCAGACTTAAGGAAAATGCAAGAAATCACTATCTTTAACACATAAACAAGCCACCAATCCAATATACTCCCTTGGGTCCGTGTGAGAGATAACTACCACTCACCGAATCACCTAAACACTCTAAAAACAACCAACTCCAGATCTGGACAGCAAGGAAACAAGCTTGATCCGCCAAAATCTCGCTTCAAACGATGAAATCTCGCTTTGTTGGATGAAGATCTTCAACTTTGGCTCTTGAATCTTTGATCTTGATCTTCGATCTTGGATGGATGTTAGCACTAGATTAGAGTGGAGAAAAGAAGTGAAGAAGTATTCTAGTCGAGCTCTCAAAATGGCAGCACTTCGTCGCTTCAAAATCCGGTGCCAAAAAGTGAGCCAAACCCCTCTATTTATAGGCTGAAATCCCCATGAGTCGTTCCCCCTTAAGTCGCCCACGACCTAACCCATGAGTCGTCCATGACTCAAGCCCCTAACGACTCAATGACATACAGTTCAACACACACACGACTCAACACAGGCACGACTCAACGGCTCACAACCTATGCGCGACTTAACTCCTGCGCGCATCCCTTCCTATGCCCTATGCCGTATGGACCTAACTCTCGACTTACGACCTAACGACTCAGGCCTTCGAACAACATACGACTCATCGGAGAGGCCGACCCAACTACACTAAGCTATACTGGGTACTTACCGACCTAACAACCTACCATAAGTCGGCAACGACTTACGACTTAACAGCTTAACCACCACGTGACCCAAAACACATGCCGACTCAACACTGGCACGACTCACGGCTTAAGCCCTTAACGACCTAACCTATCTCCCTTTTAGGTCATAACCCTTATACCGTTGGCTTCTAAGTCGCTAACTACTGGGTCATAGACTCGCTCAGCCGACCTAAGCCTTATCTCGTATGCCCCCCTTAAGTCGGTCATGACTTAACTAAGCACACATCCTAACTATAACACGGCATAGCCACTAGGTCGCTACCTCGGTCTAACACACTAACTTGGCAACACCTTAAGTCGCTCACACGAGCAAACTTCCACATGACCTAAGCACTAAGTCGTTAACTTCCTTAACTCGTTAACTCGACCTAACATTCTTAAGTCGTAACTTCTATAGGTCGCTCCTCTCGACCTAACTCTCACACGACATAAGCTTCACACGAGCTAACCCTTAACTTGTCCACGACTTAAGCACCACCCGAGCTAGTTATTACACGGCCTAACCCCTTAAGCCGTAGACCCTACAACTTAGGTTCAAAACGACTCAAGCAATACTAACGACTTGATGGCAACTATTTTACGATATGTCGACACGTAAGATACGGGTCGTTACATTCTCTCCCCCTTAGAAATTTCGCCCCCGAAATTCCAAACAAACAAGAGCAATCAAAATTATTCTGCATGCCTACCATCCACAGCAATCAACAAACCATGCATCCAATTAGTAGCCTAGCATGCAGAATTCTAAGACTAGAACAAGCTACAAATTCGTGAGATGTCACGACACCTTAGGGCCATACCTCGAAGAATTCAGGATGAGCTGCTTTCATCCCCTCTTCCTCCTCCCACGTACAGTCGTTAACATCATCACTCCATTGTACCTTGAGCAACGTAACCGTCTTCCTCCTAAGCTGTTTCGTGTCGGTTTCAACAACACGAAGTGGCTTACGAGGTCTCGTAACAACTGGATCAACTTCTAAATCTTCATGGCTATCAGCAAAAATCACCGTACTTGGGTCGTGCACATACTTCCGTAGATATGATACATGAAAAACATTGTGCACACCCGCCATCTTTTCTGGTAACTCCAATCTATAAGCGAGCTTTCCAATTCGCTCGGTAATCGGGAATGGTCCAACAAATCTCGGTGTCAATTTCCCTTTTTTCCCGAATCTAATAACATTCTTCAGTGGAGAAATCTTTACGAAAACCATATCGCCTACGTCGAATTCCAAATCCTTACGACGCTTATCGGCATAACTTTTCTGACGATCTTGGGCTGCCTTCATTCGTCGTCGAATGATCTCTATACAATCCGTAGTCTGTCGAATCATCTCTGGCCCAAGTATCAGCTTTTCTCCAGTTTCTAACCAACATGTCGGAGAGCTACACTGTCTTCCATACAATGCTTCATACGGTGCCATACCAATACTTGAGTGGTAACTGTTATTATACGCAAATTCCACCAAATGAAGGTGATCTTCCCATGATCCTCCGAAATCCAAAACACATGCTCTGAGAAGATCTTCCAAAACTCGATTGACTCTCTCAGTCTGACCATCTGTTTGGGGGTGATAAGCTGTACTCAAACACAACTCAGTTCCCAAAACCTCCTGGAAGCTCTTCCAAAATCCACTAGTGAACAATGGGTCTCGATCGCTCACTATACTTTTCGAAACACCATGGAATCGAACTATCTACCTAACATACAACTCAGCCAACTTCGACGCAGTCCTAGTTGATCGAACAGGAATGAATCTTACACTCTTAGTTAAACGATCTACGATGATCCAAATCCCTTCATTTCCTGCCCTGGTTCTAGGTAGACCATCGATAAAATCCATCGATATCTTCTCCCACTTCCATGTAGGAACCTCTAATGGTTGAAGCAATCCACTAGGCTTCTTCTGCTCATCTTTTACCAACTGGCAATTCATACATTTGGAAATGAAATTTCCAACATCCTTCTTCATACCTTCCCAGTAATAGGTTCTCTTCATGTCCCGATACATCTTATTTCCTCCTGGATGAATCGTCAACTCCGAGTGATGACTTTCCCGAAGAGCTTCATCTCTCAATCCATCTATATCGGGAACAACTAGTCGTCCTTGCTTTCGAAGCCAACCCTCTTGATCGACTTCAAATCCTTTATCCTTTTCTGGATTTAATCCAGATTCCAAATCATGGATAATCTTGACAAGCTTATCATCTCGCTTTTGGCTCTCGCCAATCCTTTCCACAAGAGTAGGTCTTATCGATAAGTTTGCCAACATCTCAGGTTCCAATTCACATCTAGGCCTGAAATCAAACCCAGCCAAATACTCGAGACTCTTCCATTCCGAAAACATGGCTCTCAATCCTGCATGTCTTCGACTTAACGCATCGGCCACTGCGTTACCTTTTCTCGGAGTATAGGCTATATCAAAATCATATGATGCTAAAAACTCTAGCCATCGTTGCTGCCGAAGATTCAAATCCTTTTGGGAGAACAGATACTTCAACGACTTATGATCTGTAAACAACTCGAATCTAACTCCCAATAGATAATTTCTCCACATTTTCAGAGCAAAAACAATCGCCGCTAACTCCAAATCATGAGTCGGGTAATTCCTTTCATGCGGCTTCAGTTGTCGACTTGCATACGCAACAACTTTATCCTTCTGCATTAGCACCGCTCCAAGTCCAGTACCACATGCATCGGTATAAACCACCATCTCATCATTCCCACTTGGAATAGTCAAAACAGGAGCACTTGTCAGTCGCTCTTTCAGGATTACGAAAGCTTGCTCACACTTTTCATTCCATATGAATACCTGATTCTTTTTCGTCAATCCTGCTAGCGGTGCAGCTATCTTGGAAAAGTCTTTGATAAACCGACGATAATATCCTGCTAATCCAAGAAAATTTCTCACATCAGATGCATTCTTAGGTCTGATCCAATCCTGGATTGCTGCCACCTTAGAGGGATCAACCGCTATTCCATTTCCAGAGATAACATGGCCTAAGAACCTCACTTCACTCTTCCAGAAGTGACACTTCGAAAACTTAGCCTTCAGCTGATGTTTCCGCAAGATTTCCAAAACAATACGCAAGTGTGTCTTGTGCTCTGTCTCAGTTCTGGAATAAATCAGAATATCATCCACGAACACAAGTACAAACTTGTTCAACTGATCTCTGAACACCCTATTCATAAGATCCACAAAATATGCTGGTGCGTTAGTCAATCCCAACGGCATTACCAGCCACTCATAAAAACCGGATGGTGTCCTAAAAGCAGTCTTTGGCACACTATCCTTAGCCGCTCTCAATTGGTGAAATCCCGTTGCCAAATCCATCTGAGAAAACACCTTAGCCTCGTGAAGCTGATCAAACAAGTCATCTATTCTTGGCAATGGATACTTGTTCTTCTTAGTCACTTTATTCAGCTCACGATAATCCACACACAACCTCAACGATCCATCCGCTTTGGTTGCGAACACAACTGGTGCACCCCATTCGGACACACTACGCCGAATGAATCCTTTCCGAAAAAGGTCATCAACCTGCACCTTCAGCTCTTGTTGTTCTCTAGGCGCCATCCATCTAAGAGGCATCACAACAGGTCTGGCTCCCTCAACTAGATCGATACGAAACTCGATCTCCCTATGCGGCGGTAACCCTTTGACCTCGTCAAAGACGTCCTCAAATCCATTCACAACCGGCATCGATGACAGTCCATCCCGTGGAACAACCAGCGAATACATGAAGCCCAAGAAGACGCCTTCTTCATGCTTACATAGTATCACAACCTTTCGCCCTTCCACATTCCCGACTGTCACCTCCAGTTTCTCACAATCAACCTTTGCCGCATACTTCCTAAGCCAGTCCATACCCAAAATTATTCCGAACCCCGCAAAGTTCAGAACAAAACAATCACAAACAAAAGAGCAATCATGACTCGACACAACTAGACCACGGCATACCATACACAAACAAGACGAACCCCCAACTGGATTAGTCACAACCAATGGTCTATCAACAATTTTCGGTTCCAAACCCAACCGGCCTACAAGATCATCACAAACAAACGAATGCGACGCCCCAGTATCAAACAAAACCCTAACTGGAACACCACAAATGGAAAGAGTACCTTGAACCACCACACTCTTCCCCCTCTCTTCCGAAGGAGGAGCTTTCGAAGACGATGGAACAGCTCCCAAAGCATAAGCTTGCACAATCTGCTTATCTTTCCTTGGTTCTGGACAGTCCTTCTTGATATGTCCCAGCTTATCACAGTTGTGGCACTTCAACTGCACTTTTGGATTCTTGCAATCCCTAGAGAAATGGCCCTTCTGCCGACAATTGTAGCAGGTCACTTCACCCTTTGGCTTCATCTGGCCGTCCTTACCCTTCTGTTGCTGCTGCTTCCTCTTCTTGTTTCCACCCTATTGTGCTTTGGACTCTTCCTTGGTCACAACAACAACAGACTCTTCCTTAGGAAACAAACTCTCATGCCTGAGAGCTTTCTCCACAAGCTTCTCAAATGGATCGTCCAGATGATCCACCAACTGTCTCCCAAGATAATTGTCCAAGCCTGTCACAAACTTCTCATTCTTCTGATAGGGAGATTCAATATACGACCGAGCATACTTGGACAAAGCTTCAAACTCAGAAACATACTCAAGAACTGGTCTCCCACCTTTCTTGAGTTCCACAAACTTCTTAAACAGAACAGATTTCTGAGCCGTAGAGATGAACTTAGCTTCAAATCTAACTTGGAATTGCTCCTAAGTAATCTCTTCCTCCGGAGTATCAATGGTGATAGAATTCCACCAATCAGAAGCCCTTCCCCGAAGCTGCCTTGATGCAAGCTTCCTCTTAGTTGCATCCTCAATTCCCAAATCACCAAAGATCCTTCTACAAGCATCAATCCACCTCTGAACATCAACGGTTGATTCCGTTCCCAAGAAAACCTTCCCTCCAAGAGCAGTATAGTCCTTACACAACTTAGCAAAATCCACTGATCTTGGAGCTTGAACTTGAACTCCAACATCTACTGACGGTCCTGAAGTTGATATCTTTCTCATTATCGAAGTCATCATAGCCTCGAACATTGCAGCATAGTCAGTAGCTCCCCCAACAGCACGGCTTTCCCTAGCAGCTTGTCTCTCACTTCGACTCATCCTTAATATCTACAAAAAGGAATGATTTAGAATACGTTGAGAAACAACTACATAAGGAGTTCAAATTCTTCTAAACTACTATATTATATATAGTAATCATCCATCAAAATTACAATTACGTCTCTCATACGTAGTTACGTCAGCGAGCGTTGGCTAAAATCGATTAACCAAAGCTCCGATACCAAATGTGACGACCGCCCATGACTCCCGCACAAAACAAGGGAATGGTGTGCTGAAAGGTGTGCCAGGCAACCATGGACGATAGTCAGGGTAAGATAAAACAGAAACTCTATCGTACAACTCACAGCGCTTGGACAAAGTACAATAGAGAAATATATGTATATAGTGAAGCTCATAACAGAATATCATCATATAGACTTCATAAAGGTTTGATACAAGCATTAGAACAATCAATACATCAAGCCTCACTACATAACACTCAAAACATATACAAGCAGCGGAACATCCAGTACATATGTAAGAAAACTAATATGCTAGCCTCCAGCTCGTCTTCGTCATCTGCATCGTTGATAACCAAGAACAGCACTGTCACCTGCTACCTAGTCTGCCCATCCCAACATGGATGAACAGCCCAAGGTAATAAGAGTTGAACATAAAACCTTGAGTCAGACAACAGTCTTAGTGAGCAGTAAATTAACTATCAAACATACCAAAAGAGCATAAAGGATAAAAGGAATAGGAACTCAACCATCCCACTCCACCTCATTCTACAGTGATAGCCCCAGACCCACTAAGCATAAACAAGCATAGCAAAGCAGGCGATTTAAGTAAAGTAATTATCACTCGAGTCAAGGTCGATGTTTTCCAAGTACAAACCCCCCAAGGCCTAAACCAAGATCAGATAAGCACCCAAAAAACACCGCTCTTGAGACCGAATGATGATACAATCAAACATCCATGGCTCTGGCTATCACTATTAACATTGCCTCGATATCACCGTTAATTGAATGACCAGCACCTTCTTTCAACCGTCCGTCAAGGGCTAATGGCAACCCCGGTTCTAGACATAACTCCGCACGTCATCATGACCCGTGCCTAGGACTATCGCATCTGCCCAGAGTACTAACACATCATCATGACCCGTGTCTGGAACGTCATCGTGACCCGTTCCAACGTACTCTTGCTTTGAGCATGCTAGAACCTTCAATAACGATAAGATCCAAGCCTACTAGTCATCCTCCTCGACGACTATTCTCACACTGGCCCAAGCGCCTCTCGAGCCCACCATTATCAACCAACCCGGACCGCATCACCGAGTTATCAACATGCTTGGGATGATCCCGTCTGGATTAAACCAAGGCTTTCACACATCATGCTTTGCTTCAACGCATCATAGCAAAGTCCCATCTCACATCATGGTTTGCCTCATTGCATCATGGAAAAGTCCATCAACATCGAATCTATCCATATGAGCTTCCACATCCGCTTCATATGCCACAAGCAGCTTTCACCATTCAAGAGCCTTTCCACTTAGCTTTTGAATCATCTTTGACCCACATGTTCAAATCAACTACTAGCTAATTTGAAACAATCAAATCAATCATAAATCAATCATTAATCCAAGCAATCAAACATTCAACAAGATCTAATAAACAATTACAACAATAATGGCAATTTGGTAATTAAGGTGTCCAAATCTAACAAGTATGAATCATAGGAAAATGTCTCTATAACTTGATGAATGAACTTGCATAAGTTAACATGTAGTAAAATAGATATCAAAACTTCATAGGAGATAGATCTACATGCAGACTTAAGGAAAATGCAAGAAATCGCTATCTTTAACACATAAACAAGCCACCAATCCAATATACTCCCTTGGGTCCGTGTGAGAGATAACTACCACTCACTGAATCACCTAAACACCCTAAAAACAACCAACTCCAGATCTGGATAGCAAGGAAACAAGCTTGATCCGGCAAAATCTCGCTTCAAACGATGAAATCTCTCTTTGTTGGATGAAGATCTTCAACTTTGGCTCTTGAATCTTTGATCTTGATCTTCGATCTTGGATGGATGTTAGCACTAGATTAGAGTGGAGAAAATAAGTGAAGAAGTGTTGTAGTCGAGCTCTCAAAATGGCAGCACTTCGTCGCTTCAAAATCCAGTGCCAAAAAGTGAGCCAAACCCCTCTATTTATAGGCTGAAATCCCCATGAGTCGTTCCCCCTTAAGTCGCCCACGACCTAACCCATGAGTCGTCCACGACTCAAGCCCCTAACGACTCAACGACATACAGTTCAACACACACACGACTCAACACAGGCACGACTCAACGGCTCACAACCTATGCGCGACTTAACTCCTGCGCGCTTCCCTTCCTATGCCATAAGCCGTATGGACCTAACCCACGACTTACGACCTAACGACTCAGGCCTTCGAACAACATATGACTCATCGGAGAGGCCGACCCAACTACACTAAGCCATACTGGGTACTTACCGACCTAACAACCTACCATAAGTCGGCAGCGACTTACGACTTAACAGCTTAACCACCACGTGACCCAAAACACATGCCGACTCAACACTGGCACGACTCACGACTTAAGCCCTTAACGACCTAACCTATCTCCCTTTTAGGTCATAACCCTTATACCGTTGGCTCCTAAGTCGCTAACTACTGGGTCATAGACTCGCTCAGCCGACCTAAGCCTTATCTCGTATGCCCCCCTTAAGTCGGTCACGACTTAACTAAGCACACAGCCTAACTATAACACGGCATAGCCACTAGGTCGCTACCTCAGTCTAACACACTAACTCGGCAACACCTTAAGTCGCTCACACGAGCAAACTTCCACACGACCTAAGCACTAAGTCGTTAACTTCCTTAACTCGTTAACTCGACCTAACATTCTTAAGTCGTAACTTCTATAGGTCGCTCCTCTCGACCTAACTCTCACACGACATAAGCTTCACACGAGCTAACCCTTAACTCGTCCACGACTTAAGCACCACCCGAGCTAGTTATTACACGGCCTAACCCCTTAAGCCGTAGACCCTACAACTTAGGTTCAAAACGACTCAAGCAATACTAACGACTTGATGGCAACTATTTTACGATATGTCGACACGTAAAATACGGGTCGTTACACAGATGCTGTTCTTGGCTACCAACGCTGTTGATGACGAAGACGAGCTGGAGGCTTTTGCATATTGTTTTCTTACTATATGTACTGGGTGTTCCGCCGTTTGTATATTCTCTGAGTGATATGTAGTGAGGCTTGATGTATTGACTTTGTTGATTGTTTTATCAAATTATTAGAGTTTATATGATGAGACTTCTGTTCTATAGAGCTCCACTATGTATATTTTCTATTGTATTTTATCCATGCGCTGTGAGTAATACGATAGACTATTCTGTTTTACCTTACCCCGACTATCGTCCATGGCTGCCTGGCACACTTTTCAGCGCACCATTCCCTTGTTTTCGTGCGGGAGTCATGGGCGGTCGTCACAAGAGCTGCAGGGAACCAGAACTTAGGAACAGCTACAGCGGCTGTGGATGCAGGACAAGGAGGTAGGGTTATGGAACCCAATGGAGGACAGGATGCAGAGCCAGAGGGTAATCGACAAGGGCTTGGGGGAAGGCCCGCAGGATCCAACACAGGAGGACCTTTGGAAGGAGTTCAACATGCTAGAACCAACGTTGCTGCTAGCGAGCCACATGAAGAGTATGTACCGGAATTCCATCGGGGGCAACCCCCGACAAACAACGCTGGATTGGTAGATATAATCAGGAAGACTGTGCGAGGTGGTTTGACCAGCGGAGACTTGGAAGGAGTGAACAGGAGTCCGTTCGCTCGGGAAATAAGGATGGCTCCGAATCCACCTAAGTTCAAGCTACCTATCGTGGAGGTATATGATGGCAAGGCAGACCCTACGGATCACTTGATGAGGTACACCAAACACATGGAGGTGCTGGGCGCATCGGAGGAAGTGATGGCCCGATGCTTCCCTTTGTACTTGACGGACTTAGCTGTGATGTGGTTTAGGCAGCTGGAAGAAGGATCTATCAGGATTTGGAGGGAATTGGTGGAAAGGTTTTTGGGATAGTTTCGGGTTCATGTCAAGAGACCGAAGAACGTGATGACATTGACATCGGTAAAACAAAGGATAGATGAATCGCCTAGAGCTTTTCTAACTCGATTCAGTGCCGCAATTGCTTCGGTGGATCGGCCCGATCCATCGATGGTTTTAATGGCAGCAGTATCCGGAGTCAGGGAGAACTCGGATTTCAAGGTATCTCTGATACGAGATCCCCCACGAGATCTCGACGAACTCTTTCACGAGGCAGAAAGGTTCCTTCGGCAAGAAGATGCGAGTACGGATTTAAAGTTAAAAAAGGTTAATGCAATTGAGGTTGGCGGACCATCCAGTAAAGGTTTGGATAAAGACAAAGGAAAAAGGAAGTTGGACGATGATTCTGGAAATGCTAGGAAGCAATGGAAGGATCCAAAATTTTCCACATACACAGGATTGAACGAGACGCTGGAGCGGATATACCTGGATACTCGGAATCGCCTTCCCTACCGGAGGCCAGCTAGGAGAGAACCAACAGAACGGGAAAGGACATCAGGAAGGCACTGTCTCTTCCATGATTTGGATGGACACGACACCAACAGCTGCAGGCACCTAAAGGACATAATTGAGGAGCATGTAAGGAATGGACAGCTGCCACAATATGTTGGACCTCGGAATGCAACGGCGGGGCAGGAGCAACCGCCGCCTACCTCAAGCTACGATGGTGGGAGGCCCAGGAATGATGGTCGGTTGATCATCCATTGACCAAGTTAATATGAAATAAGTAGCAAACTATTGGCAAGCAACCAAGTCATTCACACATGTACGGGGACGGAGATAGCCCCTAGGCATGCTCTGAATGATGATAAACTGCAATGCTATGGTTTGTGAAATTTATCTTTTGCTTTTGGATTGGACACTGCTTTTCTTTTTGGTTTTCGAGCTTGGATTGAGCTCCTGGTTTTTCTTGCTTTTTGATTTGGATTTTCCTTTGGATGATTGTTTTCGGTTTTGGATGCTGGTTTAGATTTCTGGTTTTCTAGTTTTTATTTGGATTTTGGATTTGGATTTTGGATGTGGATTTTGATTGGATTTTTATCTGATTTTTGATAAATGGTCGTCGGTTATGATTATGCCTGGCAAGGGGTGAGTCGCTTTGCCCGAACGTGGTAAATTAACTCATTCAGGTCATCGAGTAGGGACTATGCTCGGCAAGGGTCCGGAGTGACCAGGATTCGGCCTGGGACTTAGGCCTTGTATTATCAATTGTTATTTTTAGGTCGTTGAGTATGGACTATGCTCAACAAGGGTCCGGAGAGACCAGGATTCGGCTTAGGACTTAATCCATGGCATTGTACAGCGTCCAGGGACACTGGACCAAGGTCGTCGAGTGTGGATTACGCTTGGCAAGAACCCGGAGAGTTTAGCTCAACGTCCACGGACACTGGACCAAGGTCGTCAAGTGTGGATTACGCTTGGCAAGAACCCGGAGAGGTTAGCTCAACGTCCAGGGACACTGGACCAAGGTCGTCAAGTGTGGATTACGCTTGGCAAGAATCCGAAGAGGTTAGCTCAACGTCCAGGGACACTGGACCAAGGTCGTCAAGTGTGGATTATGCTTGGCAATAATCCGGAGAGGTTAGCTCAACGTTCGGGGACATTGGACCAAGGCCGTCAGGTGTAGATTGCGCTTGGCAGGAGCCCGGAGAGGTTATGGATTTGGATATCGACCCGGAGAGATCCTGGATTCGGTTATTGGCTATTGGATAAGGATGGTTTGGGACTCAGTTGTCGAGTTTGGATGGACACAGAATAGGCTCAAGCTTTGGTTATTGGATTTGGAATTGGATATCGACTCGGAGCAGTCAAGGGTGATATTCTCTGGCAATATGGTTATGGACTTCGGATATTGGATTCAGAATTATTCAAAACATGCCTTGTTATCCCAAGGCATGTTTTGGGGGGCAAAGTGTTATCCCACTTTTTGGGTAAAAACTGGAATATCAACAAATTGGCAAGGAATGCTGAATATCGGGGTTGGAGATCGATTGGAATCAAGACTACGATCGACGACGTCAAAATTTGGTTGAGCTCCGATCGGGACGAAATTGATTGGAGATGATGATAAGGATTAGGAGAGGCTATGTTTCAAATTTCAGGTTAATCAGAGTTCGTATGAAGGAGATATGATCGATGCAAGGTAGGAAGAACGTACTGTTCGAAACCACTTTCCTCTCACCACCGAACCAACTCCACTTCCCTTCCCACCGAACCAACTCCACCTCCATGAACTACCGAACATGTCCCACCGAATCACCTCCACCGGACCAATCCCACCGGTCCAAGGCCTCGCCGAACCAACTCCACTTCCCTTCCCACCGAACCAACTCCACCTCCATGAACTACCGAACGTGTCCCACCAAATCACCTCCACCGGACCAAGCTCCACCGGTCCAAGGCCTCGCCGAACCAACTCACCACCGAGTCAACCTCCACCAAACCAACCACTACCGAACCAAGGAGTTACCGAACCAACGTTGCCAGGCCTGATTGCATCAGCTCAGGCCCAACAGCAGCTATATACATTCAGAACCCCTACCCCCAGCCTCACTCTATAAATAGAGGGGCAGGGGTACAACAATGGCGGACAAGTTTGAGTGCTCAAGCCCGGAAGGAACTTTCAAACAACTTTCATACACTTGTACTACAAGCTTTGTACTTGTAATCTGAATAGAAAAGGAGAATAACATACAAAATGGACGTAGGCACATTCTGGCCGAACTCAATATAAATCTGTGTGTCTTTTACAGTTTAGTCCCTGCTTTTTACGTATTTGCATAAACCACACAAATCACTACGAACAACATTTGCTGAGATCTGTGATTTATGTTTGAATATTGCTGATTTGTATTCATACACTAGTGCTTTCACGGTATTTGGGGTTTGTGGCCAATTTTAGTGCAAACACTTTGGTGCTTTCACTGAGAAGGACTAGCACCCGCTGCATCGGATAGAAGTTTGGATTTGGAAGACAATGGCTAGGCAAAATAGTAGAAGGAAAAGGGCTGAGAGAAGCCAACCGGAAGGAAGTCAACAAGCATCCTCCGGAGCTGAGGAAGGACCGGCTTCGATTTACATAACCCGGGACGAAATGGAAGCCATAACAAATTCACTGCAAGAGAGGTTGTTGAAGAGTCAATAGGAGATGATGCAGACTTTCTTGGAGCAAATGAGAGCTGCAGGGAACCAGAACTTAGGAACAGCTACAGCGGCTGTGGATGCAGGACAAGAAGGTAGGGTTATGGAACCCAATGGAGGACAAGGAGGTAGGGTTATTCATACACTGGTGCTTTCACGGTATTTGGGGTTTGTGGCCAATTTTGGCGCAAACATTTATCTTATAGAAAAATACAATTACACTCCCTTAATACATTCCAATGCCCTAACCTATGCTTTGATACCAAATGTAACAACTTGACTTTTTGACCCTTGGATTCAATGTCAAAACATAATTTAACACCTGAGAACCAAAAGACAAGTAGTTGGAGTGAGATAAAATATAGATAATTCAGAGTTTTACAACAGAGTGAATCAACTATAATACATAATAGGTTACATAATCACATCACCATAATATATTTGAAGTGTCATATATATATATATATATATATATATATATATATGTCTGAATAAATACAGACATAATCCCCATGGACATAAGGTTAAATCCAGGTACAACATTTATGTCATCATAAACACTATATACAAATAAATGCCCATCCTTGATACCGTATCATCATTCAACTCCATCAACCTAAATATAAATATAAAAAATGAAACTATAAGTCGTTTATACATAAGTCTACTGAGTGAGTTATACTTTAGTCCACATATAGTACAAAATTAACACTATATCATGATATGAGTATATTGCTCGATTACCTCAAGTTCGATCGTCCACCATGCCTAACAGTCATAAATATCTAATTATATCGCATCATATTTGTACAATCTTTTACCCTGGGCTGACCTCATACCCTGCAGGGAGCCTATTATCTATCGTCATGCAATCATAATATGATAAACCTTCCTTGGACCTACCCTAGCCTACATGGAAGCTTATCATCCTCATTCTACCCAGAGGACTCATGCCCTGGAATACCTCTTGCCTAACAGGGTCGCTTAACATCCATCCACATCCACTAGGTCTGCCGAAAGCCTATAGGGGAAGAAAATATCATGATAATTGGACACCTACTTGTGTCACAGGTCTGTACCCGTATTCGCATGCTCATTTTGGGGTATCTATCCAACATCCCAGAATCATTTATGTTCACGTTCACCATTGCATTTCAATCTCATGTCTGAACCATACATACGAATATTTACATTCTATTTATACCACAACCAGGCCATTCAATATTCATTCACTTTATAACATCGTCATATTTCATATTCCATTCATCCCTTATCACTATCATATTCCATACATTCCTTCTTCTCGGTGCATCATTGCTCACCTAGTCATGTTTAGGTCAAGTTCCAAGATATAAGGAAAGACACGGATCGAATCATAATTCATATAGTTAGTTTGGTCCATTTGACCGAGATCCAAGTTACTAAAAATAAACTTGCACCGATCAAGTCCACCCGTCAACATGTTTTTCAATTTTTCCATAGTTTGTGTTTTTGTTGAGTGACGTTGTTTTCTATTCCGGTCTCCACTGTTTCTTCTCAGATTATCGGATAACGTCTCTACGCCCAGTTATACATTTTTATGTCCAAATACATCAATCATTTCAATGATTTAAAGGTTTATTTTTAGGTTTACATGATTTTACTTAAAACTTGATTTCTAATCCTTTATTCATCCAAATTCCTCCCGAACGACATTTAATTCGTATTTAAGTCAGTATATGTGAATTATTACACTATTTATAGTCCATATATTATCTTATAGTCTATAGATCTTACATAGAATGGCCAATTCCAGTCCAAATCCGCACTGTTTATGGTAACTACTCTTCATATCTTCGAGTTTCTTCCTCTAATTCATCATTCATCATAGCCTAATCCGATGGCTTTACATTGTTTTTAGTTTTAATCCAATTTGATTAAGTGATGAGTGAGAAAAGGGGATTTGATTGAAATAGTTAAGATGGACTGGAGGAAGAAGAGAAGTTAAGGAGTTGGTTTCTGAATGAATTACATACCGAGGAAAAACTTTCAACCGTTTATAAAAATATAAATTCAAATCTTATTTTATTTGTCCATTCAACTCAATAACTCTCTCAACTCTCTCATATGGACTCTAAACGATACAAACAAAAATACAATATAACCCAGAGAAATGAACCGGTCACAATGGCACTGGTTTTGTCATCAACTTCCATTACTTGTTAAATTACCATTTTGTCCGTCATTATAACTAATTTATTTAACTAACCCAATAAATCGAATATTTTTCACATTTTTTAATAATTTAAATATTTTATAAATCGTACATATTTTTGGGATTATTACGTGGTCTATGGCCTAGGTTTAGGATATATATTAGTATACTTATATTGTATAAGTAGTGAAAGTTAATTCCCTAAATCTTGAGATTCGGATACTGCGGGGCTAGATAGATGTGTGCGTGGGCAATTAGGCCTAGATACTATTTATTTTATAAATTTGATATCGATATATGGCAGTTCGATCGTGAGACACTTATAGGAGTTCCCTCAGTGTACACACGACATTGTTAGTGGATGTTTGGCATCGTGCATAGCCCGACACTAACAAGAGGTTCCTCAGATGTACATCAGAAATTTGGCCTGAAAACTGTCGGTGGATGCCTGGCTTGGTGCAATAAGGGGCATTACCATTGAGCTTTGGACATGGACACATCAAACCCAAAGTCAACTTTTATGTGAGTCGACATTGCGGGATCCTCTTAATGTTTAAGTATGACACGTTGTGGTCGTAATTTAGGTAATGCAGTTACAATGACGATATTTTATGCAATCTTATTTTAGGAGTAGTACTATATATTATTAATCCGATCTGTTGATGATTAGTGGTTCGATTAGTTATTCAACCCCTAATTATAAAGCTCTACAAGATGTTGGGCGCTGATGCATTTGGAATTATGTTCCTTAGGTAAATGTGACCAACCCTAGTAAGTAATTCAAAAACACAACTAGGAATCCCTAAGTCATGTAGATTATAAATGAAGTCAATTCCATGTGATCACCATAAATTACTTATATAACACATTCATCAGAATTTTGTCTTACCCACTCCATTCTTTTTTCTCCACCACAGAAGGAGAGGGTAGAAAATGATTAGCCTAGATCTAGTATGTGGAGAGCGAGCTTGAACTTTATCAATATATATCCTTCATTATCCATGTAACTATCTATTGTACTTGGTACCTATCAGAATTTATGTTGTTATTTTATAAACCCTGGATCTTTAACTATGTATATTTTAAAACTGTGGTTTCTAAGATATTTTTTGAGATGATTATTTTCTTTATTTATATTTTATTGCCTTTCATTCCGAGATCTAAAAGTTTATAATGTCCTAGGTTTTATCCTTTTAGCCATGTTATGTAATGTTTTAAAAATCAATTGCTAGTACTTTTTGCCACGATACGAGTGCGAATGTCACCAAAGATTTAGAACAGTATGTCCGGAGTTACGGGTTGTTGCATGTGGTATCAAAGCCTAGGTTAATATTCCTTAGGAGTCAGGCATGTATTGAGGGAACAAACTTGAATATTTTGAAAAAAAATTCAAAGGAATTTCATATACACACACACATAAAGATATATATATACATACACACACACACATAAAGTTATCCAAAGATTTGACATGAAAATTGCAATGACTTATTTTTGCTAATAATATCCGTGGGAAAGTTGATAATAATTCCTAATCATAAATAAAGAGAATGAGATCCTACAGATTGCGACAATGAGATGCAGTTGAGATTTAGATGTGAACATCGCGATATTATTCCGTTGATATCTCTAAGTGAGAGGACGAAGTGAGCTTAACTCAAATAATAGACCTGTAGAGTACGCGCTAAGTGCAGTTCCCATGAACCCATAAGCCACTGATTTTGCAAGTTGTCTAAGGACTTCATGAGTCTAGGAGCAAAGCCTATGTGGGGACTGAATCTACCATGGACTTGAAGGCATGGATTCGTACATGTGAGTGGTGTTTTCGGATTAGTGGGCCATGGAGATGCTGTTAGGAGATAGTTTGATGCCTGACATTTATAAGGAGAGGCTCTAATTGGTGGGAAGTGGTAGTGATATAAACCAATGAGGAAGAGACAACTTGGGAGGAGTTTCGAAGGAGTTTTGAGACAAGATTTCTTTCCATAGCATAGCAGGGAGTACAGTTGGAGAAGTTGATATGTTTGTAGTAAGGAGAGATACCGGTGAGAGACTACGTAAATCATTTCAATGAGTTTGCTTGTTTTTTTACTAGATATAATAAATACCCCTCATAAGAAATCAGTTCATGAACAACATAACTAAAACAGGTGTGATGATGGTTGACTTAACTTGAATGAAATGGGCACTCTTTGCCAAGCTGTCCACTATGACCCATATACTTTCATTTCCTCTATTTGACTTTAGCAACCCGGTTATAAAATCCATGGATATCGAATCTCATTTCCAAGCTAGAATCTCTAAAGGTTGAAGCAATCCACCCAGCCTATGTTGTTCGTCTTTTACTTATTGACAGTTTGCACACTGCCTAACCCACAAGCCAACATCTCTCTTCATACCTTCCCAATAGAAGCTCCTCTTTATATCATTGTACATGTTGGTTCCTCCAAGATGAATCATAAATTTGGACCGATGGCATTCTCCAATAACTTCTCTCCTTAAGTCGTCAACATTTGAAACACATAACCGTCCCTTCTGTCTCAACCATCCTCTCTGGTCAAGACTAAAATCCTTTAGATCATCGATCTCTAATCCGACCTCAAGCCTTCTAATCTTCTCGACTAATATTGGATCCTCTTTCTACTAAGAAGCAATCCTTTCAATCAACACATGTCGAAATTCTAAATAGGACAAGATGGTGATACTCTGACTAGAACTAACAGTTGATCTTAATTGCACACTACAAGTAGTCAAAGCTTCTAAATCCTTCCATTCTGCCAACATAGCTAACATCACATTCTGATGTCTTCGGCTAAGAGCATTGGCTACCTTATTTCCTTTACTAGGTGTATACTCTATACCGAATTCATAAGTTGTTAAAAACTGCAGCCACTTCTGCTGTCTCATATTCAAATCCTTCTGAGAATACCTTAAAGACTTATGATTTGTGTATAGCTAAAATCTCTCCCAAGAGATAATGTCTTCAAATCTTCAATGCAAAGATCGCCGCAGCCAACTCC
The DNA here is from genome assembly GCA_030765085.1 of Allium cepa. Classification (NCBI taxonomy): domain Eukaryota; kingdom Viridiplantae; phylum Streptophyta; class Magnoliopsida; order Asparagales; family Amaryllidaceae; genus Allium; species Allium cepa. Next base: position 724,685,463 of record CM060929.1, on the reverse strand, counting down.
AAGTCATAAGTAGCATATCTCATTTCATGCGGTTTAAGATGTCATGAAACATAGGCAATCACTTTACCCTTCTACATCAACATAGCTCCTAATCCAGTTTCGCATGCATCGGTATACACCACCAACCCTTGGTTTTCTTCTAGAACTACTAATACAGGTGCATCAGTTAACAAATGCTTTAACTTAAGGAATTCTTCCTCACATTTGTACGACCAGACAAACTTCATATCCCGCCTGGTTAACTTAGTCAAAGGCACTGCTATCCGCGATAAATCCTTGAGGAATCTCTGGTATTAGCTAGCAAGTCCAAAAAAACTTCTAATCTCAGTCACCATCTCTGGTCTCTTTCAATTACTAACAGCTTCAATCTTATCTGGATCAACTGATAATCCTTTCTCTAAAACCACGTGATCAAGAAACTTAATCTCTTTCTTCCAAAAACGACACCTGAAAAACTTTGCCTTCAGCTGATGCTGCCTCGGCATCTCAAGCACTACTCTAAGATGGTCCTCATGCTCTCTTTCATCCTTAGAGTATACTAAAGTTTCATCTATAAAAACCAACGCAAAACTATCTAAATACTCTTGAAAAACTAGGTTCATCAAATCCATAAAGAAAGCAGGTGCATTCATTAACTCGAATGGCATTACTAACCACTCGTACAGACCATACCTAGTCTGAAATCATGTTAAAGGAATAATGTCCTCTGCCACTCATAACTGATGGAAACCTTTCGCCAAATTAAACTTTGAAAACACTTTGGCTCCACACAACTAATCAAATAGATCATCTATTCTCGGTAAAGGATACTTCTTAATTGTGCTCTCGTTCAACTTACGATAGTCGATACACATCCTCAGTAACCCATTTAGTTTCTTCACAAACACTGCAGTCGCTCCCCAAGGCGAACTGCTTGGTTTAATAAATTCCTTCCTTCTAGGTCCATTAGCTGCACCTTTAATTCCTTTATCTTGGTCAGTGTTATTCTGCTAGGTGGTCTACTTACAAGTTCAGCTTCTAGCACAAGATCTATTCGAAACTCAACAACTCGTTTCGTTGGTAGTCCAATAACCGGCTCAAAGACATCTGCATATTCTTTTGCTACTCGAACCTGACTTAACTCTTCTCTTGCTTCCATAGCACTTAACAAAGCATCACTATTTCGGTCAGAATTCTCCACCGAGAATATGGTTCGGTTATGATTATCGAGGTGTCTTAGTGATATCTCCCTATCCTAGCAAAATATCCTAGCCTTATACTTACTCAACCAATCCATACCTAAAATGATGAAATCTACGACATCAAAAACATATAGACTGCATGCAAACTTATGACCTAACAAGTTAAGTTCTAACTAGTCACATCTCATCCCTAGAGTTGCATACCCTCCTATCGAATTTGCAGCCGTTAGGGAAGTAATAAGGTATGTGGGTTCTAAGAAAAACCTATCAACCAAATATTGAGATATAAATGAATGTGATGCACCGGTATCAAATAGTACCCTAATTGGCATTCTCTAAATCAAAAGCATACCTTCCGTCACAACCTTCCCTTTTTCAGCTGTAGTTGGCCTAGCAGACGATGGTCCAACAGGAAAAACCTTTCCTCTGGCCGCCCTGACTTGTTTTGGGCGCTAATTCTTATAATGCCCAACTTGATCACAATTTAAGCACTTCACGCCTTTCTTTTTTGCAGCCTTCTTCCCCTTGCTTGACCGGCACTCATAAGCATAATGACCTTTCTTCTCATAGTTGAAGCAAATTAAATCAACTTTTGTCTTCTTCGCACCCTCTCCCTTTTGGTCTCCCTTCTTCTTAAAGAACTTCCTCTACTTTCCCTGAGGTCCCAGGGTTTCAACTGGCTTTTCTCTTGCACAGATAGCAAGAATCTCCTTATGTCGGATTGCCATCTCCGCAACTACATTACAAGGATCACAGAGATGTTGTAGGGTTTCCCTAGCAATCTCGGCCCTTAATCCCCGAATAAACCTCTAATTTCTCTTGACGATGGTGTCTATAGTAGCATACCCATATCGAGACAAATCATCAAACTTAGTAGCATACTCAATTACCGACATCTCTCCCCACACCAAATCCATAAAATTTCTAAGCAATGCCGACTTGGAAACTTCAAACAGAAACCTTTTCTCGAATCTCCTTTAAAAACTGCCTAAGTCAACCCTTCCTCCGAAACTCTGGCAGTAACACTATTCCACCAATGAAGCGCTGCCCCTTGCAACTGCCTAGAGGCCAGCCTCCTCTTCTACTCATCGTCCAAACCCAAGTCAGTGAAGATTCTCTCACAGTGCAACAACCAATTCTCAACTTCTATGGTATCCTCCGTTCCCATAAACAGTTTTCCACCAAGACTGGTGTAGTCTCTGCTCAGCTTAGCATTATTATTCCCAACTGGAGCCATAGGATTAGCTCCTCCAACATTTCCAGCAACACTAGTAGTAGCTCCTGCTTACATTAGATTGATGAAGAACTGTACATTACCCCCATATCCGCTAGTGTATTTTTAGCATCCACATTGGTTTCTACATTTTGGTTAGCATTAGCGTATCGATCTGGGTTCCTTCTAGTGGGTCGAACATTTCTGTTGGTTGTGGTGCTTTCTCCACCGAGATTTCCTCTTCCGTTTCCTGCCTCCATATCTTTTTTCTCGTAAATCTACATAAAAGAGCCTTAGTAAGATACAGAAGAACGGTTTAAGAGAGAGGGGGAATACGTACTTATATATATCAAATATAAGTACATTGCTATAACATTAACCCAAACCCCGATCTTATTTTTTGGTTCATTGGACTATGTTTTGAAAAATCTTTTTGGTTTATATTTCTCTTAAGTTTTCATAAACCTATGCTCCGATACCAACTGGTAACAGCCCCAATTTCGAGGCCCAAAACTAACGACTAGTGATGCTGCAGTCATCCATAGTTATTAGTCATCAGCGACCAAATATGGTAATGTTAGATACATCGATATAACAGAAACACATGGATATGGAAAAAAATTTAAAATCATTAAACAAATTTCATATTCCATTTCAAATCATTTCAACATTCATTACATAATCCCATATTCGAGAACCCCGTTCAGAGAAAATATAATTATTAAAACATACGCGAAGAACGACATATGAAGATGCTGCTTTATATGATCAGAGTATATGATTAGGCAATTAACAACTTTTCCTTTATAAAAAAATATAGCAGAATCAAAATAGAAAAGAAATTTAATTAGCTATCATGCCTCCTGCACGTCTTCGGAAATTTATTCATATAAAGAGGTACTTGAAAACCTCAACTCTCAAACTACTCAAAATTGAGTACCTGAGAGTTTAAGAGGAAATTTAAACTTCGATTCAGACATAAAGCCTGGTATAAATAATAATCTACCATCTCAAACCACTTAGATATATAATAAGACCACATCACCGAGCAGAACGAGTTTTCCCCTTACTATTATCTTATTCAAAGCTTTATAATACCATATACTGTGCTCCTACATCCACAATGGTAAAATCATAGCAATTCAAAATATTATAATGATATTCAAACAAGTAAATCAATTATGGATTACCCATCACTATTCATTTTTGACTATCTATCTCAGTTATAGTTTCTAGGGTCATTAATAACCTAATAGCTTTCATGGGCCGACTAATAACCTATTTAATACTTATGAACTCCCTATGTAGTTTCATAGTTTTCATGGGATCACTAAGAACCTATTGGCCCCGCCAATAACTTCATTGTTTCATGGGTTCTCCTTGAACCTATTGGTATCTCCAATATCTTCCCTCTTATCCTAGTTTTCATGGATTGACTAGAAACCTACTGACTTCTACCAGTAACTTAATTCGGATATAGTTTTCATGGGTTCACTACAAACATATTGGCTCCTCTTTCTAATCAAAGATTTTATGGGTTTACTATGAACTTATTGGCCCCTGCCAATAACTTATTCTAAGCATAGTTTTCATGGGTTTATTGTAAACCTGTCTATCTGATAACTTCTTGAACTAGTATTTAATATCCTATATTCTGGTGTACCTGACCTTATTGATGCAATTCTACTCATTAAAAAGTTAACTCAATTTATATTCACTTCTGGATCAACCTAGCTGGTTATTGTGCCCCTTTTCTCCAAATTACAAGGTCCATATTAAAGTGAATATGTAAACTAGAAGAAGGAAACATATTAACATAATAATCACTAACATCTGTAATTTATTATCATTTAAATCATTTTCATATAAGACATGGTTAATCTCTTTAACCTATTATTTTATCAAGGAATGCTTCTTCCAAAAACACCAATTTAAAAGCATTTAAAAGCCCTTTTATAGTGCGATGGGTTTTACTTTTAAAATTTTGAGGTTGGGTACTTTGTTTTCAAAAACTAAGGCTTTTAAAACCTTAAATCTTTACTTTCAAAACCATTAAAAAATCCTTTTGAAAGTATTTAAATATTCTTTTCAAAACACTAGGAACCTACCATTCGAAACGCTTTAAAAACTTTCTTTCAAAACCTTTCGAATGTATTAAAGTAATACCATACAATTATAGAAGCATATCTTCGAAACCATTTGAAAGCACCCATTTCGAAACTATTGGGTTTAATTTAAAACATACTTTATTGGGATTAAGTGAATTCAAGCGAAATTACCCCTTTCGAATCCATTAAAAAGAGTTTGGGGGCAAAACAGATGGCCTCGGCACCATCCTTTCAAAATATCAACCATTTAAGTAAATCATTTGAAGGATAGCTTCGAAACCCCTTTCGAAGCCATTGCCTTCGAAGCCCTTGAATCCGTTTGAAAGCTTTAGGAAGTGGCTTAGTACAAGTTTAAAACAAAGGCTGCTTTTCGAATTAGTTGATGACTTCAATCCACTCGAAATGCATGGGACGACAACAAGGTTGTGACTGAGAGTACTCTTTCGAAAGCATTAGTTTAAAACATAGGAACTCATTCGAAAGCTACATTTTAAACAAGAGGGGGCAATCCCTTTCGAAAGCAATTTAAAAAGACCTCTTCGAAAGCATATGTTTCGACTCCTTCAAAAGCATTTATTAAAACAGGCAAGCGCATTTCTTTGGAAAATAATATAAAGTTATCAACCCCATCGAAAGCAATGTTTCGACACCATGCCTTCTGCCTTTCTCCAATCCACTACGTACCAACATTGTGATAGATTATGTATTGGTTACGACTTAGTTGTTTTCGACCTAGAAGGTTTTGACTTGGTTGAAGGCGAAAGCATAGTGTCGAAAGGTAACTTCTAAAAGAGGCGAAAAATATTTTTTGAAAAAGTCTGATTTAATGCCATTTAAAGTATAACTAACCTACCTATTTATAAACATTTGATTAATTACCGTAACTTTTCAAATTCTTTACAAAAGTAAATGCCGCATAATTTCAGATCTAAATAAGGATTAATTTAACAAATAATCCCTTCCATTAAGCAAAATCAATAAAACAATTAAGCCCTTCATCTAAAATAATATTATTTCTATAGTTAATTACTTAGGAAAAATCCCCAAAAATTATATAAATTCACTTTTAGTATGTTACATAACATGCAAAAATTTCAGACCTAAATTCTTCACAAAATAACCTAAATTAATTTCTAAACCCAATTATTCATATTTTCCCTTAAAAATACATAGTAAATTTCCATAGCTGGACAATTATAAAAATTAAAACCCATCTCCAAATTCATACTTTACATAACATATAATTTCCTCATGGCATTCGAAATTCAATATAATCGATTTCACCCTTAAAACCTTATAAACTATCATTCAACAATTTTGTTTGAGTCAAATATGTCATAAAATTCAAGCATATCATCATCAAAAATCATCATAATGGATTTAATCTTAAACTTGAAAATCAAATGATCATAAAAGCAAAATGGAGATGGTTTTGCTTATTATTCACCTTGATTAGGTTAAGGACTTTAAGGTTTGATTGAGATTAATTTCCGCTAGCTTGAGTCCTTAGCTTCAAATTGATTTTCTCCTCTTTTCTCCTAAAGGCCGGCTTTGCTCCTCTTTGTTTATGTTTGTTTGTGTTTAGTAAAATGAACGTGAACGGGTAGGAAACGAAAATATACGGTAATGGGATTATGGTGTGCAATTACCCTAAATACCCTTGCGTTAATTACTTAACATATAAAACCATTTATAAGCCCATTTTTTTAATAATCGCGGCCTCTAGGTATTTATTCAAATCTCAATCTTCTTATCACTCTAATATTTATGTTATTCTATTTAATTTTTCTAATTAAGTATCCTAAATAATGTTATTAAAAATTAGGGGTGTTACATTTGCTCTCTAAGGCTTTGCATCGATTACCATGAGCTGAGTAAATTGAGAAAGAAGAATAATTATACATTTCCCTGCATAGACGATTTTAGTTAGTTAAAGTGATGGTGTTCTCTCTGCTTGAATTGGCTACCAGGTTCCCTTAGTCACGTATGGCCGAAGATAATATTCAGAAAACCGCTTTTCGCACACTCGACAGACTCTATAAGTAGTTAGTCATGCCCTTTAGATTAACCAATGCACCTGCCTATTTTGTTGGTCAGATGAATCGAGTATTTAAAGGGTTCCTAATATGCTCATAGTGGTATTTTTTAACAAGATATTATTCTATTGAAAAGCGAGGAGCAGCAAGGTTGCTTCTAGAAGAATTACGCAATATTCTTTATGGGTATAAGTTGAAGGCATAGTTTTCAAATATTACTTTTGGTGCAAGGAGATTAGCTTTGTGGGATATGTTGTCTTTGAGCAAAGACCAGCAGTCGATCCTAGTAAATTTGCTGTAGTACAAAATTAGTACACACCAAAGAATGCCATGGAGGTGAGGAGTTTCCTTGGTTTGTCGAGCTATTATAGGACATTCATTAAGGACATCACAAAATTTTATGTCCCGCTGACTCGTCTTACCAAGAAGAATTTTTTTTCTCATGGGACTCAAAGTGCGAGGATGCTTTTATTAAATTGAAGGAGTCATTGGCTAATGCATCTATGTTGGTACCACCCGATTGTTCAAAAGCATCCACATGACGCTTACGGTATTGGATTGGGCATGGTTTTGATGCAAGTAAGGAGAGTGGTAAACTATGCTATCGATAGTTGAAAGTCCATAGGAGAAACTATCCTACCCATGATCTTCAGTAGGTAGCCATTATTTTCGCACTCAAGTCATAGAGGCATTATTTATTGAGAGAGTGGTTTATACTATTCATAGGTTATAAGTCTTTGAAGTATTTGTTTCTCCTAGAAGGATTTGAATTTAAAACAGAAGAGGTGGATGTAGTTCTTGGAATCATATGATTTTGGTATCGCCTATACTCTCAGCAAAGGTAATGTTGTAGCCGATGCCTTGAGTAGGAAGCATGTGATGTTGAGTCCTATGTTCTTAGAGTGGGCGCACTTGGAGTTTATCTCTATGTTCGATTTTTGATCTTCGTTAGACATCACTTCAGGATTGATAGCAGCTTTGGATGTGTAGTCTACACTCATGTACCACATTGTGTCAAGTCAGAAGCATGATACTGAGTTGTTAGATATTTTTGAGAAGATTGGAAAATGAGATCAGTCGAGTCATTTGAGGTATTATAGCATTGACTCGAAGGGGTGGTTATGAAAAGATGGTAGACTGTGTGTTCCTCTCATTATGGATTTGATTGACATGATACTAGTTGAATCCCATCACCCTTGGATGACCATCCATCCCAATGGAGGCAAAATGTAACATGGTATAAAGAGAACCTTTAGTTATCCTGATATGAAGAAGCATGTGGTAGAGTTTGTGTCTAAGTGTATGACTTGCCAAAGAATAAGGGCAGAGTAAAAGAAGTCAAGTGGATTGTTGGAGCTATTGGATATACCACAGTGGAAGTGGGGGAGTGTTTCTATGGATTTTGTTTATGGACTACCTAGAAGTAGGAGGGAGAATGAGAGTATTTAGGTTATAGTCGATTGGTTGGACAAATTTTCTCACTTTATTATGGTTAGGAGTTCGAGGACTGTTGCATCACTTGCGACTCTTTACATGAGGGAGATAGTTCGATTACACAGAGTTCCTTCCAGTATTGTTAGTAATCGAGACTCACTTTTCACTAACGTGTTGTGTTGAAGGCTTTAAGAGGAATTAGGCACTAAATTGAGTTTGAGTACCGCTTATCACCCACAAACAAATGGACAGATAAAGAGGGTGAATCAAGAATTGGAGGATCTTCGAATGTGTATCTTGGACTTTAGAGGATCTTGGAAGGATCACTTCCCACTAGTGATGTAATGACCCATAATTTTCGATAATTAAAATATGTTAATTCAATGAAGATTGATGAGTTAATGTTGGAAGGAAAAAAAATTGTGATTTAATAATAAGAATATAACTTGAATAAAATGTAATAGTATTAATTAAGGTAATCTATAATTGCTCTAAATGAAATTCCAATTAATTGAAATGAAAAAAAATTATAATTGTAAATTAATTGTAACAAGGAATGTATTAATTAATAATTTGATTTAAAGAATAATTGATAATTTAAATGTTGATTAATTGATGAAAAATGTGTAATAAATTGTAATTGAATAAAATTAGTGTTGTAATAGTAATTATGACCCTTATTGTGGATCATAAACTTGTAAGGTGTAACCAAAAGTTAATGGTGACAATTATTATATGTTACCTATTTATTTAGTCTATTAAATGAAAAATTGAAATCAATTGCAATTAATTCACTTAATTAGTACAGTTAATGTAGATTAAGTTGATAATTGTAGGAGATTGATGTAATTAGATAAAAATTAGAACAACGAATGACTGAATTTAAAGCTTTGAAATCAAGTTGATCGGTGTTTGTGCCAAAATTGGGCACAACACTCTTCGGATGTGTTTGAAGAGATAAAATGAAGAGAAAATTTGTAAAATGAAGCAGATCTAACAAACACATCAATAAACATATAAGAAAATGCATAGAAACACAGAGTTTTAGAGTGGTTCGGCGTATCGCCTACGTCCACTATGAAGTTTTGTCACTTTATTGCTCGATACTTGAAGATTACAAGTTTTTTATAGCGAAGTACAGCAGATAATAAGTCGAAATTTGAAATCAATGGCAGTGGTGATGATATGGAGTGATTCTGGCAGTGTCCGAGCGTGCTTTGTCTCTCAAAATTCTCCGATCCCTTTTCTGAATGACCAGAGGCTCTATTTATAAGTGCTGGAGGCTGATATTTCGCTGAAAATTCGGGAGACCACTTCTGGCACGTGAGGGGGCCCGCATGCCCGGCCTTAGGAAATTGGGGCCCGTTTCGGGATCAATTCGAACTCAATTTCGAACCGATCAAGATTTGATTCGACTGAGCTGAAATTTGGCATGAACATTCCTCATGTTGTCAGTAAGATACTGTGAAAATTTCATAGCATTTGGACATGTGGATTGTGAGATATGATCGATGCAAGTTGGTCCATGATCGATATTTGAAACAATTTCGAATCGATCAAGATTTGATCCGATTGAGCTGAAATTTGGCATGAACATTCCTCATGTTTCCAGTAAGATACTGTGAAAATTCATAGCATTTGGACATGTGGATTATGAGATATGATCGATGCAAGTTGGTCCGTGATCGATATGAAGCTATTTCGAATCGATCAAGATTTGATCCGATTGAGCTGAAATTTGGCGTGAACATTCCTCATGTTTCCAGTATGCTACTATGAAAATTTGGTGGCATTTGGACTTGTAGATCTTGAGTTATGATCGATGCAAGTTTGGATTTCTCAACCGTGATCGATCAATATCTTGAGCATACCAACTCCGATTGACTTGAAATTTGGAATGTTGGATTTATTAGCTTTTCTTGTCATGTCATATCAATTGTAGCTCGATCTAGACTCGAAAAATTTTTACCGACATCCATAGCAGACCTATGCGTTAACGATCTCTAGGACCAACCATCCTTGGTTTCTAGTCAAGTTCTTAGTGTCACGGCCTTGCCAAAAGGCGGGATAACGTTTGCCCCCCCAAAAGTACGTCTTGTGTGAACATGACGTGCTTTGAAAAGCTACCATCTTCATTCTGAAAAGTTCTACCCAATTCACCGAGTAGTTGCTATCTTTTCATCAAAAGATTTTGCCTTTGGTTGATCTTCAGTGACGTAGATGTCAAACTGTTGATTGTCAATGATCATGAAGTGTTTTGTTGTAACTGAGTGGTGAGCACTAGCGATTTGTTGTTCATCATTTTGATTGTCATCAGGTAAGCATTCAATTCCTAGTAACTTTGAAATTGAGTGTTATTTTGGCATACATGCACATATGTTAGGCTGACACCTATTCATGTTTGCACATTTGCGGGTCGTCATCAAGTTCTTTAGTTGTTGTTTGGATTGAGTTTGTATCGATCCTCTCCTGGATCGAAGTGAAATTTGAGTTGTAACAACGCTCGATGGTTGTCTTAAGTCCTTCCTTTCGTATCGATCCTCTCTTGGATCGATTTGAGATGTTAGAATGTATGCTTTGTATCGACGGATACGTAATATTAGGTCTTGGATTGATGGATATATTGCGCGAATGATTGAGCCTAGCTTCTACTGTGTCTATACTATAGTCCAAGTTGTAAGAGCTAGAGTTGTTTGATAAAAGATTAAATTATATTCATCTCATTTCTCGTGCATGCCCCAAGTCTGGGGAATATCTCGATAAGTAGCAAGGTAGATAATGTTCGCTTCAATTTCGCACTCTATCCCATTGAACCGTGATATCGAGTTAACCGATGGAAGGCCGAGTCGTGCCATATTCTACATTCTGTCCTAGTTCTTTCCTCTAGGTAGATACTTCGTTGCCTCATCGACATTCACTTTGTTGCTTATGTCGTCATACTCTGGGCAAAAATTGAAGAGTGAATCGTCCAGTAAGATCCAATGTAGGATTGATACTTCCCTTATCGGATCGAGGGTAAGAATCGGTGCATGGACGGTTCTGTTGCACTCGTTGTGAATAGATCGTTTAGTCGGATCATGGTAAGAGTCGAAGAATGAATGGTCGCATTGCATTCTTTCAGAGTTGGGCGATCAACCATGTCCGTTTCTATTTATGTTCTCCCGTCAGATCTACGGACAAAATCAGCTCAAATGCAGTCAGGTCATGCTCATCCAGTCTCATGCTCTTCCTGGCGGATCGAAGGAAGGCAACGGAGGATGAATTGTCAAGTCACACTCATTCGTGGTTCTATCCATGCTCTGGTGGTCAAAGGTATTCGATGGGCGCTCGCGTCACATCGATTTGTAATTGAAGAGGATCGACATTGGCCGTCGATTTAGCGACACAATGTAGAATGTAAGGACCTCATTGCCTATCGATCCATTGGTATGATATGAAAGGTGCAGATCGATATTGCCCTTCGATCTGGCGGTATGATATAATTGGCTCCCCGTAACTTCGCGCATCATTCTAATTGGTTAGCATTAAGGCCTCCTTGCAGTCATTGCCTTAAGTTGTAAAGGACGCTAAGCTAGCGATGTAGCGAGTCACCTTTCTCTTCTTTTCAATGATTTGTTATTCTGCCCACAGTCGCAGAGTAAGTTTGTGGACAGTCTAATTGCATCTGTAGCGAGTTTATATTCCTCCCGTTGACTTTTGGTCGGAGTTGGTGAATGAATGGTCGGATCACATTCATTCATTTGTCCACGCTTGTAGTCGTACTCTGGAGATGTGAGTTAGTTGAAGGGCCATTAGTCACACCTATTTGATATTTACATCCCTGTCCACACTCTGGGGACTAAGAATTTCAGCAGAAAATGGTCGAACCACATTTTCGTCGATTAAATCCTTTGGCACTAGTCAATGGAGAAATTCGAAGTGTAGTCGGTCACATTGCGACAACTTTAATTTGATGTTCCTCCTTCTGAATTGGAGAAAGGAGCTAATTGGCGGATGGTTGGGTCATATCCGGCCACGTTGCATGCACAACCCGCCAGATTATTGGCTAGAGTTAGCGGATGAATGGTCATGTCACGTTCATATGCGATAGGATGGGTAATCACATTCATTTAGAATAAGACCTTCAGCTAGGTCCATTTTTCTAATCTGCATCTCCCTGTCGAATCATGGAAGAAATTCTGTCTTGTTCGGTTGGAGTGCATCCCTATAAGATTATGTTATAGGTCCCATGCCGGGGATAAGTGTTGATGCGTGAGCGGTCGTGTCGTTCCCGCTTTATGCTAGATGGTCGGAGCATTCGATTTTTAATGATAAGTATGCCCCCATCTCAATGGAAGATATGAAAGCGGATGGTTGAATCACATCCACCTTTTGTCTACAGGACTTGCTGTGGGATCAGAGTTGATAAATGGAAAGTCGAATCGCATCCCAACTGATATTTGTATTCCAATTCTAGCTTTGAGGACTGGAGTTGGTTGATGGGTTGTCAGTCAAACCCATTTGGTATTTATACTCCAGTCTGCGCTCTCGGAACTAGAGTTAGTTGATGTTTATACTCCAGTTCGCACTCTGGGAATTTGGAGTTAGTTGATGTTTATACTCCAGTTCGCACTCTGGGAATTTGGAGTTGGCATGTATATTTTGGTTCACGCTCCGGGAACCTGGAATTGATGCTTATACTCCACTTCACGCTCTGGGAATTTGGAGTTAGCATGTATGTTTTGGGTTCGCACTCTGGGAACCTGGAATTGATGGTTATCCTCCAATTCACGCTCTGGGAACATGAAGCTAGCATTGACGTTTCGGTTCGCACTCCGGGAACCTGGAATTGATGTTTATACTCCAATTCGTGCTCTAGGAATCTGGAGTTGGTATTTGTATTTTGGTTCGCGCTCCAGGAACCTGGAATTGATGTTTATACTCCACTTCACGCTTTGGGAATTTGGAGTTGACATTTGTATTTTTTCGGTCCGCTCTCCGGGAACCTGGAATTGATGTTTATCCTCCAATTCACGCTCTGGGAACTTGGAGCTAGCATTGACATTTCAGTTCACGCTCCGGGAACCTGGAATTGATATTTGTACTCCGACTCGCGCTCTGGGAATATGGAGTTAGCATTTGCATTTTGGTTCGCACTCCGGAAACCTGGAATTGATGTTTGTACTCCGACTCGCGCTTTGGGAATCTGAAGTTAGCAATTGCATTTTGGTTCGCACTCCGGGAACCTGGAATTGATGCTTGTACTCCGACTCGCTCTCTGGGAATCTGGAGTTAGCCGATAGATGGTCAGTCACATCTATTTGGGCTTTTTCTGAGTCCGTTCACACTCTGGGAACGATGGATTTGATGTTTATACTCCAATTCACGCTCTGGGAACTTGGAGTCAGCCGATAGGTGGTCAGTCACACCTATTTGGGATTTTTAGGAATTCGTTCGCACTTTGGGAACGATGGATTTGATGTATATACTCCAATTCACGCTCTGGGAACTTGGAGTCCGTTCGCACTCTGGGAACGATTTATTTGATGTTTATACTCCAATTCGCACTCTGGGAATTTGGAGTCCGTTCGCACTCTGGGAACGATTATGTGATGTTTATACTCCGATTCGCACTCTGGGAATTTGGAGTCCATTCGCACTCTGCAAACGATTTATGTGATGTTTATACTCCAATTCGCACTCTGGGAATTTGGAGTCCGTTCGCACTCTGGGAACGATTTATGTGATGTTTATACTCCAATTCGCACTCTGGGAACGATTTATTTGATGTTTATACTCCAATTCGCACTCTAGGAATTTGGAGTTAGTTGTAGGACTGTCGTGTGTCGTTCCAGTTCAGCCTTTGATGTGATGGCTTGCCCCCGAGCTGAGGTTTCACTTAGTGAGTGGCCGGTCGTATCACAGTCACTCGCTATTTGAATAAATTCCATTGTTCGATGGAACTTAGCTCTTCTTGTGTCGTGATTGTTGAATGTTGCATTCGGTGAATCACAGCTCTAGCTTGAAGAGATACTAATTTATTGCTGGAATGAAAAAACATGGCAAAGTGAGTGCCTTATTACAAATTCAAATTTCAGAATGTAAAGGAAATTGCAAAGTATTCATAGATTGAATAGAGCCTATCATGTGTAACAGTGACGAAGATCCTCGTCGTTCCAGGCTCCTGACAAAGCGGGTCCGCCACTGACGGCGTTTATCACCAATCTTCCGCGGGGACAAGTGGAATCCTCCTGTCTCGGTCGATCGGGATCATTGTTTTGATTTGATGGGCCCGCTTCTCTAGGCTACGGTGCCCGCACAAACTGTTCCAACTTCCTTTCTCTGATCAATTTTGCAACGAGATCTTGTAAGTGACGACACTCGTTTGTATTGTGCCCGTAGATTTTATGGAACCTGCAAAATTTTCCCGTTTGGATTTGCCTCTCTGACGACGGTTTTGGTGTAGGTTTTTGGTACTGAATTGTATTACAGGTTTGTAAATACAAGTTCTCCAGTGATGTATTCAAAGGAGTATAACTGTCAAACATGGGATTCTTGCGCTGTGGGCTACGATTTTGATCTCGTTTTCTATTTTGATTCACGCTCTCTCTCCGCTGAGCTTGTTTGTTTTTAACATTCAACAGAACTTTTCCGCAGCTCTCACCAGACTGTTTGATTGCAACATTGCTTTGGATTCCTTCCGTGCTTGGCCCTGCATCAGTTTGCTTTCTAGACTGTTTCGCATCTTCCCTTCTCAAGAATTGAGCCACCTTGGCGTGGAAACGGTCCAATGATGCAGGTGGTTTTCCAGCTAACCAGTTGCCAAACTCAGAATCGGGGTCGATCCCCTTAGTCAACGCCATAAGGATGGAGTTATTGTTCGGATTGCTGATCTCCGCACATGCAGTATGGAATCTCTCTAAGTAGTGTCTGAGCGTCTCTCCAGGAGCTTGAGTGACTCTAGATAGAGTGTTGACATCTTTTGGCCTTGCGACGTGCATGCGGAACTGTTCAACAAATTTTGTGGCGACTTGTCGAATGAAGAGACGGATCGTGGATGGTTGGATCACATCCACCCTAAGTTAACAAGCGAGGTCGTTAGATGGACGGGTCCATCCTCCTCTAACTTGGTTAGGATACGGCCAAAGTCGTTAGGTGAAGGGATCCACCCTCCTCGAAACCGCATTTATGAGTTTTATACCCCAACTCGCACTCCGAGAGTTTGGAGTTAGTTAAAGATTATCCTGTATCAATCCTTTTTTGGCTTCGGTGTGGTGACTTGTCCCCTTGCTCAGGGTTTCACTTAGCAAGTGATCAATGGGATCTCGATTGCTTTCCACTTATCTGTTATCAACGAAGGGCGAGATTTAGTTTATGGACGGTTGAATCACATCCATCTTCATTTGGATCCCGGTTCTGCGCCTAAGGAGTAAGATTAGTGTTCTGGCAAGCTTTGAGCTCGAGCAGAGGAGAAGATAGCTGAACTACATCCACTTTGAGTTGTGTATTTTCCATTAAGCTGGGGGCAAGAGTTGGAGAGTAGACGGTTGAGCCACGTCCACTTTATGTTTTGCGTTCTTCCAGTCGAGTTGAGGAAGAGAGTTGGAACGATGGCTCACGATGATTAGCGAGAAAGCAGTCGGTTGTTGATGTCTATAAATTGAGGGTTGGCCCCTGATGTAGTCGACTTAAGGCACGATTATTCTGCGGAATCACAGACGCAAACTGGGGAGTGAATGGTCAAATCATATCCACTTTAAACAAGTGTTATTAAGTAACCACAAGCATCTAATGCAGGATTGGATGCATGGACGGTCACGTCCACCCTTGGTATGATTCTGATTCTACTGGGCATCAGAAGAAGCATAAGTATTTTGGCAAGCTTCAAGTACGAGATGGAGAGTGCATTGTTGGGACATATAACTACAAGTCTTTCTCAAATCTCCTAATTAAATTGCATAGGCAAATGAGTGAATGGTCGGTTGCATCCACTTTGTACTGGAGTCCCAACCTTGTCAGTCTCTTCTGCTTTAATGCCCTGCCCCCAAGTCAGGTGCATATAGCAGCCGACGAGTGGTTGAATCATGCTCGTCATGATGATACCTCAATGATTTGAGCATAGTACACGGAGGTTGTTTTGCACCCATCCTTAAGTACTCGGTTACCTGCGTCATTTGCAAGTGGTTTAATTCAAGTCGGTCATATTTCGCAACATAAACGAAACTGAAATAGAATTAATTCAAAAGAGATTAGATTAAATCTCATTGATGTGTGAAGCAGCGTCGTATGCTTGCTAATGCACTTCAGTCTAGCCCTTCTCTGTTGGAAGTCTAATGCAAGTGGCTCAGTTTGACCAAAGTTTGTGACTGATAGGGATAAGGGATTCTCGGCCCTTCGTTTTATAGGGCTCGAACATATTGTTAGAGTTATCCTTTCCGAGGCAACCCTATGGCGTTGGCATCCATGGTAGCCATCTAAAGAAGAGGAGCTTCCTGATTTAGAGCATGGATTTCGCATTTGATGGCATTCATCATTCTTCATGGAATCCATGCACCATTCTCCCTTCATGAGATAGTGTCGGAGGTTGAATTTCCATTGTACACTGACATAGTCAGCATGCTGAATTTTTGCTACAAATTTTGCATGTAGGATGATTTCAATGAATGGGTCCTGACTAGGGGAGATACTAATGTCAACATTATCAAGTTCATTTTAAGGCTATAGGGCCTTGTATACTAGTGAATGATGTAAGCCCAATTACCCAACGTTCGAGCGGTTGGTAATGTCAATTGGATAGTGAGTAGATTAAGATGGGCTCATAGATTGGTGATTATTTCTAATTTTCACCAGGAAGGAGGCTCGCATAAGATAGTTAGGAAGTCCTCTTAGAGTTGTATGTCATGCTTTTAGTCATATGGACGTGGAATGATTAAGAAGCGGGCATATGAAGATGGTTCAGTGGTGAACAGCTATGTTTTGAGTTGGCAGAGTAGACAAGGCAGGGTAGTCGTTATACTAGCCATCGCACCATAATTGTCAGTTTAGGAGTTTTAAAAGCTGGTCAATTGGAGGAAGTTGCAGTCCACCTTAGAAGCATGATACATTAATCAACTCTAGTTCTTGGCATATTAGCTAGGTTCTCCAGCCTCTGGGAGCACCAGTTGAATAGTATTTCAATACCCATTCCTTGATTGCAACTCAAAAATTGCTACTATAATCTCCTACTTCCCGTCCAATCACAGAACGATCAGAATGTTCCTTTATTTAAGTTGAGGTTTGGATTAACTATGCGGGTGCTCTGCGCTGCAGCTAGGGTTCGGGTTTGGATCGTACCCGAAAATATTTTTTTAAATGATGGATACGAAATGTTCATTCGCATCGATGGTTATGAAATTCGTTGGACTCCATTGCAGTGGACTTTATTTCGTATCGATGAGCTTGATGTCACTGGAAATGAACTGATGATTCGCAGTTCGTATCAATGGATATTGGCTTCTAGAGGTGGTGATTTGATGGATTCGAACTGCGTAGTTCTTATCGATGCGAAATGCAGCAGGCAGGATCAATCATCAGATGCACTTCGTACCCATCATTTCGTATCGATCGAATTTCGTATCGATCAGTTTTCGTATCGATATAATTTCGTATCGATCGCTTTTTGCTCCAACTTGATGGATACGAACAGTGATTCCGTGACGGATACGAAGCAACTTGATGGACAAGAACTAACGAGCCCTGATGGATTCGAACAAGGTCTTCCAGGATGGATACGAAGTAGCGCTCCCCGATGGATACGAAATAGTCAATAGGTGATCGATACGAAGAGAGACTATCTGCTGATGGATACGAAAACCACCACATTTACCGGATACGAAAGCATGGATACGAAAATCACCAAATTTTCTGGATACGAAAATATGGATACGAAAATCACCAAATTTTCTGGATACGAAAATCATCACATTTTCTAGATACGAAAACATGGATACGAAAATGATCATATTTTCATGGATTCGAAAGTATGGGTACGAAGAACAGCATATTTTCTGGATTCGAAAATATGGGTACGGAATTCATCATATTTTCATGGATAAGAAAATATGGATACGAAAAACAGCAAATTTTCTGGATTCGAAAATATGGGTACGAAAAACAACATTTTTTCTGGATTCGAAAATATGGGTACGGACTTCATCATATTTCATGGATACGAAAATATGGATACGAAAAATAGCATAATTTCTGGATTCGAAAATATGGGTACGAAAAACAACATTTTTTCTGGATTCAAAAATATGGGTACGGACTTCATGATGAATATGGTTCCTCTTAGATCTGGTGCAATCTGAATAGAATAGAAGGAACCGCTGAACAATAGATCTGGATCTTCTCCTTAGATTTATGCAATCCGATATCGAAAGAAGATCCAACAAACGGGAGAAAAACTGGGTTTTCTCTCAGTGAAAGCACCAAAGTGTTTGTACCAAAATTGGACACAACACTCTTCGGATGTGTTTGAAGAGATAAAATGAAGAGAAAATTTGTGAAATGAAGCAGATCTAACAAACACACCAATAAACATATAAGAAAATGCATAGAAACGCCGAGTTTTAGAGTGGTTCGGCGTATCGCCTACGTCCACTATGAAGTTTTATCACTTTATTGCTCGATACTTGAAGATTACAAGTTTTTTAAAGCGAAGTACAGCAGATAATAAGTCGAAATTCGAAATCAATGGCAGTGGTTATGATATGGAGTGATTCTGGCAGTGTCCGGGCGTGCTTTGTCTCTCAAAATTCTCCGATCCCTTTTCTGAATGACCAGTGGCTCTATATATAAGTGCTGGAGGTTGGTATTTCGCTGAAAATTCGAGAGACCACTTCTGACACGTGAGGGGGCCCGCATGCCCGACCTTAGGAAATTGGGGCCCGTTCCGGGATCGATTTGAACTCAATTTCGAATCGATCAAGATTTGATCCGATTGAGCTGAAATTTGGCATGAACATTCCTCACGTTGTCAGTAAGATACTGTGAAAATTTCATAGCATTTGGACATGTGGATTGTGAGATATGATCGATGCAAGTTGGTCCGTGATCGATACGAAGCAATTTCGAATCGATCAAGATTTGATCCGATTGAGCTGAAATTTGGCATGAACATTCCTCATGTTGCAAGTAAGGTACTGTGAAAATTTCATAGCATTTGGATATGTGGATTATGAGATATGATCGATGCAAGTTGGTCCGTGATCGATACGAAGCAATTTCAAATCGATCAAGATTTGATCCGGTTGAGCTGAAATTTGGCGTGAACACTCCTCATATTGCCAGTATGCTACTGTTCAAATTTGGTGGCATTTGGACTTGTAGATCTTGAGTTATGGTCGATGCAAGTTTGGATTTCTCAACCGTGATCGATCAATATCTTGAGCATACCAACTCCGATTGACTTGAAATTTGGAATGTTGGCTTTATTAGCTTTTCTTGTCATGTCATATCAATTGTAGCTCGATCTGGACTCGGAAAAAATTTACCGACATCCATAGCAGACCTATGCGTTAACGATCTCTAGGACGAACCATCCTTGGTTTCTAGTCAAGTTCTTGGTGTCACGACCTTGCCAAAAGGCGGGATAACAATCAAATTATTGGAATTTAAATTATAATTATTGGATTCATTGCAATTAATTGTAACTAAATATTACATTAATGAAAATTAAGATGATAACTATAGATTATTAGTGTAGTAAGATATAAACAATGTTAACTATGATTATAGAGTAATAATTGATTGAATGAAAAGATTGAGATCAAAATTTAATCAATTTATTGGAATTAATTATAACTAATTGGATTTAGTTACAGTTGGAATTGAACACTATAATTAGTGTAATAACCAACACTGAATTTTATGTAAACTTATTTTAAATTATTGTAAATGTCTAAGTAATCAAAAAGGTTGAAAATTGGTTAATAAATATTGAATTAAAAAGTTAATTATTAATTTAATATAAATTTATTTAATTAACGTGAAAATAGCCATTTTGGCAGCTGCCTCAGATTTCGACGAAACTAGTTTCATCGGATCTGTAATGGTGAATTATTATAGGGTTTCAAGTTTCGTAGCTATCGGACATGCCGTTTGATCGTGCGGGCTCGAAACGCGTAGAGATCAAATTCAATTGAAATCAATTTGAAATAAGATAATTTTAAGGTAACTTCTTCGTACGATGGTATTAGAACTTGAAACCTATTCCATTGAGTATAGAAACATTGAAAAAAACTATTTTGATATATGGGATGACCTATTTTTGTTTTGGCGTCAGAACGGGCTTTTTGGGTTGCGTAGTCATTTCGATCCAAACCTACCTATAAATAGGCTATTATAAACCCTAGTTGTTTCTCATATTATTATTTCTATACGTACATTTTCTTCTGCCTTCTTAAACCTATTTCTCAAATTCCAAAACCTAATTTCGGAAAAAAACCGAAATTTTTTGCTACAGGTTTACTTCGAGTCCTAAAGAGGTTTACTTCGAGTTTCAGAGGAGAAAACCCGGGGCCAGAGGGAGTTCGAGGCCAAACAAGGCGCATCTAGGCACGCTTCGAGTTCCAGAGATGAAAACCCTAGAGCAACTTCAGGCCAGGAGCCAAATGACTCGGGTCTCGGGTCATTTTGGCAGAAAATCAAAGCAAGCACGGGGTAATTGAGGCGGCGACTCAAAGTCAAAATTTTCCAATCTTCTAACGTTAATAACTTTTGCATACGATCTCGGATTCATGCGCGGTTTCTCTGCCGGGATCGTGTCATAATTCCAAACATTATAGAGCTAGTTTGGTTGAATTCTAAGACTATTGAATTTTGGGCCATAGTTTGGATTTCAAATCAATTTGAAATCAAATGTGAGTGTTTTAACCCACTCACAATTAAAAAACTATCTTATGTTAGTTAAATTTCATTTATGAGGTGATTTTAAATTAATTGATCGATGTTTGGTATGTTTAAATTGTCATTCTAGTTAAATTTGGATTTTTTTCATTTAATCATCGTTTAATTTAATTCGAATTTAAACTATCAATTTAATACATGTTATTGATTATCAGTTATTTAGTAACGTTTATTGATCGATTTGGATGATGATTGTGATGGATGTTTGCTTGTTGTTATTGTATGACCGGACGATTATATTTTATATTGTTAAAAATTGCAAGTTCCCTATGGGTTGAATTGATACATACCCCAACGATCTATAAATTAGGAAAAAATCATTATGGATTGAAATGATAGATTCAGGCGATTTTATGGATTTTTATTTAATTTGGGATTGCAGTTTAAAATGATATTTAACTGTAAAATTTTGAATTGCGGATTGAAATGATAAATATCTGTATCACTCGATCCTAGGGTAGAAAGTTATATACGGACACTGGATTGGTTAAATTAAATAATGTTTGAATCATTGAAATTTTGAATTCATTTAACTAGTATTTTGAAATAGAAATTGATTTATATATAAACTGAATTAGTTTCATTAATCCAAGTGTAAATGCTGAAATTGGAATTGATTTAATGAATTGTTCAAACGATTTAAATTTGAAATTTCAAAGTTGAAGAGCCAAATATAAATGAATTTATCGGAATTGAATTATTGAAATTGTTTGGTCAGAACTTTAAAATCTATTTTAAACTATTTTAATCAATTTAAACTATTTCAATTTATTTTAATCCACTATAAACTATTTAATCCAATTTAATCTATTTTTCCTATTTTAAACTAATTAAATCTATTTTAAACCTAATTAATATCATTCAAATCTATTTTAAATTTTATTCAATCTATTTAAAAATCTACTTAATATAATTTAAATCTATTTAATCTATATTTAATCTACTTAGATCATTTTAAAACTAATTAAATCAAAATTAAAATCCATTTAAACTATTTTTACCATTTAAACTATTTTAAATCTATTTAAAGTATTTTAAGCCTATATAAACTATTTATAATTACCTAAACTATTTTCTAAAGGTTCAGACCGTGTAAAGAGAAGTATTTATATTTAATTCCTTGATGATGATACAACTTAAGTTGGAATTTGGAATTAATACCTTTTGTGAAATGACTTATTTGAGTAAATTTGATGATTTTGGAACTAGGATTTAATTAACCTATCTTATCGATAAATTCAAAAGTGAATATGATTTTGAATGTGAATATAGTTTTGAAAGTGAATATAGTTTTTGAAAGTGAATATGATTTTGAAAGAAATATGATTTGAAATCGAATATGATATTTTGAAATTAAGTATGAATTTACTTTTGAAATGTAAAAGAACCATCCGGTGTGAAACTAGCATTTGGTTGTTAAAAAGACTGGGATCAGATATTGTCATACTCTCTGGCAACACCGAAAACCACTTTAACAATTGTGTACATGGTGTAGATTCCAGAAATGAAGTAGGATAGTTTAGCGAACGATTTCTGTATGAGGTATGGCATGACCCTGACTCCCGTGAGTCAGCTTAGATGTGACTATAACAAGAGCCATGCTGGGCCAAGTAAGGCTATTCCTCCTATAGGGCACATTTCTTCGATACCATTCTATACTTTGTGATTGATTTGGTGGCCACCCCTTGATTTTGATTATGGAAGTGTGTTCCGAGATGGGAGGCCTTTTACGAGTTTGTTTTGTACCATGCCTATGTGCGCTCTGATAGCCTCTAGTTTACGGGGGAGTTATGGTACTGTATAGACTATGGGAATATATAAAGTGTGTTAAGGGGGATATGGGTAACGCCTTAACGCTATTTTGATATTTTTACTTTACTGTAGACATATTATAATAGCTTATTGTACTACATAGTAGATAGTATAACGAATCCTTAAGAGATAGAAACCCTGAACATCTCCTAAGTTGTTGCACTCACATTAGACACTAGATAGGAGATGTCAAACACCGTAAAGATCTCTGACGCCATCACACTCATATTTACTGTTGATTTAACTTACATAATATCTTTTAGTTCTGACTCAAGTGTTTTGTCTTTTCAATTCGCTCGGGTCAGCTTGAGCATTTCAAGGTCAGAGACCTTATTTCTGGATGAAAAAATGAAGATTTGTATTATTATTATTTTTATCTCACCGCATCATGTTTTTCCACTGCATTTATTTATTTATTCCTGTTTATGTAACTTTGACGTTTGTGTTGTAAAGAATAATCAAATGTATTTTTTTTTAAAACATCATCATGAACTACTATTTGATTATTATATTATATCATTCCGCTACGAGATATTGTATTTGTTTTATTTCTTTCTCCTTTTCTTATTACCCCACAACAATTTGCCCTTTTGAATGGTGTGAGCCTGACATGTATGTCAACTTAAAACATCTAAAAAGGCAGGTCGTTACAAGTGGAGTTTGCTTATAATATTAGCTGTTAAGAAAGTATTAGGAGACACCTTTTAAGGCATTATACATGAGCCTTGTAGATCAATGTCTTGTTAGTAGGATACTATGGATAGGATCATTATTGGACCAAATATAGTAAGGGAGACTTCCAGGAAGATAGATTTGTTCCGTAGGAGAATGAAAACCCCAAAAGATAGGAAAAAGTCTTATGCTGATAGGAGATGCACATAAATCGTAGTGGGAGACATGTTTTTTGCGAAGGTCTCGTCGCTTAGACATGTCACGAGCTTTGGATGTTTGAGAAAGCTAGGGCCAAGGTTTGTAGGGCTGTTTCTGATCACAGGTAAAGTAGGGAAGTTAGCTTATATGGTGAATATTTTTGAAAAATTAGTGGGAGTACATGGCATTTTCAATGTGTCACGCATGCGAAAATGTCTACATGATAAAGCAGTTGTGGTCGAGCCGTGTCAGCTAGAGGAGATAATAGTGGAAAGGGAGTCACTTATTCACCATGCACCTACCTATATACTTGAGCATAGTATAAGGCAACTCCACAATAAAGTTATTAAGTTAGTTCAGGTCCAGTAGGGTGATGATCCACCGGAGAGTACATGTGAGCCTAAGGAGAAGATTCATGCTACCCATCAAGGACTCTTTTCTGGTACATTTTCATTCTAGTTAATGTAATGACCCGCAAATCCATACCCCTTGAGTTAACACTATTCTACCTAAATCAACTCACGTTGTACAGAAATATGAACCATTTGGGTTAAAGAAGAAGAGGTAGAATAAGATAATAGAAAACAACAACAAAATCTAACCATCGCAGCGGAGTAGAATATAATAGATAATAAATAATCTTTACTAAACAATCAAATATCTCTGTCTATATATATTACATCATCAGAGTACATCAATCACAGCTCAACATCAATAACATACAACTGGATTCACAGCTACTCTACACAGCGGAATATATATATATATACACACAAGTATGGAAATAGGCATCGTCGTCCAGCTCGTCTCCTGAGCTCCACAGCATCAAATCCTGTATCCTATAATACTCGGTCTGACCCGAGCATTACAGTTAAATAATACCCGAGTCAGTCTGGAATACCAGCGCGAGAAAATCACACCCAATTGATTATTAACGTTTCAAAAATCCTTTGAAAACAAAAGCATCTCATAAGACCACGCCACAAATAAACATGTCGGGTTTTTACCTTACGATAGCTAAAACATTTTTTATAGAAATCCTCTGATATTATAATAGGGTCTATATACAAATACTTATAAAATAGCCGAAATTGTTACATCTATTAAATTCCAGCTACTAGCCACAGTGTGGGTAATACAAACAAAACTCGTACAAGGCTCGTAGAGAGAATGGATTTCCAACTAATGACTAGGCACTGGGGTACCACCTGTCACAGTACGTGGCCTAGATCACGGTACCGAGGAGTACGCCCGCTCCCCTGCAACACAAGATCGGGACTACCCCTTACTGGATAATCTCGAGTGAGATTAACCCGCGGTTGGGATCAGCAACCGCCCACTAAGCCGAAATAAAAAGGGACATCTAGGCAGGGATGACCTCACCCTGCTTGGGTGCTACCCACCTAGCCTTGCCACATAACCCCTGATTTTCAGTCATTCCCATTTGATGAGGCTTGAGGCTAAACGTTACCTTTTTAGAACATATCCCTTAGAATGCCCATCGTCCACCTGACGATGTTTCGCAAGCATTCATCCATACAAGTCTGTCCCGGGTTCAAACGGAACCGAAGGCACTATTTCTACTACATCCATTTTTAAAATATCCTCAGGATTAGTAGCGACTAGCCCTTGCACTTCACTACTCCATCTTCGAATCCAAACCCGTTTCCACGAAACGTACAAACCGAATCGAAGTGGTTTTCGAGAAATAAATCTCGATCCTGGTCTCTACGAAACGATCAACGCATTTGTCCAATATTGATAGTCGGTGATTTAACTATCAATTAACATTCACAAACAACAATCAAACAATAAATTATATCCCAAATCATTTATTAACCTCAAAATATCTTCACATGATATATTTTATATTTTCAACCCTTTTGAAAACAGTTTCAAATCATCTTTCTTTTTCAGAATAAACTTTCCTAAAGATTTTCTATCTCCACTGAAATCACCAAGCACACAACTAGATTTTTAAAACAATTTAAAACACTATACTTTGAAATATAATTTAAAACATTTAATTTAAAACTACTTCAATAATTTGTTAAAAATACATACTATATGAATATTTGAAAACAAGGTTACTTAATAAAATATAAAACTAGATTTACACTTTTAAAAACATAATACTAAGTCATTTGTTAAATAATTACTACCATAATAGATTGAAAGAAAATACTTACTTTAGAAATTTAAATATTTAGAAATGATAAATATTCCAAAACTTGCTTTTTAAAAACAACTTCAAAACCTTTAATTTATATTTAAAATTTTACTTTTAAAACGTACTTTGTTATCCAGGGAGAATTTCCAATCTTAATCACTTAAATCAATCTTTCCAAATTGATTCCCAGTTTATTCCATTTGAAATAAATTTCTTTACTTACCAGTTCATTTCAAAATTCATTAGTTATGGACTTATTATTTATTATTTCCCGTTTGATTTTAAATCTTTTAACTAAAATAATAAATTTCAGTTTTTTTCAGTCTCTTCTTTATTCTTTTCAATATTTTAAATCTAAAATTTAAAATAAATGTTTTGTTCTTTTTAAAATAATAATACTGAAGTTTAAAATTCATTAATCTCCCGATTATTCAAAATTTCCATTCTATACTCAAGATTTATTTATTAGAATTTTAAAGTCACTTTATTTCTTTTCCAATTCATTCTTAAATTTATTCAAACTTCTATAATTATTTTGCTTACAAATTCACTTCTTTTATTTTCTTTGCAAAATCCAATTTATATATTTTTGGTAATTCATTATACCCAATTATATCTATTCGAACCATAACATTCAATATTCTAATATAATTCATCATAGAATATCACATAATAACAACAGAGGGTATTAAATAATTTAAATAAATGTTGAGCGATCCAGTTGGATCCCTCCAACTTGTTTTCCCTGCATCCATAGACGTTAGCACGATATAATCTGCCAATTCCAAAATATACCATACTATAGCACCTCAATCAATTCAACCATCCAAACAATTATTTAAATTTAATCATTTAAATTTAAATTTAACTGAGTGAGATTAACTCACCTTGGATTTTCATTTGCAACCCACTTCAATATTGCCTTGTATTCCTTGATGTTTGACCTTAAATAAACAATTTATATAATTTATTAATATTCAAAATAATCGAATACTCAATTGCCATTATAATTTTTAATTTAATTAATATTTTAATTTAATTTTTTTTATAACTCTTATTCTTTTCAAAACCTTGTATATATATTTTTACTGTTTATCTGCATATGTTAAAATCAAATTAAGATTGACTTAAAAATAAAAATAAAAATAAAAACTGCTTAACATCAAATTTCCTTTCTTTCTTCTTTGCTGTATTTAAATAGTAGAAATTTCTATACTGTTTAAATTTTTTAACATTTATATCTATAAATAAATAAAGATCTGGGTTTAAAATTCCTATATATTTTTTCAAAACTATATATATACATTTAATTAAAACAGAAATGTTTAAACTTTATTGTATACCCATATATTGTAGGATCGATTTCACCCTAGAGGGGGGGTGAATAGGGTGATAGTGTAAATTATAAAAATTATTGCAGAAGTGTATATTAATTTTAACACAGATCACTGCAGAATAAACACAGCACAGATAATATCAGAATAATAAAATGCAGAACAGAACAACACAGATTTTACCCAGCTTCGGCAAAAACCTGCCTACGTGCTGCCCCCAAGGTTTCTACTAGAAATTAGATAGTCCCTCGCTTACACACGTAAACTTGCTATACCCGCTATTGACTAATCTAACTCTACGCTCAAAACCCTGCCACAACTCAACTACCGAGTTGCGAATTCTCAAGCTACGTCACGTAGCTTGTCCCCTAGTCACACGACTAGAACTTAAAACGGTTTAAAATTTAAAAACAAATTTAAACAGAAAATTAAAAATAAAAAACCTAATTAACAATATAATAAAGCCCTTTAAAAAAAACGGTCAGCCTCTATTCTTTATTATAACCCGTCCCTTTTTGTTTTCTTCTGTAACAAAGAATACAGCTTCCCTTTCATTCCTCTTTGCGCTTAGGGCTTGCGTTTCTTCTTCGTTCCTCTTCCTTCAATAAATTAGGGCTTCAGGAGAAATCGCCACTTGATAGTTGATACTTCGATCTGCTTGCTTCAATTTAAATTGTTTGCGGCTTCTCCTCCTTGATCGAGTTTGGCTGATGCTTCGGTATGTAATTTTATCTTTTTGCTTTACTAGGTTGATGCTTGAACTCGATTATGGATTGCCGATGATGATTAGGGCATTTATAGGGTTCGTTACCCTATTTTCTCGTTCGCATATATATATTTGAATTTGTCTTCAGCCGTTTGATTTCACTTTGATGATTGAGATTTTCCTTGACTGATTCACATGCGTATATATTTGAAACTGCTCGGTCGACTTGGTTTGTAATTCTCGGTTTTGAATTTTGAGATGCTTGACTATCTCCGTGAATCTCTCTGTTGACCCGATTGCAATATCCTTTGAATTCGAGACAATTTGTTTATCATGTGCTTTGAGATGATTGACTTGGTTTTAAAATTCTCTGTATTGTTGATTTCGTGATGAATTTCTCGGCTTTGACTTCTGATACCCTGACCATTTCATACTTGTATATTTGCAATGTTCAGCTTGAATTTATTCTCGGCCTTCATGTGCCCTTGATTTTTTTTTTCTCATGCTATTCACTGGATTAGACTCGTGACCTTTCATATCTTGTTCTTGTGCATTTTGTTGTTGTTGAGTTGATATAATCTGGTTTGAGTATTTGTTAGTGCATATCATCTTATTTTGGTTTGTTGTAAAATCAGTGGCATTGCTTCATCTTGTGTAAGTGCTTGTATCATCACTTAATCACTGCTTGGTTTGTTATGCACTGTTGCTTGAATCATTTTCATTTTAGTTGCTCTGGTGTCTGGTTTGTTCTGAACTTGCATATTTGAGTTGTTGCTTTCTATACTGTTGCCTTCAGTTGCTTGTCGAATTTTAGTCATTGAAGTATGTTGTTGAACTTGGTGACATGCATTTCTTTGTTGAACTTGTCATCTTGAGTTTGTACAGTGTTGTACTTGCTGCCTTGTATCACTGTGTACTGGTGTCATTTCTTTGATTTCGAACTTGGACTTATAGTTGAATCTGGACATGTTATGGGCTGGACATCTGAGCATTGCATTACACATCATTAACTACTTTGTTGTATGCTTGATCACTTGAGTTGTTTCGCTGCCATACTTGATCATTGCTGCTGGATATCTGCATTTGTTATTTCTGAAGCTCGAGTTGCACTTACTCACTGCTGCACATTTTGAGCCTTGGTCTTTGTTGTTGTCGCATGCACGGCCATGCTTGTAGTACTTGAATTGAATGCTACCTGTACTTGTTACTTGTATACTACAGCTTGGTCTTGCCTTGTGCATCTCAACTTGTTCTTGTACTTTGATGGCTGGTCATATTTGCTGCTGTTGCATGCATTAGTCTGGTTCTCGGCCTATTGCATTTGACCACTGAACTTGACTGTTTAGTTTCATATTCATGTGTACTTTTGATTTGCGCTTGAGTTGAATCCAGTTACAAAAACTCGGATTTGACCTTGTGCTTGTGTCGTATTTTTGAATTTATTGCACCTGAGTTGAACCTGTCCGTATATTTGGGTTTGACCTTGTGCTCACCTGTACCTGTAGCATTCTCAAGTGTATATATCGGCGTTCACGGCCTTGTGGCATATACAGTAATACACTGTGTATGTCACAAGTTGTTCGTGTATGATGAATTCAAATTTAAATTATGACGAATAACCCAAATAACTGAGGCAAATATTATTTTCAAAAATCATATCTTATTTTATTTTGCAAAAATATTTCTTTTTCAATTTTACTGCGTTAGTGAATATTTTTGCAGATTTCTCAGATGCTGGATTCAAACTGGAATGAAGTTGAAGATAAATACGAGTGTGAGTGATATGTAGTGAGGTGAATTGTAAATGTGAAATGTGATGTAATTGTAATCAAAGTTGTATAGTTATAGTGAGAGCTTGAAATTGTACTATTCAAAGATGTAATAAATATTTGTTTGAATAAAATATTCGTTTGAATTCAAATTTCGTGTTATTTATTTTATTCTGCAAATATTTATTTAATCTGTGAAAAATAAAAATAAAATAGTATATTATCAAATACATTTAAACGAATGTATATATGTTTATTATCATCAAACAAAAATCATATAAGCGCATTTTCAACAATCTCCCCCTTTTGATGATAACAAACATATATTTAAGATTTTGAATATGTTAAATGTATTTGATCATTGATATATTCTAATTGCTCCCCCTATTTAAGCTCCCCCTACATATATGCATACAAATAAAAATATGCAAATGATTCTAGATGCAAATAGAAAATTATTTGACCTTTGCTTGATTTTATTTGACAAAATCTTAACTTTTCTCTCCCCCTTTTGTTATCAGCAAAAGAATAATAGTGTTAGAGAAAATAGAGAAAAAGTAATCGATATCAATTCAACATTAAAACTCAATTGAATATAAATATTAAATTTCAATAGAAAATCAAACAAAAATCATAAAAATATTGTTAGGCGCATATTCCACTTTTAGAATGATGGAGATGATGTCATCATATAAAACCATACAATTGTGTCTATTTGTGGTATTTTTATATCAGGAATTTGAATATCTACTAATCATGCATAACCGTTAGGACTTTTAAATGAGATTAGTAGTATTCCAATTTTATTTTAAAAAAAAAATGAATTCAAGTATCTTCTAACCACGCATAACCGTGAGGACTTTTAAATGGGATTAGAATCAACTTGTTTATTTTAAAAGAAAGAAAAAAATCAACTTTTGATATGCGTTCCATACATGCATGACCGTGAGGACTTTTAAATGAGCATGGAAGCACATAACAAATTCCAAGTAATTCACCCATGCATAACCGTGAGGACTTTTAAATGAGAGTGAATACTTTGGTATTTATTTATTTATTTATTTATTTATTTATTTATTTTTTAAATGTGAAAATGAAAAACGAACGATTCCTGTTTAAAGTACCACATATCGACAAACTATATAGAATTTTGATGAGTGATGGTTGTTAGAAACATGATAGACATAGAGATGGTCATGGAATTTTTACCAACAAAAAGTTTTATAACTCTTGTTTACATTTCTAAAGAAATTTTCTAATTATACTTTCTCGAGTTATAATATATAATCAATATCAACACTCATCACTTTTTTCAATCACTATTTTTCTTTTCGATAATTTGTAGGGAGAAAAAAAATGTTAAATATTCAGCAAATTTCTAAAACACCTAGACTGAGTCGTAGTTTACAAAAACTATTTTCTGGTAGGGGTTTTGTAAAGATGTCTGCCAATTGAGAATCAGTTGAAATAAAATTTATGCAGATATTTTCTTTGGAAATATGATCTCTAATAAAATGATGTCTTACATCTATATGTTTTGTTCGCGAATGATGTACAGGATTATTTGTGAGATCAATTGCGCTTTTGCTATCACACATTAGTGGTACACGTTTAAAATTTAGGCCATAGTCATGCAAAGTTTGTATCATCCATAGGATTTGAGCAGAGCAACCGCTCAAAGCAATATACTCTGCCTCTGTTGTGGATAATGCAATACAATTTTGTTTTCTACTCGACCATGCAACTAATGAATGTCCTAACATAAAACATGCTCCACTAGTACTTTTTCTATCAACCAAATTTCCAGCATAATCAGCATCTGAAAAACCTTTCAATTCAAAATTATCATTTGATGGATACCAAAGACCAAATCGTGGGGTGTGCAATAAATATCTTATAATTCTTTTAACAGCTTTTAAATGAGATTCTTTTGGGTTAGATTGAAAACGCGCACATAAGCAGACAGAAAACATGATGTCAGGTCTAGAGGCGGTAAGATAAAGGAGTGATCCAATCATACCTCTGTACAGCTTTTGATCAACTGTCTTACCCTTTTCATCTTTGTCAAGTTTAAGTGTTGTACTCATGGGAGTTCTTGCTGGTTTAGCATCTTTCAATCCAAATTTGTTGACAAGTTCCCTGATATATTTTGTTTGAGAAATGAATGTACCTTTATTGCTTTGTTGGATTTGAAATCCTAAAAAGAATTTTAACTCTCCAACCAAGCTCATTTCAAATTTTTCCTGCATGACTTTTTCAAATTTCTCATACAACAACTTGTTAGTAGCACCATAAATGATGTCATCAACATATATTTGAACAATCAAAATATCATTGTTTTCATGCAACAGAAATAGTGTGGTATCTACACATCCCTTTTTGAACCCATTTTCAAGGAGATAAGATGTAAGACATTCATACCAAGCTCTGGGAGCTTGTTTTAATCCATATAGTGCCTTCTTTAGTTTGTATACATGGTTTGGATATTCATGACTTTCAAAACCTTCTGGTTGTTCAACAAACACATCTTCTTTTAAAACTCCGTTAAGAAAAGCACTCTTGATGTCCATTTGTCTTAGTTTAAATCCTTTGTAACAAGCAAAAGCTAACAATATTCTAATTGATTCTAGTCTAGCTACAGGCGCAAAGGTTTCATCAAAGTCAATTCCTTCAATTTGATTGTATCCTTTAGCAACTAGTCTAGCTTTATTTCTAATTATATTTCCAGATTCATCATATTTATTTTTAAAAATCCATTTTGTTCCTATAACTGGATAATCCTTAGGTCTAGGTGCTAGACTCCAAACATTATTTCGTTCAAACTGATTTAGTTCTTCTTGCATGGCCATGAACCAGTTTTCATCATTAAGGGCTGAATCTATGCTATTTGGTTCTATTTCTGAAATAAATCCACTATATAAGCACAGATCACATAGATTTTTAAAGGATGAACGAGTTTGTATACCTGCTATAGGGTTTCCAATTACCAATTCTGGTGGATGGTCTGTTTTGTATTTCAGCTTTTCTGGATCCAGATTTCTTCGGACTTCTTGAGTTGTGGTTTCTTTAGCATCAGCAGTTTCTTTTGGTTTTTCAAATTCATCTTTTTCTTTCTCCTCTTCAACATTGCTTTTGGATGTATCCTGTTCGTCAATGCCTTCATCAAATTTCACATTGATTGATTCTACGATTGTTTTAGTCTTTTTGTTGTAGACTCTATAAGCTTTGCTTCTCGAAGAGTAACCCATGAAGATGCCATCATCAGCCTTTGCTTCAAATTTTCCTAACTGATCACCTGTATTAAGAATATAGCAAGGACATCCAAACACTTTGAAGTAAGCGATGTTTGGTTTTTTGTTGAACCATAGCTCATAGGGGGTTTTGTTAAGAATCGGTCTGATGATAACTCTATTCATTACATAACATGCTGTATTTACAGCTTCTGCCCAGAGATGCAGAGGTAATTCATATTCATTTAACATAGACCTAGCCAATTCTTGTAAAGTTCGATTCTTTCTCTCAACTACCCCATTTTGTTGTGGAGTACGTGGTGCAGAGAACTCATGTTTGATTCCGTTTTTATCACAGAAAGTTTCAAATTCATAATTTTCAAATTCTCCACCATGATCACTTCTTAACGAAACAATAGAGACTTCTTTTTCATTTTGCACAAATTTTGCGAATCTTGTGAAGTATGAAAAAGTTTCTGATTTTTTAGCTAAGAAGTATACCCATGTGTATCTTGAGTAATCATCAACTAACACAAAGCAATATTTCTTACCTCCTAAGCTAGCAATGTCATTAGGTCCAAATAGATCCATATGAATTAGTTCAAGAACTCTAGAAGTGCTTACATTGTTTTTGGCATGAAACGATGATTTTCTAAGTTTTCCCAAAGTACATGCTTTACAGATGTTCTCAGTTTCAAACTCATGTGATGGCAACCCTCTTACCAAACTTTTCCTTTTTAATTTATTTAATAAGTTCATACTAGCATGCCCTAAATGTCTATGCCATAAATTCACTTCTATATCCTTAGCTACCAAACATTTAGAGAGGATGAGATCATCAAAAGATAGAGAATATATATTACCTTTCCTTTTTCCAGAAAATAAAATTTCTTTTGATGATTTGTCAACAATTTTGCACATGTCAGAATCAAAGATAACATTCATACCTTTATCACATAGCTGGCTGATTGATATCAAATTGTGGTGCAGATTTTCAACATATAAAACGTCATTCAAGGTAAATGTATTGTTACCTACTTTACCTTTACCGACAATTTTACATTTGTCATTGTTCCCCATTGTGACTCAGCCACCTTTGCACTTTTCTAGGCTAAGGAACTTCGATTTATCGCCTGTCATGTGCCTGGAACAGCCAGAATCCAAGTACCATTGCTGTTGTTCCTTAGCCTGCCAGCATACCTACACGAGAAGAGAGTTTAGTGACCTATTTGTTTTTATAGGTCCATGGTTGTTAGTGGCAGAAAATTTTGAAAAATGATTTTGTGTAGACCCAAAACTATTTATAATTGTTCCCTTTGGCACCCAAATTTGTTTAACTTTGAGAGATTTTATATTTGTGCCTTTTGAAACCCAAATCGGTATAGTTTTCACATGTTTGGGTCTATACCAACAATTATTGTGACCGTGTCCAAATTTTCTACAAATTGTGCACATAGAATTAACTTGATTAATCTTGTTTTCAACAATTTTCGAATTATTATATCCAAGTCCTTGTCTAACCGTATTAACAGTTTGCTTTCCTAATAGCATATTCAACGATTTTTCACTTTTTGAAAATTTATCTAAAGTTGTTGACAATTGTTGGACTTGTGATTTGAGAGATTCATTTTCGTTTAACAACTGTGTGCACTTTTTAATAGAATTCTCTCTCCTAGTATTTTCATTCTCTTTTAAAATCAGAATTTCATTTTCAAGTGATTTTATATTGATTTCCGATTTTTTAATTTCTTCTTCAAATGTTGGACACTTATCACACTTAGGAATTCTACATTGATAGTTCTTAACTAATTGATCAAGTTGTTTATTGCATTCTATCAAAGTATCCTTTTGAGATTCAAGTTTAGCATATTTTTCCCTAAGTCGTTCATAACAGCCATTTACTTCATGGAAATAAATTAGTAATTCAGAATGAGTGAGTTTTGATACCTCGCTTGACTCGTCGTCATCACTGTCTGTAACTTCACCATGAAGACACATATTTGCTTTTTCACTCTCACTCTCGGTGTTATCACTTTCATCTTCGTCAGTTTCATCCCAAGTAGCCGCAAAGCTTTTCTTCTTTAGTTTCTTTCCTTGATTTGATCGTTTTTGAGGACATTGTGGCTTGATATGGCCGGGTTTGTTGCATTTGTAACAAATGATTTTCTGATCTTCTGGGTTGTCTAGTGCTTTGCCTATTCTGTTTTTCAATTCATGATTTCGAGCTGGATTTCCGTATTTGCGATTCCACTTTTTGAATTTCTTTATTAGTAGCGCTAGCTCTGCTGCTCCATCATCATCGTCATCATTCTCATCATCACTTTCAGTTGTTCCTTTGAGAGCTATTGATTTCTTTCGAGTATCTCCACCTTCACGCTCTTCCTTGAATTTCATTTCTAGCTCATAAGTGGTGAGATTTCCGATGAGTTCTTCGACTTTGAGTTGTTTTAAATCTTTCGATTCTTGAATGGCAGTTACTTTTGCTTCAAAGCTTCGTGGAAGGACTCTGAGGATTTTACGGACTATTTCCAATTCGGTGTATGTTTTTCCGAGAGCTTTTGATTTGTATACGATGTTGGAAAGTCGTCCATACATCTCTTTGACATTTTCTTCTTTCGCCATTGTAAAGTTCTCGTATTCGCTGCTTAGCATGGCAAGGCGAGATTCTTTGACTTGAGATGTTCCTTCGTGAGTTACTTCTAATATGTGCCATATTTCCTGCGCAGTTAGACAATGTGAGACACGATTAAATTCAAATTGATCTAATGAACAGATAATAGAATTCATAGCTTTGGCATTAATATTCTGTAATTTATTTTCTAGTTCTGTCCATTGTTCCTTTGGTTTCTCTATTTCCTGATCATCTACAATTATAGTTGGTATTCTATAACCTGTCTCAACAATATCCCAAGCGTCAATGGTTTTCAAAAAAAATTTCATCCTATTTTTCCAAAAAGCATATTCACCATTGAACATTGGTGGTCTAACTATGGATTGACCTTCTGCAAAAGCATTATTAAAAGAAGCCATTTTAAAAATTCGAACTTTTAAACAAAAACTGATTTTTTTTTTTTTTTTAAATAGAATTTTTAAAACAAATGTTGACTTCTATTCCTAGCTCTGATACCACTTGTAGGATCGATTTCACCCTAGAGGGGGGGTGAATAGGGTGATAGTGTAAATTATAAAAATTATTGCAGAAGTGTATATTAATTTTAACACAGATCACTGCAGAATAAACACAGCACAGATAATATCAGAATAATAAAATGCAGAACAGAACAACACAGATTTTACCCAGCTTCGGCAAAAACCTGCCTACGTGCTGCCCCCAAGGTTTCTACTAGAAATTAGATAGTCCCTCGCTTACACACGTAAACTCGCTATACCCGCTATTGACTAATCTAACTCTACGCTCAAAACCCTGCCACAACTCAACTACCGAGTTGCGAATTCTCAAGCTACGTCACGTAGCTTGTCCCCTAGTCACACGACTAGAACTTAAAACGGTTTAAAATTTAAAAACAAATTTAAACAGAAAATTAAAAATAAAAAACCTAATTAACAATATAATAAAGCCCTTTAAAAAAAACGGTCAGCCTCTATTCTTTATTATAACCCGTCCCTTTTTGTTTTCTTCTGTAACAAAGAATACAGCTTCCCTTTCGTTCCTCTTTGCGCTTAGGGCTTGCGTTTCTTCTTCGTTCCTCTTCCTTCAATAAATTAGGGCTTCGGGAGGAATCGCCACTTGATAGTTGATACTTCGATCTGCTTGCTTCAATTTAAATTGTTTGCGGCTTCTCCTCCTTGATCGAGTTTGGCTGATGCTTCGGTATGTAATTTTATCTTTTTGCTTTACTAGGTTGATGCTTGAACTCGATTATGGATTGCCGATGATGATTAGGGCATTTATAGGGTTCGTTACCCTATTTTCTCGTTCGCATATATATATTTGAATTTGTCTTCAGCCGTTTGATTTCACTTTGATGATTGAGATTTTCCTTGACTGATTCACATGCGTATATATTTGAAACTGCTCGGTCGACTTGGTTTGTAATTCTCGGTTTTGAATTTTGAGATGCTTGACTATCTCCGTGAATCTCTCTGTTGACCCGATTGCAATATCCTTTGAATTCGAGACAATTTGTTTATCATGTGCTTTGAGATGATTGACTTGGTTTTAAAATTCTCTGTATTGTTGATTTCGTGATGAATTTCTCGGCTTTGACTTCTGATACCCTGACCATTTCATACTTGTATATTTGCAATGTTCAGCTTGAATTTATTCTCGGCCTTCATGTGCCCTTGATTTTTTTTTTCTCATGCTATTCACTGGATTAGACTCGTGACCTTTCATATCTTGTTCTTGTGCATTTTGTTGTTGTTGAGTTGATATAATCTGGTTTGAGTATTTGTTAGTGCATATCATCTTATTTTGGTTTGTTGTAAAATCAGTGGCATTGCTTCATCTTGTGTAAGTGCTTGTATCATCACTTAATCACTGCTTGGTTTGTTATGCACTGTTGCTTGAATCATTTTCATTTTAGTTGCTCTGGTGTCTGGTTTGTTCTGAACTTGCATATTTGAGTTGTTGCTTTCTATACTGTTGCCTTCAGTTGCTTGTCGAATTTTAGTCATTGAAGTATGTTGTTGAACTTGGTGACATGCATTTCTTTGTTGAACTTGTCATCTTGAGTTTGTACAGTGTTGTACTTGCTGCCTTGTATCACTGTGTACTGGTGTCATTTCTTTGATTTCGAACTTGGACTTATAGTTGAATCTGGACATGTTATGGGCTGGACATCTGAGCATTGCATTACACATCATTAACTACTTTGTTGTATGCTTGATCACTTGAGTTGTTTCGCTGCCATACTTGATAATTGCTGCTGGATATCTGCATTTGTTATTTCTGAAGCTCGAGTTGCACTTACTCACTGCTGCACATTTTGAGCCTTGGTCTTTGTTGTTGTCGCATGCACGGCCATGCTTGTAGTACTTGAATTGAATGCTACCTGTACTTGTTACTTGTATACTACAGCTTGGTCTTGCCTTGTGCATCTCAACTTGTTCTTGTACTTTGATGGCTGATCATATTTGCTGCTGTTGCATGCATTAGTCTGGTTCTCGGCCTATTGCATTTGACCACTGAACTTGACTGTTTAGTTTCATATTCATGTGTACTTTTGATTTGCGCTTGAGTTGAATCCAGTTACAAAAACTCGGATTTGACCTTGTGCTTGTGTCATATTTTTGAATTTATTGCACCTGAGTTGAACCTGTCCGTATATTTGGGTTTGACCTTGTGCTCACCTGTACCTGTAGCATTCTCAAGTGTATATATCGGCGTTCACGGCCTTGTGGCATATACAGTAATACACTGTGTATGTCACAAGTTGTTCGTGTATGATGAATTCAAATTTAAATTATGACGAATAACCCAAATAACTGAGGCAAATATTATTTTCAAAAATCATATCTTATTTTATTTTGCAAAAATATTTCTTTTTCAATTTTACTGCGTTAGTGAATATTTTTGCAGATTTCTCAGATGCTGGATTCAAACTGGAATGAAGTTGAAGATAAATACGAGTGTGAGTGATATGTAGTGAGGTGAATTGTAAATGTGAAATGTGATGTAATTGTAATCAAAGTTGTATAGTTATAGTGAGAGCTTGAAATTGTACTATTCAAAGATGTAATAAATATTTGTTTGAATAAAATATTCGTTTGAATTCAAATTTCGTGTTATTTATTTTATTCTGCAAATATTTATTTAATCTGTGAAAAATAAAAATAAAATAGTATATTATCAAATACATTTAAACGAATGTATATATGTTTATTATCATCAAACAAAAATCATATAAGCGCATATTCAACATATATATCTGTGTGCTTATATTATTAAATATTGAAATCTGTAAACTGTATATAAATATACTTTGCTGTACACCATTCATTTTTTTCTTTAAATCTGCCTAGATATATAAATAATTAAAACTAATATAAGTTTTAAACTTGCTGTAAACATTTTCCTTCCTATATACATATATATAAATAAATTTTTAATTAAACAAAATTTAAATTATACCTTACTGTCGAATCTCTGCTCCCTCCAAGATACCCACGTGAATGCCATCCCCTTTATACGCGAGTCACACATGCCTCCTAACCCAAGATGAACATGCGATCTCGTGCAGCTTCCTCCTCCTCGTGCAAACGCGACTCAATCGCGATCCATCGCCCCCAAAATCGCGATGCTCCAACCCTAGCTCACTGTTTCGGTCGCACGACTCCAAATGTCGCTCCACTTACCTCAACACTCAAGTTGCTGAGCTCTATGACATGACCGGGCTTCGAACGCCATCAGCTTCACAATACACGTCGACCACACACAAATCTAAACCCTCCCATGCACGCGCTCGGTATCGCCTTAAATCGAATCGAAGTCGCGTTCGATATGAATGAAATTGAAGAAGAGGAGATAGATCTGGGTTTTGATTTTTAGTTTAAACGAAGATAACGAGAATCTCGTGTTTACCCTTTTTTTTCGATTTATACTGATTGAAGATGAACGCTTCGGCCCCATTTTTTTTCTATATAACCGAACGCGTGGATTCTCGAAGAAGGCTCAACTTTAAAATGAAGGCATTAACTTCTGAGGGAAGCCAGAGTACGTGATGCTAGCTACAGTACGCAATGCAATCTCAATGCGTTTATATATCGTACGCTCACACAACAACTCCAATCACTACGAAATTTGAAATCCGATAACAATACAATATTACAGATCAAATGGAACTGGTTTCATCGAATTCCGAGACTGTGCCTCGGAATGCTATTTTTAAATTCAATTTAAACTATAAAATTTCAAAACTGAACAATTCACTGTTAAATTTAATTTTACAACTTCTATTATCCTCAGTACTATCAATATAAATTTTTCAAGCCTTCAAATTATTTTTAACATGCTTAAAACTCCAGATTCAACAATTTACCCAACTTCACTTATTTAATTTAATAATTTAATTACCAAATAAATTGTGATATTCGTAATTCAAGTTAAAATTACTCTATTGAATATTTAAAATCAATTAAATATTCAGATTTTAAATGCTCGAAAATTCCAGGTCGTCACATTCCTCCCCGCTTCAAAGAATTTCGTCCTCGAAATTACTAGTTAGGAAGAAGGTCCAATACCCGTTTACTTTTTCCCCAAAACCAAATGGTTTCTAACAATTCAACATCTTACCAACTATCTTCTTATAAAAGACCCATTATTATTCTTATTAACTTCCCAAACTTTTCCATAGTTCCCAAACAACTCTATTTATACAATCATTCAAATTATAATTCAAAAGTAAAATTTGAATTATCAAAATTTTCTCAAAAATTTTCTAACTCTCTAAATTTCCGAAAATTTTTGCCAGCGTCTCATTTGCGCGGCCAGCTCGGTAAAACTATAGAAGGCCACTACGGGCTCCCAAATTCCAAAAGAAAACAAAAGGCCAAGTGGTTAGATCCAAAAACCCAATCAAATTTCACAGAAATTTAAACACATACCTTTTTGTCAAGCAATTCAAATTTATCTTCTGAAATCAAAACCAACTCTCTTTTCCTTTTATAATACCTGCATATCCCGCTTAGCACTAATATCCAATCACAACTTTCAAAACATTTTATTGACTTCCTTACCAATGTCAATATATATTCATTCAAATATTATTTTAGATTATATTTGTAATATCAATTTCCAATTGGGTGTGCACCATTCCTTACTTAAGTTTAGTATAAGCATTTTATATGTTTCTTATATTTATTTCCATCTTACCACTTCAGTTTATATCAATTTCTATTCAAATTGGTTTTCACATTCCATATGAATTTTATTTATTTTCAACTTCGAACATTTAATTTTATCTTCCATTTATAACTAATTTATGTCATTATTTTAATTAGCTTCATTTACTAATTTATTACTGTAACGTCTCGCAAATCCGTACCCCTTTAATCAACACTATTCTACCTAAATCAACTCAAGTTGTACGGAAATACGAACCATTTGGGTTAAAGAAGAAGAGGTAGAAGAAGAGAATAGAAAACAACAACAGAATCTAACCATCGCAGAAGTGTAAAATATAATAGATAATAAATAATCTTTACTCAAAATCAAATTATCTGTTTACATATATTACATCATCAGAGTACATCAATCACATCTCACATCAATAACATACAACTGGATACACAGCTACACAACACAGCGAAATATGTATATATATAAACAAGTACGAGAGTACGTATTCGTCATCCTGCTCGTCTCCTGAGCTCCACAGCATCATATCCTGTATCTTATAATACTCGGTCTTACCCGAGCATTACAACTAAATAACGCCCGAGTCAGTCTGGATTGCCAACGTGAGAAAATCACACCCAATTGATTATTAAAGTTTCAAAAATCCTTTAGAAATAGAAGCATCTCGTAAGACCACGCCACAAATAAACATGTCGGGTTTTTATAGCTAAAACATTTTTATTAAAGTCCTCTGATATTATAATAGTGTCTATAGACAGTAAAATAGAATCTAGCTGAAATGCTTGCATCTCACGTTTCAGCAATAGTTGGGCACAATCAAAACCGTACGGGCGCGTAGGGAAAATGGATTCCAACTAATTGCTAGGCACTGGGGTACCACCTGTCACAGTACCTGGTCTAGATCAACGTACCAAGGAGCCACCCTAACTCCCCTGCAACACAAGACCGGAACCATCCCTTACTGGACAGTCCCGAGCAAGATCACCCCGCGGTTGGGATCAGCAACCGCCCACTAAGCCGAAATAAAGGAACATCTAGACAGGGATGACCTCACCCTCCAGTGGGGGCTACCCACGAAGCCTTGCTGCATAACCCTGATTTTCAGCCATTCCCATTTGATGAGGCTTGAGGCTAAGCGTTACCTTTTTAGAATATATCCCTTAGAATGCCCATCGTCCGCCTGACGATGTTTCGCAAGCATTCATCCATACAAGTCCGTCCCGGGTTTGAACGGAACCGAAGGCACTATTCCTACTACATCCATTTTGAAAATATCCTCAGGATTAGTAGCGATTAGCCCTTGCACTTCACCTCTCCATCTTCGAATCCAAAATCGTTTACACGAAACGTACAAACCGGATCGAAGTGGTTTTCGAGAAATTAATCTCGATCCCGGTCTCTTCGAAACGATCAACGTATTTGTCCAATATTGATAGTCGGTGATTTAACTATCACTTAATATTCACAAACAACCATCAACCAATAAATGATTTCCCAATTATTTATTTATCTCAAAATATCTTTACAAGATATAATTTCACTTTCAAACCCTTTTAAAACAGTCTTAAAACTATCTTCCTTTTCTCAGAATAAATTTCGAGTGTTTCCATTTCCACTGGAATCACCAAGTACAAAACTCTAGATTTTTAAAATAATTTAAAACATTTTATTATAGAATATATTTAATATTTAATTTAGAAAAACTTACTTTAATACACATTTTATAATAATACTTTAGAAATAATTAAAATAAGTTTACTTTATAAATATAACTAGATTTTCTTCTTTACACAAAATACCAAATCATCCTTTAAATAATTATTACGATAATAGATTAACCAAAACACTTACTTTGGGATTTACTTTAAAATATTTAAATTAAGACCACTTCAATAATTTACTAAAAATACATACTATATAAACATTGAAAATACGGTTACTTTATAAAATAAAAAACTAAGCTTCCACCTTTCAAACAAATACTAAGTCACTATTAATAAATAATTATTACGGTAATAGATTCGAAAATATTTACTTTAGAATTTAAAAGATTAGAAGTAATAAATTTTCTAAAACATGCTTATTTAAACAACATTAAAACTTTTAACTTATATCTAAAAGTTTACTTTGAACGTACTTGGCTATCCAGAGAAATATACTTTTCTTCACAACTTTTAAAAAATAAATCACTATTTATTTTTAAACAATTTTTCTCATTCCTTTAATAAATTCCCACCTTGAATTTATTCTTTCAAATATCCAATTCCAAACATTTAAATCAATTTCCAAATTGATTTCCAATTTACTTCATTTATTCAAAAATCCTTTAATTTCAGATTTTATTTCTTAATTATGATTTAAAATACTTTTAATTGAAATACCAATTTAGATTACTCAATCTACTTCTTAACCCTTTAAATAAATTTAAAACTTTA
Organism: Allium cepa; assembly: GCA_030765085.1. Taxonomy (NCBI): domain Eukaryota; kingdom Viridiplantae; phylum Streptophyta; class Magnoliopsida; order Asparagales; family Amaryllidaceae; genus Allium; species Allium cepa. The sequence continues at coordinate 724,642,419 of CM060929.1, read as the reverse complement.
AGCTTTAAATTAATTCTTTATTTCTTTAAATTAATATCACAAATTTTACAATTCATTAATTACAGTTTATTCAAACCCCTTTCTTTTCATACTCGAAGTTATTTTTTAATATTTAACATACTTCCATTTCTTTTCAATTCATTCTAATTTATTAAATTTTCTAGGATTATTTCGTTTACAACTTTACTTCCTTTATTTTCTTTTCAAAATCCAATTTATATATTTTCGGTAATTCATTGTACCTAAATATATATCCAATCGAATCATATCATTCAATATTCCAATATATTCAACATAGAATATCAAGTAATCACAACAGAAAATATTAAATAATAAATGTTGAGGGGTCCAGTTGGATCCCTCCAACCTGTTTTCCCTACATCCATAGATGTTAGCACAATATAATATGCCAATTTCAAAATTTCCATACTAGCACATAAATCAAACTCAACCATTCAATCAATTATTTAAATTTAATCGTTTAAATGTAAATTTAAATTAACTGAGTGAGATTAACTCACCTTTCCCTTAACATTTGCAATCCACTTCATTATCGCCTTGGATATTCCAGATGTTTGACCTTAAATAAATAATTTATATGGTCCATTAATATTCGAATGGAAAGAGCAATTTATTACTATTCGTTTATTTAATTTAACTAGTAATTTGGGCTTAAACAAAGTTTCCCTTTTTGATAAATTATTTATAGTAACTAAATTGCTAAATAAGCTTTTTAAATAAATCAATACCCCTATTATTATTATTTTTATAACTAGTAATTTTAAAAGATGCATATTTGTTTTATTTTATTTTCTTCCAATTTGAAACTACATACTTATATGTATAAAAAAAAATTTGTAGATTTCAAAAGTTTACTTTTATATAACTTTATTTTACTTTTAATTAATTTCGAAAACAGAAATTGGTTTACCTTCTGTAATTATTAATTTTTTTTTCACTGTATAAATATAAATCTGCAAGTCTACTCTTACTAATAACTTTCTATGTTGAGCTACAAATATATATATTCTTCTGTATAGGGTTTACAAACTCTAAGTATAAATTCTTTAAAACATCTATTTTACTTTACACATTTTTTTTTAAATCTGCATAGATATATATATAATTAAAATTAACATAAGTTTTAAACTTACTCTAAACTTTCCTGCCTATAAACATATATATAAATTAAATAAAAGAAAACAACTCGGTTTTACCTTACTAAGATCTAGTCCCAAATCGATCTCAACTCGACTCGAACCAGACCGACATCGCGATCAGACACCACCTCAGTCGTCAACGAACACCCTCCATCTCCAACTGAACGCGGCCCAAACCCTAGAGAGGAGCGCTGATTCTCGTCGATACCGAGATAGCTTGATTCGAGCCTCGCGATACCCAAATCCACCAGCGATAAATCAACTCGATCGCGCCTCAACTTCCACGTCCTGATGATGATCACAAATCGAACGCCATCCCCAGCTCAACCCTAAATCGAATGTCGCCACGAACCACAACAGAATCCCTTATACGAGAGCTTCTTCTTTGCGTCTTCAATTTCGAGATACGGGGCGCGATTCAATATTAGGAAGCGATCGCCATTTATTTTTTTATCACCGAGGGGTTTTGGGGTTGAAAAGAAGAAAAAGGGAGGTTCGGCCCTATTGAGTTTCTCTTCTTTTTTTTAACGTGACTTAAAGCTTCCCCTTGAAGCTTCTTCTTTTATTTATTTATTTATTTATTTAGTTCGAGCATTTTGATTGTTGATTGAACGGCTTAGAATTGGAAAAGTATGTGATTAAATGACAGGAAGATGGCGTATACCAGAAGCTTGATTAACTAAATTAAATTTCATCAAATTATTACCAATTAAATTTTCAGCGTGTTTATATATCTTACGCTCACACAACAACTCCAAAAGCTAATAAAATTGAAATCCGATAATAATTCAATATTACGGACTCAATGGAACTGGTTTCATCGAATTCCGAGACTGTGCCTCGGAAGGCTCTTTTTAAATTCAATTTAAACGATTAAATTTCAAAACTGACCAATTCTGTAACGGCTCGAATTTTTCGCGTTCGAAAATCGACATCCATACTTTACATTGTACTCGAATGCCGCAGATTCGACCGCTCAAATTCGAGTCGCCGGAGCTTATAACACATTAAGTAAATAACACAGCGGAAGAAAATGAACAACATTCGATAAATTTTACACTTAAGAAAATTTGAATTAGATTAATAAATCATTTCTAATTAATATTAATCTAAATCATTATTTAAAAATCAAATAATTAAGTGAAATCCTTAATTATTCAACTAATTTAATTACTTATTAATTGACCCAATTAAATTCAAAATGTATTAAAACAATACATTTCTAAATTTAAATTCAAATTCCATTTTAAAATTTTGATATTTTAAAATGTTTAACCATTTAAACCTAAATCTAAATTAACACTTCATATTTAATTCAATATTAATAGAACTAAATTCTTCCTAGTTTTAAAACTTATTTGAAATCAAATCTTATTTCAAATCTATGTTAAACATTGATATATGTTCATTCATTCTTCTATAAATTTATAAACTTGTTTGAAATCAAAACTGGGTTTCATAGTAAATTTGAAACTGTTTTTAATTTGATTTCAAACCAATTTAAATCTTATTTAAAAATGTTTAAATTTATTCAATGTTTAAAACTTACAAAACCTGTTTAAATCAAAATCTGGTTTTGTAAAAAGTTAAACTTGAAAACTGTTTTAATTCTTGACTTAATTCCATATTTAAAACTTGTTTAAATTTTAAGAATTTCATTTTAAAAACTTTGAATTCAAAATTACATTTGAATTCAGATTCAAGTTACACTTGAATCAATTCCTGCACAAAAGTTAAATTTCATTCAACACTTTTAAAAACTGCAAACCTTTTTCAGGTTTAAACCCTGAAAACAGTTTTAAATTTTTGATTTAAAACCAATCTTTAAATTTATTTAAGATATTACATTTTTGAAAACTTTGAATTCCAAACTCTATTTGAATTCAGATTTAACTTGTACTTAAATCAAATTGCAACTTAAAAATGGGTTTCATTAAAAACATTAAAACTGCAAAACAACTTTCAGTGTTTTAAAACCTGAAACAGTTTTAATTTTGATTTAAAACTAAACTTTAAAGTTGTTTAAGATATTTCATTTTTAAAACTTTGAATTACACTTAAATTCAGTTTTCAACTTTCACCTGAAATTAAATTCCCACACAAACATTTAAATTTTATTCAAGTGTTTGAAACTACAAAGCTTCAGGATTTTAAACCTGAAACTATTTGTTTTAAAACTCGATTTAAACAAAATTTTAAACTTGTTTAAATCTAAAAGTTTCATTTTTTTTTTTACAACCTTGAATTTAAAACTCTATTTGAATTCAGATTCAATTTTCATTTAAATCAAAATTTTGCACTAGAATTTGAATTCAATCAACACTAAAAAAAAACTGCAAAAAAAACTTCAGGTATAAACCTGTAACTCCTCTGACCCGAGAAACTCTCATGCTACTTCGAGTTTTCATGCTACCATCTCCGAGTCAAAAACAAAATCACCCGAGTTCTACTTCGGGTCAAAACCCTGCACACTACTAAACTGTCACCTGAGTTCAACATGCAACTAAATCAACCTGGAAACCAATTCACCTGACTCTCACTCTCTGATCATAATCACCAACATCTCCTCCATCCTCTCACCTCCATATTCCACTGACATAAACATCTTAACACCTGAGATTCACAAAGACTCACAGATACCTCAATTTCATATTTCTGTTTAAACAGAAATGTTTCCTCCCAATAGTTATTTAAACTGTAATATTTGTTTTAAAACTTCTACTTTCAAACATGCATTTCAATTTATACACTAGTTCAAATATTTATGATGTTTGATATATTTGTTTATTTCTAATGACGACTGATTTTGGTTTACAGAGGCTACAGATTTATTAAACTAACTTAAAATTTATAATTCTAAATTTACACCTAACTAACCTATTTACTTACACAGACTTTGCTAGCTGAAACCATTCAAGTGATAAAGCTTTTCCAATAAAGAATATACTAATTCATAACTAACACTATATGCAGTTTTCAAGAAATCAAAACATGCAAACATATTTACACACAGCATTTATCAATATAAGATTTACAGACAAACTTGTTTTCTTTTATTTTTCCTAAGTATTTACATGCATCAGACAATTCAAGCCTCCTTGCATTTGTGAGGTTACTTACTTTCAAAAGAAACAGAGGAGTTCTCATCAAACAGTTTTAAATTCAGGTGAATTAGCATTTAGTTCTGTAATTTGCACTTATCTTGATTTTAGAAAAAAAAACTGTTTTTAAAATAAAAGCTTACTCACATTCATGCAGGAAATAAAACACATATAAATTTAGGGCTAGGTTGCTCACAGACATACACACACTAAATTTATGTATACCTTCAACATGTAGGCATATTCAAAACCATACCAAAACACTATCACATGAAATCAAGATATGAACCAGATTTTGAAGACTTGGGGTGTAATTTGCTCACAAGCATGAAAACAAAGAAGCAACTAACATCAGAGTTTTATATATGCATCAGATAAAAGAGGGTGGAGGATTGCTCACCTTGGAGTTGCAGCAGAGAAGAACAGAGATATAGGAGTGTTGACAGTTTCAAATGAGAATGGCCTGGCAAGAAAGATTTGAACTTGCTTCGAGAACTTGAATTTGTTTTTAGTTGATCATCATTTTCCTCAAGTTGAAAATACCAAAGTTAATTATAGCTTTAAATTGCTTCAGGTTTTAAATTTTTAAATATGGGTTTTTTTTCTGAATTACCTGAGTTGCTTCATATTTATAACTTCATGCATGGAGATACTTGTTTTCCAGATTTGGTTTCCAAGCTTGTTGTTTGATTTCCTTCTGTTTACTTTTTAAACTGAGCTTGCTCTGATCTTATGTTGCTTTGAATCTCCTTATGCAACCTTAGATTGTTTTAGAGGATCCAGTTCTTGATGAAACTGGAAGTGTTTCCAAGTTTATTTGCATTAATTAATTACTAAATTATCCCTAGATAATTATCACCCATTAGTAACAACATTCAATAACAATCAAACACCTTTAATTAAGATGAATAAACCGTGTGGTTATGAATTTGTTATTCACATAATTACTTCTATTTATAATCTTTAAATTAATGATTAATTATCATTAACTATAATTAATTAAGTTTTAACCACCTTTATTTATTAATCATTTATTAAATCAATTATCTTAATTAATTATCCTTTAATTGTAATTAATTAATCTTAATTACCTATTCCTCAATTAATTACTTTAAATAATAAACTTTTAATTATTGATTAATTAAATCTTAGTTAAAATTAATTGTCCTTAATAAATAGATTTATTATTCCTTAATTAATTTCAACAATTAATTATACTTAACCAATTACAATTAATTATATTCAATTAATTAATCTAGTCAATTATCAAAATTAATTGCATTAATTAATTGAATATAATTAATTGTAATTGGTTAAGTATAATTAATTGTTGAAATTAATTAAGGAATAATAAATCTATTTATTAAGGACAATTAATTTTAACTAAGATTTAATTAATCAATAATTAAAAGTTTATTATTTAAAGTAATTAATTGAGGAATAGGTAATTAAGATTAATTAATTACAATTAAAGGATAATTAATTAAGATAATTGATTTAATAAATGATTAATAAATAAAGGTGGTTAAAACTTAATTAATTATAGTTAATGATAATTAATCATTAATTTAAAGATTATAAATAGAAGTAATTATGTGAATAACAAATTCATAACCACACGGTTTATTCATCTTAATTAAAGGTGTTTGATTGTTATTGAATGTTGTTACTAATGGGTGATAATTATCTAGGGATAATTTAGTAATTAATTAATGCAAATAAACTTGGAAACACTTCCAGTTTCATCAAGAACTGGATCCTCTAAAACAATCTAAGGTTGCATAAGGAGATTCAAAGCAACATAAGATCAGAGCAAGCTCAGTTTAAAAAGTAAACAGAAGGAAATCAAACAACAAGCTTGGAAACCAAATCTGGAAAACAAGTATCTCCATGCATGAAGTTATAAATATGAAGCAACTCAGGTAATTCAGAAAAAAAACCCATATTTAAAAATTTAAAACCTGAAGCAATTTAAAGCTATAATTAACTTTGGTATTTTCAACTTGAGGAAAATGATGATCAACTAAAAACAAATTCAAGTTCTCGAAGCAAGTTCAAATCTTTCTTGCCAGGCCATTCTCATTTGAAACTGTCAACACTCCTATATCTCTGTTCTTCTCTGCTGCAACTCCAAGGTGAGCAATCCTCCACCCTCTTTTATCTGATGCATATATAAAACTCTGATGTTAGTTGCTTCTTTGTTTTCATGCTTGTGAGCAAATTACACCCCAAGTCTTCAAAATCTGGTTCATATCTTGATTTCATGTGATAGTGTTTTGGTATGGTTTTGAATATGCCTACATGTTGAAGGTATACATAAATTTAGTGTGTGTATGTCTGTGAGCAACCTAGCCCTAAATTTATATGTGTTTTATTTCCTGCATGAATGTGAGTAAGCTTTTATTTTAAAAACAGTTTTTTTTTCTAAAATCAAGATAAGTGCAAATTACAGAACTAAATGCTAATTCACCTGAATTTAAAACTGTTTGATGAGAACTCCTCTGTTTCTTTTGAAAGTAAGTAACCTCACAAATGCAAGGAGGCTTGAATTGTCTGATGCATGTAAATACTTAGGAAAAATAAAAGAAAACAAGTTTGTCTGTAAATCTTATATTGATAAATGCTGTGTGTAAATATGTTTGCATGTTTTGATTTCTTGAAAACTGCATATAGTGTTAGTTATGAATTAGTATATTCTTTATTGGAAAAGCTTTATCACTTGAATGGTTTCAGCTAGCAAAGTCTGTGTAAGTAAATAGGTTAGTTAGGTGTAAATTTAGAATTATAAATTTTAAGTTAGTTTAATAAATCTGTAGCCTCTGTAAACCAAAATCAGTCGTCATTAGAAATAAACAAATATATCAAACATCATAAATATTTGAACTAGTGTATAAATTGAAATGCATGTTTGAAAGTAGAAGTTTTAAAACAAATATTACAGTTTAAATAACTATTGGGAGGAAACATTTCTGTTTAAACAGAAATATGAAATTGAGGTATCTGTGAGTCTTTGTGAATCTCAGGTGTTAAGATGTTTATGTCAGTGGAATATGGAGGTGAGAGGATGGAGGAGATGTTGGTGATTATGATCAGAGAGTGAGAGTCAGGTGAATTGGTTTCCAGGTTGATTTAGTTGCATGTTGAACTCAGGTGACAGTTTAGTAGTGTGCAGGGTTTTGACCCGAAGTAGAACTCGGGTGATTTTGTTTTTGACTCGGAGATGGTAGCATGAAAACTCGAAGTAGCATGAGAGTTTCTCGGGTCAGAGGAGTTACAGGTTTATACCTGAAGTTTTTTTTGCAGTTTTTTTTTAGTGTTGATTGAATTCAAATTCTAGTGCAAAATTTTGATTTAAATGAAAATTGAATCTGAATTCAAATAGAGTTTTAAATTCAAGGTTGTAAAAAAAAAAATGAAACTTTTAGATTTAAACAAGTTTAAAATTTTGTTTAAATCGAGTTTTAAAACAAATAGTTTCAGGTTTAAAATCCTGAAGCTTTGTAGTTTCAAACACTTGAATAAAATTTAAATGTTTGTGTGGGAATTTAATTTCAGGTGAAAGTTGAAAACTGAATTTAAGTGTAATTCAAAGTTTTAAAAATGAAATATCTTAAACAACTTTAAAGTTTAGTTTTAAATCAAAATTAAAACTGTTTCAGGTTTTAAAACACTGAAAGTTGTTTTGCAGTTTTAATGTTTTTAATGAAACCCATTTTTAAGTTGCAATTTGATTTAAGTACAAGTTAAATCTGAATTCAAATAGAGTTTGGAATTCAAAGTTTTCAAAAATGTAATATCTTAAATAAATTTAAAGATTGGTTTTAAATCAAAAATTTAAAACTGTTTTCAGGGTTTAAACCTGAAAAAGGTTTGCAGTTTTTAAAAGTGTTGAATGAAATTTAACTTTTGTGCAGGAATTGATTCAAGTGTAACTTGAATCTGAATTCAAATGTAATTTTGAATTCAAAGTTTTTAAAATGAAATTCTTAAAATTTAAACAAGTTTTAAATATGGAATTAAGTCAAGAATTAAAACAGTTTTCAAGTTTAACTTTTTACAAAACCAGATTTTGATTTAAACAGGTTTTGTAAGTTTTAAACATTGAATAAATTTAAACATTTTTAAATAAGATTTAAATTGGTTTGAAATCAAATTAAAAACAGTTTCAAATTTACTATGAAACCCAGTTTTGATTTCAAACAAGTTTATAAATTTATAGAAGAATGAATGAACATATATCAATGTTTAACATAGATTTGAAATAAGATTTGATTTCAAATAAGTTTTAAAACTAGGAAGAATTTAGTTCTATTAATATTGAATTAAATATGAAGTGTTAATTTAGATTTAGGTTTAAATGGTTAAACATTTTAAAATATCAAAATTTTAAAATGGAATTTGAATTTAAATTTAGAAATGTATTGTTTTAATACATTTTGAATTTAATTGGGTCAATTAATAAGTAATTAAATTAGTTGAATAATTAAGGATTTCACTTAATTATTTGATTTTTAAATAATGATTTAGATTAATATTAATTAGAAATGATTTATTAATCTAATTCAAATTTTCTTAAGTGTAAAATTTATTGAATGTTGTTCATTTTCTTCCGCTGTGTTATTTACTTAATGTGTTATAAGCTCCGGCGACTCGAATTTGAGCGGTCGAATCTGCGGCATTCGAGTACAATGTAAAGTATGGATGTCGATTTTCGAACGCGAAAAATTCGAGCCGTTACAAATTCAGTGTTAGATTCCATTTTAACACTTCTATTATATTCAATGTTATCAATATAAATTTTATAAGCTTTCAAATTATATTTTTAACAGGCTTAAAATCTCAGGTTTCATATTTTATCCAATTCAAATTATTTAATTCAACAATCTAATTGTCAAATAAATTATGATATTCGTAATTTAAGTTGATAATTAACCTTTAAATAATTATAGTTAATTAAATATTCCGATTTTAAATGCTCGAAAGTTCCGGGTCGTCACAATTACAATTTCCAATTTGAAACCGTTTTGTCGTTAACAAAATTTTCCAAAAATTTTCAAAAATTTTCTAACTCCCAAAATTTCTGAAATTTTTTGGCAGAGTCTCCTTTGTACGGAGGAGCTTTTGCAATTTGACAAAAGGTATAAATATATATACATCGGCCCACACGGCCCAAAAAACCAAAAACAGTTCATATTTCCTATTTTTGTTGCGTAGGCGTACCTTATTTAGCATTTTTTAGCAAGCGGCTTATAATTTTAGCAATTAGTGCAACCCAATCCAGCTACACGGCTTCCAGGTACCTGTACTTACTCAATTTAAACATGTAAGTGCCATATAAATGAAGTTTAAAAACATTTCACTTATTTGCAATAGTTAAACACATGAATTCTAAAAGAAATTCATACCAAACATTTTTCCGTAAGCAACTTATACAATTTTCATACTAATTCCACTGTTCCAATTAATTTATAATCATTTTCATTTAATTTGAATGGTTTTCATTCCATTCGTATACAACTTCATCAACTTGAATGGTTTAAAACTCAATCGCTTACATTTAATTTATTTTTAAGCAAACCAAGCTCATATTTAATTCAATTGTTCTCAAAATCAATTGATTTTATTCCTACCAATTCATAGAATTTTAATTACTTCCATTTACATCCAATGACAATTTATTCTATGCAATTTGACGAGATCTATGTGAATAAATAAGTACTTATGTTTTTTAACCAATATAAATTGACTTCAACTCAATTTATACTTAATTCTGTTCCATTTTATAATTTATTCACAATCCATATATTTTCATTTTCATTGCATTTTAAATTCGAATCCATTCACTTGCATTTCATTTTACTAACCAAACTAGTTCATTCAAAACCATTAACAACTTAGGTTCATCTTCATTACCAATTAAATTTCCTTTTTATTTTAATTCATTCACAACCATTTATTTAGCTCGACACATTCCATTTCAATTTTATTCACAATCCATTCATTTACATTCCATTCCATATTTGTTTATTCCAAACTATTTTATTTAGCTCGAAGTCAATCTAAGCTATTTCATTCAATAACCATTTCAATTTTATTCATGATCTATTCATTTGTGTTTCATTAAAAACCATTCTATTTTTCTTATTGACTCCAAGTTATTTCAATCCCTTAACAATTTAAATGGTTTACAATTATTTATTTAAGAATTTCATTCCATTAAATATTATCTGTAACTCACCGAATTTTATTTCGATTAAAATTTATTTTCACTTGATTTAAAACCAATCCAATATTATTAAACTTAGTTTAAGTTGAACTCAATTCAACTCTCCTCCATCCATTTAGCTTAAGTTAATTTACTTCAATTTATTCAAATTTTATACTGAAGCTCATTTTCATTTTACAAGCAAATTTTCTTTTCTATTCAACTTAATTCCCTCTCAATTAAATCTCATTTTAAATCTGCAATTTCATTTGATTGGTTATTATAAAATTTAACTTTCCAGATTCAACTCATTCAATTTATTACAAGGCCATTTCCAATTTATTTCCACTTATTTGGATATTATTTGCAATTTATACCATTACTATTTTAATCTAATTTCATTTTTATTCGATACATTCGCAATTATATTTAATTTGTTAACACTTCAAGTTAAATTTTTATTTATAACTCAAGTTCTGATTCCACCATTCTCTTTTAATTTACCATCCAATTTTATGAACTCACAATTCAATTACATTCTCAATTCATTTAATTAATTGCAAGGCCACTTTCAGTTATATTTCTTCACTAATGATTCAAGTCGAATTTGATTTATATCTTGAGTTTTATTTTCCAATTTCATCATAAACTCACAATTCAGCTTCTATTTGACTACATTAGGTTTCCATTACTATCTAATTAGGTCTTCCCCTATTTATAATCCAATACTTGATTTTAAATCTCAAAATCTCTTCATTTAATTTTCTTAAGTTCAAATTTATTTTATAATTCAAGTTTGGATTTTTTTATATATTTTATTTTCCAATTCATCAAATAATATTTATTTTGGGTTATCTATTTCACTTTCAAATTTTATAAGTCACAATTTATTATTTTACACATTTCCATTCATTCTAGGCTTGAATATATTCTTCTTTTATTTTCAACTCAAGCCTTACGCTTATTTATAACCCAAGCATATTTTATTCCATGCATTTTAATTCTTTTACAAGTTATTCTAATTTATTTATTTCAATCCATTCCTTATCCAATTTATTTTCCATTTGTTCAGGTAAGAATTTAATTCAATTCAATATCACCCATAACTCAACTGAATTTTGTTCCAATTTAATTCTATTTTAACTCAGATTTATTTCATTCAATTCGATTTCAACTTAATTCGAATACAACTGGATACTATTTTCAACCTATTCAATCAATTTCAATCCAGTTAAATTTTTATTTCCCCAATCCAAGTTAATTTCATTTTTAACTTTTCCCTTTAAATTTAAATTCCAACATTTAAAGCTTATATTTCCTTTCTGATTTAAAAATCATCTCGATTTATAAGCTTACAACCTAACTCATCAGGATTTTTAAACATCCGACCTTTGGTTTCAAATTACTTTGGAATCTCCAACTTCTCAAATCACATTTCTCAAAAGTTAAACCTATCCTGGTTTTACCCTCAACAAATTTCCTTTGAAATTTTCAAAAACAACTAGCTTTTCTGAACAAATCAAATTTTGGCAGCAATCCGTCACATAGAAATTCGAAAATGAATACTGATGATGCGGCCGTCATCATCAGAATTATTTTCCAATAATCCAAGTGATTTCAATGCTATTTCACTTTCAAAATCCATTTAAATCAAATTTCCTTTCCGAAATACCTCCTAAACAATAATGATATCATTTATCTTCAAAACACTTCGACAAACACATCCAAAATCTTCGGGATTTTAAATTTCCAAATCCCGCTTAAATCAATTTTAACTATAATTCATTTGCATAGCTTATGCTCATACAAATTCTCATTTGACTATATTTCAATTCATAAATTACATTTATAATTCATATTTACAAATTTCATTTTATAATGAATTTATTCCCTTAAACTTTGGTTATATTTTCAATTTCTAGTTAAATTTTCACTTAACAGTGATAATACTTTAATATTATTCTTCCTAACATCCACGCAACCATATATTAGCTGAAATAGTTTACAAAAAACTTTTCTTTATATCAAAATATATTTTGGGTAAATTATTTCATTTACCCACATTTAAAACAATACCGTGTCGCTTGTTCTATTCAAGTGTTTAGAAACCCCTTCAATACAGTTATACAGACTGTGTCGACGAAGGTTCATATGCCACTCAATAAACCAATCAACACAATATTAAAACAATTTTTATTCACTAACAAAAACGCGCTCATATTTATTAATATGCTCAAACTCATTCTACAGTACTATGGACACTAATTGAAATGAGTAATTCCCACCGGAGCCAAGGTTATCACCAATCTATGCTCTGATACCAACTGTAATGACCCGCAAATCCGTACCCCTTGAGTTAACACTATTCAACCTAAATCAACTCAAGCTGTATAGAAATATGAACCATTTGGGTTAAAGAAGAAGAGGTAGAAGAAGATAATAGAAAACAATAACAGAATCTAACCATCGCAGTGGAGTAAAATATAATAGATAATAAATAATCTTTACTCAACAACAAATATCTCTGTCTATATATATATATATATATATATATATATATATATATATATATATATATATATATATATATTACATCATCAGAGTACATCAATCACAGCTCAACATCAATAACATACAACTGGATTCACAGCTACTCTACACAGCGGAATATATATATATATATATATATATATATATATATATATACAAGTACGGGAATACGCATCGTCGTCCAGCTCGTCTCCTGAGCTCCATAGCATCAAATCCTGTATCCTATAATACTCGGTCTGACCCGAGCATTACAGTTAAATAATACCCGAGTCCGTCTGGAATACCAGCATGAGAAAATCACACCCAATTGATTATTAACATTTCAAAAATCCTTTGAAAACAAAAGCATCTCGTAAGACCACGCCACAAACAAACATGTCGGGTTTTTACCTTACGATAGCTAAAACATTTTTTATAGAAATCCTCTGATATTATAATAGGGTCTATATACAAATACTTATAAAATAGCCGAAATTGTTACATCTATTAAATTCTAGCTACTAACCACAGTGTGGGTAATACAAACAAAACTCGTACAAGGCTCGTAGAGAGAATGGATTTCCAACTAATGACTAGGCACTGGGGTACCACCTATCACAGTACGTGGCCTAGATCACAGTACCGAGGAGTACGCCCGCTCCCCTGCAACACAAGACCAAGACTACCCCTTACTGGATAATCCCGAGTGAGACTACCATGCGATTGGGATCAGCAACCGCCCACTAAGCCGAAATAAAAAAGGACATCTATGCAGGGATGACCTCACCCTGCTTGGGTGCTACCCACCCAGCCTTGCTGCACAACCCCTGATTTTCAGTCATTCCCATTTGATGAGGGTTGAGGCTAAACGTTACCTTTTTAGAACATATCTCTTAGAATGCCCATCGTCTACCTGACGATGTTTCGCAGCATTCATCCATACAAGTCCGTCCCAGGTTCGAATGGAACCGAACACACTATTCCTACTACATCTATTTTGGAAATATCTTCAGAATTAGTAGCGACTAGCCCTTGCACTTCACCGCTCCATCTTCGAATCCAAACTCGTTTCCACGAAACGTACAAAGCAGATCGAAGTGGTTTTCGAGAAATAAATCTCGATCCCGGTCTCTTCGAAACAATCAACGCATTTGTCCAATATTGATATCGGTGATTTAACTATCAACTAACATTCATAAACAACCATCAAACAATAAATAATATCCCAAATTATTTATTAACCTCAAAATATCTTCACAAGATATATTTTCTATTTTCAACCCTTTTGAAAACAGTTTGAAATCATCTTTCTTTTTCAGAATAAACTTTCCCAAAGATTTTCTATCTCCACTGAAATCACCAAGCACACAACTAGATTTTTAAAATAATTTAAAACAGTTTACTATGAAATATAATTTAAAACATTTAAGTTAAAACTACTTCAATAATTTGTTAAAAATACATACTATATGAATATTTGAAAATAAGGTTACTTAATAAAATATAAAACTAAATTTACACTTTTAAAAACATAATACTAAGTCATTCTTTAAATAATTACTACTATAATAGATTGAAAGAAAATACTTATTTAGAAATTTAAATATATAGAAATGATAAATTTTCCAAAACTTGCTTTTTAAAAACAACTTCAAAACCTTTAATTTATATTTAAAAATTTACTTTAAAAAGGTACTTGGTTATCCAGGGAAAATTTCCAATCTTAATCACTTAAATCAATCTTTCCAAATTGATTCCCAATTTATTCCATTTGAAATAAATTTCTTTACTTATCAATTCATTTCAAAATTCATTAGTTATGGACTTATTATTAATGTTATTATTTCCCGTTTGATTTTAAATCTTTTAACTGAAATAACAAATTTTAGTTTTTTTTTCAATCTCTTCTTTATTCTTTTCAATATTTTAAATCTAAAATTTAAAATAAATGTTTTGTTCTTTTTAAAATAATAATACTGAAGTTTAAAATTCATTAATCTCCTGATTATTCAAAATTTCCATTCTATACTCAACATTTATTTATTAGAATTTTAAAGTCACTTTATTTCTTTTCCAATTCATTCTTAAATTTATTCAAATTTCTATAATTATTTTGCTTACAAATTCACTTCTTTTATTTTCTTTCCAAAATCTTATTTATATATTTTTGGTAATTCATTATACCCAATTATATCTATTCGAACCATAGCATTCAATATTCCAATATAATTCGTCATAGAATATCACATAATCACAACAGAGGGTATTAAATAATTTAAATAAATGTTGAGCGATCCAGTTGGATCCCTCGAACCTGTTTTCCCTGCATCCATAGACGTTAGCACAATACAATCTGCCAATTCCAAAATATACCATACTATAGCACCTCAATCAATTCAACCATCCAAACAATTATTTAAATTTAATCATTTAAATTTAAATTTAACTGAGTGAGATTAACTCACCTTGGATTTTCATTTGCAACCCACTTCAATATTGCCTTGGATTCCTTGATGTTTGACCTTAAATAAACAATTTATATAATTTATTAATATTCGAAATAACCGAATACTCAATTGCCATTATAATTTTTAATTTAATTAATACTTTAATTTAATTTTTTTATAACTCTTATTCTTTTCAAAACCCTGTATATGTATTTTTACTATTTATCTGCATATGTTAAAATCAAATAAGATTGACTTAAAAATAAAAATAAAAATAAAAATAAAAATAAAAACTGCTTAACGTCAAATTTCCTTTCTTTCTTCTTTGCTGTATTTAAACAGTAGAAATTTCTATACTGTTTAAATTTTTTAACATTTATATCTATAAATAAATAAAGATCCGGGTTTAAAATTCCTATTTTTTTTTCAAAACTATATATATACATTTAATTAAAACAGAAATGTTTAAACTTTATTGTATACCCATATATGTCTACCTGCTTATATTATTAAATATTGAAATCTGTAAACTGTATATAAATATACTTTGCTGTAGTCCATTCATTTTTTTTCCTTTAAATCTGCCTAGATATATATAATTAGAACTAATATAAGTTTTAAACTTGCTGTAAACATTTTCCTGCCTACATACATATATATAAATTAATTTTAATTAAACAAAATTTAAATTATACCTTACTGTCGAATCTCTGCTCCCTCCAAGCTACCCACGCGAATGCCATCCCCTTCGCACGCGAGTCACACACGCCTCCTAACCCAAGATGAACACGCGACCTCGTGCAGCTTCCTCCTCCTCATGCAAACGCGACTCAATCGCGATCCATCGCCCTCAAAATCGCGTTGCTCCAACCCTAGCTCACTGTTTCGGTCGCACGACTCCAAATGTCGCTCCACTTACCTCAACACTCGAGTTGCCGAGCTCTATGAAATGGCCGAGCTTCGAATGCCATCAGCTTCACAATACTCGTCGACCACACGCAAATCTAAACCCTCCCATGCGCACGCTCGGTATTGCCTTAAATCGAATCGAATTCGCGTTCGATATGAATGAAATTGAAGAAGAGGAGATAGATCTGGGTTTTGATTTTTAGTTTAAACGAAGATAACGAGAATCTCGTGTTTTCCCCTTTTTTTGGTTTATACTGATTGAAGATGAAGGCTTCGGCCTTTTTTTCTTATATAACCGAACGTGTGGATTCTCGAAGAAGGCACAACTTTAAAATGAAGGCATTAGCTTCTGAGGGAAGCCAGAGTACGTGATGCTAGCTACAGTACGCAATGCAATATCAACGCGTTTATATATCGTATGCTCGCACAACAACTCCAATCACTACGAAATTTGAAATCCGATAACAATACAATATTACGGATCAAATGGAACTGGTTTCGTCGAATTCCGAGACTGTGCCTCGGAATGCTATTTTTAAATTCAATTTAAACTATAAAATTTCAAAACTGAACAATTCACTATTAAATTTAATTTTATAACTTCTATTATCCTCAGTACTATCAATGTAAATTTTTCAAGCCTTCAAATTATTTTTAACATGCTTAAAACTCCAGATTCAACAATTTACCCAACTTCACTTATTTAATTTAATAATTCAATTATCAAATAAATTGTGATATTCGTAATTCAAGTTAAAATTACTCTATTGAATATTTAAAATCAATTAAATATTCGATTTTAAATGCTTGAATTCGGGTCGTCACAGTTAATATGTATGTAACTGCTTATGGACATAGGATTTAGCTTAGTGTACCCTACAGGTAGGGCTGTTGTACACTAGGAATGGTTGTGGATGTGTCATTAGGACATGTTTTAGACGATGGTTGCTAATAGATGTATATATTAAATTGATCTTTGTGCACATTGGCAAAATATATTCAGGCTAGCATGCACTCAAGCCATCACATGTTTTTGGATGTATATAGTTTTTGCATATGGATTGAATGGTTCTGCATATATATAGAATTGCCAATATATTAACATTAGGTGTCGCATACATTTGGATGCATGAAATAAGCACTTGCATTTCAAGATGTCAACTAGATCAGGAGGCCATCTAATTTTTGCATTCGTTATAGGTTCACATGCATTCCATGCCTATGTACAAAAATTGCATTAGAAATTTAAACTAAGGATAATAATTTCCAGTTGCTAATGGTTGAGTAGATTGTTGTAGATACTGATTTTTGTGTATAAGAGTTGCATTTTTCCATTCTTGGAGATTTTGGGATGAAATCCTTTAAAGCGGGAAGAATGTAACACCCTAAAAAATTAACCAGTTTTTTTTAATGGAAATTAATTGATTAATAATAAGCGTAAATGTGTAATTTTATAAATGTTAGAATTTGGTTATAAAACTTACACCGTGGCATTATGTAACAACCTGCACCTTAGTTAGTCCAAATTTTCGCTAAATCATAAACTAATGTCCATTGTTGTATGGATCGTTGGTGTTGGTATCATGTAATAAACAAAAGTATACCAAAGAGCTATCGACAAAAACTCACATCATAATAATGATGTATAATAAAACATATATATAGTAACCAAGGACTGGTATCTAACCCCCCCGTCATTGCAAAGGATGCATAAGGAAACCTGTCCTTCCACCATTTCCTCCTTGCACCAGTACTTGAGTCCCTCTAAATATATCATGTGGGTTGTAATGTCGATTGTTTTCGATTACGTGTTATGTCTATCATTTAAGGTTTAGTCATTTGACTTCATATACATGTATGACAAACTCGACCTTCCTGAGGTATACAATAATTAATTATGTACATACATATATATATGTGTGTATATATGTATCACGGTCCCCCAAGGACCAGGATACATTCCTCGCCAGTATCCACAACTCTGCAATGCACAAGGTAGACCTAACAGTCTCTAGGTCGAATCACCTACATATACTAAGGAACCTCTCGTTGATATCTAATAACGACATTACAACTATTTAACTGTATTTTAGTTCATTTTAAAGAATTAACTAGGGGATATCTAGCTTTTCCCCCTATGACAAACAAACTAACAAACAATTCTAAGGCGATGCATGTCCCATATGAAATCTACACTAGTAGGAGGTATGGTCCATCTAGGCATAACCTAAGTCTTCTTAATGACCATTCTAAGACTGATGATGCTCTCGACCTATGTGTACAGCCCTACTCCTTACATTTATGGTACCAACCTTGTTGACATAGCACCGAGCTTACACCCGTCATCCTATTTAGATTGCGTAATGCAATTAAGAAAATGCCCACCTGGTTATTTAGTACCCCATATTGGGATTGAAGCAGACCCTAATTTGCCATTTAAGACTTTAAACCCGAGGTGAACCTCCTTCGGTATATTCCATTTACCCATACGCGAATGTATGTTGTGTAACATTATTAACCTCGCTTTCCAACTCTTACTATTGACCACGTCATTTAGAGTTAATTTAAATATTTGGCAAGATCCAATAATTCACAACCGTCATATTTGTATTATTGAGGCTCTATGACTTTTAGCTGGAGAGTTATTATGCCTCCTAAGTTAGATTATTAGTGCTTACTTAAATGAACTTACTTCTTATTTCATTAATGCCATTTAAATGTCATTTATCAATTTTTTATAATTTAATAGATTAAATATATTTTACTGCTTGATTTCCAAGTAATACAATTAAATATAATTTACTACTCCTTTTTAACTATTATGATTAAGTATAATTCACTAATTCATTTAAAATTTTGTTAACTATCCATATTGATTAATTTAATTTTCCTAACTTACCTGAATCACGCATATTAATTTGACAATAGAATTATCATTATTGTTTCTATTTACAATACTTTAGTTTTAATTTAGGGATTCCTTTGTTCTAATGCATTGGAACCATATCTTCCTAAAAGGAAATGTTAAACTATAATTTCCTATAGATTAACTATAAGAGGATTTGTGTTGTGTTTGGAATTAAAATGAATTATCTTTTCTATTATTATTAAATCAATAGTAAAAAATACAATAATATCCATTTTTGTACATCTCTTTCCTTTAAGTGTATTCCTTGTTATTTCAAATAGTGCACCTTCATACATAATTATAATTATAAAGTTGGATAGTTTATAGAAATTTACATAGAAACATTCTTCATTCCAATGAACTAAAATATTAACTTAAATCCCAATCAAATTTACAACAATTTCAATTTATGTTTAATAAATTATAAACAACAAACATGGAATTTACATAAAATCTTATTAATGAATCATCTCATAACTTTGAAGGACTACTTTTACTTTTACATTCCAGATTTAAGTACATACAATATTAAATCAAGGTTAACAATTCACATTATATGTTGGAAAGGTTCTCAAGTTCATTGCATAAACATATACATATACATATACATATACACATATGCATATACACATGCATATACATATACATATACATATACATATATATATACATATACATATACACATATACATATACACATACATATACACATACATATACATATACATATACATATATACACACATACACACATAGATATATATATAGCATATGGTTCCAAAATTTACATTTAGGCATAAAGAGAATAGATTCAAAACGATATAAAGCCAATATTACATAAACGTATAAAATTTCTCACTCGCCTCTAAACTTCCAAATCTCCAGATCTAAATCCATTATTCTTGATTGACTCCCATTCTTTCTACCAAAATATGTATCAAAAGTGTATACATATATATTAGAATTATAGATCCAAGAAGAGATTTGTAATTAAATGTAGATTTAGATTTACAATTTACCATTTACTTTGACACATCGATTCGATCTTATTTTTCTTCTATCTGTTATTCCACTATTCTTCACACACACATAATTCATAATTTCTATAATTCTTAGAATTCATGGAGAAGAGAAAATGGCAGAGCTTCACACTTGATTGAGAAAATATGAGAAGAGAAGTGAGAGGTTAGACCTATATTTATAGGTGCTCGAATCAATTGCATCTGTTAGATTAGGTTATATTAAGTCCAAGTCGTTTATTATATTAAGCAGTTATTTCCTTCCCCTTTTATGTTTATTTCTATATGTATATATAGTTATTTTCAATTCATAATCTTCACATTAATAATTTTGTGGTTTAAACTCCGTTCGTAAAACTTTGTCTATAAAAATTGTTCAGAAAATCGCCACAAACACAAAGGTGCAAGTTTCATAGCCGAATTTCGACATTTGTAAAAATTCTAATTTTGGGATTTATTAATTCTTTTTAACTAACTATTGTTTAATTGATGGGGTATTACATGTAGGTTGTGGAATAATGGACCTTAAGTCTAATTTAATAATAGAAGGGGGCGAATAGTATTTTTGACTTATGTAATTTTTTTAAAATTCTTTCAAGATTTTTGTTAAACCACAGATTAACAATAGAGAATAATACTAACAATCGGTCATAGATGCAATCACAGATAAATAAAAAAGTATAAATTAAATTAATAGTTAGAGAGATGACACCAGGGATTCTATACTGGTTTAGATTTCTCCTACATCTAGTCTCGTACAATTGCTTGTAAAGATTTCGTTTCAAATGTCAATTTTAAACTAGGTAGAAGGCAAACCAGATTGCGATCTTTATTTCAAGGCTATGAGACACACCCTTTTGCATTTCGAGTCCAGGGTAAACTCTCTTGATTTGACCAGGCTATAACATCACCCACTAGATTTACCGGGCTACTAAACATATCCACTTGATTTGAATGGGTATAAGCACACTCAGAGAAACATGAGTAGAGTTGATAGTTTCCAAAGACAAATTCTTGTACATTGGATACAATTGATACTATAGGCTCTTGTGTACCACTTGATCATTGAAATGAGAGAGAGAGATGTTTCCAAAACAGTAAGAAAGTAGTACTGAATCAATAAAATGAAGTATGAATTGATTCTATATGACTTTGAATAGAATAAAATATATTTTTCTACAGAATTTTCAAGAGAGTAAAGAGTGGGAACAAAGTAAGTAACTAATTAGTTAAAAATTCATACGCACTCCTATTTATATAGTAAATGAACAGATATATCCATTCGTAAAAGGCTATTTCCAAAAGACACTTCCATCTAAAATTCAAAAAACCCGATATGTTGACATATACAAAACAAATATATCAACACATTCTAGTAATTTTTGAAAATACTTTTCTTTTTAATTGCTTTGAAAATTCGATGCTTTGTTAAATAATTTGAACATAGTATAAAAATATTTTAAACTCTTAAAACCTTTATAAGATATTTAAAAAATATAGTTTGAAATCAAAATAATTTATTTTTAAATCATCAAAGATTAGAATTGGAGATTAAGATCAGAGATTGCAATCAAGGACTTTAACAATATATTCTAATGACTCTAAACACTATATTATAAACTTGGGATCTTCATTTCTTTGTCTTTAAACTCTTGAGTCTTTATATCTTTACCTTGAGTCTTTATAATATACAATATTCGATTCGACACCTGTATAATATTCTGCACTATATACTATATAACTTGGCAAAAATTAAGTATCTATATTTTATACGATTGTTATCATCAAAATCAATAACCGAGGTATTAACAATCTCCCCCTTTTTGATGGTGACAACCAAAAAATATTCATGTATCTAAAATATAATATAATCACCCCTAAGCTACATAACTCCTCCTAAATATATTTATGTATATATTTTATATTTTTCTCCCTTTATGTCATCAACATAAATGGTTGAAAAAATAAAACTCCCTCTTAATGATATACTTATGAACTACGGAGCCAAAATCAATATTTTGGGTTAAAATAATTGAAGCATATATAAGGATATTAAAAATGATGTATGATATAATTATGACATATAAATGATGATAAATATATGAATGATGAATAGTATTAGATATGATATAATCATGGCATGTATTAAGGTATATAATGATTAAAGTTTATAAATATATGAAGAATTTAAATAAATAAGATAACACAATCTTTATTTATTCAAATCAAACTATACAAACCAAACTAAGCATACATATCTAAAAAAACCAAGCCAGATCAAGATCTAATAATAACACTACCAATATGAACCTAGACAAGTCAAACTAAACATATGATCAATGGTTCATTTTGAATAAGGGAGGCTTATGGATGGGGCAATAAGTATAGCGGGGACAAAAATATCCACTCTGTTCCACAAGATTTCCATCACGACCAAAGCAAACTTCTTTTGTACACTTGATTTCATCATCATCTTCAGCATCATCCTCCTCTTAGTCCTCTTCCTCATCGTTCATGAGGTTGTGAATGACAAGATTAGGGGTATCCTCTTTAATTACTATTTGATTAACCCCGTTGTCCGATAGATGCTTTTAAAGGTTTCAAAGTATTTTGCCTTGCTTTTCTTGCTCTTTCAAGGGGTGTACACTACAACATTCAGTACTTTTAACAGTGTTCAAAAACGCTATAAAAGGCTTTAACAACATTTTTCATGACGTTGTATAACGACATGCCAATAAAAGTCAGGAACTTACCATAGCATTAGGAGAAGCGCTATCAAAAGATTGGTTCTAAGAGCATTTAGTTTGAGCTGTTAAACACTTTTATGACGTTTTTCAACTGAGCTAAAATATTTTTCATCCGTTTTCTCAATTCCATGATTACTTTATTTATAGCATTTTGGTCAATGATGTGAATACTTTATAGCATTTCCAACCCATTTTTAATGGCATTTGAAGAACGTTGTTAAAGGATCGAACAACAGTTTTATGTATGATGTATAACATGTCATAATAGATCCATTGCCTGTTATGACATAAAGAAAAACACTAAGAAAAGCATGAATTTTAATAGCATTTAATAAACCCTATTGCATATTTTCTACACCATATCAAAAATGCTGTTGTAGGTTTTCTATAGCATAACAAAAACGCATTATAGATTTTCTATACATTTCAAACAAACTATTTTTCTTTATCCCTACTTTGTGCTCACAATAGCCTTTCTATGCAATAGAACATCTAACAACAAGATATAATTACCTCAATTCATGAACAATTCAATCAACTCAAACGACAATTATATAAAGCTTTTGACGATCAAATCATATTATATATTATACGTCATCAGAAATACACCAAATTCAATATTGTACATATAATGTTTCATAGTCGATATTTTTGAACATACATGATAATAGTACCATTTGGACTCTATGAAAGAAAATACCAAAATACCATGACCGTAGAATGTCCATATTTGTCATCTTCAAACATTTGATACCCTACAAGAAAAAGAGAACATTTAAAGCACGTATACAAAGGCATACATGAAATGATATATGAATAAGGCGTAAACAAAAACATACACATTACATATTAACATGCTTAATGTCGATACACTGTACATAATCTTATGGCAGATATATAATGTTATCACAATTAAGGGTTATTTATATTACCTGTTATTCACAATTCAAACTCAAATTAGAATAAGTATTTGTCGACCACATATATCTAATGGCCATGTTTTACAGTTTAACCTAACTATTTTTTATGAACTTACTTAGTTATTATAAAAATTAGTTAACTTAGTTGATTTTTATAAACATGGTTTACTTTATAAACTTATTAGTTATTATAAAACTAAATTAACTTATTTGATTTTTTTTAATTGTTTAATTATTGTAAAATTTAGTTTAATTAATTTTTACAAATCGGTTAACTTTTATAAGATTTAGTTAATTTTTAAAAAAAATTAATTTTTGTAACCAAGATTAACTTTAATAAAATTAGTTAAATTTTCATAAAATTTGGTTACATTGTATAAAAAATAATTAATTTTATAAACTTGGTTCGTTTTTATAAAATTAGTTAATTTTTATAAACTAAGTTAATTTCAATAAATTTTAGTTAACTTAGGTTAATTTTTATAAAACTAAGTTAATTTTATTAATTTTTCAATAATTTTTAGAAATATTATTTAACTTTTTATAAATCTTATTTAATTTTGTTTAGACTTAGTTAATTTTTATAAGACTTATTTAATTATTTATTAACTTTATAAAATCTAGTTAATTTTGTATAAAACATAGTTAATTTTACAAGACTTACTTAATTTTTATCAAATTTATAAAATCTATTTAATTTTCATAAAACTTAGTTTACCTTTATAATCTTAATTAATTTTTGTAAAAATTCGCTGACTTGGTCAATTTTTATATGATTTAAATAATATTTATAAACTTAATTAATTATTGTAAAACTTAGTTAAGTTATATAGACTTAGTTAAATTATATAAACTTAGTTAATATAGTAACTTTTTATAAAACTTGGTTAACTTGGTTCATGTTTAATGAAAGAAAGTTAACTTTTAAATGCGTAGTTATTTATAAAAATTTAATTAATTTTTCTGAAATTTTTTAACATATTTAACTTTTATAAATTTAATTAATGTATTATAAAACATAGTTAACTTAGTTAAAATTTGTCAAACATAGCTAAAACATATACTTCACCAAAGTTTCACTGTACTATTGAATAACACGCTAATAGTTTTTTTCGTAAATGAGACAAAACTGGTGCACACCTGGATGAACTATTATTTGCAGTTTCTTCATGTTCGATGTAATGTTATCATTGAACATTGTTCATTTTCATTTGAATATTCTTATAGCAGCCATTGTCATTGGTATTGCTACTAGAGTGAAACCCTTTAGAGCCTGTGTTGACCTAAAAAAAATTGGACCAACACCCTGGCTTGGATTTGAAAGCACCAGCTCTATCCTTACAGAGCAATGTAACAGATCACAAATATAGAAGAGAAGTAGTAAAAGAAAACATACAGAAGATTATTTTAGTGGTTCGGTGAAGCCTACGTTCACTTTATAATTTTATTATAAGCTGAATGCTATTCTAAAAGCTGTTTGATTATAAGGCTTTGGCTAATTCCTAGCTGAAGTGAATCTCTAGAGTTAGAATCTACTAGAGAATCATGGTGTATTCCTTCTGAGATCGTTGTGAGGGAGGTTGGAAGTGAAGAATAATCCCAGCAGAGCTTCAGCAAACAGCTTCTAGAAGATCCTCTTTACGTCATCGAAGGTATGCAATTTATAGAGGTTGGAGGGTTCCTGGGCCATACCCATCACAATCCGCTCTCAAATGAAGCACATGCGATCTAGGGATCCAGTGGACAAGAATTGACAAACTCCATGGGTCGCGAGCGAACCATGTTGTTGAGTTGTTGGCGTCCCATGGGCCATGGGTGGCGAGCGACCCCTGGTTTATGGGTCATTAGTGGCCAATAGAATTAGTCTATTTCTCCCATCGAATTCTTCCTTCTTTAATCGTATTTCATAGCTTATTTGCCTGCAATTTTGAAGAAATGCATCGGTTGCCGACCATCCGGCTACAGAGGACTATCCAAGATTCGAAACTGGAGATGTTTTATCCGACGTTCATCGTTGTCGTCACATGCTGGTGGCAAGTCACTGGATGCTTATACTCAAACACTTATTGGTCCATAGGGATGCTAGTCTCTTGGCTTTGTTGACTCCTAGCGTCACCTTAAACGTGTAGTTTGGTCCTTGTCGAACTCTAGTCGTAACATCTCCGGTTAGTTCTTGAATCATCTTGCTACTTAAGGTTGCCTAGCTTTCTGCTGGGTTGAAAACCTGGATAACATTTGTCGCTAGAGTATGTCTTCATTGCAAGCAAGGCATGCTCTAGAAGTTATCATTTTCCGTGGTTGCATCAGAGCTCTATGCATAGAATAGCCCAACATTATCGACTATTTTTCTTTGGTTTTAGTTATTATTGGTTGCCTCAACTTGTCATGTTTTCGCTTGCAGTTTCCTTGCATGTCTTAGAGTGATGAAAAGTCACGATTGACCGAATTTGAAGTGGCCGGACAGAGCTTTATTTTTCAAGAACACAAATGTAAAAGGTATGCAAATCTCTATTATATATTTATATATATACACACTTTTTATAGGTCGCTAGCGACTTATCTCTTAAAAAAAATTCCTAAGCCGTTTCTAGGTCGGGTCGCCTGCGACCCATGATGGGTCGAATTGCATGCGACCCGAGTACTTAAAATTTTTTGTTTCTTTTTCTCTGCCCACTTATATCCTCTAGCTGACCTTAGCTATTCGCTTGACCCGATTTATTTTCATTCCTTCAGGTTATCACTTCCATTCCTTCAGGTGATTGAGTATTACAGTAGTTTCAGCCACCAATTCAACTAAAGTGCTCTTGTGATTTAACTACTCTATCTGATCCATACGCCACCACCGACCTTCTATTTCATTGGAGCCTAACCCTAGCCGACCTATTTTTTTCAGGTTTAATGTGTAGCCGACCCATTGTTTCGTTGTACATGAGCCAATCCTTCAGTAGCTTCATCATGACTAAGTTTGTAGCTCGCCAAGTTCAATTTGTGACTTCTATTGTTCCATCAAGCTGATTTGAGGCCAGTTCGCTCGATTAAGTTGTTAATTGCCATGTTGGTATGATGGTTTAATGCCTAGCCTTAGATTGTGACATTGACTGTAAAATTTCGTTCTAATTATGGTACTTTAGAGAAAGATAGGAAATCGAGTCTTGAGTCATTTCTTGGAATGACACTCGGGCTTGGGCTCGAGAATGGACACGTTTTACTATCTTCGTCTATCGAACAAGGATCAGCATGTTACCAATCTGCAGACGTAACTTGCATAACGCTCCATCAGTTGACTTTGGTTCTACTAAGATCTCGGGCTTATATTGTTTTACCCATTATATGCTTGGTGTCGCTGTAATGAGAAGAGTTTTCCATGTCACTTTAGATGATGGATCTATTATCGATCATAGACCGATAACGAGTAAGTGTGAAAACAGTATAACTAGAAGTTGGAAGAAATTAGTTACGGCAAATTCTTCTCTCCTTCCACTCCAAGCGAACTATCTACACAGGATAGGCTGTTTGCGGCACTATGGACATCGAATTTACCTCATATAGATAGCACACTACACTTGCCCCGATTCATACTTGAAATCCAATGCACTAATCCCGAGTTAATGTTGTGTCAGAGTTCAAGTGTGATAGGGGAAAATCATAAAAGTTGGATAGATTTTTCAATAGAATTACCTGACCTTTTACGGATGTGAAATCTGTCGTATAGAATGAAACAGCTATCCAGACATTGCAGGCCGAATGGATGAAGTCTGATGCTTTCTGAAGCTGAATCGTTGTCTACCTCGCAAGCCGAGTTTGGTCAACAAGTTCCAGTTGGTCCGATACTAGATCGCACGCCTCCCAACTTTCAAATCCTACTCAACCTGCTTGAAAATGCCCCATCAGTGATCTCTGCTTAGGTTACCCATAACATATATTTACAGTACAGGATTCCCAAAGAGGACATGTGCCTTTCGAAGAAAAATGAGTTCGCTCACATGCCTCCCTCGAGTTCACAGCTTGCCATTGGTTCATATGTTTGAATGAAACCATGCCCCCCCCCCTTTAATGATTTTCTTCACGAAATACTATCGAACTTGGGGATTGCCCCATTTCAGCTTCACCTGAATGGTTATGCCATACTCACTTACTTGCACATCCTTTTTTGCAGGCATTCCATCACGCTTCGAGTTTCGTTGAGTTACGGTACTTCTTAGCTTTCAAAGGGAGAGACTATTGTACCTTCTTGATCATAATTGAGATCAAATGGAATCGAAAGAGCATTTTGCATCTGCAAAGCAACCTATCGCAATTTAAGATGTAGTACTTCTTCGTTAGGTGCCCCGAGGGATTTAATCGTCAATGGATGATAGGAGGTAAGTTTCCTTATTCTCCATTTTCCGAGCTTTGTAGTGGTGTGATAGCGTTTCTAATTGATTACTGGTGTTTTGCAGTTATCTCGAGGTCAAATTGAGACACGATTCTTAGTGAAATTTGTCAAACTCTAAAAGCTAATGATGCCAAGGAGTGGAGTGCTAGAGTCTTGCTCACTGATGAGAACTTACGCCAATTCGTACCGTTAGCTCCAGGTAAATCGTTGCTCAGATTGAAGCTCCTTCTCTCGGCCGAGCTAAAGCTCACGCAAGGCCTTCTTCTCCTTCACAGGATTCTAATGAAGGTCATGAAATAGGCGGCCCCTCCAAGAGTCCGTCCGAAAAGACTCACAACGAGGGAATCACAGCTGGTCTATGTTGTTCCCCTAGAATGTCCCCGATCCAAGAGGAACCGAAAATCAAGCCCGTGTAGAGAGAAGGGAAATCCACGATGGACTCAAAGAAGGAGGAGGGGGAGATCGAAAGTAGCAATGATGAAACAACAGCCAGTGATTATTTTCTGTTGGAATCCAATGGTGAAGATTCAGAGTCATGTGATGAGACACCGGGCATGAGTCCCGTTCTTTCAGATTTATCCCCTTCCGATACCAATGATAAAGACAAGGCCATAGAGGCCGGCAAACGTCAAGACTCTTGCGGTAAGGATATCGAGGTAGACTTGGGAGAGATCGACGATGTATTCATCGGCTTTGATGCCCTTATGAAAGACGACTTCAAATTTGATGTGACGCTATCCTGTTCTGACGATATTGCATGATCCATCATTCCGACTCAGCTTGCAATAATCGAAGTCGGCCCTATCCCCCCTTTGACAGTCATTCGCTTTGGTTTATGACGACGCTTCAGGCCCATATTAGGAATGCACGACACGACACGCTAGGATTGCACTTATACTTATTTTTCATTCTCTCGTACGCTTTCTCAATTCCTTATGTATTTTTAAAGTTTTTCATGCATGCTTTTTTTAGGTATAATGAGAAGGCATGGTCTTTATGATGATTTCGAGGATTATACCTATTCGCAACAGTACCCGAAGCACTCGTTCAGCCGCTGCCAAGTTCGAGAGATGGAAGACGAATATAGGTGAAGGAAAGAACATGAGGAAGATGCTTGTCCCTAGAAGGAGAGAGATATGTTTCGTTCGCACAGAGGCGGGTATGAGAAAATACGGTCTCATGATGACAAGGAGGAGTCGTCAAAGAAGCAAAGTTTGATTACCGCTCGTGTCCTTGCAAGCCCGTTCTGAAGCATACTTCGGTGGGACAAGAGGCTCCCATTTCTTCTACCCCCATTCCGCCTCCAGTGCATGTTTCAACTTCTTTTATTCTTGCTACTACCCCCGACACTTCCTAGCCCCACCGGAGACCGGCTTACATTCTTCCTGCGGGCCCGCCTTAGCTTGAGGTGGTTCTTCCGAGTTGGTTCCTAAGAGGCGTTAAGTTTAATGGATATTCACCCCGTTCATCGGGTTGTCATATGCCGTGCCTCCAAGGTATTCAAGATGGTTTGGAGCAGGGTGAGAAGTGGAAGAAGCTTTGCAAACAACTAGCAGACACCAACGGGAATAACCACCAGGAGATCCTCTCCTTTGAAGCTGAAAGGGATGATTTTGAAAAGACATTAACAGAGTGGGATGCTAAAATTAAACAATTGGAAGAGGAGAAAGAGGCAGTGTTTGGGGACAGTAAGAGGACATCCAGCTTAATGCAAGAGATGAAAAATGCGCACGAGAGAGCCGAAATCATATGGAGAGATGAAATCAAGAAGACTCATGCGAAAGAAACCAAGTTGATGGAAGATGTAGTCGCTTGAAATGCTATTATTAAAGCCCAAAAGAAGACAATTGCCGATCACAATCTAATTGTCGGGGGCATAATAAAACAATTTTCGATCAAGCTAAGTCAATTGAAAGTTGTAGGGGACAATTGCAGAATTACAAGCTCAGATCGCACAACTTGGTGCTAATAAAACTGTAGTTGAGATGGAGAAGGCTACGGTGACAACAAATTATTTCGAGCTCCAGCATACTTTTTACAGAAAGATGGAAAAACTAGAATTGATGGCCCTGAATTTTTACATCAATTATATACTGCATCAGGGAAGCCTTTATTATCTTGGCCCTAAGTTCCCACATGATCTTGCCCTCGTTTGGGAGGAACTCCTATCTCTTTTTGCCGAGAACGGCAATGTATAATCGGATCAGGAGTTGCGGGATGCCTACCTTAACGAGGAATCCAAGATGGCGCTACTTGAAGGCCAAGAAATTGTTCAAGGTGAAAAAAAGATGGAAACCGGCTCTGATGGTTGCCACCGATGTGCCATCCTAGCCTTTAATCTTCAATGCAGGTGAATCTTCGGGATAGCTCCATGATCGTCCAACGAGCTTGGGTTTTGCTGTTGCTCCTCATGTGGTGGAGCCTTCCGAAGAAGACGAAGGAAACGAGTTCGAAATTGCCGTTTACGACCCTTCCTTTGGCGCAGGTAATGCTTATGACTCTCCTACATTTAGGGACCTTTATCTTATGCCACAAGAGCAAGAGGAGTTTAATGCTTTCCTTTTTGATCTTATAAGTCCTTCTACTCATCATGTTGGTGAGCCAGTTACTTCGGTTCTTGCGTATGCTGCTATCTTTACCTCCTCTGAGATTATATCCATTCCTGCTCTTGTCCCTACATCTACACCTAGCTCATAACCGAGACTAGAGGCTAAGAAGATCGAGGCGCTTCATGGCCTGGATGATCATTTAGCATCCCTTGATGGTGATATGACTGCCGTTGAGGACAAGTAGTAGGAGATACTGATGAAACAACACAAAAGACTTCGCACGACTTGGTTGCTATTAAGACGGAGAAAATGGAGGCAGTCAAGGCCTCAAAGAGTTCCCGGAAGCGGAGAAAGCATAAGAGGATGGGAAGCTCTACTGGAAACATTCGGAGGAGGAGGAGATCGCTATAGAAATACAGGTTGACATTACTTGCAGCGACACCTCTCTAGAAAACAAGCAGAAGTTGCCAACTAGATGTGGAAAGTGAATGGTGGCCAATAGCGTTGATTGGACCGTTTGAGGAGGCACTGTGTTTTGTCAAATAGCTTGTGGGAAGCATGACTTGTTGTGTGTCTTTTTGAGTTATTATGCCCAAGCGTCGAGTCTATACTCTGGGTCTTGGTCTTTGAGTCTGTAATTTTCCTTTGTTGGCTATTGTTGTGTGGGTGCGGCCCCTACATTTTGATTCTGTGTTCATAAGATTACAAATAATACAATGGTATTTTGACTTTATTTTTGTCTACATTTTCATATATACTCCATGTGCACATATACGTTTCATTTCATACTTTGCTAGTCCCTTGGTCATGGTCGAAGTCCCTCATTCGAAGTGATACAATTGTAGTGGAACTTTAAAGCCTAAAAACACATAGAGGATTTTTGTTCATCAGTTCATAAAAATTTCGAAGCTGCTTATTTTTAAAAAAAATTCATAAAGTTTCAACGATGTTGTCTTTTGAAATTTTCCATAGGAAGTTAAACTTTCACTTAGGATTCTTGTTTACTTTTGAGCTACAACTCATGAGTTTATTGTCATTTGTACTAACTGGGCTTATGGACTCTTTGCATTCAAGTGATTTTGTCTTCAAACATGCATATGCCCCAAGTTCATAAGGATGTTCACTCCAAACAAACTTCAAGTATTCGATGTCTTCGAGCAAAGCGAGAAGTTTTAACCCGAGTGCGTGGCTTCTAGGGTTGCTTAGCACCGCATGTCTCGGGGCAGTGCGATGAGTTGGAATTTGGAGTCCATCGGCGTCGCCTACCTATGGGTGATGCGAGAAACTTGAATCTAGGGGTTATTGGACGGTTCCTATCTTCGAGCAACATGAGAAACTTGCGTCTGAAGTTCCTCGACGTCAGCCATCTCTGGGGGATGTGAGAAACTTGAATCTGGGTTTTCTCGGCATTGCCTATCTCCAGGCAATGTGAGAAACCTACGTCTTGAGTTCCTCGGCTTCACCTATCTTCGGGCGATGCGAGAAACTTGAATCTGGGGTTCAAGGCATTGCCTACCTTCGGGCAACGCGAGAAACTTGCGTCTTGAGTTCCTAGGCTTCACCTATCTCCGGACGATGCGAGAAACTTGAATTTAGGGTTCCTCGGTGTTGCTTATCTTCGGGTAACATGAGAAACTTGCGTCTTGAGTTCCTCGGCTTCGCCTATCTTTGGGCGATGTAAGAAACTTGAATTCGGGGTTCCTCAACGTTGCCTATCTCCGGGCAACGCGAGAAACTTGATTTTGAATTATTTCGGCGTCGCTTATCTCCGGGCGATGTGAGAAACTTGAGCTCGTGGCCCTCCTCATGTAGCCGTGGTGACATCATTTTTTAAATGGCCAGTATCAGGTTTACCGATCCAACGATTTGAGTCGATTTACTTTCGCCAGCTCGTCGGGTAATTATCATGCACAAAATTTGAATGATTCCAAAAGCAAACTTTATTCAAAAAAGCATGGCAAATTCTTTTCCTATTTACAATGCCATCGGTATTTCCGTAATGGCTTATGTGGTGAAAATAAAAAAATACATAAAGTTTCTTTTAAATGAAATATTGGCAGAGCGATTCCCTGTTCAAAGCTCTGGGAATTACGATCCCGTCGATGGTTGTCATCTTGAATATCCCATCGCCAAGCTTTTGGTAAATGACGAATGGTCCTTCACAATTCGGTCTGAAGCCTTCGGGAGAAGGTAAACTCGCTTGAGCATGAGATCGCCAACTTCGAAGGTTTGAGTTTGAACGTTGGAGTTGAAGTATCATGAAACCCTTTTTTGGTAAGCGACGATTCTCAACTCTGCTTCCTCTCTCTTTTCATTGACCATGTCTAGAGCTTTGAGTGGGAGTTTCTCGTTTTTTTTTGGGTCGATATTTAGCCTTCGGTGGAAGGGGACTTCTAGTTCGATAGGGATCATTGTCTCTGAGCCATACACCAATGCGAACGGGGTGTGGTTGGTTGTAGCTTTGTGCGTCATTTTGTAAGCCCATAGTGCGAGTGGAAGCTCATCAATCTAGTTTTCGTTTGCTTTTGTCAATCACTTGTCGATGGTGGAGTTGATGATTTCGTTTATTGCCTCCACTTGTCCGTTTTCGAGCGAATGAGCCACCGTGGAAAAGCTCTTTTCAATCTGGAAGCGTTGTGGAGGTCTTTGAACTCGGCTCTTTCAAACTAAGTTCCATTGTTAATGATGTTTTTTTATGGCATGCCAAACATTCAAATGATGTTTTTAGTAACAACATTAATAAAATAACTTTATTTGTGGTTATGGTGGCCAACGTTTTTGCTTAGCCCATTTTATGAAATAATCTACGACTACTATAGTATATTTAGCTCCTCCTTTTGCCATCAGAAGAACGCCAATCAAATTGATCCCCCATATCACAAATGGTCATGAGCTGACCATTTGTGTCAGTTTTGTTGATGGAGTTCTCTTGATCATGCTGAATCTCTGATAATGATCGCATCTCCTGGCGTGATCTACGACATCGTGGTTTACTATTGGCCAGAAGTACCCATACCGAAAAACTTTCTTTACCAGCATCTACCCCCTGTGTGGTCTCTGCACTCGACTTCATGCACTTCTTCCAAGATTCGGTGCGCTACATCATCAGTCACACCCCTGAGAAGAGGGGTCGACAATCCCCTTCGATAGAGTAATCCATCCTATATCATGAACCGTGGCGCCTTCTTGAGTAATGTCTTTCACTGGTTTCGGTCTGCTGAAAGAGTTCCTGCCATAAGATAATATTTTATTAGTGTCATCCACATGTCAGGTTCCACAGTGGTCTTGAGAATCCATTCAACATCCATTTCATTAATGCTTGGACTAGTTAGAGATTCGACTGGAATCACCCCCAGCGACTGGGCTTCTTTGGAGCTTGCCAACTTGGCGAAGAAATCTTCCTTAGTGTTTTATTCCCGTGGTATGTAGGAGAAGGTATAGTGTTCGATGTCGCTCAGTAGCTCTTGCACTTTGGAAAGATATGGGACAAAATTTTTGCCCCATGCTTGTTACTCTCCTTCCACTTGACATACAACCAACTAGGAGTCGCTAAAAATATGAAAAAACTTAATTTTGAGTTCCTTCACGACTTTCAGCCCTACGATTAGTGCTTCGTACTCCACCTCGTTATTCATAGCTAGGAACTCCAGACATAGGGCACAACTAATGGCTCACCCCTTGGGGATTTCCAGCACTACCCCTACGCTCGAACTAGAGTTGTTTATGCTCCGTCGATGAAAAGCTTTCATTATGCGTCAATTTGTGGCTGAACTTCCTCTTCATCATCTGAAATCAGCAATAAAATCAGCTAGCGTATGCCTTTGACTGCTTCCCTTGGGTGCTAAGTGATATCATATTGGTTCAATTCTATGTTCCACTTAAGTAATCGTCCGAACATTTCTGGCCGGTACAAAAGTTGTTTTAGTGGCTGGTCGGTCAACACCTTAATCGGATGGGCCTGGTAATACGGCCGCATCTTTCGGGATGCGGTCAAAAGGCAATACGCTAGTTTCTCTAGTTTTGGGTAATTCTTCTCAGCCTCGGTGAATTGCTTGTCAATGTAGTACATCGGCCGTTGGAAATATCGCTTCTTCCTGCACGAGAGCTGTGCTCAATGCATTTGGGGAAACTGCCAAGTAAATGAATAAGTCTTCTCCATCGACTGGTTTCGATCAGACCGGTGGAGTTTCCCTATGTCATAGTAGTTCTTCAAAGGCCGTTTGACAAGTTTACTCCATTCAAAGTTTTTCCTTCCCTTCTTTAGCACGTGGAAAAATAGTATACACTTGTTTATGGCTTTTGAAATGAATCGACTTAGTGCCGCGACCTTTCCATTCATGGTTTGAAGTTCTCTCTTATTCTTAGGAGCTTGGACTTCACGTAATGCTATTATTTGCTCCGGATTTACTTCGATGCCCTGGGCGCTCACTATGAACCCCAGGAACTTCCCAGAGACCACCCCGAAATGACATTTAAGTGGGTTAAGCTTCATTCCATACTTGCAGAATATCTCGAACATTTCAAAAAGATTTATCAGGTGGTCAGCGACTACTTGAAATTTAACTAGCATATCGTCCATATAAACTTCCATAGTTTTCTCGATCTGGCGCTTGACCATAGTATTCACAAGTCTTTAATACATGGCCCCGCATTCTTCAAACCAAACGAAATTACTCTATAGCAATATTATCCTAAATAAATGATGAAGCTTGTATTTTCTTAATCTGCTCCGTGCATCAGGATCTAGTTATAGCCCGAGTATGCATCCATAAATGACAACAATTCATGTCCCGATGTTCCATCCACCTGTTGATCAATTCTGGGGAGTGAGAAGCTTTCCTTTGGATAGGCTTTGTTGAGGTCTAAAAAATTAATACAGATTCACCATTTTCCATTAGACTTCTTGACTAATACCGGGTTTGATACCCATTTTTGGTAGGCTGCATCCCTGATGAAGCCATTGGCCATTAGTTTATCCACCTCTTTTCTCAATGCCTTAGGCCAATCAGGGCCCAAGTTGTGCCTTTTTTGTTTGACTGGAGTGAATTTGATGTCAATGTTAAGGGCTTGGTAGGCAATTTCGAGCGATACTCCACACATATTGGCAAGCGTCCAGGCAAATACATCCTAGTTGGTGTGGATGAATTCGGTCAACTCTGAACGCATCTTGTTTCCAAGATGTAACTCGATTCTCAGGACCCGCATGGGGTCATCTATACTAACTGGAATAGACATCGTCAGTTCAACTGGTGCTGCCCAATCCTCCTATGAGTTCTTCTTCCTATGGTACAAAGGCTTATCGAATTGGCTATAGTCCCCAAGCCAAGGGCGGTTCTGTAATTGCTATTCAAAGGGTTAACGGATGTGGAGAGCTTTCCCACATCCTTTCCTTTCTCCTTTCTTCTAAATTTTTGCAATTCCACAATGTAACACTCTCAAGCAACGCTTTGGCCTCCTTTCACAATTCCTCTTCAATGCTTGGAAGGGAATTTCATTGTAAGGCATCATTGAGCCAAAGCATCTTGAAGTCAGCTAACGCAGGCTGCCCTAAAAACGCATTGTATGCCGAAAACTCATCCACAATCACAAAAGTTCGAATGAGGGTGACTCATCGTTCTCCCTCTTCAAATTCTATACGTAGGTCAATGATTCCCACCAATTGCTTAGGTCCTCCGGTAAATCCCTGAATCTTCGTTTGGCACATAGATATGCTTTTCATACCTATCTTCATCTAATCGAAAGTATGTTTGGAAAGTATATTAACCGAGCTTCCACTATCAACCAACACTCGTCGGATAACCATGGGCCCGATTCCTACTATTACCACCATTGGATCAAGAGTTGGAGCCTCAATTCCTTCAGTATCACAGTCGTGAAATACTATATCGTTGCGTAGCACCATCTGCTACTTGACCGGAGTTTCACCATCTATTGTCAAACACGATCCCTTCAGGACATATGTTAGTGAGCTTGCGTATCTCTCCATTTCCCCCAACTCCTTTATGTAGGATGCGGTCTCCTAGATATTATTTCGATAATGAGCCTTTGGTCAGTTCACTTCGACTCAGGGTCACTAGTTCCAAACCGATTTTTTTGCTCCCAAGGTGGTTGAGGGACTATAGCCTGGCTGGGATTCTGTGGCCCTTTTTCAAATTGCTGAAGCTTGTTGTTGTGGATTAATACTTCAATGAGGTCCTTAAGGTGGCTATACTCAGTTATGTTGTGTCCGTGCATCTCGTGGAAACGGTAGAATTTCCCTTAGCGTTTCTATTATTCTGTTGCATACTTTTTAAGGGGTTTCCTATACTCTTTAGTTTCTTGTGTTGCGAGATAAATATTTTCTGGAGTATCATTCGAAGGGCTATAGTCTCCTGGTCTAAACTCTCTAAACCTTTTATTACGACCACTACCATTTTTCTTGTCAGAACTTAGATTCCCTCTCTTCTGGTTTCCATTTTTCCCTATGGTGCCTTGGTTATTTCTGGGGTTGCGTGCATTTTGATTAGAAGTCATGCCATTCTGTTCGGTGTTCGTTTATTGTATTCCAACAGCCTTTCTTTCCAGCTCACGCACCTCTTCCAATCTCAAGTACTGGCTTGCTTTGCGGTTGAAACCCTTCCTATTGGTGAGC
The DNA here is from genome assembly GCA_030765085.1 of Allium cepa. Classification (NCBI taxonomy): domain Eukaryota; kingdom Viridiplantae; phylum Streptophyta; class Magnoliopsida; order Asparagales; family Amaryllidaceae; genus Allium; species Allium cepa. The sequence goes on along the minus strand of CM060929.1, from coordinate 724,604,919 downwards.
TGTTTCATCTTAATCCATTTACCGAACTCCATCTTTGGATGAATAGCATGGACTAGGGGCATAAAAACCATGTCTTCATTAGGATTACTCACCTATGTTATTGCTGTGTTGAATGTGCTCATAAACGATCTCAATGACTCATCGCGCCTTTGAACCAATCCCGGTAGAGACACGAGTCCTTCGGTTGTGCGGTATGAAGCCTGAACTAAACAAGGAATTTTGTTGCAAATTGATTAAAAGTAGAGATAGATCTTGGGGGAAATCTGGTGAACCACATGGATGTAATGCCTTCTAGAAAAATGGGAAAACATCGGCAGCGCACGGCTTCTAGAGCATTGGCTCCATCCATATCCCAACCATATTTGTACAAATGGGGCTTTGGGTCCTTAGTTCCATCATAAGAGGGAATGGTTGGCATGGTAAATTTGTCTAGGCATCTTTCATTCAAGATCTCATCGATAAAAGGAGTCCAACTTGGGGCAGATCCCCATTCATCATCCATTTGACTCTTACTCTCATCCACCAGCCGCTTGACCATATCTGCTATATATGCCTCTGATGTTCGGTGGTCTTGGGGGTAGTAATCAGTCACTATGCCAAGTGTTTGGTTCAGCAAACGGTCTTGACGCGTGGGTTGATGCCTAGGTACTCCTGTCTTTAGGAGAGCGATTCCCACGGAACCCTGTTGGCTTGCATTTGGCCTAATTGGGGGTGGTTTGGACAATTCTAACGTTATCAAAGGCATTTTCCTCCTCCTTTACCTGATCACCATGTTCTCCGCCTTCCGAATTGGAAAGGTTTACAGCCACATCCTTTAGTGGGGTTTTAGCCCTTTGATTTAAATTCAAATTTGGTTGTCTTGCATTAAGTGGGGTATGCTCATTCTCCTCAAAGTTACACCCCGTTGTTACCCTTCTCAACGGCTATTTTCCAATTCTCCTATGCAAGCTAGAACCAAAGGAGTTGCCTGCTCCATGGTAGTAGCTAGTTCAGGGATGGTTCTTTGAGTGGAGTTTGACTAAAGAGTTATCAGGGCGTTGAGATTCTCCATTAGAGCCTTTTGACTATCTTCCATTTTTTGGTTGATTTCTTCAGCCATCTTGTTCAACTCATCCCTGGTAACAACCTCATGCTGAATAGAGGACCCTGGTGCTAAGGTCTAGTCTAGGGAGGTATACTTCGAGGCGACCTCCCAAGCAAAGTCCACAGTATAAACATTAGCGACCTCTTCACGAGGTCCACTTTCGTTCGAGCTCTAGTGAGGTAGCATAGCTCTAACATCCAGTATATTGATTGGGACCTCTAGAACCTTCATTCATCCGGTGAATGTGTGGATAACGAGGCCACCTTCACAACCTTCTCCCATCTATCCCAGTAGGACGGTTCGCTTCACCAAACAAAAAAAAAGTAGTAATAGTTTAATCTCTTGTTTTTAGGTTCGTGAAAGGAATGAACTGCTACAATTGATTTCCTAAATTAGCAACATTTTCTTCAGTCTGTTGGATGCTAACACCTTTTGCTTCCCCTATGGACCTTCCAGAAGCAGTTCTTTTCCTTCCAAGAGCCATTGACTTTCAAAGCGGTAAGGTCTTTAAGCAAAGATTGGAGATGTAACTTCTGGACCTACGCAATCCAAAGTAGATGGCTAGATTAGGATTCTAGGTTGAAAGGGGAGATCCAACTTCTAAATCTATGCAATCTAAAGTAGATAGCTAGATCTGGATCCTAGGTTGCAGTTTCTCAGTGAAAGCACCAAAATATTGACCCAAAAAATGGACCAACGCCCTGGCTTGGATTTGAAAGCACCAGCCCTATCTTTACAGAGCAATATAGTAGATCACAGATATAGAAGAGAAATAGTAAAAGAAAATAGGCAGGATATTTTTATAGTTGTTCGACTGTTAATGAAACCTACGTCTACTTTATAGTCTTATTATAAGCTGACTGCTATTACAAAAGCTGATTACAAGGCTTTGGCTAATTCCTAGCTGAATTGAATCAATAGAGTTAGAATCCACTGGAGAATCATGGTGTATTCCTTCTGAGATCGTTGTAAGGGAGGTTGGAAGTGAAGAATAATCCTAGCAAAGCTTCAGCAATCAGCTTCTAGAAGATCCTCTGTATGTTGTTGGAGGTAGGCTATTTATAGAGGTTGGAGGGTTCCTAGAACATGCCCATTAGAATCCGCTCCCAAATAAAGGACAGGAGACCTAGAGGATCCAGTGGACAAGAATTGACAAACTCCATGGGTCATTGGCGACCCATGGGCCATGGGTCGTTAGGGACCCATAGACTTAGTCTATTTTGCCCACCGAATTCTTCCTCCTTTAATCGTATTTCATAACTTATTTGCCCACGTTTTTGAAGAATGCATGGGTTGCTGATGGTCTGGCCATAGAGGACTATCATAGATTCTAAAATTGGAGATGTCTTCTCCGGCATTCGTCGTTGTCGTCACATGCCAGTGGCAAGTCACTGGCTTCTTTCACTCTAACATTTGTTGGTCCCTAGGGATGCTGGTCTCTTGGCTTCATTGACTCCTGTCGTCACCTTAAGCGTTAGCTTAAATTCATTCATTGAAGACTTGTTATTTCAGTATATAGGAGATAGAATTCAATTGCTTTCTTTCGCTACTAGTGAACCTAGGAATTTCTCACTCCCATTTTTGGCATCAAGATGAATGAAACCTTATAAAATATTCCGTTTGACTTTATTATTTTCGCAGGTGCATTATGCGACAGTTTCACTTTTTTAATTGACACACACACTTCGTATTTTTGTAAATTCACTTGTTATAGTTGTTGAGCATAATGCTAATAAGAAAAATATATTTATTTTCTTTAATCTTAACATGACTAACCTACTTTATATTATATCTTGAACCTTAGAAGCCAGAAGGGAGAGTAAGGACAGAAGCAACATTATTAGATTAGTCAGATATCACTAATATTTAGATTAAAATGAGAACTGCAATGGTAATTCATTGTTATTTTCTTTAAATATCTGTTAGAGTTAATAAAGTTGGTGGATTTTTGTTTCAGCTTATTCATTAATTGAATTGAAACTTCAGAGTTCATCTGGAGCATACTTTTTCAAACAATGTATACATCCTAGGTATGTATCAAATAATACAACAAACTTTAAAACAATTCAGGTTGTGCTTTAATAGGGAATTGACTTTTATTAATAATTTTCTAAACAAATTTTTTGTCTAAAATAAGGTAGTAGATAGTCGACGATCACTAGCTCAAGTTGTAATTCTCTAAAATTATGGATATAGATGTCTTGGGATCGAACACCCTCGACGATCAATTACCAATTTCAAAAAATATGTTAAAATGGTCAAGTAATAGATGTTTATTTACTGTATCATGTGGTGAACTACACATGCATGTGCACTAGTACTGGTTACTGGTTATGTTGTTATTTGCATTAATAAATAACCTTATTATTTTTAAGGATTGTAAAAAATAAATAGCTTGAATGAGTCTTAGATATCATAATTTCTACTTTGCTGTTTGGTCCATGTTTTATCATGGTATATATTGATCAGAATATTAGATCCCATAAAGGAATTGTTCAACTTACAGAAAACATATCACATGTAAGATGGGTAAAACTTAGTAAGCTAGCTAGCCGTAGTTACCCAATGTGTGACAAAAAATAAAGTGAAGCAATACAATTTTTTTTATGTGCTAGAATACTCGATAAAAAATGTATAAGGAAAAAAGGAGAAGAAGAAGAGGAAAAATACAGAATGCATGAAATATCGAAAATAACATATGGTGCCTTATGCTATCTCCTTTTCATATAGAGTCTACGAATTTTCTTGGATTAAGCACTAAATTACTCCTTGCATTAAATATGGAAATGCAATTGGGATCTGTACTCAGTTGCAAACTACAAACGGGCATTGTACTATGTTGTAAACTACAACCGAGCACCAAGCTTAAGTGGTGTGTACCAAAACTTAATAGCAAGCTCAAGTTTATATGAAGTTATGCGTACCAAAACTGTCAGTTTTTTTAATGATGCCTGTGAAAAATAATAATCTTTTGGTAGGTTTAAATTACGAAAAAGGGATACCAAATCATCAGTGGAGTGTCCTCTTTGAGAGAAGCTTTACTTCAGTAGTGTGATGTTTAACACTAGAGCAGGAAAAAATCTAGTTTCACTCGCCTTTGAAATTCTACCATTTAATTTACCATTAGGAACATATAATGTTGGACCTCTTGGCTATAACAAACCTTAAAATCGAGTTATGTGCATGTTACTACTAACATAAGCTCTAAGAAAAAAATTATGCAATTTTTACATACTACGACCACATCTCTTATAGCAACAGCCAAAATATCAGCACATGACACAACATTGGGACACATAGATTTTATTGCTTTCTTTGCATTGTCAATCCCATAAAAAGTTTGCAAAGATATGTTTGGAGGTCCATCCTTCTCCGATGCATTGTTTCCAGTAGACTTTAGTAAGATTGAACCATCACAGCCCTTTCAAAATAAAGAAGAAACCGGCTAAGAAATATGCATACATATGATTTACAAAAGTAGCAAAACAAAGCCTATGTAGTGAGTGGTACCCGAATAAATAAATCATGGAAGTTCATTGAAAGCAGAGCAGCTGGAACAGTCTTATCATCTTGTGTTGCCTTTTCCACCTCCTCAACGATAGCATGCCCTGCATTTGGAAAGGTTTTGGCACAGTAATTTGAACTTAATCCATTTTTATGATTAGCGATGAAATAAAGCAAAATAGTAGTGGAAAAAAGAGTGACGAGCACTATTTGACTTGCGATTTGTTGTTATGGATGTGCTTAATTGTGTGGTAGAGGTGCAATATTATGGATTTATATATAAATTTTAAGCTAAGAAGTGTTTATACTCTTAAAAAATATAAATGAAAATTGTTAATGACATAATTACCTTTTTAACAATTTGAAACCCCATTTATCTCAATACCTACAAAACAAACCAGATATTTTATTATGATTCAAATGAATGAGTTATATTCAAAATTTGTAAAACTTTCATTACCTTCTCTAGATATTCAATTTGAATATGAAAGAAGAGGAAAGATGTTATTTTTGTTCTACTTAAGTGATTTTTTTATGTACATGCAAGAGAAGAAGATTTTTTTTAAAATAAAAGATGTGTAAGATAAGAAGACCTTAGCAGCCTACGTGAATTGCTGTGAGAAGATAATTTTTTCCTTTATCTCGAGAAAGAAAACAAAACTTAACAAAGTAAGTTATTTAACCAAATATTCTCTTTAATTATGGTGGATCTATAAATTTAGTTAATTTTTATAAAACTTAGTTATTATAAATTTATTTAGTTGTTATAAAATTTTATTAACATTTAGAAAATTGTTTAATTTTTATAAAATTTTATTTTAAATGATAAATGAATAAAAGGTAATAATTATATTGTTTGAGATAAAATATTTCTACTTTAAAATATTGATAATAAAATGATGTTAAGTGAAACTATGCGAAATGATATTAGGTGGATTTGATTCATCAGTGAATATAGGCTACAACAGGCCGACTTACGATCCTAGGGAACATATTAGACAACTAAGAACTAAATTTTGTAGAAATATGTAACAGAAATACCAAAACAACTTCAAACAAAAGAATATCCAAAGCAATATTAAATTAAATGCATAAATAATCATATACTTGTCGTGTATGGTTTGGAACAAAGCTTGCAACCATTTTCCACCTCCATAGCCTACCAAGTACATTCAATGTTGATATGATAATAAAAAATATATTTACACAATAAATTTGTAACTAAAAAGTAAGTCGAAAAACTCTATAGATAAAAGAACAAAGTGGTGCACCTGTCCAAGAATGTGAGCACTAGAATGCCAAAACTTATCATATCCTCCATTGCTATCAAACTTAAACAACTTCAGTTCATAATCTTCCCCTAATGGCTTGAAAAGTCCAAGAGAATCCCACTAACCTATAAGTTAACTAAATCAGTACATTAGATAAATAGGGAATCTTTCGAATATAATTTCGTACTAAGGAAATCAAAATGATGAATATACCGAGTAGAAATAAATTATTCAAATATACCGAGTGGCAATAAATTATTCCACCAAAGGTGTAGCAAAAGCATTGGCCAAAGCACTTTATACATTCACGTTGCTCTTTAAAGAGTACACACAAAACACTTGTCATTTACAATTAAATTTTTACCAAATGGTATACTGTTATACAGCTTTCAACTATTTTATTCTTTCCGCATGAAAATGTACCTGGCTTTAAAACAATGTTTTAACTTCTGACTCTCTTTTACCCCCATATATAAAAGGAGAGTAAATAAATCTAGGATTACTTGTATTTTAGAAGACGTATTCGCAAACTTCAAGAAGACAATGATCGATTCATCAATTTAATCTTCTTGTTTTCAGTCAAATATTACAATGAAGCAAATGCCAATGCATTTGGTCCAGTTCCCATTATACAAAGAATTAGTTGGCATTGTAATGACTAAATCAATTTCTCCTTATTTACTTTTTGCTGGCTACTTCATTAATCTACCGCATTTCTATCAATGCCAGCACATATGTGCGTATTTTAAGATACAATACACATAAGAACATCGTTGAAGATTATTGAAGACAATAGACCAAAGGTAATGCATTAAACTCCTTATCTCATGGTTTCATGCTTCAAAACTATTCCTTTGAATCAACAATATCATGTTTCCATCTACGAGCATTTTACAATATTGTTGATGATTCACGTACAGTCGAATCGTCTACGGACAAAAAAAGTGCAAACTATAACGCCTATAATATTTATCCCATAATAGTAAGAAATACAATTTGATAACACCAAGCATATATATATAAACATATATGAATAATTATAATAATTATTATTATTTATTGTTTTCAAGATTGATGAAAAATGTCATATTTATTTATGTAAAAAGCTGATTGGTTTAATCAAGTTACTTCAAACATTACTAAGAAACTTTGTATTTTATTATGAATTACATGAATATATATTATAAATGAGAAATTATAACAAATATATCACAGCTATGTTGCATAAATCAATAAATATCTTTACTTATCTTGATGTATGATTGAAGTAAATCGACATCCATGGGGAATCGGAAACTAAGCTTAAAAACTATTATGACAAATATTTCAATCATGCTTCATTTTCTTAATTTAATAGTTCACTCAAAAAAATATGGGTCGAGTAACAATAAAAGCCCATATGATAAATCACAATCATAGGCCTTGTGAAAAAGATATAGAATAAAACATATCTTCAAATCTTGATTGTTTGGACATGATTTGTGTGTATGAACTGCATTGACAACGTCGATCACTGATACTTGTGGGCTGGGCCCACCAGTGAGCTAGGTTCATGTTAGAGCATCTCATACACTGTAAAAGCCGGATACATTTTCGAAAAGTTGTTAACTATTTGATGTGAAGCGAGGAGCTTTTTGGTCTTATAAAGTGAACCTTTCCTATGTGCTCAAAGTGTAAGGTGGCAAATAATCAGACAAAATAAGCCAATTACGAAAATGAGTGACAGTGTACCAGATAAATTTAATTCAAAGGAGGACAAAAAGTAAAAGTTGAACCACTCAAAGTATATTCTTGGGTATTTCTTTCTTTCTCTTTTCTTGTAAAAAAGTCTCCTCGAGAAAAAGGATGGTAGTAGAGTAGTTCTACAATTTCTGCAAAAACTCATAAATAAAGGCTGGCATATTAAATAAAAACATTTCTAGCCGATCACATCTAACATCTGTATCCAACCATTACTCAATACATGTAAAAAGTTGAAGTAATATAATTGCTCATGCATAGAAATGTTAACCCTCTTTCATCCAATAATGGAATCGATCATCATAAATTGTATGAGCTTCTTTTGAAAGGAGCAACCATAAAAAAATTTCTTTTCTTTTCTTGAAACCGCCATTTTTGTATCAATTCAAAATTTCTAAAACATTCATAATAATAGTTGACTATTAGTAGTTGAAAACATTTATTTAACCGTTGATTTAAAATACAAGTTTAAAAATTTAAAAGATATTCAAAATTTTGAATGCATGTTCTACGTAGTAAGAATGATAGTCATAAAAAGGACAGATACTCTGATATATTTTTTATGAAAAAATGATGAGTTATGAATGTTAAAGGGTCAGTAGATTACCCTAATAGTTATTCGTATATACATGTGAGCTAAGCCTTAAAGGAACTCAAGTATAAAGAAAAACTAAATGGCATTGCTATGAATACTCTAATATCCTTTCTTTTACCTGAACTATCCAGTCCTTGTTGGGCAATAATAGGCCAACATGTAGAATAAACCATAACCTCATTATAGGTACTAAATTGGTTAGGATGCAATCTTGTAATTCTCATCAAACTGGGAAACAAGTTTAATAGTCACAATATTTATGCTACAACACTATAAATATGTACCTTCGAAATGTTCATCCTCGTTTCACTAAATGCAACTTGCTGGATTTAAACAGGACTGGCAGCTGCATCTCTCCAAATATTGTACGGTATTGATCATACTAACTAGGTGCAGTTTACTGATACAGTAAAAACCATGCCTTTAATGGAAAGCATTTGTTGGTGGACCTCCTGTTATACAATTAAGTAAACTTCAGTCAATTGCTATACATGGAAATTAAGATCTTATATTAAAACATTTTAATTTTTTTGAACTCATCATATCAATTAGGCTTAGAAGAGAATAATAAATATATAAATAGCTAAGAAAAGGAAAGAAAAAGTATTGAATGAAAAATCAGTTTATGGAAGAAATGGCAGGTAGTAACTACAACATTAAACAGAAATACTAGAGTAATAGCTACAATTTATTATGGTGGCAAAAGTTAGTGAAGGCTATTAAAATTGCTTTCATATAAAACACATAATTCACAAAAGCAATTCAATAAAGACGGGCGAGTGAATCAATTGATTCATGAATATACTAGTTGGCATTAATGTACAATTTCATATTACTTCTATGATGTTGGTTAATATACAGGTTATTTCTATGATGCTTATGTACCGGCTCGTTTTTCGTACCTTTTAAATCAATAATAAACCACACATGTCTAACTCAAATTGAACAAATAAGCAGATCATTAAGGGTGGAAAGAAAATAAAGACAGAACAGAATCTCACACAAATGGAACAAAATGTATTATTTTAATAATAATCTTTACAATGGAAAATTTTAAAATACAACATCAAAGTCTAACCTAGATTCAACCTGGATAGTTATAATACCTGCCTTTACAAATGCTGGCAAACAACAAAACAAATTAAATTGATGTAGCGGATAATAGAATACATCCATACGATGATAAGATCTCCAGCTCTCCTCTGGAAACATCAACTGTCTTCAACTAAAGCTGAAACTAATCGGATCTGACCCGAGTATTAAAAATACACAGATTAGGCTTGATAAACCAGCGAGATACTCAAAATTTGAAATGCATAGATCATGACGATGATATCAAAACCATTAAAAAGAAGGTTATCTCATAAGACCAGGCCCACGCATAAATACAGACGGGTTTTTTACCTTATGATAATCAAAACACTTTTATTACCAAAATAATTTGATATTATCTTTAATGACATTCTTTTAAAGACACTTTCAAATAAACTCATATTCAAATAATGTATAAATACCCGGACTAAGTATAAGGCAATATATCCGGACTGGGTCAATGGACTATACCAAATGGAATATAAGATACCGGAAGGGGTAGCTGAGATGTTTGCAAGTCATTACAGCTAATTTGGGAATACAATCAAAACCGTAAAGCTCGTATTGGAGTTGGATTTTGGAACATGACAGGAAACTAGTGGAAAGATCAATCTATATCCACGGCTTACGTCCAAGACAAAGATGTCGTTATGCAACAACAAAAATTGCTAAATCGGGATACGATCTACAAATAACATCCAAGGACTCGGACTTTGAGCATCCCTGCCAAGAGACCCAGACGTATCTGGTACCTAGGGCTAAGAACATCGGATAATGTGAAGACCCGCAAATCCGTACTCCTTGAATATACACTAATCTCCATAGATTAACTCAAGATGAACAGAAATACGAATTCTCATTGTTTAAGAAGAAGAAGAAGACAGAAGAAGACAGAAGAAGAGACAAAAAGATAGAAAAGAAAATAAAAAAATAACAGAACAATATCAGAATCTCACAATTCGCAGCGGAACAACATATAATAGATAAATGAATAATCTTTAAACAAAGAACTATATCAGTTATTACATTACATCATATTACATTACATTACATCATCAGAGTCTACAACAACAACATGCACCAGAAAAGAAATATAATATACTAGTAATACGCCATGCCATCCAGCTTGCTTCCAGCAACTCCTAAATTTTAGAATATCCTGATAAACCTGTCTCTTGACTGCCCGTGTGGAAATTGGTGGGCACCCAGAGTTTAGAAAGGAAAACAATAAACTCCGAGTCAGTCATGAGACTGGTGTGAGAACTAAAATAGTTTATTTTTCTTTAAAATCAAAATAGAGGAATATTTTATTTTAAAGTTAATTCGCAATGCCTTTTAAAAATGAGACTACCATAAGGCCTCCCGCACACACACACAATGCCAACGCAGAATCGGAGGAGATTTCTCCTTATAATAGTCAAAGATGCTTGATACGCATTAAAAAGAAACATTTGATATTTTAACTAGTGCATAGTGTAGAAAAAATTTATTTCGAAAGTAAAGATATAAATCTTAGCCAACATACAACCATTATCGTATGCCTACTATAGCTACCATCTAAACAGTGGTGACCACCATAAGTAAATGGCAGGTTCTACAACTAAAACCGTACAGGGTTTCGTATTGGGAATTGGATTTTCAATAAATGGTCAGGCCAAGGAACTTCCCATTGCCACATGGAAACGCCTCTGGAATGACGTCCCGAGAACCTAACCGGATCTCTGCCAACATAAGGTCGGGTTACCTTTCAAATTAGGTAACTACTGACACGAATATGTCATCCCCCGATCGTAACCGATCTATCCGAGGATCCTCGATTTCCAACAACCACAAAATTTTGCAGCAACAACATAGGTTAAATATCTGGGCTCCATACCATGATACCACCTCTATCCAGAAGGAATGACATACACTAAAGGGGGGCTACCCCCTAATAACCTTGCTGCATCTTTCCTGTTTTGACCATTTCCGGGGTGTGAGGTCCGACGAAGTCTCGTCCACGAAGCCACGCTTTATACAATAGCTATGCTTTGGGTCAACAAATGATCATAGAAATGATCACAAAGATAATCGATCAATCAATGATCATATCACAAATGATCAATCAATGATCATTTCACAACAACACTCAGCATGCCACACTACCAAATTGGGAGTATATCACTAATAACCTTCAACTATATAACCTCTGAGCTCGTACGTCTCAGAGAAGCGTGTTAAGCTAAGAGAATAAATTCTCCGCCACCAACAGAAATATATTTGAAAGAAATCATCTTTATATCTCAATTTGTAATGTCAGACATACAATCCATACAAGTCTGTTCCGGGTTCGAACAGAACCGAAGGCACTTCCAAAGACGTCCTTGCAATCCGGATATTCACTAATCACGACCGGACTTCCCATCACTAAGGGTGATAAAACCTCTATATCGGAGATCAGCCGATGTAGAGTAACTCGACGGTAATCCTTCCGTTTTCACAAACATCCGGTCTTCAACACCGGTCATCAAATGCAATCCATAACGACGTATCACATACTCGGAATGGGTTATACGACCCCAAGGTCCTTTCCCGGCTAACCCGAATAGTGAGCGCTTATTCAAAAATAAGTGTGGCATTAAATTCAAACAAATCACAACAAATACCTATTTAAAGGTAAATATTGATAGTCGGATTATTTAACTATCAATAGGCGTGCTCAACATCACCAAATTCCAAATAATTTCCCAATTATTTACTTTCCAAAATATCTTTACTAGATATATAATTTCCACACTTCAACCATTTGAAAACAAATTTCAAATCAATTTCCTTAAATGGAAACACTTCTAATTATTTATCCATTTTAAATTTAAAATGGTTCATTTCAATAAATCAAATAAATCCTTACTGATTCACTTTTTTATTTACGTTCTAAATCCGTAAATTTATTCCCACAGTTCAAAAATAAATCAATGTTTATTTTTAAATGAATTTCCCTTTCTTTTATAAATTCCATAATGAATTTATAATTCCTAAATATCTATGAATATACAATTTCCCAATCGATTTCTAATATTCATTTTTAATTTATCTTTTAAAAGATAAAGTCCCAAAATATTCAGTTCATATTTGAAAACATTTCCATACTTATTAAATAATAAGTAATTTACAAATCCATTCATTTTCAACACTTGGAAAATATTCAATGTACTTAAATCAAAAATTAAGTATATATTTCATTCTTTAAGAAATCATTCTCTTAAACACATTTGTTTGAGTCAAAACGAATGTTGCGTAAAACATCGTTACGACGACCCAAAATCACTAGTATAGGGATTCAAAGTTTAAATAGATATATAAATCCCAATACTATACAAAACATTTCCTTTCGGAAACTATTTACTATAACAACAGTGTTATAGTACACCATTTCCTTCTATTTCTCGATAACGTCTATTTCAACAATGAATGTTGAAATCTATGTTTTCGATGTTTACACCCTTTACAACATCGTTAAAACGATTAACTTCAATTTATAATATTCATTTTCCCAAGCATATCCATTTTATTTATAATAATATATTCACTGTCCAAAATCGTGAATATACTTCCTTTAATAAACTTCACTATTCAATTTGTCAAATTAAATTGATTTCGAACTTATAAACAATGTTTATAAATTCCATTTCTATTTATAAGCTTCGATTTATAAATCTCATTATTAACAAATTCCATTTATATCTCATTTAAATGCCAAAATCCGATTTATAAGATAATTACTTATAAATCTTCTATTTTACAAAAATCTATTCATTTTTGTAACTTCACAATTTATAAATCTATAAATTCCGTTCACTTATGAAATCCATCTTTATTTCACCTTTTACACTTATAAAAGCTCGTTTTATAATCCCAATATTTTTAACTTATAAAAATAAATTTAAAAATCTTTTATAATGATTCAAAATTCTAAATTAAACCATTTTATAAATTAATCACTATTTATTTCGAAAATCTCTATTTGGTTATATTTTACAAAAACAGTAATTTTTATAACATAAAAATTTTATAACGTTTTAATTATTTAAAATGAATCAATTCAAAATTTAATAAAAACATATACTTTGAAAAATCACTTTAAAATTCCTTTTAAAACCAAAATCATTATTTTTAAAACTTCAGAAATGGATCCGATGATGCAGCAGCACCAAATAGTCAATCACGACATCCAAATATCATATATCGATATGATAATCAACAAATATCAAAATATCTATAAATAAATCAATACAGTCGAGGAATCCAGTTGGATCCCTCCAACCTGTTTCCCTGCATCCAAGACATTAGCACAATACCAATTCCACTCCAGTACGGAATTATCGCAGTATATGGGATTTATAAAATATTATCCGCTTAATAGGCGGCGCAATAGGGTCTCATCCGCTATACAATGCGGGAAATCAACAACTGCAATATATACATATGCCAATATATATAATACCAATTTCACTGTTTATGAAATATTCGCGGTATATGTTTTTAATAAATAACCTCCGCTTACTAACGGCGCATAATGTCTATTTTAACAATCAATAGATAACAATCATCATTCAAACATACATTCAAGAATTTTAAATCTAACTATTTAAAATTAAAATCGAAACCGATTCGATTGAGTGAGAAGTTCTCACCTAGATTTTATTTCCGTTTCAGCTTTTATTTCGAATAAAATTAAACACGCGGTTAATTTTACCCGAAATTCTCACTAACTCCAAACGACTCCAATCTAATTCCATAGCGTAGTGCTCGTCCATACGATTCCAACGCAATTTGATTCGTAATTTTTCGACCTCGTATGAAAGAGTTATCACAGTTTAAAGATCGTACAAATTATAAATATAATTAAATTACAATTTTTTTCTTTTAATTTTAAACGTATAAATCAGGGCCGTTAGATTTGCTTCCTTTAGATCGTGGCCGCACTTCCTTGCTTCTCCCTCATCGTCATTTACACGCATCCAAGTTTTGAGAAACCCATTGGCCGCCAACTTCAAAACAATTATCGAGCATCCATGCTTCGACGAGAGGATGATCAACCACCACCATTTGAAAACTCAGGTCGAGCTCTGCCTCCACCCTCAAACACATGCAACTCGGCCACCCCCTTGCTCCTTCGTCCAGCCACCATATTCCATCTCCACCGTTGATCTCGTGGAACTCGACGAGCCTGACATCTTTCTAGTTGGAAGATTTCGCTACAAATTTGTGGATTTCGAGAAATTGGAGGAAGAAAGATACACGTTTTCGGCCATTGACTGTTTCAGGAGGCAGCTAGGGTTGAACGAAACCCTAATTTCTTTTTTTTTATTTTTGTGAAAAAAAGGGCTATTTATAGAAATCTATCGAACACTATTCATTCCGGAATTTCCAAACTCCGATTTACGCGCGGTGACCGGCGTTTCTAGGGTTTATCCCACGTTTCGGACACAATAGAATAGGTTTCGGAAGCTAATTCGATCATCTATGCGAGTTATGGCAATAAACGTTCAATTTAAAATTAAACCGATTAAAAGATTTTCCAGGCGTTTTGGCTTGCACCGGACAAACGGTAAATCTGATTGACACGAAATTTGAAACCATACAATAATATCACATTACGGATCCGATGAAATTGGTTTCGTCGAAATCCGAGACTGTTTGAAAAACGACTATTTTAACTCGCCAATATTTAAAACAATTTCGATGCGTTTCAAGCTGCCACGATCAAAAGATAACTCCTATTCCTACGAAAATTGAAATCCGATAATAACAAACTATTACGGATCCAATGGAACTAGTTTCGTCCAATTCTGAGACTGTTCAAAAATTGGCTATTTTTCAGTCGATAATTAAATATTAAAATATTCAATTTTCACAAATTAACCTTTAATTCGATTTTAAAAGTTCTAAAATATCATTCTAACTCCAATATGATAAAATAAAATGTTACAAATCATTTTCAATCATATTTAAACTCAATTTCAATTATTTCTGTATTTTCACATTTTAAATTATCGATTTAATTATTCAACTAAATCCAATGATTCGAAATAAAATTTATTCGACTTATAATTTCACTTATTAATTTTTAAAATTAATTAAATATTCAAATTTTAATTAATAAAAATTCTGGGTCGTTACATACTTCCCCCTTAAAAGAATTTCGTCCTCGAAATTACCAAGTAAGAAAAGGTTACAGAATTCATTAACTTTCCAAAACAAATTTAAACTTCTTACCATACTTTACTAAGTTTTCAAATCTATACTTAGTTATCTTTTCAAAACCAAACTATATCATTTAATTTCCAATTCCAAAACCAAAATTATAGTTTTCATAAATTTCCCAAATTTTCTCAAAATTTTTCTAACGCCTTAAATTTTCGAAAAAATTCGCCATAGTCTCCTTTGCGCGGCTCGATCCGAAAAAAAATGACAGTATATATATCACAAATATACATCTCATCAAGTTATGAGGCATCCCACAGGGAAAAAAAGTGTAAAAGTACGGTATGTAATCCGAGATATGTACCTTATTATATTATTAGCGAGCATATACGGCTAATATAGTACGAAAGCGAGCTCCAAAAGCGAAGCAAGCGCAATCCGCACCTACTAAACACTCAACAACAACATGAGAATCATGCATATATGTAAATAGTATCAATATACAACATATAGCAACATAACAACTACATAATATAGCAAATGCAACTAAAGCAACAAATGCAATCATCAACCAACTATCATCCATAACCAAATAAATATTCATTCATATTCTCATTAATATTCAATGAATTGGTTTTCAATTTAAATCACATTTGATTCATTTACATTGGATTTTATCAACATTCATTCATATCCAATTTCAATTAGTTTGCATTTACTAATTTTCATTCAAGTTGGTTCACTTCCAAATCAAATTCAATTCTATTCAAGTTCACATATTATCCATTTGAATTCAATTACATAGCTTCTAATTTCGCTAATTCACTTTCATTAACACTCAATGAATTATATATAATCAATCAACAATCAAATAACAACCAATGTTTATTCAATCCAACCAAATTTATTCACTTTCGTTCAATTTGGTTCAACACTTTTAATTCCAATTGGATCATATTAAATTGGTTTTCATTCAATTATTCAACTTCCAATAACATTAGATTTTAATGAATTAACACTTATATTCATTATTTCATATCAATTATTCACATTTAATTGATTAACATTCAATCCATTAATTCAATTCAATTTCAAAAGTTGAATTTCATTTATATAACTCAAGTTCATATCTATCACTTAACTTTATTAATTTACTTTGATATCAATATCAACTTCATTCAACATCTCTTAAGTTATACTTCATTTTATAAACATCACTTGGTTTTACATAACTTAAATTCCTACTTATAAACCAATTTCAGATTCCAATTCTAAAGTAAATTTCCATTTAACTTTAAATTCATTTTTTTATTACAACTCATATTCATAAATATATTCATATAGTTTCACTTCTTATATATATATAAGTTTATTTCACAATTGTAAATCACTTTAATTATAATTCAATTCTTATAATTCTTTTTACTTATACAATTATTATTTTATTTAGATTATTCAAACAACTAACAATCTACTCATATACACTTTAATAATTCTGAAAAATTATTCCTTTATATATAAAAATATATTCAAGGTAAAATTATTTCGTTTACCCAATTTAAAATCAATATTGTGCTGAATTGTTCTATTCAAGTGTTTAGAAACTCCTTCGGCATAGTTTTGCAGACCGTGCTGACGAAAGTTCATATGCCACTCAATAAATCAATCATCATAATATAAAACAATTTTATATTCACTAACAATTACGCACTCGTATCTATTATTACACTCAACTCATTTTAGAGTACTACTGACTCTATCTCTAATGAGTAATACCCAACAGAACCATGGTTGTCGCTTAACCATATGCTCTGATACCACCTGTGAAGACCCGCAAATCCGTACTCCTTGAATATACACTAATCTCCATAGATTAACTCAAGATGAACAGAAATACGAAATCTCATTGTTTAAGAAGAAGAAAAAGACAAAAGAAGAGACAAAAAGAGAGAAAATAAAATAAAGAAATAACAGAACAATATCAGAATCTCACAATTCGCAGCGGAACAACATATAATAGATAAATGAATAATCTTTAAACAAAGAACTATATCAGTTATTACATCACATCATATTACATTACATTACATCATCAGAGTCTACAACAACAACATGCAGCGGAAAAGAAATATAATATACTAGTAATACGACATGCCATCCAGCTTGCTTCCAGCAACTCCTAAATTCCAGAATATCCTGATAAACCTGTTTCTTGACTGCCCGTGTGGAAATTGGTGGGCACCCAGAGTTTAGGAAGGAAAACAATAAACTCCGAGTCAGTCATGAGACTGGTGTGAGAACCAAAATAGTTTATTTTTCTTTAAAATCAAAATAGAGGAATATTTTTTTTTAAAGTTAATTCGCAATGCTTTTTAAAAATGAGACTACCATAAGGCCTCCCGCACACACACACAATGCAAACGCAGAATCGGAGGAGATTTCTCCTTATGATAGTCAAAGATGCTTGATACGCATTAAAAAGAAACATTTGATATTTTAACTAGTGCATAGTGTAGAAAAAATTTATTTCGAAAGTAAAGATATAAATCTTAGCCAACATACGACCATTATCGTATGCCTACTATAGCTACCATCTAAACAGTGGTGACCACCATAAGTAAATGGCAGGTTCTACAACTAAAACCGTACAGGGTTTCGTATTGGGAATTAGATTTCCAACAAATGGTCAGGCCAAGGAACTTCCCATTGCCACATGTAAACGCCTCGGGAATGACGTCCCGAGAACCTAACCGGATCTCTGCCAACACAAGGCCGGGTTACCTTTCAAACTAGGTAACTACTGACACGAATATGTCATCCCCCGATCGTAACCGATCTATCCGAGGATCCTCGATTTCCAACAACCACAAAATTTTGCAGCAACAACATAGGTTAAATATCTGGGCTCCATATCATGATACCACCTCTATCCAGAAGGAATGACATACACTAAAGGGGCGCTACACCCTAATAACCTTGCTGCATCCTTCCTGTTTTGACCATTTCCGGGGTGTGAGGTCCGACGAAGTCTCGTCCACAAAGCCACGCTTTATACAAAAGTTGTGCTTTGGGTCAACAAATGATCATAGAAATGATCACAAAGATAATCGATCAATCAATGATCATATCACAAATGATCAATCAATGATCATTTCACAGCAACACTCAGCATGACACACTACCAAATTGGGAGTATATCACTAATAACCTTCAACTATATAACCTCTGAGCTCGTACGTCTCAGAGAAGAGTGTTAAGCTAAGAGAATAAATTCTCCGCCACCAACAGAAATATATTTGAAAGAAATCAGCTTTATATCTCAATTTGTAATGTCAGACATACAATCCATACAAGTCTGTTCTGGGCTCGAACAGAACCGAAGGCACTTCCAAAGAAGTCCTTGCAATCCGGATATTCACTAATCACGACCGGACTTCCCGTCACTAAGGGTGATAAAACCTCTATATCGGAGATCAGCCGATGTAGAGTAACTCGACGGTAATCCTTCTGTTTTCACAAACATCCGGTCTTCAACACCGGTCATCAAATGCAATCCATAACGACGTATCACATACTCGAAATGGGTTATACGACCCCAAGGTCCTTTCCCGGCTAACCCGAATAGTGAGCGCTTATTCAAAAATAAGTGTGGCATTCAAATTCAAACAAATCACAACAAATACCAATTTAAAGGTAAATATTGATAGTCGGATTATTTAACTATCAATAGGCGTGCTCAACATCACCAAATTCCAAATAATTTCCCAAATTATTTACTTTCCAAAATATCTTTACTAGATATATAATTCCACACTTCAACCATTTGAAAACAAATTTCAAATCAAATTCCTTAAACGGAAACACTTCCAATTATTTATCCATTTTAAATTTAAAATGGTTCATTTCAATAAATCAAATAAATCCTTACTGATTCACTTTTTTATTTACGTTCCAAATCCGTAAATTTATTCCCACAGTTCAAAAATAAATCAATGTTTATTTTTAAACGAATTTCCCTTTCTTTTATAAATTCCATAATGAATTTATGATTCCTAAATATCTATGAATATACAATTTCCCAATCGATTTCTAATATTCATTTTTAATTTATCTTTTAAAAGATAAAGTCCCAAAATATTCAGTTCATATTGGAAAACATTTCCATACTTATTAAATAATAAGTAATTTACAAATCCATTCATTTTCAACACTTGGAAAATATTCAATGTACTTAAATCAAAAATTAAGTATATATTTCATTCTTTAAGAAATCATTCTCTTAAACACATTTGTTTGAGTCAAAACGAATGTTGCGTAAAACATCGTTACGACGACCCAAAATCACTAGTATAGGGATTCAAAGTTTAAATAGATATATAAATCCCAATACTATACAAAACATTTCCTTTCTATAACAACAGTGTTATAGTACACCATTTCCTTCTATTTCTCGAAAACTTCTATTTCAACAATGAATGTTGAAATCTATGTTTTCGATGTTTACACCCTTTACAACATCGTTAAAACGATTAACTTCAATTTATAATATTCATTTTCCCAAGCATATCCATTTTATTTATAATAATATATTCACTGTCCAAAATCGAGAATATACTTCCTTTAATAAACTTCACTATTCAATTTGTCAAATTAAATTGATTTCGAATTTATAAACAATGTTTATAAATTCCATTTCTATTTATAAGCTTCGATTTATAAATCTCATTATTAACAAATTCCATTTATATCTCATTTAAATGCCAAAA
This sequence comes from Allium cepa, assembly GCA_030765085.1. Taxonomy (NCBI): domain Eukaryota; kingdom Viridiplantae; phylum Streptophyta; class Magnoliopsida; order Asparagales; family Amaryllidaceae; genus Allium; species Allium cepa. The sequence goes on along the minus strand of CM060929.1, from coordinate 724,584,681 downwards.
TCCGATTTATAAGATAATTACTTATAAATCTTCTATTTTACAAAAATCTATTCATTTTTGTAACTTCACAATTTATAAATCTATAAATTCCGTTCACTTATGAAATCCATCTTTATTTCACCTTTTACACTTATAAAAGCTCGTTTTATAATCCCAATATTTTTAACTTATAAAAATAAATTTAAAAATCTTTTATAATGATTCAAAATTCCAAATTAAACCATTTTATAAATTAATCACTATTTATTTCGAAAATCTCTATTTGGTTATATTTTACAAAAACAGTAATTTTTATAACATAAAAATTTTATAACGTTTTAATTATTTAAAATGAATCAATTCAAAATTTAATAAAAACATGTACTTTGAAAAATCACTTTAAAATTCCTTTTAAAACCAAAATCATTATTTTTAAAACTTCAGAAATGGATCCGATGATGCAGCAGCACCAAATAGTCAATCACGACATCCAAATATCATATATCGATATGATAATCAACAAATATCAAAATATCTATAAATAAATCAATACAGTCGAGGAATCCAGTTGGATCCCTCCAACCTGTTTCCCTGCATCCAAGACATTAGCACAATACCAATTCCACTCCAGTACGGAATTATCGCGGTATATGGGATTTATAAAATATTATCCGCTTAATAGGCGGCGCAATAGGGTCTCATCCGCTATACAATGCGGGAAATCAACAACTGCAATATATACATATGCCAATATATATATATATATTGCTATTATATATAATAGCAATTTCACTGTTTATGAAATATTCGCGGTATATGTTTTTAATAAATAACCTCCGCTTACTAACGGCGCATAATGTCTATTTTTACAATCAATAGATAACAATCATCATTCAAACATACATTCAAGAATTTTAAATCTAACTATTTAAAATTAAAATCGAAACCTATTCGATTGAGTGAGAAGTTCTCACCTTGATTTTATTTCCGTTTCAGCTTTTATTTCGAATAAAATTAAACGCGCGTTTAATTTTACCCAAAATTCTCACTAACTCCAAACGACTCTAATCTAATTGCATAGCGTAGTGCTCATCCATACGATTCCAATGCAATTTGATTCGTAATTTTTCGACCTCGTATGAAAGAGTTATCACAGTTTAAAGATCGTACAAATTATAAATATAATTAAATTACAATTTTTTTCTTTTAATTTTAAACCTATAAATCAGGGCCGTTAGATTTGCTTCCTTCAGATCGTGGCCGCACTTCCTTGCTTCTCCCTCATCGTCATTTACACGCATCCAGGTTTTGAGAAACCCATTGGCCGCCAACTTCAAACCAATTATCGAGCATCCATGCTTCGACAAGAGGATGATCAACCACCACTATTTGAAAACTCAGGTCGAGCTCTACCTCCACCCTCAAACACATGCAACTCGGCCACCCCCTTGCTCCTTCGTCCAGCCACCATATGCCATCTCCACCATTGATCTCGTGGAACTCGACGAGCCTAACATCTTTCTAGTTGGAAGATTTCGCTATAAATGTGTGGATTTCGAGAAATTGGAGGAAGAAAGATACACGTTTTCGGCCATTGACTATTTCAGGAGGCGGCTAGGGTTGAACGAAACCCTAATTTCTTTTTTTATTTTTGTGAAAAAAAGGGCTATTTATAGAAATCTATCGAACACTATTCATTCCGAAATTTCCAAACTCCGATTTACGTGCGGTGACCGGCGTTTCTAAGGTTTATCCCGCGTTCCAGACACAATGGAATAGGTTTCTGAAGCTAATTCGATCATATGCGCGAGTTATGGCAATAAACGTTCAATTTAAAATTAAACCGATTAAATGATTTTCCAGGCGTTTTGGCTTGCACCGGACAAACGGTAAGTCCGATTGACACGAAATTTGAAACCATACAATAATGTCACATTACGGATCCGATGAAACTAGTTTCGTCGAAATCGGAGACTGTTTGAAAAATGACTATTTTAACTCGCCAAATTAATATTTAAAACAATTTCGATGCGTTTCGAGCTGCCACGATCAAACGATAACTCCGATTGCTACGAAAATTGAAATCCGATAATAACAAACTATTACAGATCCAATGAAACTAGTTTCGTCCAATTCTAAGACTGTTCAAAAATTGGCTATTTTTCAATCGATAATTAAATATTAAAATATTCAATTTTCATAAATTAACCTTTAATTCGATTTTAAAAGTTCTAATATATCATTCTAACTCCAATATGATAAAATAAAATTTTACAAATCATTTTCAATCATATTTAAACTCAATTTCAATTATTTCTGTATTTTCACATTTTAAATTATCGATTTAATTATTCAATTAAATCCAATTATTCGAAATAAAATTTATTCGACTTATAATTTCACTTATTAATTTTTAAAATTAATTAAATATTCAAATTTTAATTAATAAAAATTCTGGGCCGTTACAGATAACCCAAATCACTACTATCTAAAATACGAGCATGTATCTGACCATATAGAATCCCACCATAACCGGGTGTGAGGCTCGCGAGGCTACGATTAATTTCTTCAAAGCCAATTTTTTTATACAAAACCATGCTTGGGTCATAATAGGTTCCACTTTGAATGCCACACTACCATTCTTTTGATCACTATTTGACTCCTACAAGCATACAACCTCTGAGTTCGTATGTCTTAGAGAATGGTGTTAAGCTAAGAGTAGTTGCCTTCTCTGCCACCAATAAGATGTTTATTTGTAAAAGTCAAACGTTGTGTCTCAGAAATGCAATGTCATACATTCGTCCATACAAGTTCGTTCTGGGACTGAACGAAACCAAAGGCACTCTCCTACTACCACTAGTAGCGAGTAGTACTTGTAATCCAAAAAATCTCAACAATGAGGAGACCACTACTATAAATAACTCTATAATGGAAGCGACCTAGAGCATGTCAACAAGCATTCCTCATGCTATTAAGATCCACCGTCTTCAATAATCATCATCTTCAACATGTCTACATTTTCGAATGTATATATTGGTTCGAAGTGGTTTTCGGATAAGAATCACCCAAATCGGACCCTGGTTCCTTCGAAGCCCATCACCGCTTTAAAAGATGTTAAGTTCATTTATGGACATCAAGCATCAATCAATTACTCCATCTTTTGTTTAAATATCTTTCTTAGGCATATTCTTTTCAATTTATTATATTTTCTTTTCAAAAGTATATGGAATCATTAAGCCTCATTTATTAAATCATTTAATTTTAATCCTTTCTTAAATCCTGGAATAATTCCAAATCATTTTCTCTTTTACTTAGGAAAACTTTTCCAAATCATTCATTAAATCTTAATCAAAAATTTCTTATATTCAAGTTATAACTTTTAACTTAGGGAAAATATTCCCAAATCATTTATTAATTCTTAATCAAAGATTTCTTTATTCAAGTTATAAATTTACATGGGAAAAATATTCCCAAATCATTTATTAAATGTTAATCAAAGATTTCTTTCTTAACTTCAAATCATATTCTTGCAAATCGAAGATTTTCATAAGAAAGCAATACTGCCACTTTAAATATGGTAAATTTCACCTCTAGGGACTAATGGCAAGTAATCCTACATAACGAAGATTATCGTCTTCACTGATCATTGTCTTTAATATATTTTATTTCGAAAATTAGTCTGAAGGGGTTTTCGGATAGGACTCAACCAAATCTGATTCCGGTTCTTCGAATAGGAATCACCCAAATCTGATCCCTGTTCCATCATACAATCATCGAATAAAAGGTGTTAAGTGGTTAATTAACATTTAAAGAATTTATTTCTTTTCTTTTATCTTTGAAAAACTTAAATATGGTCTTTTTGATCTCCGGGCTTTCCTTTCCATCTATTCCATCTGTCGCCTAAAAAGAGAAAACATAGGCCAGGTAAGTTCAGATCACCGGTTTCTCCATCCCTAACCTTAGTTAAACACCTTGTTTTATCTTTCCAGATCTCACAGGCGGGACAAATGTACTAGTCGTTTCCACGTACTCAGTTAATAGATTTATTTTGGAATTAATTATAAGATTCCAAATTATCTTTTAAACTCTTAATTATTCTTTTTAAAAAATTTCTAAAAGTATTGTTGTTTAAATCCATAATTCATAAGTTATTAAAAAGCATTGCAAAAGGTGTTGCAAAAGCAATATTCTTCAAAACATCTTTTATATCATTCAGAAATCCATCATTTCAACTTAATCTGTTTTAAAATAGTTTAAAATATTTTTAGAATTTATTTCATATCTTTAAAATATTTAAAAATATCATTTTTTAAAGAAATCCTCTTTTGAATTCCGAACTGCAAAACCGCGGTGTTTTTAGAAAATTGTTTTGGACATATTTCAAAATCTACTTGATGAAAACTTGATTTTCTTTCTTCGTTGGAAAATTATTATCATTATGGACTAAATAATTTTTATTTCGAAGAAATCAAACTTATAAATCATTCTCTATGTTAATTTGAAGTTACATATCGAAATTTATGAACTACCGCTACACAACAAACTCAATTTTGACCAATTTTGTGAATTGCTTGGAAACTTGTCCAACACACTTCAGATTTGTTTAAAACCATTTTAAAACTATTTTAACTCATTTAAAACATTATTTCCATTATTCCAAATTCATTTTTCATTTCATTTCATATTATAATATTATATTATATTATTATAACATCATTTTCAATCTTTTTAGATATTTTGAAATCAAAAAGAGGCTAAAAAATTTCCATACACACCATTATATAGATTTAATTTCCATTTAATTAACAATACTTACTAACCTTTTCTATGACGACCCGCAAATCCATACCCTTTGAATCGACATAATCCACACATGTCCGACCTAAAAAGCATAGATTGATGGAAAGTTAGGAGAAAGAAAAGAAGAGAGAAGAAGAGAAGAGAAGAAAGAGAGAAGAGGAAACCAAAAAGAACAATATAGAATCTCACATCGATGTGGAAAACATATAACATCATATCAATGATCTTCACAAAACGAAAATTGTATATACATACATCAATCAGAGTACAACAATCAATCAATAGTTATCGGCCTGGATAGTTATAATAATCTATCCTCACAATTGCCGATAATATAAAATAACAAAGTAGTGGATAATAAAAAGATTCGTGTATACGAAAATGAAGATCTTCAACTCCCCTGCTGAAGCTCCAAAAGCACCAAATCTGAACCTATAAATATACTTGGTCTGACCCGAGCATTGAAATGGAAGAACGGCCGGATCAGTCTGGTAAACCAATGTGAGAAACACACTCAACTGAATTTACTAAATTACCAAAATTTTCCTTTATCAAAACAAAAGTATCTCGTAAGACACACCTACAGATAAACATAGACATGTTTTTACCTTACGATAGCTAAAACATTTCATGTCAAATCATCTGATATTATACTAGTGTCTAGTATACAAATAATATTAATCATAGCCGAAATTGTTACATTGATTAAATTACATCATATAGCCCAAAATGAGTAATACAATCAAAATGTTAAGTACATAATGTAGTTTGGATTTCCATACAAATGACCAGGTGAAGGGACTACCTTCTGATGGGTACACCTCTAGATGGATGTCCCGAGACACAGAACATCTGCCCTCTACTAACACAAGACCGGCCTACCTCTGTAACTAGACAGTACCGAATATGTCGTCCTTCGGTCGTTACCGAACTTTTGCGAGTGCCCTCATAGCATACAAACCACAATAATCAGATACATGACTTTATAGCGTTTAAAGATATATCTAAAAGAGGATGATCATATCCTACTTGGGAGCGACACACTTAGCCTTGCTGCATCTAACCCTGTTTCGGTCATTTCTGGTTGATGAGGCCTGAGATAACGGTTACCTTTCACAATCACATATCACATCACTTAGAATTCCACACAACCATTTCTGTTGATTACTAATTTCCTTCCACAAAAATACAAAACTTTAGCTCATATATGTCAAGGAGGATGCTAAGCTAAGAGAAGTTGTCTTCTCTGCTACCACTAATGTACATTTGTAAAAACAAATGTACGTAATCTTTAGAAATGCAATGTCAGACAAACATCCATACAAGTTGTCTAGGAACAGGACAAACCGAAGGTACTTTCCTACCATATCCTATCGAAAAATCCCTAGGATTAGTAGCGTATAGTCCTTGCAATAGATATTTCATAACGTAGGGAATACTGCTACTGGATGTACATTTGGATTTTAACCCCAAACGATCAACAAGCAGTCCTCCAATGTGAAGATCCTGAATATCAATATCATCATAACCAACCTGCACAATCGTCGCTTAAATGTTGATCTGAAGTAGTTTTCGGATAAACCGATCCCGGTCTCTTTGCACCAACAACGCAAAATCATTTCTCAACTTCACACTAAAACTAAGTCTCATAGACTTATCATGTCTCCAACTTTCAACTTGCTATCCTTCGGCCAAGGTGGGCGCTCGATAGATTGGAGTAATATTCCGCATTATACGAATCAACATCCTTAACACAAATGATAATCAAGCCTGCACAGAAGGCTACGTACAAAGTGTACGACAAAATAGTTCCCATATCAAGTCGAGGAACTAAAAATGGCCAAATTTGATAGTCAATTTTTTAACTATCAAAGAAACTAACAAATATTTAGCACCATATGCAATCACTAGGCTCTTTTAATTAATCTTTTGTTAACTATATCACTCGCATAATATCCACTTCATATTATCCTTAAAAAAGATATGTTCTCAAAACCATTTCAATATTGGAAAACATTTCCATATACTTATTTAATAATAAGTAAATCACAAATCAATTTATTTTCAATGCTTAGAAAATATTACATATACTTATATTTGGATTAGGTATATATTTTATTCTTTAAGGAAAACATTTTCTTAAACATATTTATTTGGGTCAAAACGAATGTTGCGTAAAACATCATTACGACAACTCAAAATAACTAGTATAAGGATTTGAAAGTTAGATAGATATATAAATCCCATATACTATACAAAACATCACCTTTCAAAAATCATTTACTATAACAACAGTATTACAGTCCATCATTTTCTATTTCTCGAAAACGCCTATTTCAACAATGAATGTTGAAATCTATGTATTCGACACTTAACACATTTTAAAATATCTTTCAACCATTTAACTCCGTTTAAAATATTATTTTTCAAAACATTCATTAAAGTTAAAAGATTATGCACTGTCCAAAATCGACATACTTCATTTACAAAATTCAATGTTTCTACATATTTATTAAAGGATAATCCACTATCCAAAATCGTGAATATATCCGCTTTACCAAATTCATTACTTCTACATGTTCGTTAAAGGATTATCCACTGTCTAAAATTATGGATATAATACCTTTAATAAACTTCTACATTTAACTTACCAAATTCAATTAATTTCACATTTATAAAACAATGTTTATAAAATCACATTTATATTTTACAGAAATTTCCATTTATAAAATTCCTTTATTAACCAAACTCATTAATCTCTTTTAAATGTCAAAATCCAAATTATAAGTTAATTCACTTATAATTCGCTTATTTACAAATTTATTCATTTTATAATTTCACAAATTCACAAGTCTTATTCACTTATAAAATCCATTTATAACTCCATTTCAATATTTATCAAACACCTCTATAATCCCATTATTTTGATGTATAAAAATTCAATTTTAAAAATCTTATATATAAATTATTTATAATAAATTCAAAGAAAAAAATTCAAAAATCACTTAGAAATCCTTTTAAATTTGAAAATCATTGCTTTAATATTTTTGACATTCCAAAAATAGGCCCATGCTGCAATAGCACCAAATACTTAAATCACAACATCCCAAACATTATATATCATATGATAATAGCATATATCCCAATATTTGTAAATAAAATCAATACTGGTGAGGAATCCAGTTGGATCCCTCTAGCCTATACCTGCAACAAATATACATATTAGAATATGTGTATAATGTCCGCTTCAAGGCAAATGCGCGTGCAAAGGGTCATCCTCTCATATACGGGAACGTAAAGGGTCTCATTTGCTCCAATAGGCGAGAATATATCCAAATGCCAATCAATATATATATATATATATATCATATATCATCTAAACAATCATCAATCAATAAAAAATAAATTTATTCTCACTTGTATAAAAATATCACTGAGTCGGAAATAGTGAGTTGTACTCACATTGATTCCAATAGTAGTTGTAGTGTTTTATTCCAAATAAAATTAAACGAATGTTTAATTTTACTCAAAATTTAAGCTAGCTCCAATAAACTCCAATGTACTGCTCATCAATACGGACCCAAAAATATTTGTTTCGTCAAAAATGAACCTCGTATGAAGAAGTTATGATATTTTAAAGTTTACACGAATTTTATATAAATAAATTTATAATTTTTATTTTATTTTTAACCTTGCGCTCATCTTCAACCGTTTGATCCGGCTTCTTCAAATCTGGCCGCGACTTCACTTTTTCTTCCCTAGGTGATAGTGTACGTATAAATCCATAGCTCGTTCGAATTTTTTTGATGTCGCACCATCATTCGACCACAAGAACACGATCAACCTCAACCGTGTCGTATCCCTAGACCCCATGTCCCACCTCCTTGAGTACCGTCAAACTCGGTCAACAATCTTGCTCAAAAACGCGATCGAACGTCGAATGTTCATCACCGTTTTGCCGTCGATCCACAGCGATACCTCGAGTGTGACCGTTGATCTCGAAGATCTCGCGATGATCTTCGACTTTGTAGTTGAACGTTTTTGAAAAGTGTTGATGAATTGGAAGATAATAGAGGTGGAAGGTTTGAAGTTTTCTGCAATTGATTTCGTATGTGGCGGCTCTAACCCTAGTTAGGATTTGAGTGAAAATAGAAAGTTATGACGTCCTTTTATAGAAAATTTTACGACATTATTCACCCAAAATTTTTCCGAACTCCAATCGCAGCGTGCCGTCTGACATTTACAATGTTTTACCACTATTCCAAACACAACGGAATACATACCGGGAGCCAATTTGATCGCATTTGAAAGATAGGTTTTCGAATTGACCATTTAAATTAAAAATTTACTTAAATGAATTTACAGGTGTTTTAGCTTGCCACGACAAAACCGTAAATTCGATTGATACGAAATTTGAAATCCTACAATAATATAACATTACGGATCCAATGAAATTAGTTTCGTTGAAATTCAAGACTGTATGAAAAATGGCTATTTTTACACCTTAATTAAATATTAAAATATTCAATTTCTACAAATTAACTTTTAATTCAATTTTAAAAGTTCTCTAACATCATTATAATTCAAATAGAAATTAATCCAACTTTATAAATCATTTTATTCATATTAAATCCAAATTCCAATTATTTCCGCAATTTCAAATATTAAATTGAAATTTTAATTGTCCACTTAAATCACTATATTTCAAATATAACTTTTCCAGCTATTAAAATTTACTTTTGAATATTTAAAATCAATTAAATATATGAATTTCAAATGACTAAAATTATGGAACGTTACATTCTCCCATACTTAAAAGAATTTCGTCCCTGAAATTACCAAGTAAAAAAATTCACAAAATCCACTTACTTTTCTATACAATTCTTTCAAATTAGAAGTCAAATCTATTTAAACCTTTTGACTTTTCCAAAAATCATCGATTAAACTTCTTATAAAAACTTTTCTAAGTTTTCAAATCCATATTTAGTTATCTTTTCAAAACCAACTAATATCGTTTCAAATTATGACCCAAAATCAAAATTTTATTTATCAAATTTTTTTCCAATTTCTCAAAATTTTCTAACGGCTTAAATTTTCAAAAACATTTGCCATAGCCTCCTTTACGCGGTTGATCGTAGTAAGATCACAACACACATATTTATATATAAGAAATATACATCTCATCTTCGAGGATGAGGCATCCCGTAGGGAAAATATAAAAGTACGATATGTAATCCGAGATATGTACCTTACATATTATTAGCAAGCATATACGGCTAATATAGCGTGAAAGCGTGCTCCAAATGCGAAGCAAGCTCCATACGCACCTACTAAACACCCAACAACAAATGAGAAACATGTATATATCAAAGTAATATCAATATACAACATATACCAATACATATACTATATATGACAATATAGCAAATGCAGTCAAAAGCAACAAATTCAACCATCACACAACTATCATCCAACTAACATCCAACAAACAATGCATATTCAACATAACCAAATTTATTTAATTTACTTCATTTACATTCAATTTGGTTTAACACTTTTAAATTCAATTAGTTCAATATCTAATTGACTTCCATTCAATTATTCGATTCTCAGTTTCATTGGCTTTTAATGAATTAACACTTACATTCATTCGTCCTTATCAATTCATTTAAATTCGATTGGTTAACATTCAATCCATATTTAATTTATTAATTTATTCCATTAGTTCAATTCGATCATTAATTCGATTGCTAATTCATTCCACAACCAAAGTTGAATTTCCTTATATAACTCAAATTCATATTCATTTAACTACTTCAGTTCATTAACTTCTTGTTATTCAACTTTACTTATCATATTCATTTTATTATCAATTTCAACTTCATTCAACGTCACTTAAGTTACGTTTCATTTCATTCTCATTTACATTTACTTTCACTATACAACTTAAGTTCACTTCTAACTTAGATTTCATTTCTAAAGTCATTTTTTTAAACTTTTACTTAAGTCAAATTCATATCACTATTGAAATTCAGATTTTTTTTACTTAATAAAATTGTTTAGCCATTTTAACAATTGGTTTTACTTACATTTTCTTATTTTATAACAGCTTATTTATTTACAATTCCAGATTCACATTATATAATCACTTACCACTTAAGTTAATTTCCATTTCAATAATTTATCTAATCCAGTTCAAATCCAATTCAAATTATTTAACTTTCCTCTAGCTAAATTACAAATCATACATTTTATTATGCTAACTCAAATTTATTTCAACTTTACTAAAATTAAAATTTATTTCATATTATAAGTCCAAAACTCATTTTACTTATATTTATCAATTTCAACTTGGATTTTCAAATCAAATTCATTTATCAAAACAAAACTTCAATTTCAGTTTAATATTAGTAGCAAATCCATCACATAGAAACTCGAAAATGATGCTGATGATGCTGCAGTCATCACCCTTATTATTTCTCGGTAACAGTAGTGAATTCAGTGCTTTATATTCTTTTAAAATTTCTCTTTATATTTATAAATCACATTTACAAATCTTCTTTAATTATATAATTTCACTATTTCACTTTACTTAAATAAGATCCATTCCAAATTTATTTATCTTATTAGATTCATAATACTATAACCTCTTTAATATTTGAACAAAAAAACTTTCAAAATCAATAGGATTCAAAATTTCAAATTCTTAGTTCAAATCCATTTTTATTTATAACACACATTTACAAATATACTTATATAGTTTTACTTCTGATATATAAGATTATTTCACAATTTTAAATCATATTATTATAATTCCATAATTTATAATTATTTGCTTACATAATTTTTTTACAACTGTTGTTGCTTTTATTTAGATTATTCAAACATTTTTTATTATCTTATATATATTTACATTTTCAAACAACCAAATAATTTATTGGATACACTAAAATAATTTTTGAAAAATTGTTTCCTTTGTATATAAAATATAATAGAGGTAAAATTATTTCATTTACCCAATTTAAAATAATTCTATGTCGACTAGCCTCGTTTAAGTGTTTAAAAATCCTTATCGATAGAATGACATCCCACATACCGACTAGAATTCACAAACAGCTCAACGGATAAGCAAACACAATATAAAACATTTTTATATCACTAATAAATATGCCCTCATATATATAATGTACTCAAACTCAATCTAGGGTGTTACTGTCTCTATCTATACTGAGTACACATCAAAGCTTAGGAATATACAAAATCTAAGCTTTGATACCAATGTGACGACCCGCAAATCTGTATCCTTTGAATCGACAATAGTCCACACATGTTCGACCCAAAAAGCACTGACTGACGGAAAGTCGGGAGAAAGAAAAGAAGAGAGAAGAAGAGAAGAAAGAGAGAAGAGATAACCAAAAAGAACAACATAGAATCTCACATCGCAGCGGAAAACATATAATATCGTATTAGTGCTTTACAAAGCAGAAACTATGTATACATACATCAATCAGAGTACAACAATCAATCAATAGTTATCGGCCTGGATAGTTATAATAATCTGTCCTCTCAATTGCCGATAATATACAACAACAAAGCAACGGATAATAAACAGATATGTGTATACGAAAATGAAGATCTCCAACTCTCCCGTTGAAGCTGCAAAAGAACCAAATCTGAACCTGTAAATATACACGGTCTGACCTAAGCATTGAAAGGGAAGAACGTCCGGATTAGTTTGGTAAACCAGCATGAGAAACACACTCAACTGAATTTATTAAATTACCAAATTTTTCCTTTATTAAAACAAAAGTATCCCATAAGACACCCCCACACATAAACACGGACACATTTTTACCTTACGATAACTAAAACATTTCATATCAAATCATCTGATATTATACTACTGTCTAGTATAAAAATAATATTAATCATAGCCAAAATTGTTACATCGATTAAATCCCAGCATATAGCCCAAAATGGGTAATACAATCAAAATGGCAAGTACGTAGTGTAGTTTGGATTTCCATACAAACGACCAGGTGAAGGGACTACCTTCCGATGGGTACACCTCTAGATGGATGTCCCGAGGCACAGAACATCTACCCTCTACCAACACAAGACCGGCCTACCTCTATAACAAGATAGTACCGAATATGTCATCCTCCGGTCATTACCGACCTTTTTCGAGGACCCACGTGCATACAAACCAAAATAAAAAAATACACGATGCCATAGCATGTAAAGATATATTTAGAAGAGGATGATCATATCCTACTTGGGAGCGACCCACTTAGCCTTGCTTCATCTAACCCTATTTCGGTCATTTCGGTTGATGAGGCTTGAGGTAACGATTACCTTTCACAATCATATATCACATCACTTAGAATGCTACATGGCCATTTCCGTTGACTACTAATTGCCTTCCTTAAAAATATGACCTTTAAGCTCATACGTCTCAAGGAGGGTGTAAAGCTAAGAGAAGTTGCCTTCTCCACCACCACTGATGTATGTTTGTAAAAACCAATGTACGTAATCTTTAGAAATACAATGTCAGACAAACATCCATACAAGTTGTCCAAGAACAGGACAAATCGAAGGTACTTTCCTACCACATCATGTCGAGAAATCCCTAGGATTAGTAGCAAATAGTCCTTGCATTGGATATTTAATAACAAAGAGAATATTACTACCGGATGTATATTCGGATTTTAAGCCCAAATGATTAACAAGCAGTCCTCCACTATGAAAATCCTTAATATCAATATCATCATAACCAACCTGCACAATCGTCGCATAATTGTTGGTCCAAAATGGTTTTCGGATAAACCGATCCCGGTCTCTTCACACTAACAACGCAAAAGCATTTTTCAACTTCACATGGAAACTAAGTCTCATCGACTTATCACACCTCCAACTTTCAACTTACTATCATTCGGCCAAGAAGGAAGCTCAATAGATTGGAGTAATACTTCGCACTATAGGAATCAACATCCCCAGCTCAAATGATAATCAAGCCTATACAGATGGCTACGTAATAAGTGTACAACTAAAAAGTTCCCACATCAAGTCGAGGAACTAAAATTGGACAAATTAGATAGTCGGTTATTTAACTATCAAAGCAACAAACAAATATTTAGCACCATATGCAATCACTAGGCCCTTGTAATTAATCTTTCATTAATTAAATCATTCGCTAAATATCCACTTCAAATTATCTTTAAAAAGGATATATTCTCAAAACCATTTAATATTGGAAAACATTTCCATATACTTATTTAATAATAAGAAAATCACAAATCAATTTATTTTCAACGCTTAGAAAATATTACATATACTTAAATCAGTACTAAGTATATACTTTATTCTTTAAGGAAAACATTCTCTTAAAAATTTATTTGGGTCAAAACGAATGTTGCATAAAACATCGTTACGACAACCTAAAATAACTAGTATAGGGATTGAAAATTAGATAGATATATAAATCCCATATGTTATACAAAACATCTCCTTTTGAAAATCATTTATTATAATAGCAGTGTTATAGTCCACCATTTCCTATTTCTCAAAAACATCTATTTCAACAATGAATGTTGAAATCTATGTATTCGATAATTAACACATTTTAAAACATCTTTCAATCATTTAACTCCATTTAAAATATTACTTTTCAAATAATTCATTTAAGTTAAAAGATTATTCACTGTTCAAAATCGTGAATATAATTCGTTTGCCAAATTCAACGTTTCTCCATATTTATTAAAGGATAATCCACCGTCCAAAATTGTGAATATATCCCCTCTGCCAAATTCATTACTTCTACATATTCATTAAAGGATTATCCACTATCAAAAATCGTGGATATAATACCTTTAATAAACTTCTATATTTAACTTAGCAAATTCAATTGATTTAACATTTATGAAACAATGTTTCTAAATTAACATTTATATTTTACAAAAACTTCCATTTATAAAATTCCTTTATTTCAAAACCTTGTTAACTCTTTTATATGCCAAAATCCAAATTGTAAGTTAATTCACTTATAATTCACTTTTTTACAAATTCATTCATTTTATAACTTCACAAATTCACAAATCTTATTCACTTATAAAATCCATTTATAACTCCATTTCAACATTTACCAAACTCCTCTATAATCCCATAATTTTAATTTATAAAAATTCAATTTTAGAAATCTTATATATAAACCATTTATAATAAATTCAAAAATATATTTTTTTCAAAAATCACTTTGAAATCCTTTTAAAATTGGAAATCATCATTTTAATGTTTTTAAAATTTCAAAAATAGGCCTAATACTGCAGCAGCACCAAATACATCGATCACAACATCCAAAATATCATATATATATATATATATATGATAACAGGATATATCACAATATTTGTAAATAAAATCAATACTGTTGAGGAATCTAGTTAGATCTATCGAACCTGTCACCTGCAACAAATATACATATTAGAATATGTGTACAATCTCCGCTTCAATGCAGACACGCGTCAAAGATCATCCGCTCGTATATGGAAACGTATAAGGTCTCATCTGCTCCAATAGGCAGGAATATATCCAAAGACCAATCAATATATGTACAATATATCATATATCATCCAAACAATCATCAATCAGCATTAAATAAATTTATTCTCACTTGTATAAAAATATTAGTGATTCAGAAAGAGTGAGTTGTACTCACATTGATTCCAATAGCAGTTGTAGTGTTTTATTCTGAATAAATTTAAATGAGCATTTAATTTTACTCAAAATTTACGCTAGCTCCAACCAACTCCAAGCAAGCTATAAAATGCAGTGCTCGTCAATATGGAGCCAATGCTATCTGTTTCTTCGAAAATGGACCTTGTATGAAGAAGTTATGATATTTTGAAGTTTATACGAATTTTATATAAATAAATTTATAATTTTTATTCTTGCCCATATCTTCAGCCGTTCGATCTGGCTTCTTCAAATCCGGCCATGACTTCACTTCTTCTTCCCCGGGTGATAGCATACGTATAAACCCATAGCTTGTTTGAGTTTTTTTGATGTCACACGATCATTCGACCACGAGAACACGATACCCCTCCACCGTGTCGTAGCCTTAGACCCACGCCCAACGCCTTGAGGACAGTTAAACTCGATCAATAATCTCTCCCAAAAAACGCGATTGAACGTCAAATGTTCATCACCATTTTGCAGCCGATCCAGCATGTAAAACCCGATCATGACCGTTGATCTCGAAGATCTCGCGATGCTCTTTGACTTGTAGTTGAACGTTTTTGAAAATTATTGGTGGATTGGAAGATAATCGAGGTGAAAGATTCGAAGTTCTCGGCCATTGATTTAGTATGTGGCAGCTGTAACCCTAGTTAGGGTTTCAGTGAAAATAGAAAGATATGACGTCCTTTTATAGAAAATTCTCGACACCGTTCACCCAAAATTTTTCGAACTCCAATCGAAGCGTGCCGCCTGATGTTTATAATGTTTTACCCCCATTCCGAGCACAATGGAATATATATTGGGAGCCAATTCGATCATATTTGAAAGATAAGTTTTTGAATCAACTATTTAAATTAAAATTTTACTTAAACGAATTTCTATGCGTTTTAGCTTGCCACGACAAAACCGTTGATACAAAATTTGAAATCCTACAATAATACAGCATTATGGATCCAATGAAAATTGTTTCGTCGAAACCCGAGACTGTATGAAAAAGGCCATTTTTACACGTTATTTAAATATTAAAATATTCAATTTCTAAAAATTAACTTTTAATTCAATTTTAAAAGTTCTCTAACCAAATTATAATTCAAATAGAATTTAATTAAACTTTATAAATCATTTTTATTCATATTAAATCCAAATTCCAATTATTTTTGAAATTTCAAATATTAAATTAACAATTTAATTATCCAATTAAATCACTTTATTTCATATGTTATCCAGTAATTAAAATTTACTCTTGAATATTTAAAATCAATTAAAAATATGAATTTTAAATGACTAAAATTATGAGTCGTTACATTTTCTTTTATCATTTACCAAACCAAGTTATCATCCATATCATAAACGTATAATCAACCATAATATCAACCAAGTTATCATCCGTTAAATCATACGACATATAAAAAACTTTTCATATTATTAACTAGCAGAAATTAGTACTTTAAAATATCAGTACTCATGATTAGTTCAACTCCACCAATCTTTTATATCGATTCTCGAATTGATTATGGCAGCACTTTCTTCTCTTTTTCTTGCTCCAATGCTCCTAGAACTTCCTCCTCCTTTTGGATGTGCTAGGCCTCCATGGGTTCCAATCTCTTCTCCGTTATTTCTTCCATTTGTAGATGCTAAACTATGTTTTAATGGTATTCTAAGGTCTTTGGCAAAGTTTGGTGGTGTTTGGAGTTGATTTGTTATGATTTGAAGAAAAGTTAGTAAGGAAATGGAAGAGAAGAGGGCATTAGAGAGTGGAAGAAAAGCTTGAAAAAGGAAGAAGAAGAAGAAGAAGAAGTGTAAAAAAGTGAGAAAGTGGATGCTTATTTATAGAAAAAGTTTTGGATTAAAATAATATTTTGTATAAAGACCAAAATATCATTTACTTACGTTTTAAGCAACCTTATTTTTTCAACACTTAAAATCACATTTCAAATCATTACTTTATGTCATTTTCACTTAAGTATTAAGTAAAGAATATAATAATTATGATTGGAATGATTTGATGTTTACCTTTTGCTTTGAAATGACACGTTTGTCTTTTTGTACTTACTTTTTCTTAATTACATTCTAGAATTTTCTAAGTATTTTTATTAAAAGTAAACTTGATTAGTGAATTATTTAACACTTATACTATATAAATATATGTTTCTATATAAGAAAATAAAGGTGCGACAAGGTTGCGATAACTTTTAATCGACAAAACGTTGATTTTCAACAAAATGTTTACGGTCACATTTTGACGTTTTAGTTAAACTAATCATTTATGTAAACCAAATTTAAAAATAAATTTGTGTAATGTGATTTAAAAATATAAACACTCATAAATAAACTAAAATAATTTATTTAACCATTGAAACATAATTTTCTAAAATCAGCATTTTGTCATTTTTGTCGGTATAGGCAAATGTTACTATTTTTATGTATACTTCTTTTTCCAAATCCTATCTAATATTATTTGAATCATATAACCATACTTAATTTATATTTGAAATTACTTTAAATAGTATATTTTAAGGTGGTCAAATTCTTGGTCGTTACATTCTCCCTCACTTAAAAGAATTTCGTCCTCGAACTCACCCTAAACAAAAGTTTGCCTAAATCATTTATCCTCAAACTTAATTCCATATAATGTACATAGCTCATCTGTATGAAATATCTTATTTGATCTTCTATTCGAATCCACAACTTTTCTTCCAAACTAGTATCGATCCCCAATCCTCTAGTGCGGACTCAAATCAGGTTCTTTGCTCAGAAACCTTTGCTTTCCTTATATAGCTCTCAACTATGATAGAAAAATAAAGTACCTAACCACAAACCCTCATCAATGTTCATCGTCAAGAATCGAATGATAAATATTTTTTCGGACTACTGTAACTCCTCAAAGTTCTGTACTCGAATCTTAGATCAAAATTTGTGTGATGAAATGATCTACATATAATATATGTATTTATTACTTTTCAAAAAAATTTCATAAAAATATTATCTTAAGTTCAAACATTTTATAAAGGTTCTTCTTTGTATAATCCCTTTAATTATTTATTTGCAAATATTTTTAATAAACGGAAATATTTTAAAGAACCCATTTTTCACTCAAAAGATAATTTACCTTTATTATAAGTTTTCCCCCACAATCCTTTAACTTAGCATATTTTCTTTAACACCAATATTATTTATGAATCATTTCGTAAAACTATTACTTAAGTTTATTACATATTATAACTTATGTAAATCAATCACTTTTAAAGACTTAAGCCCAAATTCTTAATTAATGCTAGAATTATTAATAAAATATTTTCTAGGTTATAATTACCTTTTTAAAGAGTCATTATGTACTTAATAGATTATCACTTAAATCTACATTTTTATGATATACCTTTACATCTTAAGAGTATATACAAATCTCAAATCCCAAATTCGAAATTGATTTTACTTAAATCCATCTATCTAACAAATTTAGAATTTGTTCTAATTTACTACTATCTCGAATTCATAAGTTATAAAACTTATTTCTTATTTAATACTATTATTAATTTTCTAGCTTCGAAATTCTTAATTCTTTTTTTTCCTTTATAAATAAGATTAATAAATTATCCTTATCTTATTTTGTTTACTCAAAGTATTTCAATCTTGTACCAAAAGTTTTCGCAAATTTCTTAGCTCTGAGTTAGGTATGATTCGGAAATTTTTGACTGTCCAAAATCGTCGGAAATACCGCTTTATTTTAGCAATTAGCGGTCCCAATTTATCTTTAGTTTAAATATTATTATAAAGATTACTAATCAATGATTCAAATTATTTCTATAATTTAAGAAAATTATGTGGATCGAGTAACTCCAAAACAATTCAAGGAACTGGGTACTACCAACAATATCGTATATCCTCTTAACAAGAAGAGTAATACTTCAGAGAAATGCTTACCATCCGTACACATCTCTTGCCCATTTTTATTTATTTTCGAGCCAATCAAATTATTTATCATAAAATACCTCTTTTTATTTGAAGTAATATCATTTTCAAAATCCTTTAGAGATTACTTTAAAAAACCTATTTTATAAACTCATTTTATCTTATATTAATTAACTTCATTTGAATTACCACAATTCTTTTGTGACGACCCGCAAATCCGTAAACAATTCAAATTATTTCTATAATTTAAGAAAATTTTGTGGATCGGGTAACTCCAAAATAATTCAAGGAACTGGGTACTACCAACAGTATCATATATCCTCTTAACAAGAAGAGTAATACATAAGAGAAGTGCTTACCATCCGTACACATCTCTTGCCCATTTAAATTTATTTTTGAGCCAATCAAATTAATTATCATAAAATACCTCTTTTTATTTGAAATAATATCATTTTAAAAATCCTTTATAGATTACTTTATAAAACCTATTTTATAAATTCATTTTATCTTATATTAATTAACTTCATTTAAATAATGAGTTTTGTGACGACTCGCAAATCCGTACCCTCTGAATCGACAATAATCCACACATGTACGATCCAACAAGCTAAGACTGACGGAAAGTCAAGAGAAAGAAAATAAGATAGAAGAAGAGAAGAGAAAAAAGAGAGAAGATAGAACCAAACAGAACAATACAGAATCACACATCGCAATGGATAATATATAATATCATATCAATGATCTTTACAAAACATAAACTGTATATATACACACATCAATCAGAGTTCAACAATCAATCAATAGTTATCAGCCTGAACAGTTATAATAACCTGTCCTCACAAATGCCTATAATATGCAACTAAGTGCAGCGGATAATCAATAATAAAAACAGATACGCGTATACGAAATAAAGATCTCCAGCTCGCCTGCTGAAGATCCAAAGGCATCAAATCTAGAACTGTAAATATACTCGGTCTGACCCGAGCATTGAAAGGGAAGAACTCCCAGATCAGTCTGGTAAACAGCGTGAGAAACACATTCAACTGAATTTATTAAATTACCAAAACTTTTCCTTTATCAAAACAAAAGTATCTTGTAAGACAAGTCCACACATAAACACGGACATGTTTTTACCTTACGATAACTAAAACATATCATATCAAATCTAATGTTATATTATAGTAGTGTCTACTATATACAAATAATATTAATCATAGCCCAAAATGTTACATTGATTAAATTCCAGCATATAGCCCAATTGGTTAATACAATCAAAATGGAAAACACGTAGTGGGGTTTGGATTTTCGTACAAATGACCAGGTGAAGGGACTACCTTCCGGCAGTACATCTCCAGAAAAATGTACCGAGGACCATCATTAAGGATCCTCTACCAACACAAGACCAACCCACCTCTATAACTAGATGGTATCGAATATATCATCCTTCGATCGTTATCGACCTTTACCGAGGGCCCTCTAGCATACAAACCACAATAATCAGATACACAATGTCATAACGTGCAAAGATATATCTAGAAGATGATGATCATATCCTACTTGGGAGCGACCCACTTAGCCTTGCCACATCAAACCCTATTTGGTCATTTCCGGTTGATGAGACTAGAGCTAATGATTATCTTTCACAAAGCATAATCGCATCACTTTGAATGCCACACGGCCATTTCCGTTAACTACTAATTGCCTTCCAGAAAAATACAACCCTTAAGCTCGTATGTCTCAAGGAGGGTGTTAAGCTAAGAGAAGTTTCTTTCTCCGCCACCACTGATGCACGTTTGTAAAAACCAATGTACGTAATCGTAGAAATGAAATGTCAGGCAAACATCCATAAAAGTTGTCCAGGAACAGGACAAACCGAAGGTACTTTCCTACCACATCCTGTCGGGAAATCCCTAGGATTAGTAGCGAATAATCCTTGCATTGGATATTTCATAATGAAGAGGCCACGGCTACTAGATGTATATTGGGATTTAACCCCAAATGATCAACAAGCAGTCCCCCATTATGAAACTCCAGAATATCAATATCATCACAAATCAACCTGCACAATCATCGTAAATACGTTGGTTCGAAGTGGTTTTCAGATAAATCTGATCCCGGCTCTTCGCACCAACAACGCATAAGCATTTCTCAACTTCACATAGAAATTAAGTCTCATAGACTTTTCACGTCTCCAACTTTCAACTTGCTATCCTTTGGGCCAAGAAGGAAGCTCGATAGATTGGAGTAATACTCCGCACTTTACGAATCAACATCCTCAACACAAACGATAATCAAGCCTGCACAGAAGGCAACGTACTAAGTGTACGACTAAATAGTTCCCACATCAAGTCGAGGAACTAAAATTTGGAAAAGTTTAATAGTCGTTTATTTAACTATCAAAGCAAACAAACAAATATCCAGCACTATAACAAACACCGGGCCCTTTTAATTAATCTTTTATTAATTAAACCATTTGCCAAATATTCACCTCAAATTATCTTTAAAAAGATATGATCACAAAACCATTTCAACTTTGGAAAACATTTCCATATACTTATTTAATAATAAGTAATTCACAAACCAATTTATTTTCAATACTTAGAAAATATTACATATACTTAAATCAGGATTAAATATATATTTTATTCTTTAAGGAAAACATTCTCTTTAAACACATTTATTTAGGTCAAAATGAATGTTGCGTAAAACATCGTTACGACAACCCAAAATCAGTAGTATAGGGATTCGAAAATTGGATAGATATATATATATATCCCAAATACTATACAAAAACATTTCCTTTCAAAAATCATTTACTATAACAACTATGTTATAGTCCATCATTTCCTTATTTCTCGAAAATGTCTATTTCGACAATGAATGTTGAAATCTATGGTTTCGATCCTTAACACATTTTAAAACATCTTCAAATAGTTTTAATTCCATTTAAAATATCACTTCCCAAAACATTTCTTTAATATATTATTTACTGTCCAAAATCGTGATTATAAATCGTTTACCAAATTCAATACTTCAACAGATTTTATTAAAAGAATTATCCACTGTCCAAAATCGTGGATATAGTCCTTTTACCAAATCTTTGCTTCTATATATTCATTAAAGGATTATCCACTGTCCAAAATCATGGATATGTCTCCTTTAGTAAACTTCTATATTTAACTTACCAAATTCAATTGATTTTGAATTTGTAAAACAATGTTTATAATTTCCATTTCTATTTCATAAAAACTTCAATTTACAAATGTACTTCATTAACCAATTCCATTTATCTCATTTATATGCCAAATCCAATTTATAAGTTAATTACTTGTAAATCATTTATTTTACAAATTCATTTATTTTATAGCTTCACAATTATAATCTTATTCACTTATAAATTCCATTTATAACATCATTTTAACAATTATAAAAAATCCTTTATCATTCAATTATTCCTAGTTATAAAAAGTCAATTTTAAAAATCTTCTTTATAAACCATTTATAAAAAAAATCAAAAACCTCAGTTTAAACTATTTACAAAATAGTTAACTCCATATTCAATCATAATTTACTATATTTCACAGAAATCATAATTTTTATAATATGAAAATTATAACATTTATTTATTCAAAAAAAATCAATTCTTAACAATTCAAAAATTCAACAAAACATTTATTTTCAAAATCACTTTTAAAATTCCTTTAAATTCGAAATCGTAACTTTAACAATTTTAAATTTCTAAAATATGGCCCAATGCTGCAACAGCACTAAATACAACAATCACGGCATCCAAAATATCATATATCATATAATAACTGAATATATAACAATATCTGTAAATAATCAATACTGGTGAGGAATCCAGTTGGATCCCTCCAACCTGTCATCTGCAATAAATATACATATTAGAACATGTGTACAATGTCCGCTTCAAGGCAGACGCGCGTACAAAGGGTCATCCGCTCATACACGGGAACGTATAGGGTCATCTACTCCACTAGGCAGGTATATATCCAAATACCAATCAATATATCATATATCATCCAAACAATCATCAATCATCATAAATAATATTTATTCTCACTTATATAAAAATATCAGTGGGTCAGAAAGAGTGAGTTGTACTCACATTGCGTCCAATAGCAGTTTCGGTGTTTTATTCTGAATAAAATTAAACGACCGTTTAATTTTATCCAAAATTACACTAGCTCAATAAATCCCATTCCAGCTCCATAATGTAGTGCTCGTCAATATGGTTCCAATGCAATTCGTTTCGTGTGAAACGGACTTCGTATCAATAAGTTACGCAGTTTTAAAGTTTATACGATTTAATATAAATCAGTTTACAACTTTCTTTTATTATTTAAACCTTATATTCACTGCAGCCATTCGATTTGCTTTCTCGAAATCAGGGCCGTGCACTTCTTCTTCCTCCTTACCAGGTTATCACGCACGCTTTAACCCACTCGGCCGCCATTTTCAATTGATTTTCACCACCTCCTTGAGCCACTTGAAAACGATCGGAGACAAGGGTTTCGAAGCCCAACGCAAGAGCCACCATCAGCCGTGACGACGTTGAACTCGATTGCATGTAGGCTGAGAAATCCGAACCCATAGCCTAGAAGAACGCGACCATTTTTCTCCTTCATCGTTGCTTCGATCATGATCATACCCGTATGGACCGAAAGATCTCGTGATTCTCTTCATTTTTGTAGTTGAGAGTTTCTTGAATTGATTAACGGATTGGAAGAGATTAAGGCAAGAAGTTTGGCAATTTATGGCCAGTAAAATGATGGCGGCGACTAGCCTTAGAGGATTAGGGTTTGATGAAATTGTGAAATAGTTTGGCCTCTAATAGAAAATTCGCGCACACTATTCACTCGAAATTTTTCCGAACTCGAAACGAAGCGTGCCGCCTGGCGTTTATAATGTTTTACTCCTATTCCGAATGCAATGGAATATATATCGGAAGCCAATTCGATCGTATTTGGAAGATAGTTTTTCGAATCGACTTATTTAAATTTAAAATTCACATAAACCGGTTTCTACGTGTTTTAGCTTGCCTCAGACAAACCGTAAATCTGATTGACACGAAATTTGAAATCTTACAATAATTTAACATTACGGATCCAATGAAACTGGTTTTTCGAAATTCAAGACTGTCTGAAAAATGACTATTTTTACCCGTCAATTAAATATTAAAATATTCAATTTCTGCAAATTAACTTTTAATTCAATTTTAAAAATCTGTAGCATCATTCTAATTCAAATAAGATTTAATTCAACTTTATACAACATTTTTATTCATATTAAATCCAATTTACAATTATTTTCACAATTTGAAATATTAAATTAACAATTAAATTATCCAATTAAATCGAGATATTCGAAATATTATTTATTCAGCTTATAAACTTTACTTGGGAGTATTTAAAATCAATTAAATATACGAATTTCAAATGACTGAAATTTTGGATCGTTACATTCTCTCCTACTTAAAAGAATTTCGTTCTCGAAATTATTAAGTAAGAAAAAGTCACAAAATCCATTAACTTTTCCAAACAATTCGTTCGATTTAGATTTACTGAAACCCAATAGTTAGTCTTACAAAAACTTTTCTAAGTATTCAAATCCGTTCATAGTTATCTTTTCAAAACCAACTAATATCATTTAACTTTCAACTTAAAATCAAAATTCAGTTTTCACAAATTTTTCCAATTTTCCTAAAAAAATTCTAGCGCCTTAAATTTTCAAAAAAATTCGCCAGTGCCTCCTTTGTGCGGTTCGATCCAGAAAAAAAATAACAATGTATATATCATAAATATACATCTCATCATCAAGGATAAGGCATCTCGAAGGGAAAACGTGTAAAAGTACGATATGTAATCCGAGATATGTATCTTATATATTATTAGCGAGCATATACGGCTAATATAGCGCGAAAACGAGGTCCAAATGCGAAGCAAGCGCCATACGCACTTACTAAACACTCAATACACAAATGAGAACCGTGTATATAGAAAGTAATATCAATATACAACATATACCAACAACTATATATGTCAATATAGCAAATGCCATCAATAAGCAACAAATCTAACCATCAAACAACTATCATCCAGTTAATCCATATCTATCCAATTAATCCATAACCAAATCAATATTCATTTACTTCTCATTAATAATCATTGAATTGATTTTTTCAATTTAATCACGTTTGATTTATTAACATTGGATTTTACTAACATTCATTCATTCATATTCAAGTAGTTTACATTCACTAATTCATATTCCAATTTGTTCACTTCCAAATCAAATCAAATCAATTCCATTTAAATTCACTTAACTTCCCATCTAAGTTCAATTATTTAGCTTTCAATTTTATTAATTCAATTTCATATGAATTTTCTATACAATCAATTAACATTCATCTAACAATCCATGCGTATCCAACATTACCGAATTAATTTTCTTTACTCATACTCAATTTGGTTTGACACTTTTAATTTCAATTGGTTTAATATTATATTCAGGTTGAATTCTAGTATTCATTATAATCACATTTTTATACAACACTTTCAATATTGTTATTGATTCACAACTTCCTAACTTAAGTTTTATTCAATTCTTAACAACAACATTTTCTAATCCATGTTTATTCCCTAATTCACTTTTACAATTAAAGTTGAATTTCATAATATAACTCAAGTTCGTATTCATCACTTTACTTTATTAATTCACATTATTAATTTACTTTGATACCAAAATCACCTTCATTCAACATCACTTAAGTTATGTTTCTTCACAACATTTTACTCTGCTTGACTAAACTTAAATTTCATCTCTAAATCATTTTATTAATCTTTTACTAAAGTCAAATTTCATCATTTACTCAAATTCTATTTTATCTAACTCTTACATAAGTCAAATTCATATCACTTTTGAAATCCAGATTTTGTTTTACTTAACAAAATTGTTTAACCATTTTAACATTTGGTTTAACTTACCTTTTCTCATTTTATAAGTTATACACTTATTATTTAATCTTTCACAAACATTTACTTAAGTTTACTTCCATTCACAAAACTCATTTTATAATTTCAAATCCAATTAAAATTCAATTCAATTTAACCTTCCTTAGTTAAATTTCAAATCATATAATTCACTTACAAACCCAAATTTCTTTCAACTTCACTAAAGTGAATTCTTACTTCATATTATAAGTCAAAAACTTATTTTACTTATATTTATCAATTCCAACTTGGATTTTAAATTAAGTCTCGTTTATCACAACAAAACTTCAATTCTCAATTTACTATTGGTAGCAAATCCATCACACAGAAACTCGAAAATGATACTGATGATGCTGCTGTCATCACCCTTATTGTTTCCCAGCAACAGTAGCGAATTCAGTGCTTTATATTCTTTCAAAAATTTCTTTTTATTCATAAATCACATTTATAAAATCTTTACTTATATAATTTCACTATTTTACTCTACTTATATAAGATTATTTCAACTTATTTATCTTATCTAGATTTATAACAATACAATCTCTTTAATTTTGAAAAATATCTTTCAAAATAAATGGAATTCAAAGTTTCAAATTTTTAGCTTAAATCTATTTTTATTTATAACACATATTTGAAAATATATTCATATAGTTTTACATCTTATATATAAGATTATTTCAAAATTGTAAATCATATTTAATTATAATTCCATACTTATTATTCATTTGCTTATATAATTTATTTTTTTACAATTGTTGTTTTATTCAGATTATTCAGATAACTTTTATTAACTTATATATATTTACATTTTCAAACAACCAAACAATTCATTTCAATTTATATACACTTTAATAATTCCTAAAAAATTATTCCTTTATATATAAAATATAATCGAGGTAAAATTATTTCATTTATCCAATTTAAAATGATACTATGTCGACCTGCCTCGTTTAAGAGTTTGGAAATCCTTATCGATAATATGGCGTCCCACATACCGACCAGAATTCACAAACAACTCAACGAATAAGCAAACACGATATAAAACATTTTATAATCACTAACAAATATGCGCTCATATATATAATACACTCAAACTCAATCTAGGGTGCCACTGTCCCTATCTATACTGTGTACACATCAAAGCTTAGGAATATACAAAATCTAAGCTCTGATACCACGTGTGACGGGACGCAACCAATGGGTAATACCCGTCATAGCTTACACTGATACCTCACGCTTTGCTTTTACGGCCAGCCTCTCGACTACAACCAACCCTTTCACTCTAGGGACATGTAGGGGCAAGAGTCATCCGTTCGCTACCTAACAAGAAGCGAGAACCCCCTATCAGGCTGAACATAATAAAGCAAAACCTATGTATGTAATCGTAGAAATGCAATGTCAAACAAACATCCATACAAGTTGTCCAGGAACAGGACAAACCGAGGTACTTTCCTACAACATCCTATCGGGAAATCCCTAGGATTAGTAGCGAATAATCCTTGCATTGGATATTTTATAATGAAGAGACTACTGCTACTGGATGTATATTGGGATTTTAACCCCAAATGATCAACAAGCAGTCCCCCATTATGAAACTCCGGAATATCAATATCATCACAAAGCAACCTGCACAATCGTCGCATATACGTTGGTTCGAAGTGGTTTTTAGATAAATCCGATCCCGGTGTCTTCGCACCAACAACGCAATAGCGTTTCTCAACTTCACACAGAAACTAAGTCTCATGACTTATTACGTCTTCAACTTTCAACTTGCTATCCTTCGGGCCAAGAAGGAAGCTCGATAGATTGGAGTAATACTCCACACTATACGAATCAACATCCTCAACACAAACAATAACCAAGCCTACACAGAAGGCAACGTACTAAGTTACAACTAAATAGTTCCCACATCAAGTCGAGGAACTAAAATTTGGCAAAGTTTGATAGTCGGTTATTTAACTATCAAAGCAAACAAACAAATATTCAGCACTATAACAATCACTGGGCCCTTTTAATTAATCTTTTATTAATTAAACCATTTGCCAAATATTCACCTCAAATTATCTTTGAAAAGATATAATCAAAAACCATTTCAACTTTGGAAAACATTTCCATAAACTTATTTAATAATAAGTAATTCATAAATCAATTTATTTTCAATACTTAGAAAATATTACATATACTTAAATCAGGATTAAGTATATATTTTATTCTTTAAGGGAAACATTCTCTTTAAACACATTTATTTAGGTCAAAACAAATGTTGCGTAAAACATCGTTATGACAACCCAAAATCAATAGTATAGGAATTCAAAAATTAGATAGATATATATCCCAAATACTATACAAAAACATTTCCTTTCGAAAATCATTTACTATAACAACAGTGTTATAGTCCATCATTTCCTTATTTCTCGAAAACGTCCATTTCAACAATGAATGTTGAAATCTATGGCTTCGATCCTTAACACATTTTAAAACATCTTCAAATTGTTTTAATTCCATTTAAAATATCACTTCCCAAAATATTTCTTTAATATATTATTCATTGTCCAAAATCGTGAATATAAATAGTTTACCAGAATTATCCACTGTCCAAAATCATAGATATAGTTCTTTTACCAAATCTTTGCTTCTATATATTCATTAAAGGAGTATCCACTGTCCAAAATCGTGGATATGTCTCCTTTAATAAACTTCTATATTTAACTTATCAAATTCAATTGATTTTGGATTTATAAAAAAATGTTTATAATTTCCATTTCTATTTTATAAAAACTTCAATTTATAAATCTACTTTGTTAACCAATTTCATTTATCTCATTTATATGCCAAATCCAATTTATAAGTTAATTACTTATAAATCATTTATTTTACAAATTCATTTATTTTATGGCTTCACAGTTATAAATCTTATTCACTTATAAATTCCATTTATAACATCATTTTAACAATTATAAAAACTCCTTTATAATTCAGTTTTTCTGATTTATAAAAATTCAATTTTATAAATCTTCTTTATAAACCATTTATGAAAAAAATCAAAAACCTCAATTTAAACTATCGACCAAAATAGTTAACTCCATATTCAATCATAATTTACTATATTTCACAGAAATCATAATTTTTATAACATGAAAATTATAATATTTATTTGTTCAAAATAAATCAATTCTTAATGATTCAAAAATTCAACTAAACATTTATTTTCAAAATCACTTTTAAAATTCTTTTAAATTCGAAATCGTTACTTTAACAATTTTAAATTTCTAAAATATGGCCCAATGCTGCAACAGCACTAAGTACAACAATCACGACATCCAAAACATCATATATCATGCAATAACAGAATATATAACAATATCTATACATAAATCAATACTGGTGAGGAATCCAGTTAGATCCCTCCAACCTGTCACCTGCAACAAATATATATATATATTAGAATATGTATACAATGTCTGCTTCAAGGCAGACGCGCGTACAAAGGGTCAACCGCTCATGCACGGGAACGTATAGGGTCATTTGCTCCACTAGGCAGGTATATATCCAAATACCAATAAATATATCATATATCATCCAAACAATCATCAATCATCATAAATAATATTTATTCTCACTTATATAAAAATATCAGTGAGTCAGAAAGAGTGAGTTGTACTCACATTGCGTCTGATAGCAGTTTTAGTGTTTTATTCTGAACAAAATTAAACGACCGTTTAATTTTATCAAAAATTTACACTAGCTCAAATAAATCCCATTCTAGCTTCATAATGTAGTGCTCATCAATACGGTTCCAATGCAATCTGTTTCGTGCGAAACAGACCTTGTATCAAAAAGTTACGCAGTTTTAAAGTTTATACGATTTAATATAAATCAATTTACAATTTTCTTTTATTATTTAAACCTTAGATTCAATGCAGCCATTCGATTTGCTTTCTCCAAATCAGGGCCATGCCCTTCTTCTTCCTCCCTACCAGGTTATCACGCATGCTTAAACCCACTCGGCCGCCTTTCAACAAATTTTCACCATCTCCTCGAGCCACTTGAAGACGATCGGAGACAACGGTTTCGAAGCCCAACGCAAGAGCCTCCATCAGCCGTGATGACGTTGAATTTGGTTGCACGTAGGCCAAAAAATCGAATCCATAGCCTAGACGAACGCGACCATTTTTCTCCTTCATCGTTGCGTCGATCACGATCATACCCGTATGGATCGAAAGATCTCGTGACTCTCATTCGTTTTTATAGTTGAGAGTTTCTTGAATTGATTTACGGATTGTAGGAGATTAAGGCGAGAAGTTTGGAAATTTCTGGCCATTAAAATGATGGTGGCCGCCAGCCCTAGTGGGATAGGGTTTGATGAAAATTGTGAAATAGTTTGGCCTTTTATAGAAAATTCGCGCGCACTATTCACCCGAAATTTTTTCGAACTCGAAACGAAGCGTGCCGCCTGACATTTATAATGTTTTACCCCTATTCCGAACGTCGTGGAATATATATCGGGAGCCAATTCGATTGTATTTGGAAGATAAGTTTTCGAATCGACTTATTTAAATTTAAAATTCACTCAAACCAATTTCTATGCGTTTTAGCTCTACCCGGACAAGCCGTAAATCCGATTGACACAGAATTTGAAATCTTACAATAATTTAACATTACGGATCCAATGAAACTGGTTTTGTCAAAATCCGAGACTGTTTGAAAAATGACTATTTTTACTCGTCAATTGAATATTTAAATATTTAATTTCTGCAAATTAACCTTTAATTCAATTTTAAAAGTTCTGTAACATCATTCTAATTAAAATAAGATTTAATTCAACTTTATACAATATTTTTATTCATATTAAATCCAATTTACAATTAATTTCATAATTTCAAATATTAAATTAACAATTAAATTATCCAATTAAATCGAGATATTCGAAATATAATTTATTCAGCTTATAAACTTTACTTGGGAATATTTAAAATCAATTAAATATACGTATTTCAAATGACTGAAATTCTAGGTCCTTACAGGGCACTACCAACAGTATCATATATCCTCTTAATAAGAAGAGTAATACTTAAGAGAAGTGCTTACCATCCGTACACATCTCTTGCCCATTTTTATTTATTTTCGAGCCAATCAAATTAATTATCATTAAATACCTCTTTTTATTTGAAATAATATCATTTTCAAAATCCTTTAGAGATTACTTTATAAAACCTATTTTATAAATTCATTTTATCTTATATTAATTAACTTCATTTAAATTACCACAATTCTTTTACTCAAATTTAAATTTTTATTTCTTTTATATTTATCTTTTTTTACACAATCATTTTCTATTATTTGAATAGAATTTTATCTTATATGTTCATTCTTGAAACAAATCTTATTATCAATCACCTTTAGTCAAATCGTGAAACTTAATTCACAAGGTATTTGTTCTTAAACTTTTAAATTAAATATTTGATCAATTTATGATAGTAACTTAACATCATCATTTCCTAATTTATTATTTTGGAATAAGTATTAAAGATCTTTACCGTATTAGATTTCTTAATTATCGATTACCTTTATGAAACGTCTTATAGTCAAGCTATGAAATTCTAATCACAAAATGTTCATATTTAAATTTCACTAATCCTGACTTCCAACTAAACAACTTTTCAAAATATATACTTTATATTCAAAATATAATGCTAGGTAAAATTATTTCATTTACCAATCTTTTCAAAATCAGTGTGTTGGTTCACCTTGTTTAAATGTTTAGGAATTCTTATTAATTACATGGAGCTCTCATGCATTGACCGGAATCCATATACCACTCAACAAATTAATTAGCATAGAACATTTTTATATCCAATAACAAATACGCGCTCATATATCACACACTTAAATTCATGCTAGAGTGTTACTAACCCAATCTCTAATGAGTCACTCATCCTAGGGTATTACTAACCCTATCACTGATGAGAATTACCCCAAAAAAGCCTAGGTTCTCGCTTAACCTTCAGCTCTGATACCAAATGTAATGAACAGGTTTTCCATACCCTTTGAATCGACAATAAACCACACATCCCTAACTCAAATTGCACGAATAAACGGATCATTAAGGGTAGAAAGAAAATAAAGACAGAAATAAATCTCAAGCGAATGGAATAACATGTATTATTTCAATAATAATCTTTACAGTGGATAATTTTAAAATACAATATCAGAGTCTAACCTAGATTCGCCTGGACAGTTATAACACCTGCCCTTACAAATGTTGACAAACAACAAAAAAATTAAATAGATGTAGCGGATAATAGAATAAGTCCATATGATGATGAAGATCTCTAGCTCTCCTCTGGAAACATCAACTGTCATCAACTAAATCAGAACTACTCAGATCTGACCCGAGCATTAAAAATACCTAGCTTAGGCTTGATAAACCAGCATGAGATACTCGAAATTTTAAATGCATAGATCATGATGATGATATCAAAACCTTTGAAAAGAAGGGTATCTCATAAGACGACGCCCACACATAAATACGAACGGGTTTTTTACCTTATGATAACCAAAACACTTTTATTACAAAAATAATTTGATATTTTCTTTTATGACATTCTTTTGGAGACACTTTCAAATAAACTTATATTTAACCAAGGTACCAATACCTGGACAAAGTCTAAGGTAATATAACCGGACTCGGTCAATGGAATATACCGAACGGAATATAAGATACCAGAAGGGGTAGCTGAGATGTTTGCAAGTCACTACAACTATTTTGGAAATACAATGAAAACCGTAAAGCTCGTATTGGAGTTGGATTTTCCAACATGACGGAAAACTAGTGGAAAGATCAATATATATCCACGGCTTACGTCCAAGACTCAAACGTCGTTATACAACAATACAAATGGATAAATAGAGATACAATCTACGAATAACATCCAAGGATTCGGACTTCGCGCATCCCTGCCATGAGGCCCAGACGTATCTGGTACCTAAGGCTCAGAATATCTGATAATTCAAATCACTACTATCCAAAATGCGAGCATACATCTAACCGTGTAGAATCCCATCATAAATGGGGTATGAGGCTTGGGACACTACGATTAATTTATTCGAAGCCACGTTTTTTATACCAAACCACGCTTTGATCATAACAGGTTCCACTTTGAATGACACACCGCTATTCCTTTGATCACTATTTGACTACCATAAGCATACAACCTTTGAGCTCGTCTGTCTTAGAGAATGGTGTCAAGCTAAGAGAAGTTGCCTTCTCCTCCACCAAGCAGATGTACATTTGTAAAAGGCAAACATTGTGTCTCAGAAATGCAAGTCAGACATTCGTCCATACAAGTTCGTTCTAGGACTGAACAAAACCGAAGGCACTCTCCTACTCCACTAATAGTGAGAAGTCCTTGCAACTCGAAAAATCTCCACAACGAGGAGACCACTGCTATAAATAACTTTACAATGGGAGTGACCTAGAGCATGTCAACAAGCAGTCCTCACGCTATGAAGATCCACCATCTTCAATAATCACCATCTTCAACATGTCTTCACTTTCGAACGTATATATTGGTTCGAAGTGGTTTTCGGATAAAAATAACCCAAATCCAACACCGGTTCCTTCGAAGCCAATCATCACTTTAAAAGATGTTAAGTTCATATATGGATATCAATCATCAATCAATCACTTCATCTTTTGTTTATATATCTTTCTTAGATATATTCTTTTCAATTTATTCCATTTTCTTTCAAGAGTATATAGAATAATTAAGCCTCATTTATTAAATCATTTGATTTATTTAAACCTTTCTTAAATCCTAGAATAATTCCAAATCATTTTCTCTTTTACTTAGGAAAACTTTGCCAAATCAATAATTAAATCTTAATCAAAGATTTCTTATATTCAAGTTATAACTTTTAATTTAGGGAAAGTATTCCCAAATCATTTATTAATTCTTAATAAAAGATTTCTTATATTCAAGTTATAACTTTTAACATAGGGAAAATATTTCCAAATCATTATTTAAATCTTAATCAAAGATTTCTTTCTTAACTTAAAATCATATTCTTACAAATTGAAGATTTTCATAACAGAGCACTACTACCACTTTAAATATAGTAAATTTCGCCTCTATGGACTAATGGCAAGTAATCCTACGTAATGAAGATCTTCTTCTTCAATGATCATTGTCATTAATATATTTTATTTTGAAAATTTGTTCGATGGGGTTTTCGGATAGGAATCACCCAAATTTGATCCCGGTTCTTCGAATAGGAATCACCCAAATCCAAGGTTCCTTCGTACAATCATCGAATAAAAGGTGCTAAGTGGTCAATTTACATTCAAATAATTTGTTTCTTTTCTTTTATCTTGGAAAAACTTAAATATGATCTTTTAGTGCATCTAGGTTTTCCTTTCGATCTATTCCCCTCTCACCTAAAAAGAGAAAATGTAGGCTAGGTAAGTTCTGGGCACTGGTTGTTCCATCCTTAACTTTAGCAAAACATCTTGTTTTACCTTCCACGTCTGACAGGCGGGACAAATGTACTAATCGTTTCCGCATACTTAGTTATTAGATTTATTTTGGAATTGATTATAAGATTCCAAATTATCTTTTAAACTTTTAATTATTCTTTCAAAAAATCTAAAAGTATTGTTAAGTTTAAATCCATAATTCATAAGTTGTTAAAAAGCGTTGCAAAAGGTGTTGCAAAAAGTTATATTCTTCAAAATGACTTTTATATCATTTAGAAATCCATCCTTTCAACTTAAATCTATTTTAAAATATTTTAAAAGATTTATAGAATTTATTTCATATTTTTGTTAAAAATGTCATTATTAAAGAAATCCCTTTTTGGATGCCGAACTGCACAACTGCGATGTTTTTAGAAAATTGTTTTGGACACATTTCAAAATCTACTTAATGAAAACTTGATTTTCTTTCTTCGTTGGAAAACTATTATCATTTTGACTAAATAAATTTTATTTCGAAGAAATTCGACTTATAAATCATTCTCTATGTTGATTTGAAGTTACGGTCGGAATTTACGAACTACCGCTACGCGACGAGCTCGATTTTAACAATTTTGTGAATTGCTTCGGAACTTGTCCGAAACACTTCAAATTTGTTTTAAACCATATTTAAACTATTTTAACCCATTTAAAACAATATTTTCATCATTAATATCATTTTTAATCTTTTTAGATATTTTAAAATCATTAAGAGGCTAAATAATTTCCATACACACATTTATATGGATTTAATTTTCATTGAATTAACTATACTTACTTAACCTTTTCTTTTATCATTTATCAAACCAAGTTATCATCTATTTCACAAACATATAATCAACCATAATATCAACCAAGTTATCATCCATTAAATCATCCAGCATATAACAAACTTTTCATATTATTAACTAGAAATATTTTTAGAAATTAGTAACTTTAAAATATGAGCACTCGCGATAAGTTCCACTCCACCAATCTTTTATATAGATTTCCAAATCGATTCCGCCTGCACGTCCTTCTCTTTTTCTCACCCCGCAGCTCCTCGAACTTGCTCCTTCTTCTTGATGTGCTCGGCCTCTATGGGTTCCAACCTCTTCGCCGTCATTTCTTCCATTTTTATATGCTAAACCATGTTTTAATGGTATTCTATAGTCTTCGGTAAAGTTTGGTGGCATTTGGAGTTGATTTGATATGATTTTAAGAAAAGTTAGTAAGGAAATGGAAGAGACGAAGCCATTAGAGAGTGGAAGAAAAGCTTGAAAAAAGGAAGAAGAAAAAGAAGAAGTGTAAGAAAGTGAAAGCTTATTTATAGAAAAGTTTTGGATTAAAATAATACTTTGTAAAAAGACCCCCTTTGCTTACTTTTGAAGCAACCATATTTTTTCAACACTTAACATCACATTTCAAATCATTATTTATGTCATTTTCACTTAAATATTAAGTAAAGAATATAATAATTATGTTTGGTTTGATTTGATGTTTACCTTTTGCTTTGAAATGACATGTTTGTCTTTTTGTGCGTACCTTTTTTTAATTATATTCTAGAATTTTCTAAGTATGTTTATTAAAAGTAAACTTGAATAGTGAATTAATTAATACTTATACTGTTTGAATATATATTCTTATATAATAAAATAAAGGTGCGACAACTTTTAATCGACAAAATGTTGATTTTTGACAAAATGTTTTACGATCCCATTTCGACGTTTTAGTCAAACTATTTATTTATGTAACGGCCCGACTTTTTGGACAGTTTAAACCGACGATCAAATACACATGCCGATTCCAAACCATTCAAAAGGGCAGATGGTTATTGGGGTAAATAAGAAAAGAAAAGAAAGACAAATAAAGGAAATGAAACAAAATAGAATCTCGCAGCGGAACGCTAAAATATAATAGTCAAATAAACAGTTCATGAAGCTGTTTACTATACTTTGACAACTATTTATACAACATTTATCAGAGTTATACATATACAACAAAACAATTAAAATAATGCAGCAGATAGCATGATGCAAGGGTAATAATAGTAATAGTATACCAAATCTTCGTCTTCATCCTCCAGAATAAATCTTCAAAAATCTGAAAAACTCAGGACTGACCCGAGCGTAATGAAAAGACAAAACACTCGAGTCAAGACTAAAATATCCTTATGAAAGTTAAATCAATCGTAAATAAATATGAGTGTAACGGCGTCAGAGATGTTTACGGGGTTTGACATCTCATATCCAGTGTCAATGTGCGTGCAATAACTTAAGAGATGTTACGGGATTTTACATCTCTTAAGGATCCGTTAAACTATCTACTATGTAGTAATGTACGCTAAGTAGATAATGCCTATCAATAATATAAAGTATCAAAATAGCGTTAAGGCGTTACCATAATCGCTCTTAACACATTTTTATAATGCCATAGTCTATACAGCACCATAAGCCCCACCGTAAACTAGTGGTTATCAGAGGGTACCCCATAGGTATAACACAAAACATAACGTAGTGGTCGCGAATAAGATAATCAGTATGACAAGGTACATGAGGCGATACCAACTAGGATACTAGTAGTTGCGTGATCCGGACTGATGTTGAGCATAGCCAGCAGCTACCCCAACACCGCGAAACAACACTCCCAAATCAAGGGGTGCACCCAAATCGAATCACAAATGTAATAGATATGATATCGAAGAAGTGTGTCCGCTAGAGATGGCGAACCTCAATGGCCCGGCGCGGCTCCTGTTTTAGTCATGTCAGGGGTCATCCAATATCGTTCTCTTTCTTAAGTCAACGCGTTCACCAAACCATCCACTTTATTCTGGATCAACACTCCGCGTATACAAGTTATTAAAGTGGTTTTCGGTATCGACAGAGAGTATGTCCATATCCGATCCCGGTCTCTTTAATAACTGCGTATTATTACACCGTTGTCTCTTTTACATTTCAAATCGATTCATAATTGATATCAAAATATCATATTCGCTTCAAAAATCAAATCCAATTCAAATATCATCGTATCTATTCAATTGTAAGATTCCGTTTCAAAAATCATTTTCGCCTCAATATCTCATTTTGATTTCCAAATCATTTCGAAATTCAATTTAGGTTGCAACTTCATTTAACACAACTCGTTTTCAAATTCAAGATTTAAACATAAACATTTCACCTTATTAACCAGCTTGAAAATCTTAAGAAAATAGTTTTAAGTAGTTTAAAAGTAGTTTAAAAGTAGTTTTAAATAATTAAAATACTTAAAAATACTTAAAATCTTAAAATGGATTTAAAATAGATAAATTAGTTTAAAATAATTTAAATTGGGTTAAGTAGATTTAAAATAGATTAAAATAGTTTAAGTATCCAAAAATGGTTTATATAACAGAGAAATTTGGAAAACAAAATAAACAGCTTCAAAACTAATCCATTTCAATTATAACTTCCCAATTCAAATCAATTTCAATTTCCATTCTACCGATTCAATTTCGATTTCAATTCAAATCAATGTCAACACTGACTTCAAATTAATTCAATCTTATATTCACTTTCAATTAATTCAATTTCAATTTATATCGATTTTTAGCTTGATTTTTTTTTCAAAATATCAATTTTTAACACTTAACAAAATTATCCTTCAATATTCAAACTTAAATCCCAATTACAAATATGATTTAATTTCAAGCTCAATTTCAAGATATCATTTTATATCACTTTTACTTAGTAATGTTCAAAGCTCGTATTAAGGTTAAATCTTTAAACAAATCAATTTTCGAAATTCAATCATATCCCGATTTTCAAATTCCAAAGTCTCCACTTTAATTATTTAACAATTTCTTTTAACCAAAATTTATTTCAACATTCCAAACTCAATTTTCGATAAATTCGATTTCTATAAATTGATTTCTATTTATAACTTTTAAATCAAAACATTTAAATAAATTTCAAATCGACGATTTTAAAAATTATAAATTTAGCCAATTCGGTGTCCGTATATAATTTTCTATCCTATGGCCAAGTAATTATTTATTTCAATTAAATGTCAGGGATGAATATATATCACTTAAATAGAATCATAGTTTCATATGTATGCATAACAGGATATATATATAAGCAAATAAACATCCAAACATTTAAATATCAACCAATAGCATCCATCGAAATAAATCATCCAATAGACAATATAATTCATGGCAATTTCATAGTTATCAATGTCAGGTAATTTAATCGCAATTCAATTTTAATTTCAATTTAACTGTTCAATTAAATTTTCAACGGTTAATTCATCTGACAATTAAATTTATCAAACAACGAAAAATAAAATCATAACTCTTCATAATGTCAAATTTAACTAGCATAAAGATATTTAGTGTGTTGTGAGCGTTATAAAACACTCACCTTGATTTCAATGTAGTTCCAGCGTTTTATTTCGAATAAAATTAAACGAGCGTTTAATTTTACCCGAAATTTTCTCTAACTCCAAACGACTCCAATCCAATTCCATAGCGTAGTGCTCAACAAAACGATTGCAACGCAATTCGTTTCGTGCAATTCCGACCTCGTATGACAAAGTTATGATAGTTTAAAGTTTATTCGAATTATAACATAATAAATTTACAATTTATATTTTCCCTTTTAAACCTAGCCACATTTGGACCGTCCATTTTCTCCCACTATAGATCTGGCCGCACCTTCATGCTTCTCCCCTTTCGTTCCATACGTGAATAACTCACGTACATGAACCCATAGGCCGCCGTTTTGGAATTGAATTACACTCCCTCCACGCTTGACTATTTGATGATCGGAGACCATCGTTCGGCAGCCCATCACCATGCCTACCTACGCCTGCAACAGCTCCAAGCTCGGCTCAGCATCTCGCCTCAAAAAACGTGAAAAACGTGTTGACTTTATGGTCAATTTCTCGATGATCCGAAGCTCCATTTCAGATCATGACCGTTGGATTTGTAGATCTCGTCGAGATTTACAACTTTGTAGTTGAGATTTTTTGCTAATTCTTCACGGATTTGGAGATAATTGAGGAAGAAGTTTCAAAATTTTTGGCCATTCATCTCTATAGTGGCGGCTAAGGGCTGAAACCCTAGCCTTTGTTTGCAAATTGTGAAATGGAGGGCCTTTTATAGAAAATTGCAAAAACACTATTCACCGAAAATTTTTCGAACTCCAAACGAAGCGTGCCGGCAGGCGTTTCTAAGGTTTACTCTATGTTCCGAACACAATGGAATGTGTTTCGGAGGCTAATTCGGTCATATGTGCGAGTTACGGAAATAAACGATCAAATTTAAATTAAACTGATTAAACGAATTTCTATGTGTTTTGGCTTGCCCCGGACAAACGGTGAATCCGATTGACATGAAATTTGAAACCTTACAATAATATGACATTACGGATCCGATGCAACTAGTTTCGTCGAAATCCGAGACTGTTTGAAAAATGGCTATTTTAACTCGTCAATTTAATATTAAAATATTCAATTTTCACAAATTTACTTTTAATTCGATTTTAAAAGTTCTACAACATCATTCTAACTTTAATATGATAAAATAAAATTTTACAAATAATTTTTAATCATATTAAACCCGTTATTCAATTATTCAATAAATTCCAAATATTAAATTTAAACAATTTTGATTATCCAATAATTCATTATCCTTTGAAATATTTGAAATTGAACTTATAAGATTCAACTTTTTAAAACCAATTCACATTAACACTATTTCCATTTTGCAGTTATTCAATTATTTAATAAGTTTTAAATATTTACTTTAAACAATTTACCTGTTCGATATTCAATTATTTGATTTGAACTAGATTTTACTTATCAATCAATTACTCTATTATACCAAATGAATTCAACATTTATTATCCTATCCAACTATTGATTGCAAAGGCATTCACTAAGTAGCATTTATTTTTCAGTACTTATTACTATTCAAATCTTCGAAACCAATCTATTTAAAATTTGTATTACTACCTAAATAATTCACAATTCTTATTCACTTATTTACATTTGTTTTTCCATATATTCCGTTATAACCAAGTTATAACATTTGAGTCAATTCAATTAGATTGGAACTTCATTCAATCTATAAATAATTACTTGGATAATTATTGTTGCAATTCATTCCAGTTATTATTATTCCAAACAAATTACAATTTATTTTTCTAACATTAAATCACGAAGTCTTATTAAATTAGCTATTTTAATTATCGAAAATTTACGGGTCGTTACACTCTCCCCCACTCAAAAATTTTCGTCCCCGAAAAGTAAAAAGAAGGGAAAAGGAACAAAGTATAGAATTCAACATTAGATATATTTTATTCAAAGTTACCAACTTATAAAACAATGAAATTCCATTTATAAAGTCATAACTACGCTTTCACTAAGTTACCCCGAACGGCTTTCTAACTTTAAAAGTTAGTTATCAAAACAAGTTATAAAAAAAATTAAAATTTGAAAAATTTTCTAACACCCGGATGTACAGAAAATTTCGGCAGAGTCTCCTTTGCGCGGCTCGATT
Organism: Allium cepa; assembly: GCA_030765085.1. NCBI lineage: Eukaryota > Viridiplantae > Streptophyta > Magnoliopsida > Asparagales > Amaryllidaceae > Allium > Allium cepa. The sequence goes on along the minus strand of CM060929.1, from coordinate 724,543,214 downwards.
CGAAAAAAAAATGACAGTATATATATCACAAATATACATCTCATCGAGTGATGAGGCATCCCGCAGGGAAAAAAGTGTAAAAGTACGGTATGTAATCCGAGATATGTACCTTATATATTATTAGCGAGCATATACGACTAATATAGCGCGAAAGCGAGCTCCAAATGCGAAGCAAGCGCAATCCGCACCTACTAAACACTCAACAAACCATGAGAAACATGCATATATGAAAATAATATCAATATACACAATATAGCAACATAACAACTACATGTGCCAACATAGCAAATGCAACAAAACAACAAATGCATCCACCAAATCAATTATCATCCAACTATCATCCAACAAATCCATAACCAATCAATATAAATTCACTTCTCATTAATATTTATTCACTTGGTTTTCGATTTTAATCACAGTTGATTCATTAACGTTGGATTTTACTAACATTCATTCTCAATTCAATTAGTTAACATTCACTAATTTATATTTACATTAGTTCACTTCCAATTTGAATCAAATTAATTTCTATTTAAATTCATTTAACTTCCAATTTGATTTCAATGACTTATAGCTTTCAATTTACACTTAATGAATTATATACAATCAACTAACAATTATATAACAACAAATCATACCCAACATAACCAATTTATTAATTTTACATTCAATTTGGTTTATCTCTTCTATATATATATCCTGTTATATAATTTTAAAAGAATCATTTTATATTTGGCATCTTAAATTTCCAATATAACTTTAATTAAGTTCGTAAGCCGTACATATATCATCCGTGAGCAATATCAATCTAATCGCTTATTCGATCACACAATTTCACTTCCAACTAGTATCGTTCACCCGACTCTCTAGTGCGGACTCAGATTTGGTTCCTTGATTGGAAACTGTTTCTCTCCTTGCATAGCCATATACTATCATAGAGAACTCCAGACTCAAATTAAAAATCCATATCTAGGGTTCGTCGTTGAAAATCGAGTGAAAAATCCTAACTTGGATCGATATAAATCATCTCGAAATTTTGTGCTCGAATTTGGATCAAATCGTTATGCGAATAAAATAATACTCGTACAACTTATGTATCACCTTTCAATAGATTTCTATACAATTTATCTATATTAAATTATTTTATTGACTTTCATTTTATTTACAATTAATTATTCACAATCCATTATTCAGTTAATATATCCATTTCTTTACATAGCATATTCTTCAACATTATTTTTTCTTAAACATCATATCATAGAATTTTCCTACTCAATTTCATTTTAAACATTCTATATAATTTAATTAAACTCAATTTCCTTTCCCAATTGATTCTTAGTTATACCAAACTCTTTTGTTTATATTTACTTCAATTTCATAATTTAGTTAATAACAAATTTATTTATGGAACATCTTATTAACCAGCACTTTAGTTTATTAATTATCCTATAAAAGTCTAATATCTCATAAATGACTTTTCTTAGTTTACAGTTATCTTAAAGGTTACAATCCCTTTGCAATTTATATTTATTTTCTATAACCAATTTACAAAGATATAATACGATTCATTTATCTTCTTTCCTAAGTTCACTTACTTGTTCCATTTATCCATTCATCATTTCACGCTATATTTAAGTATATATAAAAATTTTTCACAACCAAATTTTCCATTTATATACATTTTAATTCCTTTTGAGTTTTCCTTACTTGTATACTTCAATTATTTTCAGGTTCTGTTTATTTGTACAACATCTCATTACATATCTAAAACATCATTTCAACTTCTTAATATTTGGTAAGTCATATTATATGTTATTAGAATGCAAATTTGGTATTATACAAATTTATAGAATTTCATTTTACTTAATTAGAATGTTCACAAATTTAATTTGTTTAAATCCTCTTTACCTTTCAACTTTAAAGTTTTCCCAAAACAATAAGCTTAGATATCTTAGTCCTCTTATTTTATAAATTCTGGTTATTCACATTTCATTCAAATAATTTGAAAATTACTAATTAACATAACTTAGAAATTTAAATGCCCAGTTCTTTTCAAATTGTTTGAAATAAATATATACACTTATATCTTTAATATATCAAATCATACCTTTAGAGTTTAAACCAAAACCCATTTATCCAAATAATTTCGAAGAAAAGCAAAGCTTCTCTGAAGTCTTCCCCACTTTAAGACTCGAAAATGAACGTCGATGATGCTGCGCAGTCATCACCGAAATTATTTTCCAGCGACAGAAGAGAGGAGTACTGAATTCATTCCTTCCTTTAAAAATCCTTTCAAAATATTTCCATAAACAATTTCCAACTAATATTACTATATATTTCTTCAAAGCTTTTGAAAACCATTGTCAAAACCTCCGGGTCTTAAATTCAATATTTTCCAATTTAAATCTATTTTAATTTATAAGTCACCTTTATAAATATTCTTATAGGCTTTTCTTTCTTAAAACATTCCACAAGTTGTTTTATTATTGTTTATTTTTCAATAAGCCTTATTTATTAAAACACAATATCCAATTAATGATAACAATCAATATTATCGTTTCCAACAACCAAATAAGCTAGATAAATCACAATAAATTTTGAAATAAATTCTTTATATACAAAATATAATTAGGGAAAAATTATTTCATTTACCCAATTTCAAAACAATACTATGTCGAATTGTTCTGTTCGAGTGTTTAGAGATCCCTATCAATGACGTTAATTACTCGTATTGACCGGAATCCATAAGCCACTCAACAAATCAACCGACATAATATAAAACATTTTATATCACTAACAAATACGCTCTCTCATATATATACACTCAACGACTCATCATAGGGTATAACTACCCTATTTATAAAGAGTCAGACCCCAAAAAGCTAAGGTTATCGCTAAACCAAAGCTTTGATACCAAATGTAACGACCCGACTTTTTGGACAGTTTAAACCGACGATCAAATACACATGCCGATTCCAAACCATTCAAAAGGGCAGATGGTTATTGGGGTAAATAAGAAAAGAAAATAAAGAGAAATAAAGGAAATGAAACAACACAGAATCTCGCAACGGAACGATAAAATATAATAGTCAAATAAACAGTTCATGAAGCTGTTTACTGTACTTTGACAATTATTTATACAACATTTATCAGAGTTATACATACACAACAAAACAATTAAAATAATGCAGCAGATAGCATGATGCAAGGGTAATAATAATAATAGTATACCAAATCTTCGTCTTCATCCTCCAGAATAGATCTTCAAGAATCTGAAAAACTCAAGACTGACCCGAGCGTAATGAAAAGACAAAACACTCGAGTCAGGACTAAAATATCCTTATGAAAGTTAAATCAATCGTAAATAAATATGAGTGTAACGGCGTCAGAGATGTTTACGGGGTTTGACATCTCATATCCAGTGTCAACGTGCGTGCAATAACTTAAGAGATGTTACGGGATTTTCCATCTCTTAAGGATCCGTTAAACTATCTACTATGTAGTAATGTACGCTAAGTAGATAATGCCTATCAGTAATATAAAGTATCAAAATAGCGTTAAGGCGTTACCACAATCCCCTTTAACACATTTTTATAATGCCATAGTCTATACAGCACCGTAAGCCCCACCGTAAACCGGTGGTTATCAGAGGGTACCCCATAGGTATAACACAAAACATAACGTAGTGGTCGCGAATAGGATAATCAGTATGATAAGGTACATGAGGCGATACCAACTAGGATACTAGTAGTTGCGTGATCCGGACTGATGTTGAGCATAGCCAGCAGCTACCCCAACACCGCGAAACAACACTCCCAAATCAAGGGGTGCACCCAAATCGAATCACAAATGTAATAGATATGGTATCGAAGAAGTGTATCCGCTAGAGATGGCGAACTTTAATGGCCCGGCGCGGCTCCTGTTTTAGTCATGTCAGGGGTCATCCAATATCGTTCCCTTTCTTAAGTCAACGCGTTCACCAAACCATCCACTTCATTCTGGATCAACACTCCGCGTATACAAGTTATTAAAGTGGTTTTCGGTATCGACAGAGAGTATGTCCATATCCGATCCCGGTCTCTTTAATAACTGCGTATTATTACACCATTGGCTCTTTTACCTTTCAAATCGATTCATAATTGATATCAAAATATCATATTCACTTCAAAAATCAAATCCATTTCAAATATCATCGTATCTATTCAAATGTAAGATTCCGTTTCAAAAATCATTTTCGCCTCAATATCTCATTTTGATTTCCAAATCATTTCGAAATTCAATTTAGGTTGCAACTTCATTTAACACAACTCGTTTTCAAATTCAAGATTTAAACATAAACATTTCACCTTATTAACCAGCTTGAAAATCTTAAGAAAATAGTTTTAAGTAGTTTAAAAGTAGTTTTAAATAATTAAAATAGTTAAAATTACTTAAAATCTTAAAATGGATTTAAAATAGATAAATTAGTTTAAAATAATTTAAATTGGGTTAAGTAGATTTAAAATAGATTAAAATAGTTTAAGTATCCAAAAATGGTTTATATAATAGAGAAATTTGGAAAACAAAATAAACAGCTTCAAAACCAATCCATTTCAATTATAACTTCCCAATTCAAATCAATTTCCATTTCCATTCTACCGATTCAATTTCGATTTCAATTCAAATCAATGTCAACACTGACTTCAAATTAATTCAATTTTATATTCACTTTCAATTAATTCAATTTCAATTTATATCGATTTTTAGCTTGATTTTTTTTCTTCAAAATATCAATTTTTAACACTCAACAAAATTATCCTTCAATATTCAAACTTAAATCCCAATTACAAATATGATTCAATTTCAAGCTCAATTTCAAAATATCATTTTATATCGCTTTTACTTATTAATGTTCAAAGCTCGAATTAAGGTTAAATCTTTAAACAAATCAATTTTCAAAATTCAATCATATCCCCATTTTTAAATTCCAAAGTCTCCACTTTAATTATTTAACAATTTCTTTTAACCAAAATTTATTTCAACATTCCAAACTCAATTTTCGATAAATTCGATTTCTATAAATTGATTTCTATTTATAATTTTTAAATCAAAACATTTAAATCAAAATCGACGATTTTAAAAATTATAAATTTAGCCAATTCGGTGTCCGTATATAATTTTCTATCCTATGGCCAAGTAATTATTTATTTCAATTAAATGTCAGGGATGAATATATATCACTTAAATCGAATCATAGTTTCATATGTATGCATAACAGGATATATATATATAAGCAAATAAACATCCAAACATTTAAATATCAACCAATAGCGTCCATCGAAATAAATCATCCAATAGACAATACAATTCATGGAAATTTCATAGTTATCAATGTCAGGTAATTTAATCGCAATTCAATTATAATTTCAATTTAACTGTTCAATTAAATTTTCAACCATTAATTCATATGACAATCTATATGACAATTAAATCTATATGACGATCCGAAGCTCCATTTCAGATCATGACCGTTGGATTTGTAGATCTCGTCGAGATCTACAACTTTGTAGTTGAGAGTTTTTGCTAATTCTTCACAAATTTGGAGATAATTGAGGAAGAAGTTTCGAAATTTCTGGCCATTCATCTCTATAGTGGCGGCTAAGGGCTGAAACCCTAGCCTTTGTTTGCAAATTGTGAAATGGAGGGCCTTTTATAGAAAATTGCAAAAACACTATTCACCGAAAATTTTCCAAACTCCAAACGAAGCGTGCCGGCAGGCGTTTCTATGGTTTACCCTATGTTCCGAACACAATGGAACGTGTTTCAGAGGCTAATTCGATCGTATGTGCGAGTTACGGAAATAAACGATCAAATTTAAATTAAACCGATTAAACGAATTTCTATTGGTTTTGGCTTGCCCCGGACAAACGGTAAATCCGATTGACACGAAATTTGAAACCTTACAATAATATGACATTACGGATCCGATGAAACTAGTTTCGTCGAAATCCGAGACTGTTTGAAAAATGGCTATTTTAACTCGTCAATTTAATATTAAAATATTCAATTTTCACAAATTTACTTTTAATTCGATTTTAAAAGTTCTACAACATCATTCTAACTTTAATATGATAAAATAAAATTTTACAAATAATTTTTAATCATATTAAACCCTTTATTCAATTATTCAATAAATTCCAAATATTAAATTTTAACAATTTTGATTATCCAATAATTCATTATCCTTTGAAATATTTGAAATTGAACTTATAAGATTCAACTTTTTAAAACCAATTCACATCTTAGAACACTATTTCCATTTTATAGTTATTCAATTATTCAATAAGTTTTAAATATTTACTTTAAACAATTTACCTGTTCGATATTCAATTATTTGATTTGAACTAGATTTTACTTATCAATCAATTACTCTATTATACCCAATGAATTCAACATTTATTATCCTATCCAACTATTGATTGCAAAGGCATTCACTAAGTAGCATTTATTTTTCAATACTTATTACTATTCAAATCTTCGAAACCAATCTATTTAAAATTTGTATTACTATCTAAATAATTCACAATTCTTATTCACTTATTTACATTTGTTTTTCCATATATTCTCTTATAACCAAGTTATAACATTTGAGTCAATTCAATTAGATTGGAACTTCATTCAATCTATAAATAATTACTTGGATAATTATTGTTGCAATTCATTCCAGTTATTATTATTCCAAACGAATTACAATTTTTTTTCTAACATTAAATCATGAAATCTTATTAAATTAGCTATTTTAATTATCGAAAATTTACGGGTCGTTACAATTTATGTAAACTAAATTTAAAAAATATATTCTATAATGCGATTTAAATATATAAACACCCATAAATAATTAAAATAATTTATTTAACCATTGAAACATACTTTTCTAAAATCATCATTTTGTCACTTTTGTCAATATAGGCAAATGTTACTATTTTTATGTATGCTTCTCTTTCCAAATCCTGTCTGATATTATTTGAATCACGTAACCTTACTTAATTTATATTTAAAATCACATTAAATACTATATTTTAAGGTGGTAAAATTCTAGGTCGTTGCACCTTAGGTAAAATAAAACTGTTTCACAATAAAAATTAATACAACATGTTGTTAAATCAGCTATAGTTCTATGGCAAAATATTCACAAATACCCATTAAAATATCCATTTACTAATGATTATGGTTTATTTTGTTAGATATTACAAAATATAAAATAGAGGTACACTACCATTATTTATGTGGAACTTGAGGAAGTTGCTAACCCAAAAGTCACATGCTAGTAGCGGTTGTCATTTTAAAATGCCATATAATACACTAAAATCAAATAAACAAAGACGTATTAAAAACATAAAACCAAGTGCACTCTTTTAGCCAGCGAGTGGAAACAATTATATAAATAATAATTTTACTATCTTGTCTGGTGGTTTATGTGCAATCTAGAGTTTACTCCAAATTCTATGTTTCGTTCCAAATATAATGGAAACAATTTATATTGTGCTCTATATTGTGTCAATTGTTTGCAGCAACATTTTGATCAAAGTGCCATGCTTAGTTCGCTATGATAAATAATATTATATATAAATCAAGAACTACATATCAAGAACCGTGTATCAGGAAATCTCAACATTTGGTTAGCTCATAAATGAAGTTGTATACACTCTTACATAGTTGAAGCTAGACTTAACAAGTGTCCAGATTAACATGATTTTTTTGATAGTTTAATGTGCAGAAGCAGACATCATAAACCAAGTCATGATGCCCAGATAATCCTTTTAGATAAATCTGTAATCAGTTAGCAGTAAAACATACCTTTAGTTTTGCATAAAGTATAAAGGTTGGAATGATGGAAATAAGATTAACAAGAAACCATATTGAGCCCCTTAAAAGGCATCAATTTTTAAGGGTATACGGTAATGGAAAAAACATGCCTTTGGTATGAAAATAATTCGTGCATGTGCCTGATGAATTGATATTACAATGATGAAAGGCAGAGATCTGGGAAAGCATGTTCTTGTATAAATAAGTTTTTAAATTCTGAATGACAAGTAATTATTGCAATCTGTTTTAACATGGAATTCAATTCCTCTATCTTATCAATATTTGGTAAAAATATACATATAGCTTGTCGGGTACATTTATCCGATTCATAGAATGTTCACATCTATTAATCGGTTAGGTTGATATGAAACACACACAAAATTTGGTAATCATGATAATGAAATCTAATACTCAACAAACCATGTGAATATAGAAAATATACCTCAGTCATTCAGTAATCAAATCAACCAATAGCTGGCGAAATTCACAAATTGCAATCGGACAAGGCAGGTGGTAATGTCGACTAGCCCGTAGGCTTGAAGTTTAGAGGAGCACTACATGAGCTACTACGGCATCGCTGCCACCTACGTGGTGTGATATTGATGAAGAAATCGAGTAAGTCATGATTTGTAACTTGGTACTTTTTTGCGTCCATGTTCTCTTTAGGGGTTACCCAAAAATAGGCCCTGGCAGAGGTGAAGATGCAGGTTGAGGTGGAGGTGATGGAGTGGAGGCATTAGAGATGGAAGTAGATGTTGCTGCTTAAAAAAGATGGTGGGAAATTAGGTTAGGGCTATGGAAGAGGGAAACGAAAAAAATTAGGAAAGATGAAATTATGAAATGGGCAGCCTATAAAAAAATTAAAGTGTTCGTACATATTTTCCTACTAAAATGATTATCTGACAGCGTTTCGTAAAGGAATTAGAAAGGTAAAAGATAACAAACTCATTTAAATAAAGACCGCTATACTATTTTACCATTAATGCGCAGTTTTCTTGTAGTGGTATTTAGATAGCCTCTATTTCTGAAAGCATGTTGAGGATATGCTTCAGATCATCCTCTATTTTGTAAAATTTAGCCATTGTGGTGTTTTGGAAGGGGCATAGAGTGGAGGTTTTAAAGTCTAAGGGTGTGATCTCTTCTCTAGGTCTCTTGGAACTTGAAGAATCCATTAAAATTTATTCCATTTGGAGTTTATATGAAGAAGTAGAAGATAGGGAAATGAGATTGAATTCGATATTTGGCAGTTATACATTCATATTTTGAATTTTGAATTCAAGAGGCAAAATCTGTTTTCAGAAAACTATAGGGTACGTCGAATTAAGTAAGTATGTCAATATATGTGGGAAAATTTTGATATTTTTATTCTCTTTTAAAATTATAATTTATGGGCAATTATATTTATATTTCATAGAAAGAACCTATTCTTAATTCTATTTTAAGTTTAATAAAAGAGACTGGATGTAAAGGTTTTGTTAATTTATCGGCTATTTGATTTTCAGTATTTATAAACTCGAGTGAAATTACTACTTTTTGAGGTCATCTCTTGGAAATGGTTTCTTATATCAATCTGTTTGGTCCTAATATGATGTGTTGGGTTTTCCAAAAAATTTATTGCACTTGTATTATCATAATATATTGGTGTAACAACTCGAACTTTAAGTCATAATAATTAATTCGTTAATTAATGAAATAATAAAATAGTTTTATGAAATTATCAAAATTGAGCCACGGGAGTTGCACTATTGTGTCCGTGGTAATTTTTTGGTCAATTTCCATATATAAAACGTCAGAATCTGAGTTAATATGAGAGAGTTACAAATTAAACAAGAAAACGGGAAGAAAAAAAATAAATTTTGGACTAGGTCAACCTAACCGTGCCCTAGGTCGGCCGGGGACGGGTGGTCGACCACCTAGTCGACCCGCCTTGGGTTATGGATGAAGGAATTTTTCCCATGTGCAGTAATGTTCGTTAGAAAAAAAATTCGTCATTTTCATTCTTCTAGCTTGGCTGGTTCTTTCGTGCGCCCATCTGATGACTCCTATTCAGCCTATGACGTGGTTGCATCCTATTCAATCCCCAAATCTAACGGTCTGAGATCCACTTTTACTCCTATAAATAAGACTCTAGGCCTAACACTTTTTCTCTCATTCTAAGATTTTCTCCAGTTGGGTTCACGTTTTTAGGAAGGACCCTAAAACGGAATAATTTTCCAAGGAGAAAATCGTTTTAGATAAAAATATTTAACAACCCCATGTAGATCCGGGAAGACCTAAAGGGAACAACTTATGGTCACAGGTGAGTGGTTGTAATTATTTAGATTCCTTTAAGTAATTTAGAATAATAGGGTTTCTAATAGTTGTAGTTTTTACTACGATTTTTGAAATAACCTTTTTAGTAATTTATTTACAGTTTTTAGAATTATTGTCAGTCTATTTCTTTTAGCTATTTTTTCAATTAATTTTAGTTTAATTCTATAATTACAACTTTTCCATTTATTTATAGTTTATTTACAATATTTTAATTTATTTACTGTTATTTATGCCTTATTGCGTTATTTACATCTTTCTCCCATGCTTTGGATTTTTTCTATTTTCAGTTTTCTTTTATTTCTCCTTCTTCTTCGTGTATGAATTAAAATAGAATAAGATACGAATATGGATTAAAATTATAAGAATACTGAAATAACGGAAGATAAGATATGAATTGTAAAGACTGTACTAAAAATGGAATTAAGACTGAAATTGAGCCTAAATATGACATTAACGTTAGAACTGGACCACTTAAAGATAATTGGCCTAGTTATAACTTAGAATTATAACTCAAAAAGAATATAAGATGAAAGGAGCTTATCTTTTTTAAACTTAGACTTTTGGGTTAAGTAAATAAGCTAAATTATAAACTATGTTATAATAAGAAAAAGAACATAATGAAGCTTATTTTAAGACTTAGGATAAATTAATAAGCACAGATAGCAAGAACAAAAGTAAAGGCTTATTTAAATAATTTATCTAAGTTAATAAGTAAGAATTAAAGTAGGACCTATACCAAATAGCATTCCCCTATTATTTCTATGGACACGGTGTTTTACATAATCTTGAATTGAGACGAGGAGCACACTTATGCTAATAATAGTAGTAATTGGTTAATAAGTAGAAGTCCAAATCACAAGAATTTGGGCAAGGGGAACAACTAGATATTATTTGGATCATGGACCAGTACCAATAGCATTTTCCCTATTTTCTATGGACATGGTGATCTCACATTACCCTGAAGTGGGATGAGGGGCACGCTTATGCTGGAGCTTGAGGTAATAAGAAGACCCAATAGGTGGAACGACAGGTAACATGAGCATGGTGGCGGTTGCGTGCGACTTCCATTCGGGTGCTCAGTAATCGTTATGAGTTCCAAGCGCTTAGTATGTGTGCCTTTCGTAGGCACCATTGCCTTCTGTGTTGGGAGTTATATAACGTCTAGTCCATAATAGATACTTTGCATGTCATTCGTAGACACCATTTCTATATAGGGTGCTATATATCGTCTAGTCTGCAGTAAGGTCTTTGGAGTATCAGGCCGATCAATGGGTAGAATTAGGATTTCAGCCTAATTATAGGATTAGGGATTCAGCCTAATCAAAGCAGCTATCAAAGACAAGTGCAAACAATCAAAGTTAATTAATTTTGTTAATTCATACTTATTTCCAGCTTATTCCTTCTTCCTATTTCCTTTGTTACCTTTTATATACTAGAACTGTTGTAAGTTCTATTACTTTTACTTTGATTAAAGATTCTAGTAATTTCTAACATTCACCAGACTTTTAGTTTGACCCATTCCTCTATTTTTCCCTTTTTTCCCCATAAACAATCAGGGGCAAGGAAGATAGACCACAGTTTCTTGGAGACTTGTTGTAGATTCTATCATGTATTTCTTTCCTTCAGTTTTAGTTTTTAGTTCTTTTCTTGAGCTGGTATTTCAAGTGGGATGTATTGTACTCACATATTATTTGACACTTTGGTTTTTGATTTCACGAGACTTGTATGGGTATTTTGTCATATGATGTATTGGATATTTGGTGACTTATTTTTATCATCTTATATTATGGAATTTGATTTGTAGCAAAATATTATAATTTTCTCCACTTTGTTACTATTATTATTACCATTATTTCATCTTTATCTTGTGAATCTTAGTCTCTACTAGTTTTAGTTATACATACAACGTATCATGCCTTTTAATGTGTCTTTTAGGGTATACTAAGGAGTGTGGGGTGTTTTATTTGGTATCAGAGCCTGAGGTTACAGGATTCCTAAAAATTTATTTTAAAAGTAAAGTATTTTTCAAAATAACTTGTTTAAAGTATTTTTCAAAATAACTTGTTTAAAGTATTTTTCAGAAAAGAACTCTTAAAAGTAGTTTTTAAGTATAAAGGAGTATTTATAAAAATTCCCCTCAAAAGTCTAATTCAATCTCCCTTCGACTCTTTCCTAAACTATCCTTTTCTTTTGCTAGAATAACAGATGCTCCAAACCCTCCCGAGGCCATTCCAGTCCCAACCTGGTTTCGTAGGTATCTACAAGTCACGAGTCCAAAGGTACGCGGACAAGTGCCCACTCCAGCTCTAGCAGGTGGGAATCCCAACAACACACCCGCTGACGCCAATTTCTCTAAGCTTAGTAAGGATTTTGCGAGTTTGTGTGGAAAGACATTTTCTAGTAAGGAGGCTTTTATGGAGGTGAGAGCTTGGCTTAAAGACATATTGAGGATATTCAGACTATTGGGATTGGATGATCAGCAGCGAGTTCAGCTAGCATCTTGGCAACTGAAAGAGGAGGCTTCTTATTAGTGGGAGGTCATTGAGTTAGAAGGAAGAGAGGTAACTTGGAATGGGTTTTGGGAGCAATTTGGTAGGAAGCTTTTGTCTCAAGCAGAGGAGACTGTTAAACTGGAGCAATTCGTTAACTTGAAGCAAGGGAGTTTGTCGGCGAAGGAGTACATTAATCAATTTATTAAATTTTCTTGGTTCGGAATAGAGTTGGTGAATACACCGCACAAGTAAGCTATGAAGTTTGCGAAGGGATTGAATCAAGGCCTTCAGGGATTGTTGTTGATTCACGTACCGATGGGAGCTACTTTTGAGTCTTTGGTAGAGATGGCACTTATGTCTGATGCAGTCAAGAAAGGAGAGTCTAAGGAAGTTTTCAAGTCGGAAGGTCCAAAGAAGAAATGGTGGAAGAACAATAAAGAGAAGAAGAAAGGCGATGGCCCTCTGAAGTAGATTAAGAAAGGATTGAGGTGCACTAGCTATGGAATTATGGGACATATCGCCAAGGATTGCAAAAGGGAAAGTGATTTAATTACGGGCAGCTCGGTCACTTGAATAGGAGTTATCACCAGAGGAAGGGACAGGGAGGTAGTACACTAGTTGCCTAGATTCAGGCATTAGACGCAGCACCTTCAGGCGGCATTCCTGATAGAGGTGGGAAAGTCATAATTGAAGGTTTGATTTCTATTTTTGATTTTCCCATTCGAACTTTATTCGATTCTGGAGCATCACACTCTTTTATCTATAGTTACCTTGTGGATTTTTTTCACTTAGACATTTCTTTAGTAATCTACCCCATCGTTGTTCCAAACCCCATAGTAGGATCGGCACACTTATCTATGGTAAGGGTTTGAAAATTTATATCCTAGGCATAGAATTTGACTACGATGCCTATGTATTGGGATTTTCGAGGTATAGGATGATCTTGGGGATTGATTGGATATCCACATATGGAGATATATTAGACTGTGAGAGGATAGTCATTAGACTAGGGACATGCAGCGGTAGGACTCCTGAGGTATCTTGCGACCGGTAAGGGTCAGTCATGTTGAATTTCCTTTATTCCCTCGATTCTTCATCGTCAGAGTTAGACTCGGTTCCTATCGTCAGAGATTTTTCAGACATCTTTAAGAAGGTTAGGGGACTACCCCCTAAGAGAGAGATTGAATTTAGGATTTATTTGACTGAGAATGCTAAGCCGGCAGTATTACCCGTGAGGCACATGACACCTAGGGAAAGGAAGGAATTGAGAAAGCAGGTTGGTGAGCTTTTGGAGAAAGGTCTCATAAGAAGGAGCATATCAGAATGGGGAGAGCCAGTCGTCTTTGCTACTAAGGCAGATGGTTCTCTTTGACTTTGCATTGATTATAGAGAATTAAATAAGCTCGCAAAAAAGAACCGATATCCACTACCTAGGATTGATGATCTTTTTGAGAAGTTAGTTGGTTCTTTGGTATTCTCCCAGCTTGATTTAGCCACAGGATTCCATCAGCTTAGGGTCACCGACGACAGCATAGATAAGACTACGTTTAGGACTCCAGATGGATTTTATGAGTGGTTGGTTATGCCTTTTGGGCTAACTAATGTCCCAACCTACTTTATGGACTTGATGAGCCGCGTCTTTAGAGAGGTCCTAAATAAGTTTGTGATGGTATTCGTGGATGATATCTTGGTATTTTCCAAGAATATGGAGGACCATGCTGTTCTTTTAGAGGAGGTTCTTTGCACACTTCATAGTCATCATTTGATAGCTAAGTTTTCTAAGTGTCACTTTTGGAGAGAGGAGGTACATTTCTTGGGGCACGTGGTCTCGAAGGAAGGTTTGGCTGTTAACCCCGCTAAGGTGATTGCAGTGCAAGATTGGAAGGCCCACAAGAACATCACTGAAGTTAGGAGCTTCCTAGGATTGGTGGGCTACTATAGGAAGTTCGTTAGAGACTTTGCTAAGAGTTCGGCACCACTCACGCGCCTTACTAAGAAGAATTTTTTTTTTCATGTGGTATGTGGATTATGAGGATTCCTTCACGAAACATAAGAGAGCCCTTACTAGTGCATCGGTGTTAGTTCTACTCGATGGAGCTAGGCCTTTTATACACTAATACATGTGGGATGGGTCTAGAAGCGATGTTGATGCAAGAAGGAAGGGAGCTATGTTATGGTAGTAGGCAGATGAGGACGCATGAGAAGAACTATCCTACCCACAATTTGGAGTTAGCTGCCATATTTTTTGCACTCAAGTCTTAGAGTCACTATTTTCTTGGAGAGAGGTCTGAGCTTTTCACCGACCATAAGTCATTGAAGTACCTATTCGTGTAGAAGGATTTGGACTTGAGGCAGCAGCTGTGGATGGAGTTTTTTGTGTTATACGATTTTGAGATAGCTTATACCCTTAGCAAGGGTAATGTGGTTGCATATGCATTAAGTAGGAAGAAGGCAACCCTTAGTCCTTTGTTCGTAGAGTAGAGGAGCTTGTAATTTATTTCTAACTTTAATTTAAACCCCTCTGCGGACATTACTCGTGGATTGTTAGCTACGCTTGAGGTGAGGCCTACCTTATGGACCAGATTGGCTCGAGGCAGTGAGAGGATTCGAAGCTCATGGACATTATGGATATGATTAGCTGAGAAGAGGTCTCTAGACATCTCCAAAGTTATTCCATAGATGGAAAATGATGGCTTAGGAGAGATGGGAGGCTTTGTGTTCCCCGCACTAGTGATTTGTCGAAAGCGGTTTTAGAGGAAGCACACCACTCTCATATGACTATTCATCCAGGTAGTGACAAGATGTATAGGGACATGAAGAGGATGTTTATTGGAATGGCATAAAGAAGGATGTGGTGGAGTTTGTAGCTTAGTGTCTTATTTGCTAAAGGGTTAAGGTGGGCAGCAAAAACCCAGTGGATTACTTCAGCCCTTAGATGTGCCAGAATGGAAGGGGGACAAAATTTCGATGGATTTTATAGATGGTTTACCCCGTTCTAGGAAGGGAATACTAGCATTAGGGTGATTATTGATCGGTTGACCAAGAGTGCCCACTTTATTCCAGTTAAGAGAAAGCGTATGACATCTTATTTGGCATCCTTGTATGTTCGAGGCGTAGTCCGACTACATGGAGTTCACTCTAGCGTAGTGAGCGATAAGGACCCCATCTTCAATAATGAGTGTTGGAGAAGCTTATAAGAAGCGCTAGGGATGTAACTTAGGTTGAGTACAGGTGATACCCATAGATGAATGGCCAAATGGAGAGAGTGAATAGAGTGCTCGATGCATTATTGCGGATGTGCATTTTGGACTTTGGAGGAACTTGGGAGGAGCATCTTCCGTTGGTTGAGTTTGAGGTTGGAGACTTAGTTTTTATCAAAGTATCCCTTCTTAGGAAGGCAGTAAGGTTTGGATCGAATGAAAACTTAGCCCCCAGATTTGTTGGACCATTTTCAATCATGGAGAGAGTTGGGAAGATGGCTTACCGAGTGAAACTACCAAAATGGCTTGCAGGAGTGCAAAACATCTTTCATGTTTCGCACTTGCGATGTGCTTACATGACTCAACGGAGGTTGTAGAGCCTAGCCAGTTGAAGGAGGTGGAAGTAAAAAGGGAAGCATATTTTCATCGTATCCCTGTGAAGATTGTTGGAAGAGACACCAAGCGACTTAGGAATAAGGAAGTTCCATTAGTGAAGGTGCAATAGGGAGATGATGTTACAAATGCTACTTGGGAAGCTGAAGAGAAGATTCGTACTTCCTATCCTCACCTTTTCGATAGTAAATTTCTATTTTCCATCTTTAGTTTTGAATAGCTTCTTTCCTTTATACTTACACTAGGCAGTAGTATCTCTTAGGGATTGGCCTAACTAGGACACTAGAGCTTATGCATATGGATGTGTGCACATTTTTATCCTATTTTCCATGGTTGCTAAAAATGGATGATTTTCACATTATTATTGCATTTGGATGGTATTTGTAGCACGCATATAGAACTATCAGTTATCATTAGGAATTTTTGCATTCATTTGGACTAGAGGCATGGACATGATTGCATAAAGTGAGGCTAACTGAATCAATGGACCGCCTAATCTTTTGCATTAGTTAGGAACACAGACACTACACTAATCGCATAAGTATCATAAGTTGCATTAGAAAGAAACTTAAGGACAATGGATGAATGGATGATGGTGAGTAGTTGGTTGTAGAATTTGGATGAAATCATTAGTTTATTCTTTTATCCTTAGAGATTTCGGGGATGAAATCCCTTAAGGAAAGGAGAATGTAACAACCCAAAATTTAAATCATAATAATTAATTCGTTGTTTATTGAAATAAAAAAATTTGTGAAATTATCAAAATCGAGCCACGGGATTTGCACCATTATGTCCGCGGTAATTTTCCGGTCAAATTCCATATATAGAACGTCAGAATCCGAGTTAATATGAGAGAGTTACAAATTAAACTAGAAAACGAGAGAGAAAAAATTTTAGGCTAAGTCGACCAAACGTTGACCCAATTGCGTCCTAGGTCGACCTGCCGGCCAACCTAGGGGAGGAGAAGTCGACCACTCGATTGACTCGCCTTGGGTTATGGATGAAGGAAATTTTCCTTCGTCCTGTAACGTTCATTAGCGAATTTTTTTTCATCATTTGCATTCTTCCAGCTCATATGGTCCCTTCGTGCTTCTATCTGATGGCTCCTATTCAACCTACGACGTGGTTGCGTCCCATTTAATCCTCTAATCTAATGGTCTGAGTTCCACTTCTACCCCCATAAATAAGATCCTTGGCCTAAAATCTTTTCTCATTCTAAGATTTTCTCCAATTGGGTCACCTTTTCAGGAAGGACCCTAACTGGAATAATTTTTCAAGGAGGAAATCATTTTAGATAAAAATATTAAACAACCCCAAGTGGATCTGAAAAGACATGAAGGGAAGAACTTAGAACCATAGGTGAGTGATTGTAATTATTTTAGATTCCTTTAAGTAATTTTAAATAATAGGGTTTCCAACAGTTGTAGTGTTTACTACGATTTTAGGAATAACCTTTTTAGTAATTTATTTACAGTTTTTAGAATTATTTTCAGTCTATTTCTTTTAGCTATTTTTTACAGTTAATTTTAGTTTAATTCTGTTAATTATAGCCTTTTCATTTATTTACAATTTATTTACATTATTTTAATTTAATTACTATTATTTATGCGTTATTTACATCGTTTTCCTACGCTTTGGATTTTCTTCTATTTTCAGTTTTCTTTTATTTCTCCTTCTTCTTCACGTATGGGTTAGAATAGATTAAAACGGGAATATGGATTAAAATTATAAGAATGTTGAAATAATGGAAGATAAGATGTAAATTGTAAAAACTGTAATGAAAATGGAATTAAAACTAAAATTGAGACTAATTGTGATATAATGTTAGAACTGGACCAATTAATGATAATTGGCCTAGTTATAACTTAGAATTGTAACTAAAAAAGAGTATAAGATGAAAGGAGCTTATCTTTTTTACACTTAGAGTTTTGGGTTAAATAAATAAGCTAAATTATAATGTAGATTATAATAAGAAAAAGAATAGAATGAAGCTTATTTTAAGACTTAGGATAAATTAATAAGCATAGATAGCAAGAACAAAGGTGAAGGCTTATTTAAATAATTTATCTAAGTTAATAAGCAAGAATTAAAGTAGGACTTGTACCAAACAGCATTCCCTTATTATTTCTATGGACACGGTATTTCACATAATCCTAAAGTGAGACGAAGGGCACGCTTATACTAATAATGGTAGTAATTGATCAATAAGTAGAAGTTCAAATCATGGGGATTAAGGCAAGGGGCGCAACTTGATATTGTTTGGATGACAGGCCAGTACCACAGTGTTTCCCCAATTTTCTATGGACACAGTGATCTCACATTAGGTGAAGTGGGTTGAAGGGCTCACTTATGTTGGAGCTTTAGATAATAAGAAGGCCCAATAGGTGGAACAACAGGTAACATGAGCATAGTGGCGGTTACGCATGCGACTTCCATTAGAGTGCTCGGTAATCGTTTTGAGTTCCAAGCGCTTAGTATGTGTGCCTTTCGTTCGCAACATTTCCTTCTGTGTAGGGAGCTATATAACATCTAGTCCACAGTAGATATTTTGTGTGTCATTCATAGACACCATTTCTCTATAAGGGGCAATATATCGTCTAGTCTACAGTAAGGTCTATATGGAGTAGAAGGCCAATCAAAGGGTAGAATTATAATTTCAGACTAATTACATGATTAGGAATTCAGCCTAAACAAAACAGCTATCCAGGACAAGTGCAAACAATCAAGGTTAATTAATTTAGTTAATTCATATTTATTTCCATCTTATTCATTCTTCCTATTTCCTTTGTTCCCTTTTATATACTAGAACAATTGTAAGGACTATTGCTTTTACTTTGCTTAAAGATTCTAGTAATTACTATCATTCACTGGACTTTTAGTCTAACCCCTCCTCTATTTTTCCTTTTGCCCCCGAGGTAATCAGGGGCAAGGAAGATAGACCGCAGCTTCTTGGAAACTTGTTGGAGATTCTGTCATGAATTTCTTTCCTTCAGTTTCAGTTTTTAGTTCTTTTGTTGAGTTGGTATTTTGAGAGGGATGTATTGTACTCTGATATTATTTGAGACTTTGGTTTTGGATTTCATGAGACTTGTATGGGTATTTTGTCACATGATGTATTGGGTATTTGATGACTTATTTTTATCATCTTATATTATGGAATTTGATTTGTAGCAAAACAATATAATTGTCTCCACTTGTAACTTTTCAGTCTGATTTGCATCCTGCATAGTTAGCATCAGCTTATGAATTTAAGTCGAAGGAATCTTCCTTTGGATAGAAGTGTCCATAGTCTAGTGTGTTGTTTACATATCTTAGTATTCAATTTACGAATTTTAGATAAGTTTCCTTAGGTTGAGATTGATATCTTGCATGGAGATAAAAACAATGTATTATATCAGGTCTACTAGCAGTTATATAGTGTAAGGATCCTATCATGTCTCTATACAATTTTTGATCTACAACTTTTGAGTTTTCTTCCTTATTTAATTTCTCATCAGTTGCCATGGAAGTTGCCATACCACGAAAAATTGACCTACCAAATTTCATAACTAGATCTTTAGTATACTTCTCTTGACTTAGAAAGATACCATTACTTAATTGTCCTATTTATCCTAAAAAGAAAGTTAATACTCCCATATGACTCATTTAAAATTCCTTAGTCATTATATCAGAAAATCATTCATTTAACTGTTCATTTGTTGATCCAAATATAATATCATCTACCTATATTTATATAAGTTGAATATCATTATTATGTCTTTTAATAAATAAGTACTATCTACCTTTCCTATTTCAATATTAGATTGAATTAAATATGATATATGTCTTTTATACCATGCTCTGGGAGCTTGTTTTAAACCATATAAACCTTTCTTTATTTATAAACATGATTTTAATGTTTTTCATCTTTAAAAAGTGAGGGTTGTTCTACATGAACATCTTCTTTAATAAAACCATTCAAAGGACATTTTTGACATATATTTGAAGTAATTTGAAATTATTATGATGTGCAAAAGAAAGTAGCTAATGGCCTCTAATCTAGCTATAAGAGCGAAAGTTTCATCAAAATTTATACCTACCTTCTGACTATGACCTTGAGCAACTAAACATGCTTTATTTCTAATGACTTCTCCTTGTCTGTTTGTTTAATTTCTATCGACTCACTTACTTCCATTACCTATTTATTGTCAGTTCTTGGGACTAATTCCCAAATAAGATTTCTGGTAAGCTAATTCAATTCTTCTTTCATAGCAAGAATTCATGAATTATCTAATGATGCTTCCTTTAGACTTCTTAGGTTCAATGTTTGAGATGAAGGCTACATTACTGATTTTATTTAACTCATTTTTTGTTTTTACAACCGACTCTATATTATCTAGCATATTATCTATTTGATGATCTTTTAAATATTTTTTCCTTTATTTGGATATGAGTTTTCAAGCTTATTATTATTTTCGTTATTAGCTGTATAATTATTTGTAATTTCATTATTTTCATTTCGATTAACATTTTCTTCTTCATTAATACGAGTATTTTTTTTTAAATTTTCATCAAATGAAATATGTAATGTTTCTTCAATAGTGTTAGTTCTATTGTTAAAAACTCTATAAGCTTTCCTTCTTTTAGAACATCTAATAAAAATTCATTTATCTAATTAGCATCAAATTCGCCTAAGTTATCTTTGGTGTCTAATATAAAACATTTACTACCAAAAACTCTAAAATAATATACTTTAGACTTTCTATTGTAAAATAATTCATAAAGAGTTTTCTTTGTCAAAGGTCTTAATTAAATTCTATTTAAAGTATAACATGTTATAGCAATTGCTTCAACTCAAAAACTTTTTAGGTAAATCGCTATCATTTAGCATAGCTCTAGCACACTCTTGTATAGTTCTATTTTTATGTTCCATTACTCCATTTTGTTGAGGTGTTCTTAGAATAGAAAAATTATGTGTTTTCCTTTCTTACTACAAAAGTTTTCAAAATTTTCATTTTCAAATTCTCCTCTATGATTGCTCCTAATTGTTTTCCTTTTAAATGACTTTTGATTCTGAATTCTTTTAGTAAAAATTTTAAACATATCAAAAGCTTCACTTTTTAAGTTTTAAGAAAATTGTCCATGTATATCAATAGAAATTGTCTACAATTTATAAAAACATATCTACTATGATTTATACATTGTATTTGAGAGGGTCCAAAAAGGTCTAGGTAAAAAAGTTCTAGGGGTTAAGAAGTAGAAATCATATCTTTTGATTTAAAAGAACTTTTGTGAACTTTTCCTAGTTAGTGGGCATCACAAAATTTATTGACATTAAACCTCATTTTAGGAGCCCTTAACAAGTTCATATCTTGAACTTTAGATAAGTGTTTGAAATTCAAATGACCAAAACTTTTGTGTCAAATCCAAGGGTCATTAGATTCAGTCAAAAGACACATGTTTTCATTAGGCACTTTTATACTTAAAATGTAAGTGTTACATTTCCTAAAACATTCAAAGATAATGTCTGAATCATTATCTTCGATACGGAAAATGTCATTTTCGAACTTAATTTTAAAATCCTTTACATAATTGACTAATACTAAGTAGGTTATGTTTCTAATTCCTAACTAGCAACACATTTGAAATAGTAGGAGTTTTAGAATTACAAACATTACTGATACCAATCACATATCTTTTAGAGTTGTTTTTGAAGTTAACCAATCCACCATCTTTGTAAACAATATCTTTCAATATCTTCAGATATCCAATCATTTGTCTTGAGCATCCACTGTCCGATATCCATTTTTCCTTCTTAATTTGTGATGTTTGAGTATCAAGTGTTATTCACCATCAGCCCTATAAAATACATTTTCCTCCAATTCAACATTATACCTTTCCAAATATCTAGTGGCTTTTCAAAATAATTAGTTTCTAATCTACTTGAAAGTAATATATAGGTTACACAAAATTGTTTTTCTATAAAGTGTTAAAAAGATTACCAACTATATTACCAGCCATTTATACTTTCCAAAAATAAAAATACGAGTTTTTGAAAACCCAGTGCTTTGTACCAAATGTGGGTTGTGGTATGATTGATCTTAAGGCTAATTTAACATTAGAAGAGGGTAAGTGGTGTTTTCTAAGTTATGTAAATCTTTTTAATTTTTTTGAGATTAATATTAAATCACAAATTAACAACATAGAGTTATACTAACAATCAGTCATGGATGCAATCACAGATAAATATAACAGCAATAAATTAAAGTAAAAGTTAAAGAGATCACAGATTTTATGCTGGTTCAGATTTCTCCTACATCTAGTCACGTACAATTGCTTGTACATATTTCTGTTCAACTGCAAATCTTTAAACTAGGCAGAAGGCAAACCAGATTACAATCTTGATTTCGAGGCTATGATACACGCCCTTCTATATTTCAAGTTCGGAGTAAAATCTCTTCATTTGACCAAATTACAAGATCATCCACTAGATTTACGAGGCTATTAAGCACATCCACTTGATTTTAATGTGCTATAAGCACACCCAAACAAACACGAGTGAGGTGATAGTTTTCCAAAGCCAAATTCTTACAATGTAGATACAATGGATCCTATAGCCTCTTGTATAGTACATTGGTCTTTGAAATGAGAGAGAGATGTTTCCAAAATGGTATGAATGTTGTATTGAATCAATATAATGAAGTATGAATTGATTCTATAGGGTTTTGAATAGAATAAACTTTATTTTTAAGAGAATTTTCAAGAGAGCGGGGAGAGGGAAGAAAGTAATGAATTAGATAAAAATTCATTTGCACTCCCCTTTATATAGTAAATGAACAGATATATCCATTCATGAAAGGTTGTGCCCAAAAGACACTTCCATTCAAAAATTAACCAACTAATGGCCTATATGTCGACATATAAAAAACAAGCATGTCGATGTATTCTATTAATTTTTGAAAATAATTTTCTTTCAAATTGTTTTGAAAATCTTATATTTTGTAAAATAATTTGCACATATTTTAAATATTTTGAACTCTTAAATTCTATAAAATATTTTTTAAAGATATTTTGAAATTAAAATAATACTTTTTTTAAATATAAGAGATTAGAAATTGGAGGCTGAGATCAGGGATTGCTACCAAGGACTTTAATAATATATTCTAATGACTTAAATACTATTTATAACTTTAGGATCTTTATTTCTTTGTCTTTGAACTCATGAGTCTTCATATCTTTACCTTGAGTCTATATACCATACAGTCTTCAGTTCAATGTAATATTCTGCACTATATACTATATTACTTGGCAAAACATTAGTATCTATATTTTATATGGTTGTTGTCATCAAAATTAATAACTAAGGTACTAACATTACATCCATCCCCCTTTAAAATAATTTCTTCCCCGAATATTGTCAAGGACTAATTCGTGTAAAAATGCGTGTAACCATTATAAGCTGTCCATCCAATTGGTGTGTAACAATTTTATAGCTAATAGTGTATAGGGCAATGATGTATCACTACACATATGATATGTATGCTGAAGAATGCTAAATCGACGCCACTTATATAAAGGCATTCTCTAAAAATAATTTTGAAAATATGGTGCAGATAAGCTATATATATTAGCAATTTTATATGTATGCTAGTTTTTAAAATTAAAAATCCTTTTTCACCCAATAATTTCGGACATTCCCATAAATAGGAGTATGGTTCAACCAATTATGCATCATATT
This sequence comes from Allium cepa, assembly GCA_030765085.1. Classification (NCBI taxonomy): domain Eukaryota; kingdom Viridiplantae; phylum Streptophyta; class Magnoliopsida; order Asparagales; family Amaryllidaceae; genus Allium; species Allium cepa. The sequence goes on along the minus strand of CM060929.1, from coordinate 724,519,254 downwards.
CCTACCATCTAATACCTAGTACACAATTTCTAACATTCAAAAGTTTGAAAATCCAATTTTTCTCAATTTAAACTCATATTGTAGGAAAGGGAATTTAGATGGAGAGTTCCATATTTTCATCCTTCTCTTGTGTTCCCATTCTGCTGTATCTTGGCACCTTCTCTTTTGCCCTTGATTCTTTTCTAGTTTTTCCAAGTATAGTTCGCATAAGGAAATTTATTTTTAAAATTTTAAAGCAGAGTTATTTCAGAACTTGTTTTGTTCCATTATCAACATGGTATGGAAAAAGAAATTAAGCTAAAGCAACTTTTTCCCTCCTCATTATCCATATTTTTTACATATCGTAACTTTTGCTGAACGGTAAAATTTATATTTGCTAACTCTTCGACTTTTCCCTATGCTAAGAATGTAACTATTCAAAATAAGAAATTTTCTTTTTTTCGTTCATACTTGTTTACAAATTAAATTTTGAAATAGTTGGAAATTTTTTTAAATACATAAAAACTTGTTTTTGAAACTTTACAAAAGCATTTTATATTTTAGAAATTAAGAATTTCTAAACAAAATTTTCAAAAGTATTTGTTTTTAATTTTTCAAAACAAATCAACCCACATTCAACATAATCGAGGTTCAATCAATGGGTTAATGCCAATGAATGAGCTTAACCTATTACATGATTTTAAATTTTGAAAAAAATTTCGTTTATTTCTAAACAACGATTAGCATACAATTATATTTATAAATTTCAGCTTTTAAGGCATAAAGACAGTGACCCGTAGTTTCGCAATAACTTTTCCACGTCCTTCGTTCGCCAAAATTTATCTTCCCAAATTTTATTGTTTTCTGGAAATTAACTTTATTTACTTTTAATAGCTAATTCAATAAATTTCCTTGTTCATTCCATAAACTTCCGGTCTTGCATTGCATTAGTTAAGTGTCTTCATAAGATTTCTTTATTATACTATTTTCCAATCTATATAGATAATCAACACAGTAATAAAAAGGAATATTTCTCATAAAATAACGTACATGTTTTTATACAACAAAGACAACTGATGCTTATAACCCAAAGCCTAAAAGAAATAATTGCTTGAAGTTGCCCTTCAACATCAACTAGTATTAACGATATTGTGGCCTTATCACTTCTTACCTATTCTAACAATCCACAGGTCTTAACTCATCATTTGGCTTCTAATAAATAAGGTCCCATCCATTACCTTAATTATAATACATGATTATGGAATAAACTGCGATTCCCACACTATAGAGGGAAAAAAAATATAAACTATGCACATTTAGAATAACTCATTGGAAAATTAACCTGACGGAATACCTTTCCACCATCTATCTTGCCTTCCTTAACCTTGAGTGCACCAATGTCCTCTTTGTGTATTTGCCATCTCATTACCCTCTATTACTATCTTCTCTTTTAATCCAAATCTGTTGATGGTATTCTCAAATTTTGGTATATACTATCTTTATCTTTGATCTTTCATGCGAGTATACTCTATAACTCGCAAAAGTATACTTTTTGATACCGTTTCCCATTCCTTTGCGGGTCTTCTTATAGAATTCACACATGTCTAACAAAACATTCATAGGTTCATACCAACATCCCTTATATTTTACAGAGATTCCTTGTTGCTACTATACCAGCATTCGTAAATATTTCATTCGTAGCCTTAGCTTTTACCTCGTCCTACATTGGCATTCATCTCTATCTGCTCCATATTAAAGTTAGTTTGGTTTTTACCACTCTTTATAAAATTATTAACTTTACAATCATAAAGCACTTAACCTAAAACTATTATTTAAAAAAATGTAATTTAGAACTTATAAAACTAAACTTTAGAATATATGAATTTAGTTTATTTATTAAGTTCCAAAAGTTAATGTTACCAATTTAAAAAGATCATTTCCTTTAATGCTTTTTCTCAACAAATATTTTACTTCTTGAAAAATAGGGATTTTAACTCAAATTATTTATTAAATTTGTATTCCAAAATCTTAATTTTTACACCAAACTATTTTTCAAAAATACACTTTACAGCATTTCTAAAACATCTTTTGTAATTTCAAGAGTAGATAAAGGCAACTTTCATTCTACTATTTTCTTATTAATCGTGCCATTTCCATTTTTAACCTTAGCGGAGACTGTAATCGTATATGAGGGTGACTTCTAAAAGATATGTGCAATCAATGCGCACAATTATGAAAATTATCCATTGTCCTTTGTTTTCTCCTATATTGTTTCTAATTGTATTACTATCATTATTTTAATATAAATTCCTAACATTGTCTCTATTTATATTTTCTTCTCCCTAAGTTGCTCTTATTTAATTGGCTTCTCTCTTCCCATTTAATTTATATTCCAAATCTTTTTCCACTTAAGTGTACCTACTTCTTCTCTGTACAAAATTGTTTCTATCCCCATCGGATGCTTTCGCCATTATACTACTTTTACTCCATTTAAGTCCAGTACCACTTATATTGTCTACCCTTTAAAAGAATTTTAAAACTTTGAATTTTCAGAATAAAAAAACTGCCAAGCTATACATACACTCTATTTTTTTTCAAACGAAATGCCTCTTTATTAAAATCCCTTTTAACTGAAATTTTTGGTCTAAACAATTTTAATCTTTCATTGGATTTCTTATTAATATTAAATAAAATTAATTTTTTTATATGATGAATTTTTGTAATATTTACTTATTTTTCAAATATAAGGTTTTTTGCTTTTAAATAAATCCTATGATAATTTTTTCAAATAATTTTAAGGAATTCAAAACCTTTTTATTAAATTCTTTCATATGGGGTTGGACTCAGAGTGGGTTTTGTTTGTCACTTCATTTGGACTTTTCTTCTTTTACAATATATTAAAAGTCTTGCTATAATATTGTAGTTATTTCTACATACCTTCCTTCAGGAACTTTTTGAATTCTTACCTCCAGATATCTTTAACATATAGATTCTTTATTTCTCATTTATTTGGGCCAAAAGTACACAATCAATCGACAGACCTACGGGGATCGACAACCATGGTGCAATTAGGCCCAACAAGAGAATCAAGTACTATCCAGCTTCAGGGACCCTTCTATGTATCACATTCATGCTCTTCCTAAGTCAACGACTTTCAAAACGACTGATTACCCATAGAGCAATTGGGATACATATATATTTTTAATTCTATCTATTATTCCAACTCATAGTCGCCCTATCCATTTTTTCAGAATATTGTCGCAGCTACTTCTAAAGTCAGAATTTGGAAGGTTTGGCGTATAATTTGTGTATATGTGTGTGTGTGTTCACTCAACGTATTTTAATTACTATAATTGGCTAATCTATCTCTGATACCAAATGGAACAAACCGCACCTTAGTGGGCCCAAATTTTCACTAAATCGGAAACCCATATCCACTAAAGTATGGATCGTAAGTGTTGGTATCCTGTAATAAAAAAGGTATATCGAAGCGCTATCGATAAGAAATCATAGTGGAATAATAAAGTACAATAAAACATATATATACTGACCAATGCAAATACCTATGATATCTGGCACCCTTGTCAGTGCAGAGCATGCATAAGGAAATCTGTCCATCCACCATTTTTCCTTGCACTAATAGCCATCCCTCTAAACCTATCTTAAGGGTTGTAATGAGGAGGGGGTCAAAACAATGTTCGGGTGAATGATAAATCAATTACCTGATCCGTAATATTAGTTTATGCCGATTGTTTTCCATTATGTGTTATGTCTATTATTTAAGGTTTAGTCATTTAACTTCATATACGTGTACGATAAACTCAACCTTCCCGAGATATATAATAACTATATACATATAAGTATCATGGTTCTCGTGGACTAAGATACGTTTCTCGTTAGTATCCGTAATTCTACAGCGCACTGGGCAGACCACAACAGTGTTTAGGTCGAATTGCCAGTGTACATCGAGGAACCTCCAGTTGGTGCCTAGTAACAACATTACAACTTTGTAGTCGTATTCTAATTCATCTTGAAGACATACCAAGCGGTTATCTAGCCTTTCCTTCGAGTTAAAAACAATCTAACAATTACTTTGCGGTGATGCATGTCTCATAAGGAACCTACACTAGTATGAGGTGTAGTTTGTTTAGGCATAACCCAAGTCTTTCTAATGACTGCTCAAGGAGCAATGATGCTCTCGACCTATGTGTACAACCCTACTCCTTACATATATGGTACCAACCTTGCTGACATAGGGCCGAGCATACATACACCGTCCCATTTAGATTGCATGATGCAATCAAGGAAATGCCCACCTAGTTACTTAGTACCATATATTGGAACCGAAGCAGACCCGATTGGCTATTTAAGACTTCAAACCTAAGGTGAACCCCTTTTGGTATATTCCTTTCACTTAAACATAAACCTATATTCCCACGGGTCCTACAGTTGGAGATGTCTCATATTAGTAAAATGTATACACAACTGCTGGTAGCTCATTGGAAAGAGCAGACTTCTATTGTGTAATATCACTGACCTCACGTTCCAACCCTTACTAATGAATGCATTATTTAGAGTTAATTTAAATATTTGGCTTGATCCAATAATTCACAACCTCCATAAATGTATTCTTGAGGCTATATAATTTTAGTAGGAGATTTATTATGCTTCCTAAGTTAGATAATTAGTGTTAATTACATCAACTTACTTTTTATTCCATTAATGTCATTCACCACTTCTTTCCAGTTTAATAGATTAAATATCGTAAACTGCAAGATTTCCAAGTTAATATAATTAGATATAATTTACAGCTCATTTTTAACTATTACAATTAAGTATAATTCATTGATTCCTTTAATATTTTACTAACAACCTTTCTTGATTATTGTAATTTTCCTAACTTACAAAATCACGTATATTAAATTGATAATAGAATTATTGTTATTATTTCTATTTACAATACTTTGGTTTTACAATTAGGGATTCCTATATTTTAATGCATTGAACCCATATCTTCCCAAAAGGAAATGTTAAACTGTAATTTTCCACAAATTATCTAATAAGGGATTAGTGTTGTATCTAGAATTACTAGGTATTATCTTTTCAGTTAGTATTGAAATAGACGTTACAAATACGATAAACATCCTTATCTTGTACATCTGTTTCCTTGAGGCATACTCCTAGTTACTTTAAGCAGTACACCTATAGACATAACTATAAAGTTGGATAATTTATAGAAATTTACATAGAACCATTCTTCATTCCAATGAATTAAAATATTAAATTAAATCCTAATCAAATTTGTAACAGTCTTCAATATATATTTAATAACTTATAAATAACAAACTTGGAATTTATATAAAATCTTACTAAAGAATAATCTCATAACTTTCAAAGACTACTCTCGCCTTTACATTCTATATTTAGGTACATATAACATTTAATCAAGTTTATCAATTCATATAATAAGTTGGGAAGGTTCTCAAGTTCATTGCACACACATAGATACACACACATACACACACACACATAAACATGCAGTTCCCAAATTTATATTTAGGCATAAACGCACCATATTCACAATGACATAAATCCAATATTATATTCAAAAATATTTTGCACTCACCATTAAGCTTCTAAATCTCCAGATCTAAATCCATCATTTCCGATTGACACCCATTTTCTTACCAAAATATGTATCAAAAGTATATACATATCTATTAGATTTACAATTTTCCTTTTACTATGACAAATCGATTTGACCCTATTCTTCTTCTTTCTATTTTCTGCTATTCTCCACACAGATATATATATATATATATATATATATATGTATGTATGTATGTATGTCTATGTATGTATGTATAATTTATAATTTCTATAATTCTTAGAATTTGTGGAGAAGAGAAAATGGTAGAGCTTTACTCTTGATTGAGAAAATATGAGAAGAGAAATGAAGGGTTAAGCCTATATTTATAGGCACTCGAATCAATTGCATCCATTATATAATTTATATTAAATCCAGGTCGTTCGACCTAGGATTATTGGTAGCCACCAGCCTACCGCTGGTCGACCGCTCTACTATCACCAATCGAGCGTTAGAGATCGACCGGTTGATCTTTGGGTGTCAATCGATCGTTGTTTATATTAAGTAGTTATTTCCTTTCGTTTTCATATTTATTTCCTTATATATTTAATTATTTTTGATCTGGAATCTTCACTCTAATAAATTATTTGTTTAAAGTCCATTGTAAAATTTACATATGAAAATCGATTAGAAAACCATCATGATCTCAACGGTGCAAGTTTCATAGCCAAATTCTATTGTTTGTGAAATTCTACTTTTTTGGCTTTATTAATTATCATTAATTTTTTAATCAACTGCTATTTAATTTACTAGGTGTTAAACATTCACGATGATTTTTTATAAAATTTTCATATGAAAAGTTTTGTAATCCGAGTTCGTATTTAATAGTTATTAACGTCTAAAGATTTGAAATCGAAAATAATTAAAATATATATAAGTAAGCAAAGTATAAAATTAAGCAAGTTTAATCGATTGACATCAAGATTATGATCGGTGGACCTATAGTGGTCAACCGCCTCTCATCAATTGGTTGATGGTCAAAATATTTCTATAAGGGTTAACCTATGCTACGCTGCTGGGATTTTATATTATTAAATCTAACGGTTGGTATATATTTGAATGATAATAAATTGGATGTTAATATGATAGTAATCGTTCAGAAAAATCTAATCTATTTATTACACTCTAAACTCTCTCCCTCCTTCATAATTTGTGATATAAAATTAAAAGATAATAAGAGATTAATGGAGAATACAGGATAATCCAGATAAAATCAAATAAATGTGGGGACGGATCAAGTCGAGATAGAAAGAAGGAAGCTCTAAAGAGGTAAGTGGGCTTATTGTTAAATATGATGACTTTAAAGTAATTGGGTTTGTTCGTATGTTTACTTGATCTAGGAATTAAATGTTTTAAATCTGAGATGAAAAATTAATTTGAAAAATTATTTGAAGATATTGAAATCTTACATATAGTTGATTCACTAATTACAATTAGATAGAAATTGGATTGAAATTCTAAATCACATACAACCTCCATATAATTTACTTTTGATTATAAGAAGTTGGTTTGGATATAAAGTAAGTTTTAGGATACGGATGGAATTGGTTCAACTTGATTTTAAAGTGGATACATCCTTTCATTCGTCTTGAATTGATTTTGAAATTTAATATGTATATAACTTGTTAATTCCACCCTAAACTGATTTTAAGATGTAAATATACATGTGTAATTAGGAATTTAATGAATTGAAATGATGTAAATAAAATTATAAGTTATATGCTAAAATTATTGGAATTATAGATGGAGTTTAGATTTGAACAAATACGAGAAATTTGGTCAGTATTTGAGGGATAATCACCGTTAAAATGAAATACAATTTACTACTGAAAAATATTAACGTTAACAAATAGATATAACATAAAATATAGTAATAATCATAACCGTTCGGTCGACGTGCTTACTATAAGCGGTCGACATCAAGCTATCGATAACTACACTAGCCAGCGGTGGTCGGTCATCGTATTTCAGACATGACTTGAAGCTCGGTCTATGGCACAGGTTCAGAACATATATTAGCATAACTTTTATTATATAAGTTTAGGAAGCTAATTCCCTAAATCTTGACTTAGATACTATAGTACAAGGTAGATGTGTGTATGGGAAATTAGGCTTATACACTATTTATTCCATGAATTTGATATTTGATATAAGGCGGTTCGATCACGAGACACTAATATGTGGTTCCTCAGTGCACATGCGACACTGTTGGTGGATGCTTGGAGTAGGGCATAGTCTGACACTAATGGGAGGTTCCTCAAATGTATGTGGGCAATTTGGCCTAGAACTGGTTGTGGATGTCCAGCACGGTGCAATTAGTGGCATTACCATTGAGTTTTAGACACGAACGTATTAGATCCTAAGTAGTCTTTGAGTCGACTCGATATTGGGGGATTCTCTTAATGTTTAAGTACGATACATTGTAGTGGTAGTTTAGGTAATGCAGTCTCAAGGATTATATTTTATCCAATCTTATTTTAAAAGTAGTCCCAGAGATTATTAGCCCGATCAATTGATAATTAGTGGTTTGATTAGTTGTTCGACCCCTAAGTATAGACCTACATAAGATATTGGGTGTAGGTGTATGTGGAAATGTAATCCTTAGGTAAATGTGACCATACCTAGTAAGTAATTCACAAACACAAGTAGGATGTCTAGGTTACGTAAATTATAAATGAATTCAATTGCAAGTGATCACCATAATTTAGTAATACAACTCATTCACTAGACTTTTGTCCCACCCACTCTATTCCTTTTTTTCCAACCGAAGGAAGACAGGGCAGCAAGTGATTGGATCAGATTTAGTACATGGAGAAGCAAGCTTAGTATTGTCATTGCATATTATCCTTTATTATTCTCCATGTGACTGTCTATTATATTCAACATTTATCAAAATTTATATTGTTGTTTTGTAAATCGTAGATCTTTGAATACGTATATGTTGAAACTCTGTTTTCTAGGGTATTTTCTAAGATGATTGTTATCTATATTTATATTTTGTTACCTTTCGCTATGAGATCTAAAGGCTTAGAATGTCTTAGATTTTATCCTTATAGCCATGTTCTGTAATGTTTTATAAACCGATAGCTCGTACTTCTTAGTACTACGTGAATCTAAATGTCACACTGGGTGTAACAACTTCCCCGAAATAAGCGTAAATCCCGACCTACAAAAGTCCCATCAAAACTTAGACCTATTCCAAAGATGGATGGTGTTTGGCAAAAGAATAATATATAGCTATTTATCTATTCATTCAGAACTCACAACGGAAGGATAAAATATAATAGCATACATAATACCCATTTTATTCCAAATTTCATACGTCACAAACAAAACCATAACATAATGTCAACAATAACTGTTACATCATCTTGTTCATAAATACATTTTAACTTCAAATGGGTACATAGAAAAATAGCATGAATAAATAAATAGACTACTACCACAAGCTCATCTCATTGTCGTATCCATCTTGATCATCGTCTTCTTCATTAATCTTTGTTGTAATAAGGAGGGAGTCAAAACTATAATGTCTGGTGAATAGAAAACTTAGATGCCTGGGCAGTATAATTTAAATAAGGAAATGTCTTTTGCATTTTAAACTGCATTCAAAATGATTTAATACTTCATACAAGGGAAAGAGGCGAGCCCTTAAAAAACCACTTAATACCTTCTACCCTTGAAGTTGGTTTTTCCCTAATCAAAGACCCATAACTATCGTTATTAATGTCTACCAATGCAAAAGGTAGAACCCAAGCCTCTTAATACTTTAAATGGAAAATAGGAAGACTCTGACCATTTAAGTCCTCAATTGTGTCCAAAATTGAAGAAGAGGCTTTTTGTTGGTTTTGAAGAGCTTTGGTGGATTGCAAGCAAGGTAGAGGTGTTAGGTTTCTTATTGGAGTTTAGGTGAGAAAATCCTCTCAAAATTCTTGTTTTAATTTGATTGTATTTTGGTTTTTAATATGAATTTACAATAAAAATAGATTTTTGCAAAGTTGAATTGAAAGCCTAGAATAAAAGTATAGTTTTTGTCACAAGCACACTTAACTCATAATGTTTTTGTATGCATGTGTTATTAAATTAACCAATCGTCCAGTCTATTACATTAACATTACAACATAAGATACATATTCTTAGAATTGAATTGTTGTGTCATGATCCATTAGTAATCAGAGTTGCACAACAGAAGTGGGTGGACTGCTTTCCGCTAAGCACCTTAATAAGTCTGTCTTATAAATTATTAAATGGCTGATTGGTGCTTGGTTGTTTAAAATTACAATAATTTTTTTAAATTTTGCATTAGATAGGAATAATCACTTGAAATTTAGAAACCTAGTCGATATTAAGGCCTTGTGTTGTCTTCAATAGTGTGGTTACTACAAGGAATATTGAAATTTTATTTTTTATAAATTGGAAGATAAATTCACATGTATGAATAATTAAATGTAAAATGAATTTAAATTTGATGTTTCCATATTATTGGATTGTAATCAATGAATTATTAGTTGCATAAAAGCATAGTACATTGGATGGCCCCTAGTGCAGCCCTATTCTCCATTCTCGCAGACGAAAATACTTCAATATTTTCCTTTATTTGAGTGGGTCTAATAGACGGGTGTCATAACTGGTCCCCCATCATTTAATATCTCCTAAGGTAGACTCCACACATGTCTCTATCTAGCTGATAGTGCACAAAAATCTCTTTGCACACTTAATACTTCAATTGAAGCGGACCTTTCTGAGATATCATCAATCGTGCCCAATCCCGACAACTTAATTTTTCATATAAAGGAAAGAGGCGGGCGCTCAAACAACCACTTAATACCTTCAATTCCCCAAAGATGGTCCTTCGTATGATAACCCGTACCCCATGGACACGTCTCACATTAGTCCAACTATTCGTAGGAACTAGTAACCAGATTAGCCGGGCAGGGTTACCCTACAGAATTGAGACTAACCTCACACCATTCATGTTGGTAGCCAAATTAGTTGGGCAGACTTCTATGAGCTTTTGACTGGCCTCGCATCCCTATAACTTAGTCATATTTCATAACACTCTCTAAGTGTATTATCACACATCTCACTGTATTCAATAATTTGGCCTAATAAGAAATCCTTCTTATTTTGTTTAATTAATTATTTTCCTCGGGTAATTTAAATGATAATTATTAACTTAATTAACTCCATAATTAATACGTTACAATTATACGTTGTTTATGCAATAATATATATATATATATATATAAGTACGTATTTATTAATTTTTAAGCATGTGGAGATCATGCTCTTAACTAATGTTTGAATGTTATATGAATCTTATTTCCACAATCGCCTTTTTACCAGAAATTCAATATTCCAAAATAAAATCAATAGACTTGTACCTAGAATCCAACTCTAACTTATTCTATATTAAAATAAAGGAACAAAAAAAAAATAACGAAAATTTGTAATTTGATTAATTTTATGCTTTATTCAACCTTTTATATATGAAATTAGACAAGGAAATTTCCATAGGAATAGGCAGCGCAAAGTATGAACAAGAATCGTGCCTTACACACCATTTCTTAATCAAATCCAAAGAAGAAGAATAAAAAATGAAATAGTCGGTAAAACGTATATATTGAAAAAACCATAAAAACTCTATCATTTTAATGCAAAACAATTATGATTCTAACCTACGAATTGACATTTCGTTTTGGGGGAATTTTAAGGATTTTTATTATGGTGTTTTCGTAATCCAAAACTTCCTAAAGCATATATCAAATCCAAATTAAACTATTCAGTTACTAAAATAGAAAAATTAAGATTTCCATATACAGAGGCTCTTTGGTTTGCCTTCTCTTGGATCTGACATGCCTTCAATAAACCCTTTCAGATCTCTTCTTTTTGATATATACAATAAGATATTTGTACATATGTTAGATTTAGAAAATTAGAGTTTAATAAGAGATTGAGAAAATAAACAAAAAACATAGATAAATATATAGGATGTCTTAACTAAAACCCTAATGGAGTTTTCTGAAACTATGAAGAGACGAACTAACAGAGCTTCACTAATATTCCTAAAATATTCTGTGAATAAAAGTAAGGGGGTTAGGCACTTATTTATAGTAATTGGAATGCACCAAAACCATCGGATTTAAATCAGTTTAAAATTTTAAAAGCTAGAACGTTCATTAATAAAAATCCTAGCTACCGCTCTGTATCCATCGGTCGAACATCCTTTGCCATCGGTCGACCACCCTTTGCCATCGGTTGCTAGCGGTTAACTAGTCATGGGTTAGGGGTCGACCGGTGCTATTTTTAGAATGTTGATTTTGATTTTTCCGTTGTTTAATTTATTATCTTCCTTAATTTCAATTTAACATTAATGAACCCCCAAGTATAACTACTATTAACTTTTGAATATCAAATCATGGAATTAATTATTTATTTGAATTTGAATTCTATTTAAATTATTTTAAACACAAAAACTTCAATTGCCCATAACTTTTTTGTTTGAGCTCTGTTTTCAGCCTATTATATATGGAAATTGATTAAAATTTCACCATGAATGCAATGACATATCTTTCATGGTCAAATTCTATCTTTGCAAAATTTCTATTTTTACCTCTATCTTATTTAAATTAATTTATCCAATCTATGTATTTATGATTGATTTTATGGGGTGTTACATTAAGCTTTGGATATGTGTGTTTGGAGGTGCAGCTTGTTACACCGTCTGTATCTAACCAATAGATGCTCAAAATATGGTTGGTCAACTGGCAATTATCTCAGCCACGCACTCTAACTGTCATGCATTAGGCTACACAACACGATAAGTGGCCCAGGGTGATTTTAGCGGCTCAATTTCACAATCTCAGCCATTCAACATAGATTCCATCAACAATAAATACACTAAGACATTCATTTTTATGAGGGTTGAAGAACACAAGCTCTTAAGAATTTTAATTTCTTATTGCTATGTCTTGTAATCCAAGATATTATAAGAGAAGCAAAGTAATAAAAATTCCTCATGGTGGATGTAGATTAATTTAGATCAAACCACTCTAAACCTTGTGTCTCTTCACTTTTAAATGCATTTTACTTCCTCATTTTACATTCAAATCAAGGTGTTAGCAATCTTTGCTAATATCATATCTTAATCATAACTCCGAGGTTAACTAAATTTTCAGTCCATACATTGATGCTAGGTTACCTGAAAGCTCTCACTATTCTAAACTTTCTTTATCTACAAATTCCCTTCTCGTTCACACCATGCAGCCCCATGGTGAGAATGAAGCTGATAGCCAAAAGGCCACAACACTAACAGTGCAATCGGATCTAGTGTTACATGCAACATCCCTGGGTTGAGCAATGATGTGTGGCTTATCATGATCAATGAATTTACCAACATAATACAACTTTCTCATGATGTGAACGACCTCAGGGAGAGAATAAATGCCCAGAAAACCATAAATTTCGGTCTGGCATTCCCTCTAGCGATTGATCGAACCCACGTCTAGCCTACTATTCCCAGCACATACAATATAGTAAATGATGCTCGTAAGACGGTTATTTTAGAGCCCCCTAATGGAGGAACTATTGTCTACTACCAAGATGTAAATGCTACCGACAAGTAAGGGAACGTTTATGACATCTGAGAGCCTGAACCAAAAGAGTATCGAGAATTCCAAGCTAATCATTATTCCCCGTCGGTAGAAAGATTGTCTGCATTTCATCGCCTTCGCGTAGAAGATTGGGCATGCGACCTACGTCTTAACTATCTTAGTGGCTGGGGTGAGATATAAATTCAAAACTCAAAGAACCATTAGTCCACTCTCAACCCCAACAAGAGATGCTGTGGCTAGGTCTCGTGAAAGACGGTTCCATCCACCTAGGTTTCCCTCAGTCATCAGAAGGAGGTCTCTTATGCTCATCTGATATCATCTTCCCCCTTGCCATACCATCTCCATGAATATTTTTCACAGATAAAAGGTTGTAATGACCGTATTTTTAACTATAGGATATTTAAATAATTGATTTAAATATTGAATAATTAATCAATTGAAGGTCCCAAAATATGTTTTTTCACATACGATTGAATCAGGACGCGAGACTACTTCCGTTGAGTTTAGATTGACGTTGCAAATTAAAATAAGTATAAGGATTGCTATATTTGGAGATCGATGATCCGATGGCCAAATGATCTTGAAAAATGTGAAATTATCATTCTGAAGTGCTGTCTCGGATAGTGATGGTTAATTCCATTGAACCCGAAAAAATTAGGTGATGTTTGCAGACGAGTTTGGTGGCAATTAGATATGCCGTGTGATCATGCAAGCTCAAAATGTATGACATTTATTTGAGAAGTTAAATAAATAGAATATTATGTTAATATAAATAACACCCCATCTCTCTCTTATTTTTACCTTGCCTGTAAACCCAAAAGGAATGGCCGACTCCCCAAAATCCTCTTCACAAAATAAAATCGAATAACCTGCTTAACTAAAAATCACGAAACCAAATCGGTTGAGATCATATGGAAGAGAGCTTCGCATTGACCGTAGCGGAATTGGGTGCGACCACCGCTAGCGACGTCGACCTACTCTTTTCGTTGACTAGGGTTTCACTTTGCTGATAATAGAAGAGGAGTTAAGTGAATCGGAGAGTGCGGTTGTGTTTCTCGTACAAAGAGGAGTGGGTGGTGGTGGTTTGCTGAAGTGAGATGCTGTGACGGCCCGTTTTCCCGTACCCTTTGAATCGACAATAAACCACCCATGTCCAACTCAAATTGCACGAAAAAACGGATCATCAAGGGTGATAAAGAAAAATAGACAGAACAGAATCTCACACGAATGGAATAACATATATTATTTCAATAAAAATATTTACAGCGGAAAATTTTAAAATACAATATCAGAGTCTAACCTAGATTCATCTTGGACAGTTATAAAACCTGCCCTTACAATTGCTGACAAACATCAAACAAAATACACTAAGCAAAGCGGATCAAAGAATATCTCCATGCGTCCATGAATATCTCCAGCTCTCCTCTGGAAACTCCAACCGTCTTCGACTATCCTGAAACTACTCGGATCTGACCCAAGTATTGAAAATACCCGGATCAGGCTTGATAAACCAGCGTGAGAAAAACTCAATAATAAATGACAGTGTCATATATCAGCCTTTGGATAAAATCTTTTGAAATAAATAGTATCTCATAAGACCACGCCCACACATAAACACGGACGGGTTTTTACCTTATGATAACTAAAACACTTTTATATCAAAACCTTTGATATTATTTCTAATGACATCTCTTTGAAAACATTTGCAAATAAACTTATTAATCTTATCCGAAATGGTTACCCATATAGCATTTCGAGGCTATTCATTACGCCAATACAAACAAAACCGTAGGTTCTTATTGGAGAATGGATTTCCATACAAATGACCAGGCGCAGGATCTACCTTCCGAAATGGGTACACCTCTAGATGGATGTCCCGAGGCACAGAACATCTGCCCTCTACCAACACAAGACCGGCCCACCTCTGTAACTAGATGGTACCGAATATGTCATCCCCCGGTCGTTACCGACCTTTATCGAGGGCCCTCTAGCATACACCACATTAATTAACATCCCGACGTCATAGCGGGAAGAAATATATCTAGAAGGGGATGATCATACCCTAATGGGAATGACCCACATAGCCCTGCTGCATCTAATCCTGTTTCGGTCATTTCCGGTTTGATGAGGCTTAAGGCTACGATTACCTTTTCACAAAGCACATATCAAATCTTTGAATGCCACATTGCCATTTCCGTTAACTACTAATTGCCTTCCACAAAAATACAACCCTTGAGCTCGTATGTCTCAAGGAGGGTGTTAAGCTAAGAGAAGTTGCCTTCTCCGCCACCACTGATGTACGTTTGTAAAAACCGATGTACGTAATCTTTAGAAATGCAACGTCAGACAAACGTCCATACAAGTTGTCCAGGAACAGGACAAACCGAAGGTACTTTCCTCGGCCATTACTAGGCGAGAAGCCCTTGCAATCCGCAAAATCTCTATCACGAGGAGACCACTGCTATATATAACTCTATAATTGGGTGCGACCCGAGCAAATCAACAAGCAGTCCTCACGCTAGGAAGATCCACGGTCTTCAATCACCATCTTCAACATGTCTTCACGTTCGAACGTACACATTGGTTCGAAGTGGTTTTCGGATAGGAATTAACCAAATCCGACTCCGGTTCCTTCGAAATCCAATCATCGATAAAAAGTGAATATGAGAATATAGGATTTATTAAGTCTCTTTTCACTTAAATTCTTTTCGGATGATTTCGAAATTCTCTTTCTTTCAACTTAGGATAATTCTAAGTAATTCATTCTTTTGTTTTGGAAAATATCTCAGATTTCTCTACTTAATTCTTGATCCAAATTTCTTAACTTTTAACTTAAGGAAAACATTCCCTTTATAATATCACCTTCCAAAACATCCATTTAATTTAAAGGATTATTCACTGTCCAAAATCGCGAATATAATTCCTTTAATAACTTTCACATTTAACTTATCAATTTAAATTGATTTCAGATTTACAAAACGGTGTTTATAAATTCCATTTTTATATCTCACTTGTAAGTCAAAATCCAATACTCTTATTTACCAATTCATTCCTAAAATTCATTATAAATTCTTTTCTAAACTTCACAGGTTCGTAGAAATCATTCATTTTGGAGATTGCTTAACTTTTGGATAATACCAATCTTCTTTTATTTTGGAAAACTTAACAGAATCTTTTTATTTTGAGAGCATCCGGGCTTTCCTTTCGATCTGTTCCACCCCTCGCCTAAGAAAAGAAAACATAGGCCAGGTAAGTTCAGGGCACTGGTTGCTCCATCCCTAACCTTAGTTAAACACCTTGTTTTATCTTCCCAGATCTCACAGGCGGGACAAATGTACTAGTCGTTTCCGCATACTCAGATTTTCAACTTCATTTTGGAATTGCTTATAAATATTCCAAATTATCTTTTAAAACGCTTAATTATCCTTTTTAAAACATTCACGATTATTCTTGGAAACGTTGTTACATTTAATCTCATATTCCAAAAGTTATACAATTCACAGTATAAAAGTGCTGCGGAAAGTGCTATATAAGCTTATTTGATTAAAACAACTTTTAAACATTCGATAATTCATATTTTCCAATCCAAATCTCTTTTAAATCATTTAAATAGATTTATCAAATTTATTCCATATTTTTCCTTAATTCAAAACATTCATTCGAACAGATTTTCTATTTTGGACACTAAACTGCACTAGCGCGATTTTTCTAGAAAATTGATTTGGACATAATTCAAAATCTACTTATCGAAACTTTGATTTTCTTTCTTCATTTAGAAGATACGGATATAATAGTCCGGAATTTTCTTATCTCGAAGAATTCCGAGCAATATTCCACTCTATACATTCATTTGAACTTTTCGGCGCGAAATCGCGAACTGCCGTTGCGCGACGCGTCTAGTTTTAACTTATTTTTCAACATTTGAAATAATTTATTCAAATTGGATTTCAATACTTATAAAATGATTAGAAACCCTTTTAAATCAATATTTTCACCTTTTAAAGTATTTAATATATATTTTCACTCTTACCACATTAAAATATTATTATATTCCCATTATTTTAATATTAAACTTTAAATCCCAATTTTAACTCAATTTCAATTCTAATCTCAAATTAAACACATTTAAAACTTAGATTTCAAATCTAATTCCAATTTAAATTTCAATTTAATCTCAAACTAAACTTCACTTTTTCAAAATCGATTTTAATTTCAATTTCACTATTCATCTAAATTTCAATTTCTAATTAGCTATTCTTTTCAAATCCGTTTCACTTCAAATTTCAAATTCTCTTCCATTTTAACTTTAATTTCACTTCTAAATGAAAAGAGACTTATTTTTCCACAATTTCTCATATTACTAAAATATGGTCTTACTAATCAAAGTGACTACTTAATCAAAATGAACATATCCAATATTCATATTTATTACCAACATAACATCCATTCAACAAATCACATGCATATGATTTCAAATCTAACATTCACTATTAATATCATAACGGGATATATTATCACAATTTACTTAATTTACAAATTTTCAAATCATCCATATTAACAATCAATTTGGTATAAACATTCATATGTCATAAGGGTGTAAATATGATTGTTATAACATAATCAAAATATAAATTCAAAAGCGATGAGAATTTCTCACCTTTAACCAAACGTTTAACTTCCTACCAACATTCATTTAATTCAACGCTTCACTAAACCTTATCATAACCATGCTTCCAAGTGCTCGACCATCTCCATCTTTACTTGCTTTGCTCACGTCCTTCCTTTATCAACTTCCAAACTCATGGCCTAAGGCCTTTTTTAAGAAGAGAAGAAGAAGAAGTGAATTAAGAAGAGGTTAGAGAGTAACAAGTGGATTAGTGCTTAAGCACTCCACTATTTTTAACCCTCCTACCTCTCTTAAGAGAGAAGCCATTAAAATAGCTTAAAGGAAGAAGAAGAAAAGAAAGATTTGTGTGAAAATGAAAGAGGTATGCATGGCTATTTATAGGAAAAAGTTTGAAATAAAATATTATTATGTAAAATGACCAAAATGCCCTTTACTTACTTTTTAACTTAACATCACATTTCAAATCATGCTTTATGTCACTTTCACTTAAGAAGTAATTAAAGTAAAGTAATAATTATGTTTGGTTTGATTTGATGTTGATTTGATGTTTACTTTTGACTTTTCTTACTTACTTTTCTTAATTATATTCTAGAATTTTCTAAGTATGTTTATTAAAAGTAAACTTGATTAGTGAATTAATTAATACTTATACTATTTGAATATATGTTCCTATATAAGAAAATAAAGGTGCGACGACGTTGCGACAACTTTTAATTGACAAAACGTCGTTTTTCGACGAAATGTTTTACGGTCACATTTTGACGTTTTAGTTAAACTATGTATTGAAGTAAACCAAATTTAAAAATGAACTTTTTACTTCTTTAAATAAATTAAAACAAGTCTCTTTATATTCTAAAATCATATTTAATTAATATCAAAATCTCTAATTTTACCGTGTATGCAAAACTGACAAAATGCGACAAATTTTGGTTATTTTTATAAAACGATTATTAACAAATTTTTAAATCTTTTAACATACTTTTATTATCTTTATTAGATGTTTTAAATAAGATTTACCTTTTTAAATAGATATTTAAATCCATTTATTTAAGCCTTTAATTATTATTAACAAAACTTAACTTTTGTCGATTTGTTCTAAAATCCAAATTCATACTTTTTTTTTTATTTATTAACTATAAGAATATATAACTTCTTCACTATTATTTATTATATATATCATATTATTTAAGATTTAAACTCCTTTTTAAATTTAAATCGATCGAAATCTCTCATTTTCGAAGTAGCGAAAATACGGGTCGTTACATTCTCCCCTACTTAAAAGCATTTCGTCCTCGAAATGAAAGTTAGATAAAGGAATCTATCTCATACTCATATCCTCAAAAAAATTTTGACTTATTTCTATTGATGATAGAAAAGAAGAAGGCCGATATCATAACAACACTAAAACAAATGATGCCAAACATATATAAAGATTCCCCACACTAAGCTGAGTACTTATCACTTTCTTAAGATTATATATACATACATCAAGTCAAACTTCTATCCTTCCCATCCTAGTGCGTACTGCACACTTAAGATAATGTATCCAACTATCAAACAAGACTATACATCCAAAAACAACCAAACTAATACTATATCAACATAAATGAATACAACCACATAACTCATCCTTTGACCTAAGCATGTACTACACCTGAGGTCTATATATATACATACCAAAACATAATTTTAACCATTATCTCTTATGTCTTCTATTCAAGATAACTATCGAACTACTGAGTTGATAGACCCAACACATCATACTATATGTGATATTTGATTCGATCTATTATTCAAATCCACAACTTTTCTTTCGAACTAGTATCGATCTCCCGATTTTTCTACTGCGGACTTTGATCAGACTTCTTGATCACAAACCCTTGCTTTCCTTGCATAGCTCTCAACTATGATAGAAAACTCGTGTACATAATCACAAACTCTCATCAATATTCGCCATCAAGAATTGAGTGATAAATCCCTTTTTTCGGATTGGTGTAAACACCTCAAAGTTTTGTACTCAAATCTTAGATCAAAATTTATGTGCCAAAATGATCTACGTTTAACTTATGTACTTATTCACATTTATCTTTACCTAATACATTTCTTCCAAACTTCTATTAATCCAAGTTTATTTCACAACCATTTACTTTCTTCTAAATCCATTATTACTTAAGCTTACAAATGACTTAACTTGTATAATATACCTTTACTTCCTAAGAGTATATATACATATCCCAAATCTTCAAATCGTCATTTACTTTAATTAGCGTCTTCAACAAATGTGGAATTCTATTATTCCAAATAAATAAGTTATAAAACTTAATCCCTAGTTTTCTTTACCTAAGGTCTCCATTTAGCTAATATTATTTATCTAATCCATATTTTAATAAGACAACTTTACTAAATGTACGTCCTTTTTCTTACAAAGTTAACTTATTTACCTATCCATTTTCTAAATCAAATTTCTTAACCTTAAATCCGTCAAATACCTTATAGTCAAATTGTGAAACTTAATTCACATGGTATTTGTTATTTAAACATTTTCATCCAACATTCAACTACTAACCATATTATTCAAAACTACCTCCTTCTAATCTTACTTCATTTTGAATTATAAATATTACCCTAAATGTATCATTATTTCAAATTTTATATTAGGATGATATTTCTTATACCTCTTGTTTCTAATCAAAGTGTCTAAATTTCAAATTACCTTAACTCATTTATAAGTTATAGAACTTATCCTTTCATAATATATTTACCCAAAATTTCAATTTTGGCTTATCTTTTCTATCTTATTGACAAGAATTTTTTCTAAGTGTAAATTTTCACTTTACTTCCTCTAATTACACTTCTAGCTTCAATATTATCATCAAATATCTTATAATCAAATTTGTGAATTTTACTTCACAATATATTTGTACTTAGCTTTTAAATCCATCCATTATGATAATCACTTAATCATTATTATTTCTTAATACTAAGTATCTAAGGGTATATGATTACAGTTTTAAATTCTAGCTTTCAACTAATTGATCCTATATGAAATATCTTATAGTCAAATTGTGCAATTCTAATCACAAGATATTCATATTTTAATTTCACTAAGCTAAATCACAATCAATCCTTAACCCAAAAGATAATAATATCCCCTTTAGTATTTATAATATAAACCCAAGGTAAAATTATTTCATTTACCAATTTCTTTTAAAATAAAATCATTTTTATAAAATTAACAAATACGCGCTCATATATATAAATACTCTCATAACTCATTCTAGGGCGTTACTAACCCTATCTCTAATGAGTTACTCATCCTAGGATATTACTAATCCTATCTCTGATGAGACTTTACCCATAACAGAGCCAAGGTTCTCGCTTAACCTTCAGCTCTGATACCAAGTGTGACGGCCCGTTTTCCCGTACCCTTTGAATCGACAATAAACCACCCATGTCCAACTCAAATTGCACGAAAAAACGGATCATCAAGGGTGATAAAGAAAAATAGACAGAACAGAATCTCACACGAATGGAATAACATATATTATTTCAATAAAAATATTTACAGCGGAAAATTTTAAAATACAATATCAGAGTCTAACCTAGATTCAGCTTGGACAGTTATAAAACCTGCCCTTACAATTGCTGACAAACATCAAACAAAATACACTAAGCAAAGCGGATCAAAGAATATCTCCATGCGTCCATGAATATCTCCAGCTCTCCTCTGGAAACTCCAACCGTCTTCGACTATCCTGAAACTACTCGGATCTGACCCAAGTATTGAAAATACCCGGATCAGGCTTGATAAACCAGCGTGAGAAAAACTCAATAATAAATGACAGTGTCATATATCAGCCTTTGGATAAAATCTTTTGAAATAAATAGTATCTCATAAGACCACGCCCACACATAAACACGGACGGGTTTTTACCTTATGATAACTAAAACACTTTTATATCAAAACCTTTGATATTATTTCTAATGACATCTCTTTGAAAACATTTGCAAATAAACTTATTAATCTTATCCGAAATGGTTACCCATATAGCATTTCGAGGCTATTCATTACGCCAATACAAACAAAACCGTAGGTTCTTATTGGAGAATGGATTTCCATACAAATGACCAGGCGCAGGATCTACCTTCCGAAATGGGTACACCTCTAGATGGATGTCCCGAGGCACAGAACATCTGCCCTCTACCAACACAAGACCGGCCCACCTCTGTAACTAGATGGTACCGAATATGTCATCCCCCGGTCGTTACCGACCTTTATCGAGGGCCCTCTAGCATACACCACATTAATTAACATCCCGACGTCATAGCGGGAAGAAATATATCTAGAAGGGGATGATCATACCCTAATGGGAATGACCCACATAGCCCTGCTGCATCTAATCCTGTTTCGGTCATTTCCGGTTTGATGAGGCTTAAGGCTACGATTACCTTTTCACAAAGCACATATCAAATCTTTGAATGCCACATTGCCATTTCCGTTAACTACTAATTGCCTTCCACAAAAATACAACCCTTGAGCTCGTATGTCTCAAGGAGGGTGTTAAGCTAAGAGAAGTTGCCTTCTCCGCCACCACTGATGTACGTTTGTAAAAACCGATGTACGTAATCTTTAGAAATGCAACGTCAGACAAACGTCCATACAAGTTGTCCAGGAACAGGACAAACCGAAGGTACTTTCCTCGGCCATTACTAGGCGAGAAGCCCTTGCAATCCGCAAAATCTCTATCACGAGGAGACCACTGCTATATATAACTCTATAATTGGGTGCGACCCGAGCAAATCAACAAGCAGTCCTCACGCTAGGAAGATCCACGGTCTTCAATCACCATCTTCAACATGTCTTCACGTTCGAACGTACACATTGGTTCGAAGTGGTTTTCGGATAGGAATTAACCAAATCCGACTCCGGTTCCTTCGAAATCCAATCATCGATAAAAAGTGAATATGAGAATATAGGATTTATTAAGTCTCTTTTCACTTAAATTCTTTTCGGATGATTTCGAAATTCTCTTTCTTTCAACTTAGGATAATTCTAAGTAATTCATTCTTTTGTTTTGGAAAATATCTCAGATTTCTCTACTTAATTCTTGATCCAAATTTCTTAACTTTTAACTTAAGGAAAACATTCCCTTTATAATATCACCTTCCAAAACATCCATTTAATTTAAAGGATTATTCACTGTCCAAAATCGCGAATATAATTCCTTTAATAACTTTCACATTTAACTTATCAATTTAAATTGATTTCAGATTTACAAAACGGTGTTTATAAATTCCATTTTTATATCTCACTTGTAAGTCAAAATCCAATACTCTTATTTACCAATTCATTCCTAAAATTCATTATAAATTCTTTTCTAAACTTCACAGGTTCGTAGAAATCATTCATTTTGGAGATTGCTTAACTTTTGGATAATACCAATCTTCTTTTATTTTGGAAAACTTAACAGAATCTTTTTATTTTGAGAGCATCCGGGCTTTCCTTTCGATCTGTTCCACCCCTCGCCTAAGAAAAGAAAACATAGGCCAGGTAAGTTCAGGGCACTGGTTGCTCCATCCCTAACCTTAGTTAAACACCTTGTTTTATCTTCCCAGATCTCACAGGCGGGACAAATGTACTAGTCGTTTCCGCATACTCAGATTTTCAACTTCATTTTGGAATTGCTTATAAATATTCCAAATTATCTTTTAAAACGCTTAATTATCCTTTTTAAAACATTCACGATTATTCTTGGAAACGTTGTTACATTTAATCTCATATTCCAAAAGTTATACAATTCACAGTATAAAAGTGCTGCGGAAAGTGCTATATAAGCTTATTTGATTAAAACAACTTTTAAACATTCGATAATTCATATTTTCCAATCCAAATCTCTTTTAAATCATTTAAATAGATTTATCAAATTTATTCCATATTTTTCCTTAATTCAAAACATTCATTCGAACAGATTTTCTATTTTGGACACTAAACTGCACTAGCGCGATTTTTCTAGAAAATTGATTTGGACATAATTCAAAATCTACTTATCGAAACTTTGATTTTCTTTCTTCATTTAGAAGATACGGATATAATAGTCCGGAATTTTCTTATCTCGAAGAATTCCGAGCAATATTCCACTCTATACATTCATTTGAACTTTTCGGCGCGAAATCGCGAACTGCCGTTGCGCGACGCGTCTAGTTTTAACTTATTTTTCAACATTTGAAATAATTTATTCAAATTGGATTTCAATACTTATAAAATGATTAGAAACCCTTTTAAATCAATATTTTCACCTTTTAAAGTATTTAATATATATTTTCACTCTTACCACATTAAAATATTATTATATTCCCATTATTTTAATATTAAACTTTAAATCCCAATTTTAACTCAATTTCAATTCTAATCTCAAATTAAACACATTTAAAACTTAGATTTCAAATCTAATTCCAATTTAAATTTCAATTTAATCTCAAACTAAACTTCACTTTTTCAAAATCGATTTTAATTTCAATTTCACTATTCATCTAAATTTCAATTTCTAATTAGCTATTCTTTTCAAATCCGTTTCACTTCAAATTTCAAATTCTCTTCCATTTTAACTTTAATTTCACTTCTAAATGAAAAGAGACTTATTTTTCCACAATTTCTCATATTACTAAAATATGGTCTTACTAATCAAAGTGACTACTTAATCAAAATGAACATATCCAATATTCATATTTATTACCAACATAACATCCATTCAACAAATCACATGCATATGATTTCAAATCTAACATTCACTATTAATATCATAACGGGATATATTATCACAATTTACTTAATTTACAAATTTTCAAATCATCCATATTAACAATCAATTTGGTATAAACATTCATATGTCATAAGGGTGTAAATATGATTGTTATAACATAATCAAAATATAAATTCAAAAGCGATGAGAATTTCTCACCTTTAACCAAACGTTTAACTTCCTACCAACATTCATTTAATTCAACGCTTCACTAAACCTTATCATAACCATGCTTCCAAGTGCTCGACCATCTCCATCTTTACTTGCTTTGCTCACGTCCTTCCTTTATCAACTTCCAAACTCATGGCCTAAGGCCTTTTTTAAGAAGAGAAGAAGAAGAAGTGAATTAAGAAGAGGTTAGAGAGTAACAAGTGGATTAGTGCTTAAGCACTCCACTATTTTTAACCCTCCTACCTCTCTTAAGAGAGAAGCCATTAAAATAGCTTAAAGGAAGAAGAAGAAAAGAAAGATTTGTGTGAAAATGAAAGAGGTATGCATGGCTATTTATAGGAAAAAGTTTGAAATAAAATATTATTATGTAAAATGACCAAAATGCCCTTTACTTACTTTTTAACTTAACATCACATTTCAAATCATGCTTTATGTCACTTTCACTTAAGAAGTAATTAAAGTAAAGTAATAATTATGTTTGGTTTGATTTGATGTTGATTTGATGTTTACTTTTGACTTTTCTTACTTACTTTTCTTAATTATATTCTAGAATTTTCTAAGTATGTTTATTAAAAGTAAACTTGATTAGTGAATTAATTAATACTTATACTATTTGAATATATGTTCCTATATAAGAAAATAAAGGTGCGACGACGTTGCGACAACTTTTAATTGACAAAACGTCGTTTTTCGACGAAATGTTTTACGGTCACATTTTGACGTTTTAGTTAAACTATGTATTGAAGTAAACCAAATTTAAAAATGAACTTTTTACTTCTTTAAATAAATTAAAACAAGTCTCTTTATATTCTAAAATCATATTTAATTAATATCAAAATCTCTAATTTTACCGTGTATGCAAAACTGACAAAATGCGACAAATTTTGGTTATTTTTATAAAACGATTATTAACAAATTTTTAAATCTTTTAACATACTTTTATTATCTTTATTAGATGTTTTAAATAAGATTTACCTTTTTAAATAGATATTTAAATCCATTTATTTAAGCCTTTAATTATTATTAACAAAACTTAACTTTTGTCGATTTGTTCTAAAATCCAAATTCATACTTTTTTTTTTATTTATTAACTATAAGAATATATAACTTCTTCACTATTATTTATTATATATATCATATTATTTAAGATTTAAACTCCTTTTTAAATTTAAATCGATCGAAATCTCTCATTTTCGAAGTAGCGAAAATACGGGTCGTTACAGATGCCCCATAGCCGAATGTGACATTCACGTGCATGAGGATAAGGGAGCAGTCATGATTTTTTAGACAGGGCCGAGCTCCTCCATTTTGTGTCCATTACGTTGAGCATGTGTAAAGGAGTCCATAGAAATAAATGATGTTCGATTTCGTAGACCGTAGCTTGAGTTACAGAAGAGAGCAGAATGGGTGGGTTTCTTATGTCTGCACATGTACAGGTGATTTGGGAAGAAGAGGAAGACAAATTAAGGGCTAATGAAGGTAATTAGTGAATATATTGGTGAAATAATTATTTAGTTAATCCTTTTTCTTATAAAGTCAATATCTTTTGCATACATGACCTATTTTTTGATGTCGTTTCTTACGCTACTCATGATGGAGAGCTTTACGAGTTGGCGTTAGTTTGATTAGCTTTTTTTGAGGTGGGTCATATTTTCTCTCACTATACTATGATTTTTAATATAGTATCAAAATGACGTTTTGTGATGATTTCTAACATAATTAAACCTATATCTTATTTATAAAAGAATTTGAAAAGTGTTTTAAAATCCTTTTAAATTAAATATCACATTTTTCCCATTGATGTACTATTTTGATGATATTGATAGATTCAGGCTGTTTTGATGCTAATCCCCCATTAATTGCTTTGGGTGTATTGTATTGTGTAATTGTAATGCATAAGTCTATTATAGATGTTTGTATGCTTGTTGGTTTGATGCATGCTTGCTTGCTTAGTTTGGTTGAAAAGTCGTTCGAAGGCGATATAATATTAGAAAATATCCCATAAGATAGGATTTCGTGCATAGAGTTTTATGCATGCCGATTGATCTAATGATGAAGGATAGACTTGGAGATGTGCTTTGGATTTCGATATGGATGCCGGACGTTTTCATTTCGTTTGTACTTATCCTTTTTTGGTTAAGTACATGACCAAAGAGGTCGTTATCAACTACTTTGGAGTGGTCGATATTTACCGCTATTGATGTTGACCGAATTGGAAATTTTTGGCACAGACGATGGAGAGGCTTCAAGGAGCATAATGTGATGGTTCGTTCATTCATTTGACTTTTGATTTTCATATTACTATTCTTTGACGAGTGGTTTTGACGGTGAAGCGATGATGCGATGCTTCAATGCGATGATTTCATGATTCAACGATGATGATTCCATTCTAGGAAGTGATGGATTCGATGATGGATAGATGTACTTCAAGTCATAGAGTGGTAGACTATTAACCGAATGAAAAAAACTATAGAGAAGGGGTATGGGACACACGACGATATTCTACGATAGACAATGATGCTCTAGAATAGTTCCCAATCATGACTTTAGACAGAAGTTGTGATGATAGTTCAAGGATGTGCTCTACTAGTGATGAAGTGTGCAAAGGGATTATTTATACTCGAGATAATGGGGCACACTTGTGAGATAAGGGTATATGATGATGTGATTAGATACTATTGACGTTAGGACGTGGGTAGGGTTGCATACTATAGTCTATTGATGTGAGAACATAGTAATGATATGGCAGAGTTCATTGATATTAGAACATGTCTTTACCTTGATGGATCGAGTGGCCGGGAACATTGAGTAGTCCTTGATGATGAGATGGAGTGTAGGAGTATCATATATCCAATGCATTGAGTGGGTAAATATGAGGATGAATGATTAATGCCATGTTTGTTTTATTGTTTCAATCATCTTAGAGATGTCATATTATCGATGTTGATATCTAGGCATCTTTAGTACTTTGATGTATAGTACTCCCATGACGACTATGATATAGAGTAACATATATCCTATGTTATGTGCTAACTTTGTGGATGCAGGGACAAGCCAGGCATGATTCTCCATACCCTCTGTTTCACATATTATACCGACTATTATAGTGTTTTGAGATTATTTATTGCTCACACCAGACTGTTGTCTGACTCAAGGTTTTATACTTTTCTTCTTATTATCTTAGGTACTCTTAAATTAGAAGAATAGATAACAAGGGTAAATGGCACTTGGAGCTGTGCAAATAGACTAAAAGGAGGTGATGCTTTCATATGCTTATGTTTTAGACTTATTTTTTGTTCCCTTGTGTGACACCGTGGAGCCTTGACAAAGGTTAACTTACTATTATTAGAGACGGTTCATCAATTGAGTTTATTTATCATTTGTATAAACTCTATTGTTGTTTTATATAACTGTAAGAGCATGTGTACTCTGATTATTTGGTTCATGTAGTTATTACTGTCTCACCAATTTTATATCCGTGATGACTACTATATTTTATCTGATGCATTATGAGATACACGACAGGTTATGTGATTGTGTGATGTTTTATTTTTTTTCTCTTCTTTTCTATTCCTCTTCTTTACTTGTACTTCTTTCCCTTGACAATCATTCGACATCGATTGGATGCTCCAGCAGGACGCTATTTGTTATATGAGTATCGGCGGTGTAGGGTGGTTATCACAATGATGGAGGAGCCTTTCCCCAGCAAGGGGCTAGCGCCATCTGTTTGTGCCAAAATTGGTCACAAACACCCGATTGTCGATGAAAGCCCCCGTTCACAATCATAGATCGCAGATAGCAAGTATTTAGAGGATATAAATGTGAAGAATGCTTAGAAAATTAAAAGGAACGAAATAGAAACACGCGATTTATAGTGGTTCGGCGTTGTAGCCTATGTCCACTTTGAAGAGTTGTTGTTTTATTGATTATCACTAGCTGGTTACAAGAGTATAGATGATGATAATCGAGTTACAATGGAGTTCTGCAGAGTAGCGGCGTAGAAGAACCAAAAGATCCCTTTTCTGAAGACCTGGGCTGTTATTTATAGGTGTAGACTGGAAATATCTATCTCAAATTTCAGAAAATTCCTTCCATAATGTGAGTGGGCCCACGTGATTGATCCTTGGTCATTTAGACTCGATCCAAATCTTGCTCAATCGAGCCGAGATCGATCATGAACATTCTTGAGGTTGTACGCAAGCTTCTATTAAAATTTGGTAACATTTGGACTTGTAGTTTTTGAGTTATGATCGATGCAAGTTTGTGTTTGTAGCATGTTACCGAATTCGTTTCACTTACATTCGAATCGCTTTACTTCATATTGATGAAATGCACATGCTAACCAAATGACGTGGCTCTATCTTCTAGGATCAATCCACTTTTCATGTCGAGCGACCGAGTATTTCTCTTGGATGTGCCTCGTTCGTATCCACCAGTTTAGCCTTGTTTGTACCCACCAGTTTAGCCTCGTTCGTATCCACCTATTACACCCCATTTCGTATTGATCCATGCATATTCTTTTCGCATCGATGTTGTTTCGTATCGATTGTTTCCGTTCCTCCTTTATATCGATAGCTGTCACCCTAACTCGTATCAATTCTTTCTAGGCAATGTTTGTTTGTAGTTGATACGAATTGGGTAAGTGATACGAAGGATTCTCATGCAATGTATATGAAACAAGGTTTCTTCATGGATACGAACTAACTGCATTTTAGTTGAAACTTAGTGGATACGAATGATATTGTTATGCGGCTATGGTTACGACTTAGATGGATACGAATGCGACGCTTCTATCCATGGATATGAACTAGCTGCATTTTGCTTGAGACTTCATGGTTACGAACGAGGTGGATACTGTAGTGGTTGGTGTGATGGATACGTCTGAGGCTTTCTAGATGGATTCGAATGAAGTGGATATGAAGGAGGTGGTTGTTGAACTAATGGATTCGAACGAGAGCATTGCTTGGCTATGGACACGAATGGGTTTTACTCCTTCCATGGATGCAAATTGTAGCTGTCTTCCTTGATTTGCGTCGATCATATCTTGAGCACACGAGCTCCGATTGATTTGAAATTTGAAACGTTGACTGTTATAGCTTTACTTGTCATACCACATCAATTGTAGCTCGATCCGGACTCAAGCAAAATTTGTTAATATCCACAGCGAACCAGTGTATAACCGATCTTCGGGATAGATTATCTTCAGTTATCATTCAATTTTTTGATGTCACGGCCTTGCCAAAGGGCGAGATAACACTTGCCCCCATAACATGCCTTAGATAGGAAGATGTGTTTTGTAATTCGATAAGCAGGATGCTTATGTCCTATTAATGACCTGTAAAGAGATTAATAATCTTACCAGACCGTGAATGGCGATCATTTGAGATCGTATGCCGCTCAAGGTGGTACGTGACCGTACGGGGTCGTATGTCGTTCGAGGTAAATTGTGACTATTCATGGTCGGGTGCCGTTCGAGACGAATTGTGATCGTTCGCGGTTCGGTGCCATTCAAGGCAAATTGTGACCATTCACGATCAGGTGACGTTTGAGGCGAATCGTGTGTGCCTAAGGGGGACTTAGTATCATTAATATCAGATTTCATAGTTGAATGAGTTTTTGATTCATTTATTGTAGAGGTTTGTCGCCATCTCAGAGCATGCATTAGGATCGTTTGCAATCCCGTGCATGTGTAAGAGACTTAGCCGTTATGGAAATATTAAAACCAAATATCCATTCAAATGAATCTTTCAACGGAAATTCCAACAAAATCAAGTCAAACATGAGAAATAGAAAACAAAAGCAAAATAGAGACGTCAAAGTGCAAACACCTACACTGATGCGGATGATAGTCGTTTTAGAGCATGCCTGTGGACCATTCATGATCCTGAACATGTGTAAGAAACTTAACTGTGCTAGTGTGGAGTTTGTCACTTGTTCATCATTATTTAAATCAGTTGATGACAAGCTGATGCCTTGATCTTGATCCGTCCCCAGTTGGTGTAGATGGTGGTCGTTCTTGCTCCACTGTTGCTGCTCGCCTCCTCACAAACTGTAATAGCATGCTATTTCAAATATGCCATTCTATCTCATCCCTCAAGTGTCTGCAATCATTCGTACTATGCCCGCTTAGCTCATGGAATAAAGAGTACTTGTTTGATTTCCTCTTGTTGTTAGTCGGATCCCGCCTCATTGGCCTCCAGTAGAGAACCTGCCCCCTGGTGTCTTGGTAGATCCGTTCCATAGTCTGGTTAAGCTCTGAATAAGAGGCAAATCTTGGCTCCTTATGTGACCATTTAGGCTCATCAAAACAATCTTGTGCTTTCCGTTTCCCTTTATCCTTGCCTGGATTCATTCCGAGCGGATCTCCGCTTTTGACTGCATACACATCAACTCCCTCTCCTTCCTCTCTCTCAAAATTTGCATCCTCTTGTCGTAGAAACCTTTCTGCCTCGTAGTAAAACTCTCCTAGATCCATGGGTGGATCCCTTGTCAATGAGTTCTTGAATTTTGTGCCATCAGCTATGCCAGATACAGCTTCCATAAGAACCATCGATGGATCTAGTTGATCTACTGATGCCGCCGTTGCATTGAATCGTGTTAGAAAATTCCTCAAAGACTCTCCGGTTTTCTGCTTTAGTGTTGTCAAACTCATCATGTTCTTGGTTCTCAAAATGTGAACTCTGAACTGCCTCATGAACTTCTCGGTCAACTCGGTCCACATTCCAATGGAGCCGCTCTACAATTTCCTGAACCATAGTGCTGATATGTCTATCAAATAGAATGGGAAGCACCGAGCCATGACCTCCTCTGATGCCTTATGTACTTCTATGTGCCTCATATACCTCGTTAGATGAACAGCAGGATCGGTCCTTCCATTATACGTCTCCAGTGTTGGTAGCTTGAATTCTGATGGATTCCCAGCATGCCTAATTACGGGAGCGAAGGGGCTCATGTTCACATCTTTCATATCTCTATTCACTAATCCACCTCTCATTGCTCGTCTAACCATCTTTGTCAATCTGTCACTACCTCTAACTGCAGTCCTTGTCCATTGCCTCCGATCTGCCCTCGAGTTCACGAGGGAATTTTGGAATCTACTTTCCTGGGCATGCACCCATTCCTCTATCAATGCCATGTTGCATCGTTCTGCATGGAATTCTGCCTGGGATTGGATCAGCAAGCTCCAGAGGCATTCTCCTAGCTCTTAGGCTGCTCCTAATGGTCCCGCTCTATTCTGGGTTCTGATTTCTCCATGCTTTTGACCTCTATCTCCAGCACTTCTTGCCGTAGCGTTCCCTTGATTCCGCATTCTAGCTTGTCCAATTTGCTGGAGTAAATTTTGCATCAGCTTTTCTTGCCTTTTCAGCATTCCCTCCTATATAGCTTCCATAACCATCTCCATCTCATCTTTTTTGATGAAAGCCGAAGTCCGATTAGCCCTTGAGGATGCTTCCTGGCTTCCATCATGTTGACTTCTATCCACTCTTTGTCTCCTTGTTGATTGCTTCATCATAGCTTTTAGATCCAAGTCTTTAAGCCTTTAGATCCAAAGTCGAAGTTGTGGAATCCTTGAATGCTAGCCTACTCAGTGAAAGCACCAAAAAGCTTGTGCCAAAATTAGTCACAAACACCCGATTGTCGATGAAAGCACCATTCACAATCATAGATCACAGATAGAAAGTATGTAGATAAAATATGAATGTGAAGAACGCTCAGAAAACTAAAAGGAAAACTATAGAAAGACACGATTTATAGTGGTTCGGCATTGTAGCCTACGTCCACTTTTGAAGAGTTTCTGTTTAATTGATTATCACTCGCTGGTTACTAGAGTATAGATGATATTAATCGAGTTACAATAGAGTTCTGCATAGTAGCAGCATAGAAGAACCATAAGATCCCTTTTTTGAAGATCCTGGGCTGCTATTTATAGGTGTAGACTGGAAATATCTATCTCAAATTTCGAAAAACTCCTTCCGTAACATGGGCGGCCCACGTGATTGATCCCCGATCATTTCGACTAGTTCCATGATTAATGCGAATGAGATTCGTATCAATCCAAATCTTGCCCAATCGAGCCGAGATCGATCATGAACATTCTTGAGGTTGTAAGCAAGCTCTTGTGAAAATTTGGTAGCATTTGCATTTGTAGATATTGAGTTATGATCGATGCAAGTTTGTGTTTGTAGCATGTTGCCGAATTCATATCGCTTCCATTCGAATCGCTTCGTATCGATGAAATGCACGTGCTAACCAAATGACGTGGCGCTATCTTCTAGGATTGATCCACTTTTCTTGCCAAGCAACCGAGTATTTCTCTTGGATGTGCCTCGTTCGTATCCACTAGTTTAGCCTCATTCGTATCCACTATTTTCACATCGATGTTGTTTAATATCGATCATTTCCATTGCTCCTACGTATCGATAGCTGTCACCCCAACTCGTTACGATGCTTTCTAGGTAGTGTTTGTTTATAGTCGATACGAATTGGGTAAGCGATACGAAGGATTCTCATGCAATGGATACGAAACAAGGTATCTTCGTGGATACAAACTGGCTGCATTTTACTTGAAACTTAGTGGATATGAACGAGATTGTTATGCAGCTATGGTTACGGATTAGATTCTTACGAATGTGATGCTTCTATCCACAATTACAAACTAGCCGCATTTTGCTTGAGATTTGATGGTTACGAACGAGATGGAGCGGCTGGTGTGATGGATACGTCCGAGGCTTTCTAGATGGATTCGAATGAAGTGGATACGAAGGAGGTGGTTGTTGAACTGATGGACTCAAACGAGAGCATTTCTTGGCTATGGGCACGATGGGTTTTACTCCTTCCATGGATGTGAATTGTAGCTATCTTCCTTGATTTGCATCGATCATATCTTGAGTACACAAACTCCGATTGATTTGAAATTTGAAATGTTGACTGTTATAGCTTTGCTTGTCGTACCATATCAATGGTAGCTCGATCCGGATTCGAGCAAAATTTGTTAATATCCACAACGAACCAGTGTATAACCGATCTTTGGAACAGATTATCTTTAGTATCAATAAATTTTTTGTTGTCACAACCTTGCCAAAGGGCGGGATAACACCATCCATAGCACACAGAGGATGGTCTTTAAGAAAAAGTGGCCACCTTGCGCTAGAAAACGCGTAGAATCCAAAACAAAAGCGCATGCAATAAGGGTCTATCGGATGACCAGAATGGAAAGCCTTTCTCCATGAAGGATTTGGGCCAGTCAGAAACGGGTTAAATGAGTGAATTCAAAAAATTTCCATTTTGGTTCTTTATTGGCCCCATAAAGCTAACTCTTTATAGACCTAATTTAAAATTTATTTCAAAATAAAATCTTGTTTTAATGTGTGTAATATACCTAGACATACATACATACCTATATATATATACATATACAATTTGATATGTACATACATACCTATATATATAATAAAGTATATCAAATATATTCTTGTGTGTATATGTGTGTAATAGTTACTTATTTTGTATTAATAGTTTAGTGAGTGAAGATGTTACTTATTGGATACTCTTTAATATGTCATAAATGTCATGAATGCGTAATTATTTAGGAATTACACCTAATACTAATTATTTGAACAAATTTGTATTTGGTATGTCTATAAGTATATTTTTAATATACTCATGTGATCGTAGTGAAAGTGCAACATATAAAGGGTGTACATGGTTAATGTGTACATTTGTAGGTGGCGGGGTTTAGACCACAATAGACATATTCACCTTTTATGTATGCTTTTGTTGTCCAAGGATTTATCATGAAATTATACAAAATGACACACACACACGCACATCTTAAAATTAATTTGATTAATTTTATATGTTTAGAAATAAACATTTGAGAAACTTACTTTAACTTAGGAAGAATTCAAAATTAGATCTATGGCTTTAAACAGAAGTCTTTTTATAAATTCTGAATTTAAACTATATAATAATAATAAAATATATTTTGTATTTCAAAATAACATATATGTATAATAATTATATTCAATTTCATAAAATAACTTTTAATAATTAATATATATTGTTTACTCATATATATATAATATGTTATAAAATTGGTTTTTTATCAACTAATTAAAATAGCTACAAGTCTTTCTTTTAATTTCAATATAATGTTGTTATGAATGAGTTTTTTTGTGTGTTTATACGTTAATTTCTAGGCTAATAACAAACAACATATTGGACAACATAGGTATATATAAATTCGTTGTGTAATATATGATATCTAAACTATATTAACATGATGTAATATATAATCAAAATGAGATCAGATAATTACCTTATGAAACAGCCTAAGATTCACACTCATTATCACTTGTGAAGTTTAAGTCCACACAGTCCTTCATATGGAGTTCATTGTTTCTGTAAATAATGATCTAATATTTCGTATATACTTGATAACACTATAAATTGATATTTAGTGATCTTAATTTGGATTTACTGCCTGGTCTTTGTACCAAATACATAAGCAAAATGTAATATAGCAGATAATACAACAAGGACGACAATTCCTATCATCATGCATAAGAAACTCATCTTACATGCTCCATATTAAACATTTTAATATACTGTATGTGTACATCATTTTAGGACAATCTCAACATCCTTCTATACATATTATAAAAGATGTTAATTTCAAATCTAATATCAGGAAATAAACAACCAAACTAAAATGATTTTAACACGAGTACATCATTAACAATGATAAGTTTGTTGTTTACTTATAGTTTTGAAATATTATAGTACATTTATAGTGCTTTCTTATAGACACACGCTTCCTTTGCATTTTACCAGAAACTTAAACTGTTTGATTTTTCTACCAAAATGTTTTTTCAATTCTAATGTTTATTAAAAGATACTTTCATATCAGTTTTTGGATCTTATCCAATAACCCACAAAATCTGAATCACTCTCACTGACTTCGAGACACTTTAGTTTTTAAGAGCAAATAGTATATCCTAAATCAATATTTGGAATTTTTGTTTCGACGTACATATACTAAATATCAAAATAGAACGAATGATAATTTTATGAGTAACGTCGTAATTAAATTAAGTATGTTGAATGGCGAATCTGTTGGATTAACTTCAAGAATTGAAATTTATGATGTTATTCTATTGAAGTAGCTTACTATATTCCAACTGCATTGGTCTTCTTCTCGAAGACACTTTTTCAGCTGATGGATCATATCCCTTTTAGGTACAATATCATAATTATATTTTGATAATGTACTCGAACCCATTTTAGATTTATGCATTATGCCATATGGTACAATCAACACACTTGATCGATTGTTGACAATTGAGAATTTTTGTTCTCGATATTGATAAGAAAATCATAGTTTATCTAAAGTATGAGAGTTCTTATCGGACATTCTAATCAGTTGTGTCCGTTTAGATTTTGTTAATTTTATTTCATTCTTTGTAATCAGATTTATCTTTGGATCATATCCAAGTCAATTTCACTACCAATAATGTCTATAAGAAATTCCTTCATCATGAAGTTGGTGTTTCTAGAAATAACAAATGTTTTCTAGTGCAACAAAATATATATTCATAGATATTTCATGAATTGCATATATATATATATGTATGTATGTATGTATGTATACACATACATACATATATGTGTGTGTATAAAACTGATTTTGTTTCTATGTTCACAAAACTTATGTTCAAAACATAAATTGGTCAATCAATATTGATCGATCCCAAACTCATCTACGGCGGTCCACACAAGATTCCTAATAAACAAGGATTATGTGCAATCTCCCTACTCATATAACTTATCAACTCCTTGATTTAGGATTTAAAAAAGGATTATTTCATCAACTCTTATCTTGTATGAATTTTTAGACTTTGTTTGGATGAAATTAAATTTAACCTTACGTACTTACTCTTAAGTATACGTTCTGATAGAAAGAAGTTAACTCAACTTCAATTATCATCAATTGTACGTTGTCCAATAAAGTCTGATTATTCCTTATCGATACATCACTATATATCTAGAGAGGAATTAATTTTAAGATTGAATATTACTAGGTTTTAGGTAGGTTTCGAACCCATTTCCAAAATACTCACCTATTAGATCAAATTTACACTTATTACTATATAGGAATTACACCTACTACTACTTGGAACTCATAAATGTCATGAATGTACAATTATTGAGGAGTTAAACCTACTATTATTAATTTAACCAAATTTGCATTTGTTATATTTATGAACATATTTTAAATTTACACATATGATTATCGTACAAGCGCAACATGTAAATAGTGTACATGTTTAATGTGTACGTTTGTAGCTACTGGGATGTACACCGTAATGGACATATTCGTCCATTATATATGCCTTTATTGTCCATGGTTCTATTATGAAATTATACAAAATAACACACATACATGCATACAAAAGCATCTTAAAATTAATTTGACTAGTTTTATATGTTTGGAACTTTATATTTTGGAAAACTAATTTTGACTTAGGAAGGATTCAAAACTGAATCTATGACTTTAAACATAAGTCCTTTTATAAATTTTGAATTGAAACTCTATATACACACATGTATAAATAATAATAAAAAATATCCTATATTCGAAAATAACATATATGTTTAAGATTTATATTTAATTTCATAAAATAACTTTAAATAATTAAAATATGCATTTTGTTTATATTTATATATACAATATGTTATATATTCTTTTTCAATTGATTAAAATAGTTATTAGTCCAAAATAAATTGAAACAATTTTAGTATAATGTTGTTATGAATGCTTTTTTCTTTGTTTTTCTTTTGTACATTGCTTTCTATAAAAATAAAAATTAATAGATTGGATAACATAGGTTTTTATAGATATATTATATAAGATATAGGACCTAAACTATATTAACATGGATAATATATAATCAAAATGAGATTGAATAATTGACTTATGAAGTAGCCTAAGATTCGCACCTTGAATGATTGAATAACTCCTAAATTTAACTATAACAAACCGGCCTTAGTAAAACCTAGAAATCAACATCTGATCCATGAATACCACAAAAGATGACTTGTCGAGGTAAAATAAAAATAAAATACCAAACCAAGGCACATCGATAGAATCTCATATTGGAATAATGTACGTATACATATATAATATACTAAATATACATAAACATAACATGATAAACAATATATAAGAGGCTATGTAGTTGGAGGTAACTGATAAGTAAATATCAATACTGAAAGTTAGAATAGAATATCTGATACAAGTCTCATATACAAATAACATATTTGTTATGTACTACAACAATGTCAAGTATATATCCAAAGTATTGTCTTCATCTCCAAAGCTCCAGCTACACCACTCTGAAAGTGTTTCCCCAAATGCACCTGACTCTCATACTAATCAATCGAGTACCCGAGAGATGTCATGATATAAGTAGACAAAGACAAAATGCGGGTCGGACATAAAGCCTGGTATGAAGGGAACTATATCAAAATACTATATATTAAAACTATATATATATAACATGATGCTACTAAGGTATAGCCAGTCCTCTCCAAAAACATGGCTAGGGATAACATGGACTACCTATAAACATGTAAAGTGAATCCATCTCTAAGGTAGGAAATCATACCGTAACCGACTCTTCTCATGTCACTAACGGGTCAGCACAATTAATATAATATGACTGAAATGTAATAGTATATTACAATGAAGGTAACCTAATATACAAATACAGATAATATAAACATTATGTCATAAGCGTATCCTAGAATACACAACAACAATATCAACCAACTAATATAACCTACAAATATAATGGAAAGCAATAAACAGAGAAAAGATTGATACCCATTAATGCTGCTACAAAAATCGATTCAATTATCCCTATCTCGGATATAAAACAAATTAAGTCAGTACCAAAGTGTACTATAGACATCAATCGCAATCCAATGATTCCTATGTGGGTCTCACTATGTCCGTCATCAAATGTAGGTGGTATCTAACCCACTTGTGGATCCCACTATGTCCTTCATCGAGCATAATTGATATTTAATCTACTTGTTGATCTAACTGTGTCCCTCATCGATCATAGGTAATATATGATCTACTATAGCTATCTAAAATTTATGTAGGTCTCACCACGTCCTTCGACCAGCATAGATGGTATATAACTCACTTATGGATCTTACTGTGTCCCTCATCGAGCATAGGTGATATCTAACCCCCTTGTGGATCTCCCCATGTCTATCATCGAGCATAGGTGGTATCTACTCTACTTGTTGATCTCACTGCGTCCCTCATCGAGCATAGGTGATATATGATCAAATATAATGCCATGTAATCAAATGCACCTATCACAAACGAAAGCGGATATCACATCATCATTTATTTATATATATGGCCACTACTGAAAGATCAATAATATGTATAAATACTAATGTAAGGCCAATATGATGTATGATCATAAAATGTAAGATCAGTACAGTTCATCAAAATATATGTACCCTGAGGTAAAAGCTAAGAGGCAAGGACTAACTCTTGCTTAATCGTACATGCTCACTAGATGTGACCATGCAACCAATCACTTTACATTGCATCATAATTCCAAGCTTCACCTTGCGTTCCACTTTGTTGAGTAGCCTAAAGTACTTCCAAATTCATATCAAAGCCTCATGCCAATCTCGCATCTAGAATGGGAGAAAATTCCCTATTAATGCTCCATGCCTAAGACACCACTGCTTGGAACCATTCCCATACAACCATTCGACAAATCAACCAATTCACACCATTGAGCAACTTCTATAAATCCTGACGTCCAATTCAACCAAATGCATCTTACTTAATAAATTAATCCAATAAACATTTTATTTATATTTATTTTGGTCATATCATTATTTTATGAATGTCTCAAATCTATATTACAAAATAATATATGCACGTACTTATCATGTTATAGCTTATATCACTAAATCCTTTTATTAAAATTAAGTTTAGCTATCAACAAGGCCTCAAAATATTATATATATATATATATATAGTTTTGTGTGTGAGCGTGTGCATGCCCGCATGCTTATATGTATCACAAACTATTTCTTAGGATCTAAAGTTAATAAATCATAATATAACAATGTTTGGGATTTTATAACAATAACCAAAACCTATTAAATAATAAAGTACCTCTTTTTGTAATATACTAACTTTTCAACTCTCCTTTATAAAAATTAACTAGGTAGTTAATTATTAATTGACGGTGTAATAAACCAATATCAAGGCCAAATAACTTCAGATCCATTTTAATATAAGTTTAACCTATTTAATTCATTATTTTTGCCTTACAGCTTATTTTAAAGGTCATACTTTTTAACTTCCCATAAGTATTAATTATATAATAATATTTCTATCACTAACATAACTAAAAAAATTAGAGTCTGACTAATTTATAAACATGTTATAAATTAATACCAACACTATTAAATATGAACATAACATAATTTTTATATATACGAAATCTTAATCAATTATCTCGAATATCCATCCAAACCAATCCGATCAAACAAGGAATAATTACATACACATACGCGCGCGCAGATATATATATATATATATATATATATATATATATATGTATATATGTATATATATATATATATGTTCTACCTCTTTTAGGTAATATTTCCAATATATATAATCATAGAGATTTATACTACAATATAAATTTAGAGTAATAATTCCGCTCAATTAAGCTGTAAGTTCCCAAGTGTACGAATCCAGTCCAAGCCCATACCATGTCGTATGTAATATCACTATGAGTGCAACGACAAAGACCATATCTCGATTGGACCTTATATGCAAAAGATATTAATTGCATATGAAATGAGATTAATTAATTTAATTAATCAAATAATTACCTTACTTCCTACACTAATCTTTCTTCTCCTAAAACACATGTATACCCGCTCAAATGCATTAACCCAATCTCATCGTCCTTTAACCCACGAATTCTCCTTCTGCACTTCCCGATTTGTCGAATAACTCCACTACGCTCAGCAAAGCGTGCTCTCCACAACAGACCTAAGCTTGTTTAACCAGTGCTCTCGTGTAGAATCGTGACAATGCCTCCCTCTTCTTGATATGGTTATCATACACACACACAAGAAGCACACGGAAAATGTTTCATGCTTTAAGCCCAAGTATACAAATTATGCAACTTTGAATCATGATATGGGAACACTCTATCTAGCACCCAATCAAAATTTATAAGAATTAACTAATTAATAATAAGGCTAAAAAATAAAATTTTGTAAATTTTGAAATTTGGCCGTGAAACTTACATCATCGCATCCGTGGAATTTTTTTGATCTACTTTCATATATAAAGTTTAATAATTGGAGTTCAAACGAAAAATTTATCGACATTTGAAGTTTTCGAATTTAAAACAATTCAAAGAATGCTAACCCTGCCTGCTGTCCAACATTGGCCATGTGCAATTCATCATCGAATAACTCCAAGTCACCATAGATCGAAGCTTTGTTCGCTAAAAACTCAAAAGAACCAACTTTAAAAGTTTCCGATAAGTGGGTGAATTGATTTGGATTTTTGAATGGGGAAAACTTGTTTTTGTTCACTATAAAAGTGAAAAGAGAAAAGAAAGTAGGGAAAGGAGTGCGACGAAAGAAGGAAAAGTCAAATGAATAAAATTGTTTGTGTTGAATATGTTTTGAATTTATAAACACACCAATTTACTTACTTCAGACAGAAGTAAACCCATCAAGTAAACCAAAATTTCCAAGTCAACATTACATCATCAATATGGTTAGTTGAATAATTTGACTTTTGATTTGAATTTTAAAATGTTTTGAAAAGAAATATTTACGATGCCCTGCTGTACAATATTCCGTCCATGTGTGAACCGCTAAGGATAGAAACAAAAATACGATTGTGCACCAAAATACGGCATGATCGTAATTCAACAATAAAATACATAGAATATTTTATTATGTGAAATGTCAAAAATACCATTATTTGCCATAAAATATGACAAAAGAAAATATAATTATTTTTCATATTAAAAATTATGGAAAAAAAATCCAATAAATTAAATTAAAAATATGTCATTAAAAATCAAGTCATATTATTAACAATTGATTTTCTTATTATTTATTTGAACTATTTATTATTGTAAATAAATTTACAAAATGAGTCCACGTTATTATTTATTAATTAAAAGGAGTTTAATAAGGCTATTAAATCCATTTAATTCACAGTTCGAATATTTAAATAGCCCTGTATTTGAATTCAAGTTGGTAAACTTTAAAACCAATAATTAAATTTTTTATAATTTATTAAATGTTCCAAATACAAACGATAAAATTTTGAGATGTTATATTCTCTCCCTTTAAAAGAATTACGTCCATGAAATTCCTAAAGGAAGAAAGTGTCTCCAAACCCTTATGTTTTAATGACTTATTAATTAAAATGAGATGTCAGACTTTTATAGTCCCTATGTTACAGAAAATTTAGATAGCACCTCCTTTGTATGGCTTGATCCAAAAAGCTACAACTCGTTACACCTGGCCCAGACCAATCAAAGAAAATAAAAGCCAAGTGACCTCACATATATGGGGCGTAAAATCATCAATAAATCAAATACCAATTTCTAAATCTACTACATGCCTCTTTTGCATTTGATTTTTATTTTTGCAAGCAACTTACTATTTCGATGCAAATGTAGATGCATAAGAAACTAAATAGTGCTCCCTTGCATCCATGTACCTATCTTATACTTACATAATCCAGAAGAAAATCATGCTGTTAAAAGAGAAATACACTAGCAAGATAAATAATATAACAACCATATGCAACGAAAATACAAGTACTCTGTAATAAATTATTATGCATCCAATCTTTTTAAAAAATAAATTTAGTATCATTTAAATGCCCTGGATTATATACCCAAAATATATTTTTCAAATTCCTTCAAAGTGTAATAAATCTATATACCAAAATCAACTATGACAAGGAGAGCGCTCCTCCTACTGAACCATGGCATAACTCTAGAATCAAAACAATATGGAGCATCCAAGGATATTACGATACCTCCTAAAACAACAATTAATGTAAACATATATACCTGGCAAGTCTTCCAAAATAGAAATCTCCCAATCGCCTAATTTTAGTCGTAATAAAAATATATGCGAAAACCACTTCACATAAACTCTTTTCGAATATCCTGAAATAATAATACTTCACCAAAGTTTATAACATAATTACTTTATTATTTCTATCACAAATTCAAAATCGCTTTTTTTTAAAAGCATTAGGATTTAATTCAATAAACATCAACTTTAT
This sequence comes from Allium cepa, assembly GCA_030765085.1. Lineage (NCBI taxonomy): Eukaryota > Viridiplantae > Streptophyta > Magnoliopsida > Asparagales > Amaryllidaceae > Allium > Allium cepa. Next base: position 724,476,032 of record CM060929.1, on the reverse strand, counting down.
AAACCATAGTCTATAAAATCACACTATCAATCAAATCAAATTCCATAAAGGAACGAATTGACACTTAACATTATTTAAAATATTAAATGACTAACAAACAAGATTTAGAAATTTTGCTCAGGTTTACAACTTTCTCAATCGCCCAGGGACATAGATAATTTTCTAAGCATATCATTACGCTCATCAGCCTTGGATTATTTCTTATAAGATTATCTAAGCTCCCCCAAACAAAATTGAAAGTCACTTCCCAAAATTTCCTAAGCAACTAAGCATTCAAATATACTTATGTCCATATGATGTACATAAATCATCCGTACGCAATATCCGATCTGATGTAACAACCCTAATTTTGAGTAACATTATTTAGGATATTTAATTAGTTAAACTAAATGAAATAATGTAAGTTAGTTAAAGGATTAAGATTTGTATAATTTAAAGGGTAGCCGTGCCTTGTTAAACTATTGAAGTAAATGTAATTAAAATGAAATAGGAAGGGGAAATTCGATAAGGGTAAAATAGGAATGATTCATATTTATATACCCTAAGCCTTCATACCATTTCATTTTACACGTTCAAAAATTTAAATCTAAACCTAGAAAGGCCAGCCATCCTTAAGGGAAGCAAGAAGAAGAGAATCTAAAAGTCAAAAGAAGAATCACAACTCATTCATGATGAAAGAGTGAGCTCGAAAAACCAGCAAATCCATACATGGCTAACGTGCCTTGGGGAGAGAGGGAGAGTCTAATCTATTCTTCTTAGCCCAAGCCCGAGGGGTTCACATAGTCGGGTTACCAGCTGGCATAGTATATTCCCATGATTGAATAATTTATTGGCTACTCTTTTTGGTTCAATCACAAAGTAAGTCCACCGTCGAGTAGTCCATGGAATGGGAACGGCTCGGATTGGTATTTTGAGAGAATCATCAAGTGTTTTCCAGATGCGCACGACGGGGTAGATAATAAGAAAGATACATAAATGCAAATTTATTTATCAAATTTATTCAAGACTAAATCTCAACCCCTTAACAAAGCTAAAGGTAAATAATTGTTACATTGTGAGGACCCGTTTCTTCGACTCCCGAATATCGACATTAATACGTCCACTATATCAACTGCTGAACAATCGAATGCCGGAAAACCGAAACCTTAGGGTTTAAGAAGAAGAAAAAGATAGAAGAAGTAAGAAAGAAAGAAAAGCAACAGAAACGATATCAGAATCTCACAGTCGCAGCGGAACAACATATAATAGATAAATGAATAATCTTTAAATCAAAAGAACTGTACATTTTATACATTACATCATCAGAGTCAATATACAACACATAGTGGACAGTAATATGTACATGTCCTCACAACTGAATATACAGCGGAAAAGATAATATCATATACAAGTGATACGTCTCACCATCCAGCTCGCCTCTTGCTCCACAGCCTCCTAAGAATCCGGAATGACCTAATAACCTGACTCTAGGCTGCCCGTGTAGAAAATGATGGGCACCCAGAGTTAAGGAAGGTAATAATAAACTCCAGGTCAGTGATGGGACTGGTATGAGAACTTAAAACAGTTATTTGCACAAAGAAATAAAAAGAATCTGCAATGCTTTTGGAAAATGGAACTACCATAAGGCTTCCCGCCACACACACAATGCAAACGCAGAATTGGAGGAGATTTCTCCTTATGATAGTCAAAGATGCTTACTACGTAGAATCAATTGATTATTATTATTACTAGTGCATAGTGTAGAAAACATTTCGAAAGTATAATATTAATCTTAGCCAGCATAGTCATTTCACACTATGCCTACTACAGCTACCATCTAAACAGTGGTGACCACCATAAGTAAATGGCAGGTTCTACAACTAAAACCGTACAAGGTGCGTATTGGAGTTTGGATTTCCAACAAATGGTCAGGCCAAGGAACTTCCCATTGCCATATGGGTACGCCTCTGGAGAGTTGCCCCGAGAACCTAACTGGATCTCTGCCAACACAAGGCCGGGTTACCTCTGAACTAGGTAACTACTGACACGAGTATGCCATCCCCCGGTCGTAACCTACCTTTATCCTGGATTCACCAACAACCATAAAAAAATAAATTTGCAGCAACCACGTAGGTGATGTATCTGGGATCCATACCATAATACCACCTCTATCCAGAAGGAAATGTACATACCCTATGGGGGCTCTATCCCCAAATAACCTTGCTGCATTCTTCCTGTTTCGACCATTCCGGGGTGTGAGGTCCGACGAAGTCTCGTCCGCAAAGCTACGCTTTTCATAAAAGCCAGGCTTTGATCAACAAATGATCAGCAGCACTCAGAATGCCACGTTACAAAATTGGGAATATATCACTAGTAACCATCAACTACATAACCTTTGAGCTCGTATGTCTCAGACAAGGGTGTTAAGCTAAGAGAATAAATTCTCCGCCACCAACAGAAATGTATTTGATAGAAACCAGATTTACATCTCAAATTGTAACGTTAGACACACATCCAAAAAAGTCCGTTCCGGGGTCGAAAGGAACCAAAGGCACTTCCAAAGAAGCCCTTGCAATCCAGATATTCACTAATCACGTCCGGAATTCCCTTCACAAAGGGTGATAAAATCTCTATATCGGGGATCAGCCGATGCAGAGACATTCGATGATAATCCTTCCGTTTTCAAAAATATCTGGTCTTCAATACCGGTCTTCAAATGTTATTCATTACGACGTATCACTATCCGGAATGGGATTTATGACCCAAAGGTCCTCTCCCGGTTAAACCAAATAATGAGCGCTTATTTTAAAATAAGTGTGGCATTCAAATTCAAGCAAATCACAACAAATACCCATTTAAAGGTAAATATTGATAGTCGGTTATTTAACTATCAATATATATGCACAACATCATCAGATTCCAAATAATTTCCCAAATTATTTATTTTCCAAAAATATCTTTACAAGATATATTTTTCCACACTTCAACCATTTGAAAACAAATTTCAAATCATTTTCCTTACGCGGAAACACTTCCAAATATTTGTTCATTTTCATTGGAAATCTGCCGAATTCAAATACTTTAAAATAATTTATAACACTTATCCAAAATATATCGGAAATACACTTTGAAATAAAACTATTTTTATTTAAACACTTTACTTAAAATATTAGTTCTAAAAATATTATACCAAAATTATATATAAATCAAGCCCAAATTAATTTTCAAAATAAAATTAGTAGATAGAGTATAACTATTTAAATAACTATTTTCTAAAACAATTATTGATTAAATCTTAGAAATAATCATTTCTATATCAACTTAATAAATCTTTACTTAAAGGATTTAAAACAATTTAAGAAGTTAATTTCTCCAAAGTATCCTTTTCAAAACCAATTCTAGAATTTTACATATACATATACATATCTTTCAAAGCTACTCAAAAAATTTTATTCGGCTTTCCAAGGAGAATACACTTTCATTTCAAAATGGTTCATTTAAACCAATTAACTAAATCCTTACCGATTTATTTTAAATTTACATTCCAAATCCGTAAATTTATTTCCACACTTCAAAAATAAATCAAAAATAAATCAATGTTTATTTTTAAACAAATTTCCCTTTTCTTTATAAATTCCATGTGAATTCACATTTCCAAAATATCTATTGATATACGATTTTCAAATCGATTTCAATTATTCACTTTCAACACCAATTCAATTTTTCAATTGATTTCAAAAACAACCAAATCAAATTCCATATTGATTTTTTTCCAAGAAATTAAACACCAAGTGAATTTCATTCAAATCTCAAATTGAAATCAATTTCTACAAAACCCCAAATCAATTTTCAAATTTATTCCAAATTCTTTTCAGAATACCTAATAAATTTCCAAATGGATTTTCCAAAGATTTAAATTCAATCACCAAAAATCAATTCCTAAATGGGTTTCAAATTTTATTTCCTTCTAAAAATAAATTCCTTTTAAAGAAAACAAATTCTTTTATTTTTCAAACTCTTCAAAATCCGTATTTTGAATAAATTCTTCAACCTTTGAATAATATTACCCGAAATCCATTTATTAAAGCTTTTCCCATATTTTGAAATTTTATTCAATAAGATTAAAAATAAAACTTTATTATTTTAGAATTCCTTCTTTTAAATTTATCCAATTCTCAAAAATAAATTTTAATATAAACTTTCAACCTGAATTTTTCAAAAATCAATTTTTATTTATTTTCGGTATCTAACGATACGAAAATTATATTCGGCTAAATTTTAGCCTTCAACGATTTCAATCACAAAGATAATCACACAGATATTATAAATAATCAACACACAACATTGAAACAAATTCAATTATTTGAGGAATCCAGTTGGATCCTTCCAACCCGTTTCTCTGCATCCACAGATGTTAGCACAATACAAATCCCGTTTCAAGATGGAATATCGCGGTACATGGGTTTATATAAAATATCATCCGCTATTATGCGGCGCAATAGGGTCTCATCCGCTATATAATGCTGGAAATCAACTCCAAGTACATATATAATACCAATTCCACTTCAAGGTGGAATATCGCGATATATGTGTTTAATAAAATAACCTCCGCTTAATATGCGGCATATAGGGTCTATTTCAATAAAACAAATAGGAATTTATCATCCAAGCATACAATCAAGCAATTTTAAATTAATATTTAAATCGAAACACAATTCGATTGAGTGAGAAGTTCTCACCTTGCTTCCAATAACAGTTGCAGTGTTTCGTTCCAAATAAAATTAAACACGCGTTTAATTTTACCCAAAATTCCACTAGCTCAAATAAATTCCAATCCAGCTCCATTACGTAGTGCTCGTCAATACGAACCCGATGCAACTCGTTTCGTGCGAAACGGACCTCGTATAAAAAAGTTACAATGTTTTAAAGTTTATACAAATTAATATAAAATTAATTTACAATTTTAATTTATATTTTTCAAACCCACATCATAGCCGTTCGTTTTCTTCATCAATATATGGACCGCGCACTATGCTTCTTCTCCCTCACGTCTAGTAAACCACGCACGCAAGAAAACCCATATAAGCCGCCTCTAAACCCTAAATATCGCGGCCAACTCGAGAATCATCACAACGATCGAAGACCAGGGTTTCGAAGCTCGTGACGTGCCCTACTTTCGACTGAAGGCACTTGAAGCTCGGCGCCTCCAATCACGTGCGATCTCCGTTTGAATATCATATGAACGCGAGCTATTTGCAGATGATTGGCTTCGAGTTAAACGATCTCCACCGTTGACAACATAGATCTCATCATGCTCGACACTTTTGTAGTTGATAACTTTCTCTAATTATTCACGGATTGGAAGAAATCGAAGGAAGAAGATAAAAAATTTCAGCCATTGAAGGGAAACTGGCGGCTAGGGTTTAAAACCCTAAATGTTTTGCAAAAGTGAAAAGTTATGGCCTTATATAGAAAATTACGCGACACTATTCACCCGAATTTTTCCCGAACTCGAAACGAAGCATGCCGCCTGGCGTTTATAATGTTTTACCCCTATTCCAAACGCAATGGAATATATATCGGAAGCCAATTCGATCTTATTTGAAAGATAAGTTTCGAATCGAATTATTTAAATTTAAAATTCACTTAAACCAATTTCTACGCGTTTTAGCTTGCCACGGACAAACCGTAAATCCGATTAACGGGAAATTTGAAATCTTACAATAATTTAACATTACGGATCCAATGAAACTAGTTTCGCCTAAATCCGAGACTGTTTGAAAAATGTCTATTTTTACTCATCAATTAAATATTAAAATATTCAATTTCCTCAAATTAACTTTTAATTAAATTTTAAAAGGTATATAACATCATTCTAACTCCAATATGATTTAATACAACTTTACAAATCATTTTTAATCACACTAAACCCAATTTTCAATTATTTCTGTAATTTCAAATATTAAATTATCGATTTAATTATCCAATTAATCTAGATATTCGAAATATAATTCATACGACTTATAAATTTTACTTGTTAATATTTAAAATCAATTAAATACACGAATTTCAAATGACAGGAATTCTGGGTCGTTACAAACTTTCCCCCTTAACAGAATTTCGTCCTCGAAATTTCCAAGTCAGAAAAAGTTACAGAATCCATTAACTTTTTTTCAAAAACAAATCGTTCCAACTTGATTTTAGATTCATTCTAATTCCTTAACTTTTACAAAATCCGATGGTTACACTTTTCTATTTCAATTCCTACATTTTCATTTCAATTTAGAAATTGACCTTTCGTTAACAAAAATTTTCCAAAAATTTTCAAAAAAATTTCTAACTCCCAAAATTTACGGAAAATTTTGAAAAAGTCTCCCTTGTACGGAGGTGCTTTTGCAATATCACAATAGATATATATATATATATATATATATATCGATCCACACGGTCGAAAAACAGAAAAACAGTTCATATTTCCTATTTTCATTGCGTAGGCGTACCTTTTTAGCATTTTTAAGCAAAGAAGTTATTTATTAGCGTTTTAGCGTGACCAAATCCAGCCAGCTAGAGCCCCTGTACCTGTACTTACTCAATTTAAACATGTAAGTGACACATATAGGAAATTCATTTACATTTCACTAATTTTCAATAGAAAACATATAGTTTTCATAAGCAATGCAATCAAAATAATTCCCATAAGCAATTTATAAGGTTACGATACAAATTTTAATTGCTTACAACCAATTCACATTAGTTCACTTTCAATTCAAATTCAATTACATAGCTTTCCATTTATCAATTCAATTTCATTAACACTTAATGAATTATATACAATCAACTAACAATCATATAACAACCAAATGTATATTCAGTACAACCAAATTTATTAAATTTACATTCAACAATTCATATTCACTTTGTCTAACTTCAATTTGGTTTAACACTTTTAATTTCCAATTGGTTTAATATCTAATTGACTTTTCTTTCAATTATTCGATTTTCCAATTTACTAGCTTTTTTATGAATTAACATTTACATCCCTTATTCCATATCAATTCATTAACATTAGATTGATTAATATTCAATCCATTTATTAATTCAGTTGCTAATTCATTTAACAAATAAGGTTGAATTTCATTTATATAACTCAAGTTCATATTCATCACTTCACTTAATGAATTTACTTCGATACCAAAATCAACTTCATTCAATATTACTTAAGTTATATTCCATTTCAAATATCATTTGTTTAACTTAACTTAAATTTCCACTTATAAATCCAATTCAGATTCCAATTCTAAAGTAAATTCTATTTAAATTTTACCAAAGTCAAATTTCATCACTTATTCAAATTCATATCTCGTTTTTCTTAACATAATTGTTTAACCATTTTATCATTTGGTTTCACTTACATATATTACACTGGATTTCCAATTCTATATGAATACAATTTACTTTCATAAAAAAATATTGGATTCAATTCATTTTAAACCTTATCCATTTAGTCATTCTTCAATTAGTTGCACTTACTAATTTTAGTTTAATACTTCACTTTGTTTTTCACAAATCAAATTCAATTCCATTTCCAGTTCTATTTACTTACAAATTCGAAATGAATTTCAACATTCAATTTCATTTTCTTGCACTTGCAATTGCAAATTTTATTTATTCATTCACAATTTAGTTTCCAACTTAATAATTGTATTCCAATCATTTAGTCTATTAGACTTCTAAAATTCACCTTTATTCTAATTAACTCGGGTCAATTTCAGTTTAAATCTGAATTTCTTAAGTCATCCAAACTTATTTATTATTCCATAAACATTTTATATAACATTCCAGAGTCTTTTCAATCTTTCAAAAATATTTTAGAAATCTATTCAAATTATCTTTTGAATTTCCAAAACCAAACTCAATTTCACAAACAACTTCCATTTAATTATAATTTGGCAGCAATTCCTCTCATGGAAACTTGAAAATAAACACCGATGATGTCGCGATCATCATCGGAATTATTTTCCAGTGACCGAAAAGAGTTTGGTGCTTTCTTCCCTTCAAAACAATTATCCAAAACCCTTGAAAACCATTTTCAAACTCCAAAGAATTTAAATTTCCCAAATCTCAAAATTTCAAATTCTTTAAATTTGATTTCAAATATTACTTTGGAATTCCATTTCAAATTATGAATCACACTTACAATTTATATTTACAAATCTCATTTGTATATGGATTTATTTCTCAGCTTTTGATTATGATTTCAATTTATTATTCAATAATCGATGATAATAATTTAATATTATCACTTCCTAGCAACCAAGCAACCATAATAATTTTCAGAAAATCATTCCTTTTATTTACGAAATAGTCTAGGTAAAATTATTTCATTTACCCTATTTTAAAACAATACTGTGTCGGTTTATCTTGTTTAAGAGTTTAGAAACTCCTACCGACACAGTTAGCTAGACTGCACCGACTAGAATCTATAAACAATCAACCAATAAGTCAACACAATACAAAGCAATTTTATATTCACTAACAAATACGCGCTCATATCTATTATTACACTCACGCTCATTCTAGAGTACTACTGACTCTATCTCTAATGAGTAAATTCCAACAGAGCCATGGTTGTCGCTTAACCAAAGGCTCTAATACTAAATGTGAGGACCCGTTTCTTCGACTCCCGAATATCGACATTAATACGTCCACTCTATAAACTGCCGAACAATCGAATGCCGGAAAACCGAACCCTTAGGGTTTAAGAAGAAGAAAAGGACAGAAGAAGCAAGAAAGAAAGAAAAGCAAAAGAAACGATATCAGAATCTCACAGTCGCAGCGGAACAACATATAATAGATAAATGAATAATCTTTAAATCAAAAGAACTATACATTTTATACATTACATCATTAGAGTCAATATACAACACATAATGGACAGTTATATATACCTGTCCTCACAACTGAATAGACAGCGGAAAAGATAATATCATATACAAGTGATACGTCTCGCCATCCAACTCGCCTCCTGCTCCACAGCCTCCTGAGAATCCAGAATGACCTAATAACCCGACTCTAGGCTGCCCGTGTAGAAAATGATGGGCACCCAGAGTTTAGGAAGGGAAAATAAACACCAGATCAGTCATGAGGCTGGTGTGAGAACTTAAAACAGTAATTTGCACAAAGAAATAAAAAGAATCCGCAATGCTTTTGGAAAATGAAACTACCACAAGGCCTCTCGCCACACACACAATGCAAACGTAGAATTGGAGGAGATTTCTCCTTATCATAGTCAATGATGCTTACTACGCAGAATCATTTGATTATTATTATTATTAGTGCATAGTGTAGAAAACATTTCGAAAGTATAATATTAATCTTACCCAGCATAGGCATTTCACACTATGCCTATTATAGCTACCATCTAAACAGTGGTGACCACCATAAGTAAATGGCGAGTTCTACAACTAAAACCGTACAAGGTGCATATTGGAGTTTGGATTTCCAACAAATGGTCAGGCCAAGGAACATCCCATTGCCACATGGGTACGCCTCTAGAGAGATGCCCCGAGAACCTAACCGGATCTCTGCCAACACAAGGCCGGGTTACCTCTGAACTAGGTAACTACTGACACGAGTATGCCATCCCCCGGTCGTAACCGACCTTTATCCCGGGATTCACCAACAACCACAAAGAAATAAATTTGCAGCAACCACATAGGTTAAGTATCTGGGCTCCATACCATAATACCACCTCTATCCAGAAGGAAATGTACATACCCTATGGGGGCGCTATCCCCAAATAACCTTGCTGCATTCTTCCTGTTTCGACCATTCCGGGGTGTGAGGTCCGACGAAGTCTCGTCCGCAAAGCTACGCTTTTCATAAAAGCCAGGCTTTGATCAACAAATGATCAGCAGCACTCAGCATGCCACGTTACAAAATTGGGAATATATCACTAGTAACCATCAACTACATGACCTCTGAGCTTGTACGTCTCAGAGGATGGTGTTAAGCTAAGAGAATAAATTCTCCGCCACCAACATAAATGTATTTGATAGAAACCAACTTTACATCTCAAATTGTAACGTCATACACACATCCATAAAAGCCCGTTCTGGGATCGAACGGAACCGAAGGCACTTCCAAAGAAGCCCTTGCAATCCGGATATTCACTAATCACGTCCAGAATTCCCATCACAAAGGGTGATAAAATCTCTATATTGGGGATCAGCCGATGCAGAGACATTCGACGGTAATCCTTCCGTTTTCGAAAATATCTGGTCTTCAACACCGATCTTCAATTGCTATCCATTACGACGTATCACTATTCGAAATGGGATTTATGACCCAAAGGTCCTCTCCCGGCTAAACCGAATAACGAGTGCTTATTTTAAAATAAGTGTAGCATTCAAATTCAAGCAAATCACAACAAATACCCATTCAAAGGTAAATATTGAAGTCGGTTATTTAACTATCAATAGATATGCACAACATCACCAGATTCCAAATAATTTCCCAAATTATTTATTTTCCAAAAATATCTTTACAAGATATATTTTTCCACACTTCAACCATTTTAAAAAAAATTCAAATCATTTTCCTTTCGCGGAAACACTTCCAAATATTTATTCATTTTCACTGGAAATCTGCCGAGTTCAAATACTTTAAAATAATTTATAACACTTATCCAAAATATATTGGGAAAACACATTGAAATAAAACTATTTTTCTTTCAACACTTTATTTAAAATATTAGTTATAAAAATATTATACCAATATTACATATAACTTAAGTCCAAACTAATTTTCAAAATAAAATTAATAGATAGAGTATAAATATTTAAATAACTATTTTCTAAAACAGTTATTGATTAAATCTTAGAAATAATCATTTCTATATCAACTTAATAAATCTTTACTTAAAGGATTTAAAACAATTTAAGAAATTAATTTCTCCAAAGTATCCTTTTCAAAACCAATTCTAGAATTTTATATATACATACATATATATATATATATATATATATATATATCAATGTTTATTTTTAACCAAATTTCCCTTTTTTTTATAAATTCCATGTGAATTCACATTTCCAAAATATCTATTGATATTTGATTTTCAAATCGATTTCAATTATTCACTTTCAACACCAATTCAATTTTTCAATTGATTTCAAAAACAACCAAATCAAATTCCATATTGATTTTTTTCCAAGAAATTAAACACCAAGTGAATTTCATTCAAATCTCAAATTGAAATCAATTTCTACAAAACCCCAAATCAGTTTTCAAATTTATTCCAAATTCTTTTCAAAACACCTAATAAATTTCCAAATGGATTTTCCAAAGATTTAAATTCAATCACCAAAAGTCAATTCCCAAATGGGTTTCAAATTTTATTTCCTTTGAAAAATAAATTCCTTTTAAAGAAAACAAATTCTTTTATTCTTCAAACTCTTTAAAATCTGTATTTTGAATAAATTCTTCAACATTTGAATAATATTACCTGAAATCCATTTATTAAAACTTTTCCCATATTTTGAAATTTTATTTAATAAGATTAAAAATAAAACTTCATTATTTTAGAATTCCTTCTTTTAAATTTATCCAATTCTCAAAAATAAATTTTAACATAAACTTTCAACCTTAATTTTTCAAAAATCAAATTTTTATTTATTTCCGGTATCTAACGATACCAAAATTATATTCGGCTAAATTTTAGCCTTCAACAATTTCAATCACAAAGATAATCACACAAGGATTATAAATAATCAACACACAACATTGAAACAAATTCAATTATTTAAGAAATCCAGTTGGATCCCTCCTACCTGTTTCCCTGCATCCACAGATGTTAGCACAATACTAAATCCCGTTTCAAGACGGGATATCAAGGTACATGGGTTTATATACAATATCAACCGCTATTATGCGGTGCAATAGGGTCTCATCCGCTATATAATGCGGGAAATCAACTCCAAGTTCATATATAATACTAATTCCACTTCAAGGTGGAATATCACAGTATATGTGTTTAATAAAATAACCTCTGCTTAATATGCGGCGTATAGGGTCTATTTCAATACAACAAATAGCAATTTATCATCCAAGCATACAATCAAGCAATTTTAAATTAAAATTTAAATCGAAACACAATTCGATTGAGTGAAAAGTTCTCACCTTGCTTCCAATAACAGTTGCAGTGTTTCGTTCCAAATAAAATTAAACACGCGTTTAATTTTACCTAAAATTCCACTAGCTCAAATAAATTCCCATCCAGCTCCATTGCGAAGTGCTCGTCAATACGAACCTGATGCAACTCGTTTCGTGCGAAACGGACCTCGTATGAAAAGTTACAATGTTTTAAAGTTTATTCAAATTAATATAAAATAAATTTACAATTTTACTTTATATTTTTCAAACCACATCGTAGTCGTTCGTTTTCTTCATCAATATCTGGACCGCGCGCTATGCTACTTCTCCCTCACGTCCAGTAAACCACGCACGCAAGAAAACCCATATAAGCCGCCTCTAAACCCTAAATATCGCGGCCAACTCGAGTATCATCACGACGATCGAATACCAGAGTTTCAAAGCTCGTGACATGCCCTACTCTCGGCCGAAAGCACTTGAAGCTCGGCGCCTCCAATCACGTGCGATCTCCGTTTGAATGCCATACGAACGTGAGCTATTTGTAGACGATTGGCTTCGAGTTAAACGATCTCCACCGTTGACAACATAGATCTCATCACGCTCGACACTTTTGTAGTTGATAACTTTCTCTAATTATTCATGGATTGGAAGAAATCGAAGGAAGAAAATAAGAAAATTTCGGCCATTGAAGGGAAACTGGCGGCTAGGGTTTAAAACCCTAAATGTTTTGCAAAATTGAAAAGTTATGGCCTTATATAAAAAATTACGCGACACTATTCACCCGAATTTTTCTCGAACTCGAAATGAAGCGTGCCGCCTGGCGTTTATAATATTGTACCCCTATTCCGAACGCAATGAATATATATCAAAAGCCAATTCGATCGTATTTGAAAGATAAGTTTTTGAATTGAATTATTTTAAATTTAAAATTCACTTAAACCGATTTCAATGCGTTTTAGCTTGCCCCGGACAAACCGTAAATCCGATTGACACGAAATTTAAAATCTTACAATAATTTAACATTACGGGTCCAATGAAACTAGTTTCGTCGAAATCCGAGGCTGTTTGAAAAATGACTATTTTTACTCGTCAATTAAATATTAAAATATTCAATTTCCCCAAATTAACTTTTAATTAAATTTTAAAAGTTCTATAACATCATTCCAACTCCAATATGATTTAATGCAACTTTACAAATCATTTTTAATCACATTAAACCCAATTTCCAATTATTTCTGTAATTTCAAATATTAAATTATCGATTTAATTATCCAATTAATCTAGATATTCGAAATATAGTTTATATGACTTACAAATTTTACTTGTTAATATTTAAAATCAATTAAATATAGGAATTTCAAATGACAGGAATTCTGGGTCGTTACATACATCTCATATTTTTGATGTTTAGGTTTTTACAATTAGATCAGAATGCTTTTGTAAGTATATTGCAATGTTTTGAATGTTACACACACACACACACACACACACACATATATGCTTGTTGATAAATTATGCTTATTCATTTGATTTTATGATAAGTTTTGATATGTAAAAGCTAGCAAATGACGTTCAAATGCCTTACAATTTTGATATGTGGTCAGAAATGATATTTCATAGATTGGTTTCAAGTTTCATAAATTTTGAATTAATATAGATTTATTATGAATTTTCTAGTGAAGAAAATGGTATTTTGGGTTTAAAATTAAATACGGCTATAATATGATAGTTTTGGTCAGAAATTTAAATTATGTTAGAGAACGTATTAAAAGTGATTTATGGGAATTATTGGAGAATTTTTCTAAGTGTTTTAATGAGTATATAAAATTATGTATGGTATCGAACTTAAATGTTTATATGTTTATAAAAGAAGAAGGGGCAATTTTCAAATGTTTTAATTATTAATCTCTGAAATTCCGTAGCACTTTTAGAAAATATTTTAGAAAAGAAACTGGCAACCAATTGCATAATGAAAAATAAGTAGGTTAGTTGAAAAGAACTACTTTTAAAAAGATAAAATTTAGTTTTTACTTTATTTCTGCTATTTTTCCACTTTCAGCACCTAGCTTTCGACCATATACTTCTGCCTCCATCTCCGTCGAAACCTTGCTTTGCTTTCTAGAGGTCAAAACAAGGGGTTCCGAAACGGTCGAAGCCTTGCTTTGCTTTCTAGAGGAAACATGCTTGCTTTGTTTTCGAATAAGATTGCTTTCAACTTGGTCAAACTAAAGAAAGAGGCTTTCGAAATAGGTTGTGCTTTTATTTGAAGTAAATTCTTTCGAAGCGGTCGAAACCCCTACATGCTGCCTTTTTACCTTTCGAAGCAGTGCCTCCGAAAGGGTCCCTTTGTTTTAAAAATTAGAGTGCTCCTCAATGCTTTCGAAGGGAAGTGTTTCGACACCATCTACTTCTTTACTTAGGAAATTTCTTTCGAAAGAGTTTCTTTCAACTTGGTTATTTAAGACCCTTCTTGATATTTTGAAAGTTTAACCCAAAGATTTCAAAAGGATGGTTTTGAAAGGTTGTTTTCCATATTTTAACTTGAGTCCAATGCTTTCGAAAGATTTGTTTTAAGTAGTATACTTTTATGTTTTCGAAAGGTATCAAGTAAAGGTTTCAAAAGGGCGGTTCCCCAGTATTTTTGAAAGATATGTATATATAAGGTTTCAAAGAGATTCCCCAGTGTTTTCGAAAGGTTTAACTTAATGCTTAAATGGAAGGTCTCTGATAGTTTCGAAAGGCATATTTAAAATGTCTTCAAAGAGGATGTCTAAGGTTTATAAAAATTTCGAAGAAGATGTTATCAATGTTTTCGAAAGGACCATTTTCTGGTTTTGAAAGATATGTTTTGGCCTTTAAGGCCTAAGGTTATAAATTACGGTTTCTTTGTATATGTACGGTTTAAAGGTTAAATCATTCTGGAAAGGTTTTCAAGGAAAATTTAAAGGGTGGTTAACCCTAATTAAAATGACTCAGATAACTGTATACCAAATGGGACTAGTATAGGGTCGCATCATATACATTAACTATTAGCACATAGCTAATCTAGTCCAAAATTCCAATGTGAAGGGCTTAGTCACAGGTAAGACTTAAATGATGGTTACACATGGAAAGGAACATATATGTACAGAGAAGAAGGATAGGTTATTAGTAAGCCCGAAAAACCATTAAGATTAGGTGACCCTTAGAGATGTAAGTTAAGGGCATACCATCCAGAAGTCTGTGTAACAGTTGTTAGATTATTTGTTTATTTTGTCTAGTAGGCCCGAGTCAGCCAATGGTTAGTATTTAGCTAAATAAACTATATTTTTTGGACAGATAGTCCATTTGTTACCTGCTTATAAGTATATATGATATTACTATTATTGTTATAATCAGTTTGATTGCAGGGTTCTGAATTGCAAAAGATATGTTAAAAGGGTTATTAGTGAGGGGAAACCCATTCCATTAAGTGGCGTGGTATCACTTAATATTAGTAAACTGAGATGTAGTCTAACTCGAAGTTTATATTTTCCCCTTAAACTCTTAGGTGCTCAAAATTAATGTGAGTAGATTGAGAATTAGGGTTTTAAAAGTTTAGTATGTGGATGAATAAAAGCTTCCGGAGACGTGTAGGAGGTAGAGTTAGCTACTTAAGAGTTGTTAGCTTTATTTCTGCTGTGATGTATTAAGACTTATATGTCTATTTACCAATGGGACATCTTCATATGTCGCTCTTAGCGTATTTATATAATAATTATATCTGATCTGAACCTGGTAAACGATTGAGATTATGTAATGGAATATGAAACAGGTTTTGCGACATGTAATCAAAAAAGTTATTTTTGAAATCTGTGATTTTGTTTCATATTTATGTGCTTCTGACATTATGGATACCATTAACATTACCGTATTTTGTCGTCGGAAGTTAATACTATAGACGACTGCAGCATCAATAGCGCTTAGCTCTGGGCCTTAAGATAGGGGATGTTACATCTGAATACTTGGATACATAAACTTTACTCCCGAACTAGTATCACTCACTCGACCTCCCTAGTGGGGACTCCGCTTAGGTTCCTTGACATCCATTCTCCTTAGATAGCCATATATTACGATAGAAAACCTCAATTTCATATCAAGCATCCGAATCAAGTGTTCACTAACAAGCACCAAGTGAGAAATCCTTTTTCGGACTAGTGTGTATCACCTAGAAGTTGTATTTGAACCATAGATCAAGAACCATGCGAATAAAATGATAACTTACATACATAATCCTATTAGTTTCTTGACTACGCCAGTTTCTTTCTAAACCATTTTCAAATTTTCATTTATAGTATTTCATTCAATACTAAGATTATTTTTGAATTACTTCATAAATTTTCGCTTCAGTTTATAAACATTTTTATAAAGGTATTTCTTTATAAAACATTAAATAAAAACTTGCTCCACTTTATTTTCTTGCATAATGCTCTTCTATATCCTAAGAGTACATATAGAATGTTAATTTTAATTTATTTTTCAAGATTCAAACCAATGCCCAATGATGACGTGGGTTTTAAAACTAAGTTGACTACTTCGACCTTTTACCTTAGAGTGTCCCAAGGAAAGATGTTTACTAGTTGGCCCAATAACAACAAACAATTTATATGACTTACATGTTTAAACAAAGATGCGGTTTTAATAAAACAATGTTTATTAAAACCTTCCTATCCAATTTAACCCATTTAAAAATTTGAGTCAACTTATCTCTTATCCATCCAAGAATTTAAAATTTCATTCATTAAAATATTCTTTTGTCAGAATACCTTTTATTTTGAAACCAATTCCCTTTTAGGGAACTTAAGAACTAATTGCCCGGTTTTTATTTCCAAAATCCCCCTTTTGAAAATTGATTACATATATTTCTATATAAAATAACTTTAACAATTTATTTACTAAATCTCACTTTAGGTTCGTTTGGATTTGAACTTATTTTGATCGCATAATGACAAAGAGAATAATTTACTATGTGCATAACAACGTTTGCCTAAGTAAACATTCAATCGCCACTTAGAACATTTTTTAGATTATCATAAAACTAATCGAGATGTTTTTCGCCGAACAATCCCAAGAAAATGTATCTTCATAAGAAAAATCACTTTGAAATATTTATACTTACAAATATTTCCAAGTAATACTACCATTGCTTTTCTCAAATCCTTTTTTCTTATAAAATACCCTTTATAAATAATATCAATCATTTTGTATATACTATATTCATATATAATGTACCTTTAAAATCAACTAATAATATAATAAATTCCCTTTACTATAATAAACTCTTTTTATAAAACAATTTATATAAAATTGCCTTTATATAAAATCATCTCAAATTATAATAATTCTCCTTTACTATAATAAAATTTTATGAAATATTTATCCTCTAAATGTCTTACTTTTCCATTTATATTATATTAAACACTTTTTATTAAAAGTTTACCTTTAATTCAACATTATGAAAAGTTGACTTTTAACTTAACATTTTCTCCGAACACCTTATAGTCAAATTGTGAAACTTCATAAGATGTCCGTTTTAATATTCTCATAATTATCAAACAGTAAATGCCCATTAACTGGTTGAACATAGATTAACAAACCACAAACGGCAGTCAATGCTCCTAAACTACTTGAGCATAACAAATCAAACAATAATGATGATAAATAAATATTATCATTCTCAAACAAAGAAACACAACATAAATAACTACATCGGTTGGAAAATTATTCCTTTACATATATAAAATATAAAATCCTTGGTAAAATATTCCATCTACCAAATTTTTGAAAATCAATATCGTGTTTGTTTACCTTATTCAAGTGTTTAGAAATTCCTATCGACACTATGGCATACCACATCTCCACCAAAACTCATAAACCACTCAATAGACAAACTAACACAATACGTTTTTAAAGTAATATCAAATATGCTATCGTATATATATTACTCTCAACTCATTCTAGGGCGTCACTTATCCTATCTCTAATGAGTTTACTCCACCAAAGCTAAGGTTCTGGCTTAACCTCTAGCTCTGATACCAAATGTAACGATGTACATTTTCGACCATTAAAAGTTGGCATTCAATAAATCCTCGGTATTTACATGTCGAACATCCAATCGTCGAAAAGGCCGATTATTTGGGTAAGATAAAAGAACAAACGGGAGAAATAGAATCTCACAGTGGAAACAATAATTTATAATATAATAAAGACGTTATAAACTATCATTCTAAGACACAAGATACATCATAGTTATAAAAAAACCTCGTCAGTTGGACAGTTATAAATTTCTAACCTAAAAATTGCTAATAGGATATAATATATAATACAACGAAAAATAAAATACTATGGTAGGTGAACATCTAGCTCTTCTCCAGGGACTCCATAACACCAATGCTAACCTGGAAAATACTCTGCTTGACCCCATCATTATAATAAAATAATACCCGGGTCAGTCTGGAAAACCAGTATGAGAAAACTCAAGAGATATAGTAAACATAAAATAATTCTATGAGACCACACTACTAAACACAGAACGGGTTTTTATCTCACAAGAACAACATTCATACATTAAGAAATGGAAAACAAATCAGGACAATGGTCCAAACAAGGAAGAATGGATACATACAATGTAATGCCCCACCTTTAGACCCATATTACCTAAGAATATTATAATTAATATTGTTGAGTAATAAGATTAGATAGAAGCAACCATCCATGTTTATTCCCTTGGGCTAACACTATCACACTTTACCTTTTTGTTTGAAATAATTTTATGTTTGAACAGTCTCGGCACAAAGAATTAGACACCTTGGCTCAAAAATAAAATAAAAAAATGCACTAAATAATACAGAACACAAAATCAGATAACACAGCAGAAAATATAATACAGGCTAAAATAATACATTGTGAGACCCATATAATATACATATAGACTATGACAAACCTCCAAAAGAATACATGATATCAAGAGTCACTATCTCATATAGTAATGCAGATATCATAAACTCTAACATCAAAATGACATGGTAGACACATCTATATATACACATAATAGGTACTCCTGAAATCTAGATCAAAATCAAAAGTCAACAAATCTATGTACCTATTAAATTTTAGTCTCATCCGAGCATTAAAAAATATATTGAAACAGATCATCTCTAATATCATAAAATGGTGAGATCATAATAACTGTACATGTCAATAATCTTATGTCATAGCGATTTCGATGAAAGGTACAAATGTAACAACCCAGAATTTCAGTCATTCCATATTCAGATATTTAATTGATTTTAAATATTCAAAAGTAAATTTTATAAATTGAATAACTTATATTTCAAATATAGTGATTTAATTGGGTAATTAAATTGTTAATTTGATATTTGAAATTGCAGAAATTATTGGAACTTGAAATTAATAAGAAAGAAAATGATTTATAAAGTTGAATTAAATTCTATTTGAATTAGAATGATGTTAGTAAACTTTTGAAACTGAATTAAAAGTTAATTTGTAGAAATTGAATAGTTTAATATTTAATTAAGTGTAAAAATACTCATTTTTGATACAGTCTCGGATTTCGACGAAACTAGTTTTATTGGATCCGTAATGTTATATTATTGTAGGATTTCAAATTTCATGTCAATTGTATTTACGGTTTAGTTGTGGCAAGCTGAAATGCGTAGAAATTTGTTTAAGTAAATTTTTAATTTAAATAAGTGGATTCAAAAACCAATCTTCCAAATACAATCGAAATGACTTCCGATATATATTATAATGTGTTTGAAATAGGGGTAAAACATTGCAAACGCCAGGCAGCACGTTTCGTTTGGAGTTCGAAAAGTTCGCGGATGAACAGTGTCACAAAATTTTATATATAAGGACCTCACTTTCGTTTCTTTGCAACCAAACCCTATTCCAACTAGGGTCAGCCGCCATTTCCTCATGAATGGCCGAAAATGCACCCCCTTCCACCTCTAATCTCTTTCAATCCATGCAATATTAGTTTTTGACTTCAACAAGGGAAGTATAAAGCTCGATGAGCTCTACACATCGTGCAGTTGAATCAAGCTATCCTCAACAATAGAGGGTGGAAGTTGGCCATGTTTTTGCTGCTATTGGAGGCATTTCTCGAGCATAGGGATGGTCAGAGATGGCCGGTCCTTGACCAGTGGTGCAGCAGGGTGCGGCTTTTGAGTTGGAGGAGTCCGATCGTGTTCTAGTGCATCGTGGAGGCGTGGATTGTCAAGGGAATGTTCGCATGAAATGAGTTTGGTGAGATGGGAGCTTACGGGAAGGAGAAGGGTTAGGACAGGATTTGGAGAGGATTAGTTTAAGCTAATAATGGTAATTTGCGGCTAATGATGTAATTAATTAATTTATATAAATAATGTAACTTATAAAATGCATATCTTCTTCATACGAGGCTCGTTTCGCAAGAAACGAATTGCTTTGGTTTTGTATTGACGAGCACTACATTTTAGAGCTGGTTTGGAGTTGATTTGAGCAAGTGAAAATTTTGGGTAAAATTAAATGCTTGTTTAATTTTATTCGGAATAAAACACTGCAATTGCTATTGGAATCAAAGTGAGTACAACTCACTCTTTCCGAGTCACTGATATTTTTACATAAGTCAGAATAAACTTATTATATGTTGATTGATGATTATGTGGATGATATATGATATATTGTATATATATTGATTGGTACTTGGATATATTTCTACCTATTGGAGCAGATGAGACCCTATACGTTCTCTGTATGAGCGGATGACCCTTTGTACATGAGTCTGCCTCAAAGAGGACATTGTACACATATTTTAATATGAACATTTGTTGCAAGTTATAGGTTGGAGGGATCCAATTGGATTCCTCCCTAGTGTTGATTTTTATTTATATATATTGATATATACGCTGTTATCATATGATATATGATGTTTTGGATGTTTGGATGTTGTGATTGATGTGAATCATCTTATTTATTGTTGTTGCAGCATTAGGCCTATTTTTGTAATTGAAAAATATTAAAGTAATGATTTAAATTAAAAAGGATTTTCAAATGATTTTGAAAATATACGTATTATTGAATTTTGAATTGTTAAAGAAATGAATTTATTTTAAATAAAATAATGGTTATAATTTTTATGTTATAAACATTATGTTCTTTGGGAAATAAAATTGAAATGTGATTTTTTGAAATCTGGAGTTAATTATTTTGAAAATAAGTTAAACCGAGATTTTTGAATTTATTATAAATGGTATGTATATAAGATTTGTAAAATTGATATTTTATAAATAAAAATAATGGAATTATTAAGGAGTTTTGTAAATGTTAAAATGGAGTTATAATTGGATTTTATAAGTAAATAAGATTTATAGATTTATGAATTGATGAAGTTATAAAAGGAATTAATTTGTAAATAGATGATTTATAAGTATTAACTTATAAATTTGATTTTGGCATGTAAATGGGGGTATAAATGGAATTGGTTAGTAAAGGGATTTTATAAATGGAAGTTTTATAAAATAGAAATGTGATTTATAAACATTGTTTTATAAACCCAAAATCAACTTCATTTGATAAGTTAAATATGAAAGCTTTTTAAAGGGATTTTATTCACGATTTTGGACAGTGGATAAGCCTTCAAAAAAATGTACAGAAATATTGGATTTGGTAAATGAATTATATTCACGATTTTGGACAGTGAATTATCCTTTAAATCAAATGTGCAATAATAATGAATTTGGTTAGGGAATTATATTCACGATTTTGGATAGTGAATAATTTTTTAAATTAAATAAATGTTTTGGGAAGTGATATTTTTAAATAGAGTAAATTGGTTTGAAGATGTTTTAAAATGTGTTAGGTATCGAAACCATATATTTCAACATTCATTGTTGAAGTAGATGTTTTCGAGAAGTAAGGAAATGATGGACTAATCCTGTTGTTATAGCAAATGATTTTCGGAAGGAAATGTTTTGTATAGTATATGGGATTTATATATCTATCTTATTTTCGAATCCATATAGTAGTGATTTTGGGTTGTTGTAACGATGTTTTACGCAACATTCGTTTTGACCCAAATAAATATGTTTAAAGAGAATGTTTTCCTTAAAGGATAAAATATATACTTAATAGTGCTTTAAGTATATGTAATATTTTTTAAGTGTTGAAAATAAATTGATTTGTGAATTGCTTATTATTAAATAAGTATATGGAAATGTTTTCCAATATTGAAATATCGAAATGGTTTTGAGAATGTACCTTTTTTAAAGATAATTTGAAGTGAATATTTGGCAAATGATTTAATCAATAAAAGTTTAATTAAAAGGTCCTATTGGTTGCTTAGGGTGCCAAATATTTGTTGTTTGCTTTGATAGTTAAATAACAGACTATCAAATTTGGCCATTTTTAGTTCCTCAACTTGATGTGAGAACTATTTAGTCATATATCTAGTACGTAACCATCTGTTTAGACTTGATTATCATTTATGTTGAGGATGTTGACTCGTGTAGTGCGGAGTATTACTCTAATCTATCGAGCTTCCTTCTTAGCCCGAAGGTAATAAGTTGAAAGTTGGAGACATGATAAGTCTATGAAACTTAGTTTCTATATGAAGTTGAGAAAAGCTTTTGCGTTGTTGGTGCGAAGAGACCAGGATCGGTTTATCCGAAAACCACTTCGGACCAACATTTACGCGATGATTATGAGTTGGTTGTGATGATATTAGTATTCAGGATTTTCATAGTGGAGGACTACTTGTTGATCGTTTGGGTTTAAAATCCCAATATACATCCAGTAGCAGTAGTCTCTTCGTTATGAAATATATAATGCAAGGGCTATTCACTAATAATCCTAGGGATTTTCCGAAAGGATGTGGTGGGAAAGTACCTTCGGATTGTCCTATTCCCAAACAAATTGTATAGATGTTTGTCTGACATTGCATTTCTAAAGATTACGTAACAATCATATATCAGTGGTGGCGGAGAAGGCAACTTCTCTTAACTTAACACCCTCCTTTAGACGTATAAGCTTAAAGGTTGTATTTTTTTGGAAGGCAATTGTAGTCAAAGGAAATGGTCATGTGGCATTCAGAGTGATGTGATTTGTGATATGTGAAAGGTAATCGTTACCTCAGGCCTTATCAACCGAAATTGACAGAAACAGGGTTAGATGCAGCAAGGCTACGTGGATCGCTCCCATCAGGATATGATCATCCTCTTCTAGATATATCTTTACATGCTGTGACATCGTGTATCTGAATATTGTGGTTTGTATTCTATAAGGGCCCTCAGAAAAGGTCGGTAATGATCGGAGGATGACATACTCGGTACTACCTTGTTATAGAGGTAGGCCGGTCCTGTGTTGGTAGAGGAACGTTGTGATGGTTTCTCGGGACATCCATCTAGAGATATACCCATCGAAAGGTAGTCCCTTCACCCAGTCATTTGTATGGAAATCCAAACTCCACTACGTGTCGGCCACTTTGATTGTATTACCCATTTTGTGCCATATGCTGGAATTTAATCAATGTAACAATTTCGGCTATGATTAATATTATTTGTATACTAGACATTAGTATAATATAAGAGAATTTGATATGAGATGTTTTAGTTATCGTAAGGTAAAAACATGTCTATATTTATGTGTGGGCATGTCTTACAGATACTCTTGTTTTGAAAGAAAAAGTTTGGTAATTTAATAAATTCAGTTGAGTGTGTTTCTCATAATGATTTACCTGACTGATCTGGGCATTCTTCCCTTTCAATGCTTGGGTTAGACAGAGTATATTTATAGGTTCAGATTTGGTGCTTTTGAAGCTTCAGCAGGAGACTTGGAGATCTTCATTTTCATATACATGTATCTGTTTATTATCCGCTACTTAGTTGTTGTTTATATTATCAGCAATTGTGAGGACAAGTTATTATAACTATCCAGGCTGATGATTGGTGATTGATTGTCGAACTCTGATTGATGTAAGTATATATAGTTTTTGTTTTGTAAAGATCATTGATATGGTATTATATGTTTTCCGCTGTGATGTGAGACTCTGTATTGTTCTGTTTAGTTCTCTCTTCTCTCTTTCTTCTCTTCTCTTCTTCTCTCTTCTTTTCTTTCTCCTGTCTTTCCGTTAGTCTGTGTTTTTTGGGTCGGACATATGTGCTTTATTGTCAATTCAAAGGGTACGGATTTATGGGTCGTCACAACAAATATCTCATAACATCAACATAACATAACAAAATCACCATGCCATAAGCTATCTCATGCCTAACATCGGCAATCATTTAAAATACGGTGAATAATTTTATAAATTCAAAAATCGGAAGAATTAGAAAAGATCGCATGAAAGTGAATCTAAATCCAAAGACGGCCATGAAAGAAAGTCGAATAAAAGACGAGCACGAAGCAGTTAGGGTTACATAACCGATCCTGTAGATATCTTGATTTAAAGGAATTCTTCATGCGAGTTGTTCTCTTCCAAGGGGAGACTTGTAAGAAAAGCTCCAGGAATCGAAGAAGGAATGAAACCGCTAAACTCCTACATTCGATATACCAGATCCTCATAAGATGTGTTCCATCTAATAATGCATTTTGGAGCTGATGCGTCTAATAACAAGTGACGCGAATTTTATGACATCGAAAATCTAGCTTGAGGTACTGATTGTTGGTTTTTGTGGTGTAGGGCTAAAAACCAAAAGATACCGTGACTCAGATTGCGATCACGTAGTCAGCTGTTAGGGCGAACATCTAGCCTACAAGGTCAAGCGAAGGAGAATATGGCAAACTATAGAAATAGAACGCTTCCCCAAGATACAATTTAATTAAAAATTGTTATATGCTGTAACGAACAGTATTTATTGGTCCTCAAATTTGAATATGTAATTTGTTTAAATATTCGAATTTTAATTAAATTATAATAAAATATACGTTTTAAATTTAGACTTGATTTTTGATAATGTCATTTTAATTTAATTTATAGAATTTTTTTATAATTTTTAGCTTGGAAAATAAAAATATTTTTGTTTGATGCGTTTTGTTATAAACGTCGTTCATTAGAAATTTTACAAAATAAGTTAACTGTTTCATTTTATTGCTGATGTGTGATCGCGTAATGTTGTTGCGCACGATCAAATTTTTGTTTCGATCGTTGGCAGTCAATATGCGAATGGAATATTATGTAGCGTCATACCCTAAATCTTTTAAACATAATTATACACACGCTTACATATTATGTACTTGTTGTTTCTTTTGGACTAAAGCCAATGGACTAAAGACTCACCCTATAGTAACAACTTTAATAAGAAAATAAAGCCAGAAACGACTCCAAAAGATGAACTGCCATCTAAAACAACCTCAACAACCTCAAACTCAACGACCAAATCCAAAAAAACCGTAAAATACTGCAACTACACAAACCATGGACAACAATCACCAAAAAACACCCTAGTAAAACCTCAGCCCTCATGAATAAGACTGAGAAGCTTTAACTTTTAAGTGAGGACTTCTCCTAGTATTAATTGCAGAAAAGATCCTACTATTCTTCTACCAGATCTAGAAGCATGAGCCGAATTACTAGCATGGATATGAGATCGTGGAAATTTACCTATAGATGCAAGACAGTAATAAATAACAAATCTAAAACCCCCGGTACGATAATAAACTCCCTGCTCATAACTGACTTCTCCAATCAAAGTAGAACCCACATCTAGCAATAACAAGCCCCTATCTTTATGTTGAATATTGCACTTAGAACTGCTTAAAGGTACATCTCCAACCACCCAATCATCTTGACAAGCAAGCCCATCCATAACATTAATGACCTTTATAAGAACAACAGACCTCAAGGAACTCTTAACCAAAGAACTATCTCCAATCACAGTTTGAAACACTTCAAAATCAGCTACTGATCTATACGCAAACGAAGATAAAACACTAGACACAACAATACCGCCACCATTCCAATTATGGATCTCTAAAAATGTAGAAGAAAGGAACTCATCTTCTGTTGTTATTCCATCTTCACACGCAAGCAAACTAGAACCAACAATACATAACTATGCTCCATCTTTGCATCAATTAGCAACTTCTCTAACATATGTGACAAATGGATACAAAAGCATGGTTAGACACTTCTCTGGTCACATGATAAGCACAATAATCAGCACTGTCAACACTAACCATCTCTGGTTGAGATTCAACTACAGTACATGATTTATTAGAAGAATCTTCCTCCAATTGCAATTTGAAACCCATCAACCCAATCGCAGAGTACATTTCTCCAGCCACTTTACCGCCTTGAATCTTATGCATCAAATAGTCTCCAATTTTATCAAACACGGGCAACATTTCCAAATACTCTATATCTGACACAGGTGCACGTAGAGATGCACACTATAGGTCATCTACAGTTACACATCCGCCAAGTGAGACAACAACAGCCTCATCAATCTCTGAGCTGTAAAGTTTTGAGATATATTGATATTAAGAGTTTGAAAGAAGAAGCAGAAAACAAATGGTGATGTTGATCTTTTATTGAAGAGAATGATTTGATTACAAAATGATTTCTCACCACACTAATTTGTGTACAAGGCAGTTTCTTTTATAAAGAGCAAATGGGCCTCTGAAAGATAACAGCCCAAACACAGCCCATACACTTATACACAGCATATACCGCACACACTCTCTAATTCCCCC
Source organism: Allium cepa (assembly GCA_030765085.1). NCBI lineage: Eukaryota > Viridiplantae > Streptophyta > Magnoliopsida > Asparagales > Amaryllidaceae > Allium > Allium cepa. The sequence continues at coordinate 724,449,194 of CM060929.1, read as the reverse complement.
CCTCAAACCAATATTAGGTTTAGGGTTACGCAAGTATTTCTGAATCATGGCGGCGCAAGAGTTTTCTCACTGCAAGCTTACTCCTTTAGAGCTAGACTTCAGGATTCCTCCTTAGCATCTGATTCTGGTATTAATTTGAGAAGATTTGTCTGCTGATAATTTGCAGATAATTTTGGCTGAGCTTCCTCCTTCTTGTCGAAGTCAGTCCTTGAGAGACCTGCTTTGTTTTCAACCCTTAGGTTGGCACGAAACTTTACAAAGTTTCTTGACGACAACGCTTTGGTAAGCATATCTGCTCGTTGGTAAGTTGAAGGTATGTGCCTAATTTGTAAGTTTCCTTTCTGAACTTGCTCACGCACGAAGTATAGGTCGATCTCAATGTGTTTCGTTCTTGCATGTAAAATTGGGTTGGCTGTCATGTACACAGTGCTTTGATTATCACACCATAATATTGGTTTGGTTGTTGTGTTGATTTGTAGTTCTTTGAGTAGAGACTGTAGCCATATTATTTCAGCAGTGGCACTTGCAACACTCCTATATTCTGCTTCTGTGCTTGATCTTGATATAGTAGTCTGTTTTTTTGAACACCAAGACACTGGATTGTCACCAATGTAAATGCAGTATCCTGTTACAGATCTTCGGTCATCGATGTCTGTAGCCCAATCTGCATCAGCATATGCTACAATGTTTAAGTTACTGCATGCCTTTAGTAATAATCCATAATCCATTGTTCCTTTTAGATATCTGAGAATTCTTTTCACAGCCTTTAAATGTTCATCATGAGGTTCCTGCATAAATTGAGAGACTTTGTTAACACTGAATGATAAATCTGGTCTGGTAATAGTAGAGTATTGTAGTGCTCCTACAATACTTCTATATTGTTTAATGTTTAATATGGATTCTCCCCTATTTTTAGACAATTGCTGGCTGCTGACCATAGGTGTTGGTTGTGGTTTTGCCTCATGCATCTTTGACTTGATAAGTATCTCTTTAATGTAATTTCTCTGACTTAGCAATATTTCTGTCTTTGATATTCTGTTGACTTCAATTCCAAGAAAATAGTTGAGATTGCCTAGGTCTTTGATAGAGAATTGTTTGTTGAGATATTGCATGATATTTGTGATCTCTGTATTATCATCACCTGTTATGATCATATCATCAACATATATCAGAATATAAGTAATATGACTATTGTAGTTTTTGACAAATAAAGAGTTATCAAATTTGGTAGATTGATAGCCTAGAGATGTCAGTGTGGCCTTCAATCTATCAAACCATACTCTTGGTGCCTGTTTCAACCCATATATGGCTCTGTTTAATTTGCAGACTTGACCATCATTTTGTTTGTACCCCTGTGGCTGTTCCATGTAGATTTCTTCTTGTAGAATTCCATTTAGGAATGCATTATTGACATCTAGTTGTCTTATATCCCAATTTTTATTTAAGGCTATTGAGAGTACAACTCTGATTGTTGTGGGCTTCACCACTGGTGAGAATGTCTCACTGAAATCAAAGCCATATTGCTGAGTATATCCTTTGGCAACCAGCCTTGCCTTGTATTTGGACACTGTTCCATCTGGATTTTTCTTTAGTTTGTATGTCCATTTGCATCCTATAATGTTCTTGTTTGCTGGAGGAAGCACTAGACTCCATGTCTTATTCTTCATCAATGCTTGATATTCTTCATTCATTGCTGTTCTCCAGTTTTCATCTTTATGTGCTTGCTCAAATGACTCTGGTTCTTCTGTATTTGTTGTTGCTGTGTAGATTTTTGGCTTGAAAATTCCTCTTTTGGATCTGGTGATCATGTGATGACCTGTTCTGGTTGATAATTCAGTATCAGTTGGTATTGAATTGTCACCACCACTAGTGTTGTTCAGAGATTGCTCTTGTAATCTGTCTGTATTAATTCTTTCACCTTGATTGCTTGATGTAGATGTTGATTGACCAGGTGCATCAGGTGGTTCTTCTGATCCATGACCTGGTTCAGGTAACACAGTGTGTTGTGGTTCAGGAACACCTGCATCCTTCAAGTTCCAAGTTTCAGAGTATACAGGTATATGTGATATTGATGTTTTTGGATTGTATATCTTCTGAGTAGTTCTTATATTTACTGAAGCAAAAGGAAATACCTTTTCATTAAATACAACATGTCTACTTATAAATATTTTTCCTGAGTTGTCCAAGCATTTATAACCTTTTTGCTTGGAAGTGTAACCCAGAAATGTGCAAGGTTGTGATCTGAAATCTAGTTTGTACTTGTTATATGGTCTTAGATAGGGATAACACAGACACCCAAATGTTCTCAAGTCATCATAAGTAGGTTTGACCCCTGTGAGTTTCTCAACTGGACTTGCTCCATTTAGTACTTTAGTTGGTAATCTATTGATCAAGTATACTGAAGTACTAAATGAGTCAGGCCAGAATTTCAGGGGTAAAGATGCCTGAGCAAGTAAAGTTATTCCTGTTTCTACAATGTGTCTGTGTTTTCTCTCCACTAGACCATTCTGTTCTGAAGTATATGGACATGTGATTCTATGTATTATCCCTCTGTTTAAGAAAAACTTGTCAAGTGATTTGTATTCACTACCACCATCACTTTGAATAACTTTGACTTTATGACAAGTTTGTCTTTCAACTTGAGTAATAAAATGTATGACAACATTATAAGTCTCTGCCTTGGTTTTTAGAAAATATATCCATGTATATCTAGTAAATGCATCAACAAAGGATATGTAGTACCTATATCCATAATCAGAATTAATGGGTGCAGGACCCCAAAGATCAGTTGTAATTAATTCTAATGGCATTTTGTATTCAGTAGTGGAATTAACAAATGGTAATTTATGACTTTTGCCCATTTGGCAATAAGTACAAACATATGGCAAAGTGGGATCATCAAAAGAAACTTTAATCTCTTTTAAAACCTGTTTTACAACATTTGGATTGGGATGTCCCAACTTGTAATGCCATTGATCAAACACATTGTCATCATTCCCAACAGAAGATGTTTCACAATTATTAGTACATTTTACTTTCTCAACAGTGTTTCTGCAGTTAGTCACAGTGAACTTGTACAATCCATTCACTGCATCACCCTGCAAAAGTTTTTCACCAGTTAGTATGTCCTTAACTAGACAATATTTGGGATAAAATTCAAAGTAAACATTATTATCAAGTGCAAATTGAGAAACACTCATAAGATTTTTCTTAATTCTTGGTACCCTCGGCATATTGTTGAGATATAACTGCCTTTTTCCTTTAATGTAGGCATTACCTATATGAGTGATCCCAATAGACTTACCATCTCCCATAAATATTGACTGTTTACCTCTGTACTCTTTGTTGCCAAGATTTAAGTTGTCAAGATTGTTTGTTAAGTGATTGGTTGCACCTGAATCTGGATACCATGCATCATCTTGTATATGTTCTGATCTTGCTGTTTCATCTTGATATTGATTGCCATTGCTCTGTTTATTTGATTCTTGTTGAGCTTGTGCCATGTTTGCACTGTAATTGCCATTTCTTTGACTATTTGAACTTTGTCCTGGAACATAATTGGGGTTGAATCTGAAATAGCACTTTGGTGCAGTGTGACCAATTTTCTCACAGATCTGACACTTTGGTCTGTTGTTGCTCCATCTTCCCCTGCCTCTGCCTCTTGCTGCAGAGTTTCCCCTTTGATATTGTTGGTTGTTATGATTTTGATTTCTGTTTTTGTTATTGTTTGAGGCAAAGTTGATGGACATATCACTGTCTATTGGTTTCTTAAACTCCAATCTACCTTCATGTGCAAGAAGAATTGAACTGACATACTCAAGAGATGGTAAATTTTCTTGAGAAGATATTACTGCAACCACAGATTCATACTCATCACTTAAACCAGTTAGAATAGTTAGTACTTGCTCTGTATTTGAGACTTTGTGCCCTGCTGCTTCAAGCATATCACATATGTTTTTAACCTTTCCCAGATAGTCTCTCATTGTTTGATTCTCTTTTCTGACATTCTGTAATTGTCTTTTGTAATGCATTACCCTTGCTGCAGATTGAGTGTTGAAAATTCTTTCCACTGTCGACCAAATTTCATTTGCAGTTCTACAACCAATTACTTGAGGCAATAGTTTGACATTTATTGATGAAAGTAGCCAAGAACTTATAAGACTGTCTTGTCTTTGATACTTCACATATTCTTCATTACTGATTGTTTTATTTTCTGAATCAGTGATGAACTTGGGAGGGGTAGCAGTGGTGCCAAGAATGAATCCTTCTAGCCCATATCCTCTTGCAGCAGTCTCAACTTGAATTTTCCAGAGAAGATAATTATCTTCTTCAAGTTGTGCAGTGATGAGTTGTATTTGAGGACTAATTGTGGCTTTCAACAGGCTCTCTGCTGCGGCAGTTGATTGCTGTGATGGATTAGATGTGTTAACAGAGGTTTCAGAATTGCTATCAGCCATGATGAACAATCTTGAGACAAGAATTTCTTAAAGAAATCAGATAAAACAATCAAGAACTTATTTCTTCAGAATCCAGGTATGATGCAACTGGGTTTATATGATGATTTTTTTCAATCTGATAAACCAGTGGTATGGCACTTGCCTTCTTTCTGTTTCTTTTGATGAGTTTCTTGATTGAAATTTGATTTTCTTCAAACCTGAGATGATCAGTGATGAAGACACAGTGCAGCCAGAGTTTTCTAGGCAAGGCACTCGTCTTTTGAGATCAATTTATGTACCCAGATGATGATATTGTTTCTGATGGGTAATATGTCTCCAAATGATGAGACTCTCTCTGATGGAGATTAGTATTCTCTTCTTGAAATGGATCTTGATGCAGTTTTGCTTTGCTGTAGCTCTGATACCAAGTAAAGTTTTGAGATATATTGATATTAAGAGTTTGAAAGAAGAAGCAGAAAACAAATGGTGATGTTGATCTTTTATTGAAGAGAATGATTTGATTACAAAATGATTTCTCACCACACTAATTTGTGTACAAGGCAGTTTCTTTTATAAAGAGCAAATGGGCCTCTGAAAGATAACAGCCCAAACACAGCCCATACACTTATACACAGCATATACCGCACACACTCTCTAATTTGAGCAAATCATGTCTTCAATGTCACGAGTTATATCACTTAAGTTTTCACCAAAAAAACATCAAGCAGCTTGAAGTACTATCTTTAAACCCTTCAACTGGAGCATAGATAGATCAGCAAGAGAACCATAAACAGTTGAAACAGACCCCTCCTCATCATCCAAAGCCCCCTCTTGAAAACCAGACTTTATAATAACATCACTACCCACAAACTCGTACTTTGGACTGCTTGAGTCAACATTATCTCCAAGCATCTCAAATGCACCCTTATTGATAACATCACTACCAATAACCAACCTTTTCAGGCTGATAGAGTCCCCAATATCCTACTATGCATCTACACATTTATCACTAAACACACGACGACCAAAATCTACATCCAAACATTCCAATTAAGAAAACCTATTGCCATGAACAAGAGCACCATCTAACGGCTTCAGACATACCATATTAAAACATTCAGGAATTTCAGGCTCCTCGTTATAAGAGATAGCAGCCACAAAATCAATGGAAATCAACACAAAAGGATCAAGTAGAAAAGGATCACCTAAATCAAAAACTATCCTATGGGTCAAAGTAGAGATAATTGAATCATCAGGAATAACATCGAGACATCTAGAACAACAATCATTCCTCAAACAAACCTCTCCATCCAATGAAACAACAGACTTCCCAAAGAATTCTTTAGGATTTTCAAATTCCGTACAATAATCTCTGCCGATATTAATCTCATTAATCACATCAAAATGAATAAGCAAATCTTCCATGAAGTCAATACCTTCTTTTCTCCGAATCCATAGATGGACAAGTAAAATCCTCTTAAGCCTCATAATTTTAAGAACAAAAAGAAACCTATGCTCTGTTATAGAAAGATCTTTAGACTTGTCAGAGATAGAAACAAATCCCGACAAACACTGGAACTTCCTATGGCCCAATTTACCACACTTGAAACACCTGATCTGACCTCTACAATCTATAACAATATGATTAAGACCACCACAACGATAGAAGATTCTACCACTCCTTCTTGAATCGACCCAATTCTTGGTTGAAGATTTCCGGACGAAAGGATTAGAACAAGGAAACTTGAACTTCCCTTTCGAACGGGCGTAAGAATGATTATGTATAGAATCACTATTGATAGAAAAATTAGCGCTAGGAAGATAAGAAGTATGAGAAAGCGAATTAATCGTTGAAGGATGCAGAAACAAAAAAAATGAAGCCAATGGCGTATGACGGTATGAGGCATAGAGAAGGTAGAAGATGTCATTTTTTACTTAAGTAACTTAATTATATTTAAAGGATAATTAATTATTAGTTTAATATTAGTTTAAGGTTAATTAATTATTATTTTAATAACGTTTTAAAGCGAATTAATTATTATCATAATATTATTTTTGAAGTAAACTTATTAATATAATAATCGCGTTTAATAATTAATTTAATTTGTTATAAATGAGATTTTAAAGCTATTATTTTAAATAAGGTTTAATTTAAGTGTAATAGAAGGATGTTTAAATAATAACTTATTATGTAAAGTTATTTCAATAATTTATGGTTTATCAATGGAACCTTACCTATTTGAAAGCTAGTAAATAAATTGTTTAAACTTGAGGAGGGTTTTATATATGGTTTTGGATAAGAATTTATAAATGAGTTTTAAAGATCTAAAAAAGAGAAATTCCTTAAACGGGGTTTAAGATTTATTAAGAATGTTTTGTAATGAGATTGGAGATTTATAAAGAAACTTTGTAAATAAATCTACAAATATTTATAAAATAAAAGGGGTTTAGGAAAATGGTTAGTTTTCATGGTGTAATTCGAAGGGCAGAGATTGCCTATAGTTTACTATTGATTCGCTGGGATAGCGACGTAACCATTGTGTAAGCTGAGATCCATAGTCAGTATTAAATATTACTTTCCATATCTATTTTTAAGAGTTTCAAGTTTCTCAGTTTTGAAAGTGAAATGATTTGTGAATATACTTATGCCATTGAGATAAGTATATTGTTATATTTTCTAAGTATCGAGAATTAGGGGTTTGTAAATATATATCCCATTGAGATAAGTATATGGAAGTGATTTCCAAAGTATTAGAAAAATGATTTTAAATTAATGGAAATTTAGTTAAAATGAGGCTTGGTGATTTCCATGGGAAATGTAATCTTGTCTTGAATGTTTGTTTATTTGATAGTTATGTAACCGACTATCAAATATTGGCCTAAATATGTAATCCTAATTAATTTTGGTGGTAGGGAGAATATTCCGTACTTAACACCGAAGGATTTCAACTCTGGAAATATCTAGGTGAAACATGGGAATTATATGGTATAATTACCATCGGTGGTGCTATATTGAACGAATAAAGTCGTTTCGTTCTTCTAGGACAATTGATAAGGAGATCCGCCTACTTAAACGGTTTGGAGGTGATCCCCACTCTTATGTATTGTCTGATTATTTTCTCAAAAAAACCAGTATTGAGCATTCCATAAATTGGCGTTTGGTTTTGTGGAGTACCCGAAAAACGGAAAAGTGTACTCATAAGAGATGACTTGAACCCGCAACCACTCCTAAAACCATATACGGTTCTATGGAGGAGATTCGTGATATATTGAGATGTTGGGGTCCATGTGTGATTTCGAAACCTGTTGGGGTATGGGAATCCTGGTGTGATTTCAAGATCTAATTGAGATGTGGAAATCTATGTGTGATTCCGAGACCTATTGGGTTATTGGAACCCTTGTAGGATTCCATGATCTATTTGGTGGTGGTGCGTGAGCTGGAATGACTAGAACAAGAGATACAAAGCAAGGCCAATAGGGTTGGCAAACCCATAGGGTCTAGTCGGCTCCACCTAGACGTTACCTATAGTTGTTATGCATGCTTGGGATGATGCACTCAGTCTTAGCGAGACCTGCTATGTTTTTCCTATGGTACATTACTAGGAATGTATGCTACTTTAGAAGAATATCTCTAATCCTTTTGCCAGAGGACCACTCCTCAAAGTACCGAGAGCACCTCCATGGAAATCCTACACAATTAGCGAACATGCTTTATCGATTTTTGAGTATACCCAGTATTGATGTGATGTAAATTCATAAGCATCATAGCTACTTGATTATTATTATTATTTTCGCCCTTAGACATTATTATAATATCACTGGAATTTCTAATATACAGGTTCTAGTTATCGTTAGGTAATAACCCATTTGTTTTTATGTTTGGCGTGGTCTTACGAGATGCCTTTGATTTTAAAGGATTCACAAGTTAAAATAAATAAAATTCCTTAAGATTTGAGTTCTCACGCCAGTTTTACTAAACTGACCCAGGCATTGTTTTTTTATAATGCTCAGGTCAGACCAAGCATATTTCTATGTTTACTTGGACATTTGGAGCGTCTGGAGATAAGTTTGAGGCCCTGAGACGTATTCATGTAGATGCTTATATTTCCATTGCAAACAGTGTTGTATATTATTCAACAATTGTTAGGGCTGGCTGTTATAACTGTCCGAGCTGAAATAGGTTAGTAAACTCTGGTGGATGTCCGTATATACATATATTACAGTTTTGTATTTGTGTAAAGGTTGATTGTGTATTATAGGTTATTCGTTTCATTGTAAGATTCTGTGTTGTTTAGTTTCTTCTTGCCTTTTTTTCTTCTTTCTTTCCCCTAACCATCTGTCTTTCCGTTCAATTTGGGTTGGACACATGTGGTTTAGTGTCAGCTTAAACTGTACGGAAAATTGGGTCATTATGGTTGGTATCAGAGCTTACGTTGAGAGAACACCTAGGCTTTGATGGGGTTGACTCATTTGAGATAGGGTAAGTGAGACCCTAGGATGAGTGTGAGAGTATGTGTGTGTGTGTGTGAGCGCATATTTTTCATTTTCATAAAAGTATTTTATATTGTGTTGTTTAATCTGTTGAGTGGCTTAAGAATTCTGGTCGATACGTTTAGCCAAATTATTGATACGGATTTCTTAAACACTCAAACAAGGCCAAACACAGTGTTGTTTAAATGGGTAAATGAAATAATTTTACCTGGAAATTTACTCTATATATATAAAAGGATAATTTTTCAAATAAATTTATTATGGTTATTCTTGGTTATGCTTGGTTTTTAGGAAATGATGATAATCCATCACTATCATCTAGGATTTGACTGGTCACATTTCAGAGCATTGACAATTATCGATTGATTTATCTAGAATCTTCTTTTTTGAGACTTGGGTGGGGTAGATAAGAAATTTTGGGAACATTGAAATGAATACCTTGTGAATTAAGTTTCATAATTTGAATATAAAGCATTCATTTATAATGTTGAGTTAAAATTTGGTTTCTAAAGGTTGTTTATTTAACAGAAAATTTGAATATTTTGAAATAAATGTTTTAGAAATGATTTTATACAAGAGTTGATTTGATAAAAATTTAGTTTTAATAAATGTTTTTCTAAAAGGAAATTGGAATATTTTGAAATAAATATTTTGGAGATATTGAATATATAAAAAGTTGGTTGTTTAAAATTAGGGTTTTATAAAAGATGTTTATTAAAAGAAAACTTAAATATTTCCAAAATAAATACTTAAAGAATGATTTATATAAGGAAGCTAGAATAGTTTCGAAATAAATATTTGAGGAATGATTCCCTTTAAATGGGAATATTTTATAAATTTGATCTATAAAAATGTGTACATAAATAAAAGGAATTTGAGAATTTAAATCTCGATGATTTTGGCAAAATGGTTTTCATGATTTACAGGTTAATAATAGTAATTGAAAATGTTCTTGGGATAAAAAATTTCTAAGTAGGGGATTGCTACCATTAGGATCTCGCTATATAGTTTTGATAAAATAAATTTTGATTTGATTTCAAAACTATGGTTTGATTTGCTATAAAGTAAATGTGTATATTATTATTTCAAATGATTTTGGAGAAAGGAAATAATATTTTTTTAAGATAGTTTTAGAGTAAAACTGATTTTGGAAATGGTAATAATAGTTTTCTAAAAAGGGATTTAGCGTATCAATGTTTTGGATATAGTTGACTTAGAAATGTATTTTAAGTATAAATTCTTTGAAAAGAAAATTTAATGGAAATGTGTATTCCTTCGGATTTAGTTTCGTAAACAGGTCCTGGTTCGTTTTGTGGTAATCAGAATAATCGTCAAAGTAGCGATTAGATGTTTGCTTAAGCAAACGGTATTGTGCACTTAGTAAATTATTCTCTTTGTCATTGTATGGTTGGAACAAGTTCGAATACGAACGAATCCAAAGCAAATTGGAATGGGATATTTTGTTGACATATTTTGCTGGAAATATATTTATGATATTGCTTCAAAATGGGTTTGAAAAGAAAGAAGTGATTTTTATTTAGCTAGTTCGAGTGGCTCGAAATAAATAAAAATGGGTAAGAGATACGTTCGGGTGGTAAACGTTTCTCTTGAGTATTATCCTTATAATAAGGAACATATGATACTGTTTGGTAGTACCCAGTTTTTTGGTATAATTTTGGATTTACTCGGGCCATATATATATATATATATATATATATATATATATATATATATTCTATGGATTAAAATATATGGCATGGCTTCAAAAAGTGTTTTGAATGAAAACCCTAGTGTTTAAAATTCTTCAGTGAATTCAAAATAAAAGTTTGAATTATCGTTTTGTATACCCATAAGGTATGATTTGGCATTATACATATTTGTAAATTTAAGCTGTGTTTTATGAAAATGTTTTCGTAAATAATTTAGTAGTAATAACATTGGTATTAGGAATAACCAATTAAATAAGTGCGAAGGTGGACAAAAAACATTTTTTTCTCTTTAATATAACTGATCTAACATTCTAGCAAAAGGCTCTGAGATGTTCCACACTATTCCGAATAAGGATTTATTATTCGATTTTTGACGGTAAGCCCTGGTTAAGGGTTCTTAATATGTAACCACGGTTTTCTATCATAGTATATGGATATGTAAGGGAAATATTGGTTCCTAACCAGAGCATGATCAGGGTCTGCACTAGTAAATAACTGAATGATACTGGTTTGCAAGTAGAGTCATGTATTCAAGTGGTGATCAAATCCGATTCTTAATATGAATGATCTACGAACATCATGCGAGCTTATGAATAGTATCGGTTGTTCATGTGGTGAAATTTCGGGGACGAAATTCTTTTTAGGGGGGAGAGTGTAACGACCCATATTTTTGGATCCTCAAATTTGAATATTTAATTTGTTTAAATATTTGAATTTGAATTAAATTATAATACAATATACGTTTTAAATTTAGACTTGATTTTGATGAGGTCATTTTAATTTAATTCATAAAAAATTTCTCGAATTTTTTATTTGGAAAATAAAAATAATTTCTTTTGACACGTTTTGCACCAGACGTAATTTCTTTTGAAATTTTATAGAATAAGTTAACCGGTCTATTTTATTGCTATTTGGTGATCTGTATCGTTGTTGCGCGTGATCGTAATTTTATTTCGGTCGTTCGCGGTTCATATGCAAATAGAATATTATGTAGGATCATACCCTAAATGTTTTAAACATAATTATACACACACTTACATAATATGTACTTGTTGTTTCTTTTGGAATCTTGTTTAATGAAACATAATTATTATGTTTTTGCTTTAGTTTGCCTATATATTGACGCATGACACGTTTATTGGTGGGAGATATTTGGTACATTCACTTGCACAAAGGGGAACACATCACATTTCTTTTATTGTTCTCGCATGCAAGATTGTTTTCACATGAAACATTTCACTCTTCCTTTAATTAATCAAGTAACTCTCACCACACTGCCTATTAGCCTAAGTCATAAAGATGAAAGTTGTTGAGGACCTGGAGATCTACATTTTCCTTTCTTGTTGCACTTAATTTAGTGGAGCGGAGAGGGAGGAATGAGGAAGAGAAGATCCGACTGTGGGAAGTAGATGGTGATTGTGGTGAATGGGCCGTGAGCTTTTAGGTGTTGAAGGTTACATGTGGAGTGTAGCATGGCTGTGAAGTATGTGTTTAAACGTGGAAGTGGAGGAGTACTGTCTGCATGGAGATTGGGAAAGAAAATTGTGCAGGGCTGGGAACGTGAAAGTTCAGGAAGTTTTGGATCCTATGGGTTATATGTTGCATGATGAGGCTGTGTTCGGGTTGAGGAGTGCATGGCGTTGAAAGGGAAGGGGTATTGTATATTTTGGGGTTTAAGGAAGAAGGAAGGGAGGCGGTTTTGCTTAGGTGCAGGAGCATGCATATTGGGCTGTTGTGTAGGGAGTTTGGGCCTTGGCTTTGCACGCTTGGAAGGAAGGCGGCAGTGGCAAGGCGGCATGGGTTTGGTTTTTTTTTTTTTAAATTATTGTGCAGTTAAATTGAATCGAATATGGTAATTGGACATCAGTTTAGCAGAATAAAACACTGTTCTGCTAATTAAATTAATTTAGCAATTAATTAGTAGAATAAATCCTCAATCTGCTATTTTATAGTTTTGGACATTGGATTATATATGGTAAACTGATATACCACCTTGAATAAGTGGTATATTAACTAATGATGATTAAGTATTGAATTTATGTACATAGTTATTGATTATGTAAATATCATTTATTAACTTTGAAAGTTTAATTGAATAATATGGTAGCGTGTTTAAGTACCATTATGATCGTTAAGCCTCTCTCAAATTTGGAAAGCGAATTATTGATTTGCAAGTTATTTTAAGAATTATTCTTATTATATTGACCCAAAAAATGGATCAAAACCCTGCTTTGAGTTTTAAAGCACTAGCCCTATTCTGACAAAGCAATATCAAAAATAATAGATATCAAGAAAGAACAGTGAAAGAATGTAGACAGAGAAATTTTACAGTGGTTTAGCTGTTAATGAAGATTACGTCCACTTTATAGTTTTATTATAGATTAATTGCTGTTACAAGATATGTATGATTACAAGGTTTTGATTGTTTCCTAATTAGATTGAATCTCCAGAGTTGGAATCCACTGGGGAATCACAGTGTATTCCTTTGGAGATTGTTACGAGGGAGGCAGAGAATGAAGTATAATTCCAACAGGCTTCAGCCACCAGTCCGGAGAAGACCCCGTTAATGTTGTAGGTAGGATGGTATTTACATGGATCGAAGAGCTTCAGAGCTAGGCCACGTCGTCAACAGCTCGCAGACAGGTAGGAGATGACCTATGGATTATTTGGCTCCCAATACAAAGCAAAACCATGGGTCGCAGGCGAGCCATGGCCGATGGGTTGCAGGCAGCCCATGGCCTATAGGTCGTTGGCGACCTATTGTCTTGGCTCGTTTCTGGCCAATGACTTGGCCTTATGTAGTATTCTTTGGTTGTCTTCTTTGAAGGTTTGAGGGGGGGCATTGGTTGCTGATGATCAAAGCGCTTACTATTTTTCTGGACTTTGAGATTGGAGATGTTTCCATGGTCTTGTGTCACCGTTGTTTGTGTAGCCTTGTTGCACGTTGTTCTGTTTTTATGACAATTTACTAGCTTTATGCACGCGGCTGTTGATTGGGCTGAAAGAAAGTTGGTCTCTTGGTTTAGTCGATCTCAGTCATTGCCTTAGTAGTATAGCTTGGCTCTAATTAACTCCTTGACTTAGCCTTTCTGGTTAAGTTGCAAACCGTTCTGATAACACGAGATTATACTGTCTCCTATTGGATCCTACTGGGTTAAAACCCGAATAACATTTGCCCTGCAGATTATGCCTTCATTGAAAATAAGGCATGCTCTGGAAGTAACTTCTTTTGAGCCTTTATTTGTGAATTCTAGTTTATCGTGTCGTGATTACCATGCAAATTATGCTTTGATTGTTGAATTTTCAATGTGAATCGTCAGAGTCCGCCACAAGATGTTATTCTTATTTGACTAACTTCTGACAGCCGTTCGTTTTTTTATTTCAATCCAAATTCAATTCTCGGTATTAATGATGCAATCTTTGCTCCATATTTTATGCAAGGGTTTAAAACTGTAAGTGGGTGCATGATGTAGATTTGAAACTATCTTATATAATTTTGATTTGACCGGCGGCGAAGCTAAGTTTGTCTCGAACGATTGTACGCTTTTCCAGAACAAAGTCTTGCTCTTTGTCTTTAGCTTTTTCATCTCAAGAATTTGGTTAAGTTCCGATCGATGATTTTGACTTCCAATGCGATAATTTATTCCAAAATCGGATGTAGTCGATGATTCAATCATAGCACTCTTCCTATTTCTGTATTCCAGTGATCTTGAAAAAAAAGCTTACCGCGTCGCTTCGAACAACGACTCCGTTAATGATCGTTGACCTATAACTCACAGGGTTGAATGCCAAGGATTGTGTTTGAAAATGATTTTTCGGTCATCCAATCTTTAGTCTGATAGAGGTACTTCCACTCCTCTAGAAGGTGGGTCCTTCGCAACTTAGGCTTCGCTTATTATCCTTATTATATTGCGATGATTGATTACAGGTAAATTACAGGACACAGTTGCTCTTGTAGATTTTTAGTTCAAGTTCGATCAAGCACAGTTTCTGCCTTTGGAAACTAGCGGATTAGTCGTCCGAGTGCGATTGTCCTTCCTTTGCATTTTTCGAAATTCAATGCATATCAGCCTCTGTCTTCGGGAACTATTAGCTTAATTGCTTGATTCCGAGCATTGATTTGTCTCGCTATTGCACTTCTTATGCTCATTTGCAACATTCTCGTTTACTTTTATTCTACATGTGCATGTATTACTTCTGCAATCATTTCAGCACATTCTATTTTATAGCTTTGTTCAGAACTATGAAGTAGCTTGGTCTAGCCATTTCTGTAGCTAATCCCTACTTATGCTCCATTGAGTTTGTTTCAATAAAATGTTAGGGTAAATGCCTTAGCCCATAGGGTTGATTACCTTGACTACTGAACCAACACATTATAGGAGGTTAGGTCTCCTAAGAAATAAGTTCGATTGATAGGATAACTCCTATCTTTGGGAATTAAGAATTTTGTATCCTGATCCAAAGATCTGAGTTTTTGTAATGATGTCAGTAGGCATTAGAAAGATAGGTTTCTGGCATCTTTTTCTAAAGTAAATTCTTCTAAGCCCGATGTTGAGTTCCTAATCATGTTGGTTTCTATCTTCGAAAACTTATACACGGATGACTCAACTCTATGGATTTTTCCTTGATGTTGTGAATCTTCAGATAGCATGAACAAACTTCGGATAATGGCAAAATCCTGCAAGTTGGAACCAAATGATCTAATTAGACTGCAATTAGGTCATTGATCCTTCTTGCCCAGCCAGATTATGAGCGATGGTCGATTTTTGAACGTTAAATCCTTCATTTCCTTTGTTGGCGATTTTGTTGCCAAAATGCTCTGTGTTGTAATACAGAACCGTTATCTAAACAACCTCGCGGTTATTCATGTTTGGACTTTTGAAAAATTTCTTTTGATCAAGTATCTGTATTTCTATCCCTTCTTGAGTGACTAGCTTTTTCGAATGCCTATATTTGAGCGATTGTAAGAGATGGAAATCTATGGGGCGAATTGCTCAATTGCCCCCAGTCTAGCTCTCAATCCCATTTTGGAAGTGAGGACGTTCGGGAATTTTATTTTCCACCTTCCATGATTGCGCCTGCGTGTTCTTGGCCATGCATGCTCTTCTTGGTTACTGACATTGTTCACGAAGTTTTGTTCATATGTCAACTCCTGTCTTTGAGAATTGATAACCTAGCTGTTTGGTTCCAAGCAACATTTCCTCAAGGCTACCTATCTTTCGGTTGTGTCTAAGTTCCTTCAAAGTTGAACTTAGGAAATTCGGTTGTGCACTAGCTTTCATCCATAGAAAGTATTGCATGGGTAATTCAATTATGTATTTCCTTTCGACGATGCTTTATTCCTATGCTGTGGCCGACTCCTGTGATAAAAGGTCGACCCGTGCGGCTGACCTATGGAAGGATATGTCTTCCTATCGTTGCCTGTCGTTGGGCAATAGTGGTTTTCTGAAGAGAAGGTAGAAACTCGGTTGAGGACCAACTTCTATTTCTAGAAGCTAGTGCATCGATGGTTCACTGCGATGAGTGTTTCTCATCAGCCCTGTAGATTAAAGTTTTCCTAGCATTTCCAGAGCAATACCAGTACTTAAAATGTTTTCCTTAGTTGCTGGAGCAACACTGGTACTAATGAAATAGAAAGTTTCGTAGCATTACCGGGGCAACACTGTTACTTAGGAAATATAAAATTTTCCTGGCATTGCCAGGGTAACATAAGTACTTAAATGATAAAAGAAGACCTTGGCGTTGGCTAGGCAACACCGACACTCAGGTGGCTAGAATCGATTTTCCCCACTGATTCGACGGTGCTCTTAATCTAGTTGGGTACTAATTTCGGCCTTCGAAAACTAGCACTTTGATGGGTGGATTGTAGAAGTATTTTCTTAGCACTGCCTGTCTTCGGGCAGTGTTAAAGTCAGGTTGGTGATGGTTGAATCATCCATCTGATCCAATAGAGTTGAGTAGATTCATTTTAACCTCGATGGTGCTATTTTCTCAACATTGCTTAAATCTAGGAGATGCCATGTTTTGGAATGGTGAGAGTCCCAAGCATTTTTGCTGCTTAGCTTTTTTTATAACCGTCAAGTATTACCATTAGAGATGCAAGGATGTTGCTTAACAAATTCCATAGTTATTCCTCCTCCTACTGCTTTTTGTTATGATTTAACGACTATCTATTGAACCCTTCATTTTTGGGCGGAACTCTTCGCTTTCTAGGTGTCAAACTCCAAGTTCTTATAGGAAATTTGAAATTGTGAAACATGTCATCACAATGCCCTTGGTATGACCGTGTTAATTGCTATATTGATCATGGACCAGTAGAGTTCGATAGTGTTTGTGTTAAATCCATAGCACCTAACCTTGATTGTTTCAGGCCATATGCATTATGCTAGGCTGATAGCATTATTGTAGATATCAACCTTATTCATTGGTTCCAATCTTCGGGAATCAATGGTTTAGCTGCTCGATTTCAAGCATTCTCTCTTTGATGTGGTCTGTCTTTGGGACAACAACTGGTTTTCTGCAAGTTAGGGTTTGAAACCTCAGTCGAGCACCTGCTTCTATTCTTTGGGAAATTGGTG
Organism: Allium cepa; assembly: GCA_030765085.1. Classification (NCBI taxonomy): domain Eukaryota; kingdom Viridiplantae; phylum Streptophyta; class Magnoliopsida; order Asparagales; family Amaryllidaceae; genus Allium; species Allium cepa. Next base: position 724,431,980 of record CM060929.1, on the reverse strand, counting down.
CATTAATGATTTGATTCTGGAACAGCCTTCCGTCATTGTTTATCTCTAGACGGCGGTAAGTTCCTCCTTTTATTGTAAGTTGGAGGATCTTTTATCCAGACCAAGTGCTAATCTATTATGTTCCCCTCGGTTCATAGGGCTGACTATTCCGAACAATTGATGTGAGACTTGACGTTATAGGTATCTCTCTGGATGCCTCCAGTCAAAGGTACGTTGCAGCTCCTATCTCTAGTAACTCATGACTTAGATGTCTTGAATTTTGACATTTTGTACATTAACTTTGGCCAAAAATTAGAACTCTTTGCCAACTTCTTGGTTTGTGAGCTTTGCGATACTATTGAAGCAATGTCAGTTCTTTCGAATAGCTGGAGTTGATCCCTGTTAATCGAAGTGCCCAGCCTTTGAGAATGTGCGGCTTATGAAGTTCCTCTGTGTTACCTATCTTCGGGAGAGTTTGAAATCTTTAAGAGTTAGTGCGCCACTTACAAAATGCATGGCTTTTCGTGCTCCTCGGTGTTGCCTATCTCTGTGCTACACGAGAAGCGTATGTTTTGGCATGGCTTTTGGAATGAGCGGCTTTTGGTGCTTCTCATGTTGCCTATCTCCAAGCAACGCGAGGAGTTAGTCCTTGATGCTTCTCGGTGTTGCCAATCTCCAGGCAACGCAAGAAGTTAGTCTTTTAGTGCTCCTTGCATTGCATATACCCGAGCAATGCGAGGAGTTAGTTTTTAGTGCTTCTCCGCGTTGCCTATTTTTGGGCAATGCGAGGAGTTAGTTTTTGATGTGTGGCTTATGAGATGCATGGCTTTGGTGCTCCTTAGTATTACCTATCTCCGGGCAACACAAGGTGTGTAAGTTCTGAGCCTTCTCGATGTTGTCGGGACAATATTAGTTTTCAAAAGGAAAGGATCGTGTTCCATGGATCCAAAGGTTTGAATCGATTTTCTTCCATCGACCCAATGAGTATTTGTTGTGAACATGGGTTTATTGATTCAAGACGTAAGGCATGGCTTACGGGATGCACACAGTGGTTTGGGCCTTCCTGGTGCTGGAGGATGAGACCGGTTCATAGAAGGTTTGAATTGAGTTTTCCCATTAGTTCGGCGGTTTGACTTCACTGGAACGTGGTTTTGTCAGTTCTATGAGAAAAGTAGTTTTTAGACTGGGTTGTCGTGACTTAGTTATGAAGAAAGAGCTTATGGGAGTTCGAGGTAAGACTCTCAGTTTATGGTCTAAACTGTAACTAGGGAATTGGTCTTTGACTAGCATATGGTCTAAGAGGAAGAGGAATTAGTCACCACGAGCGATAAAACAGTAGTTGGAAAGAAGTGGGCAAGTATTATTCTAGTATTTCATTTGTGGCACTAGCTAGGCCATTAAGTCTACGGCTATCAAAATGCCAGTAATTTTGATCAGTCCTAATAGAACTATGGTGTGATTAGTCTAGGCCTTTCTTATGGCTATTCAAGTGCATGTGATTCCCCCCGTGCCATGGGGCTATTGGCGCGCTTTAACAATATCCATGGTCTATCCACAACTCGTTCGATTGCCCTCAGTTCAGGTGGAGCGGTTCTTCTGAGTTGAAAGTCTTGGCTTGATTCGAGTCAGCCTTTGATTAACCATAAGTTTGGTTTAGTTTTTGCTTAGTTTGAGTGACTTCGAAGCTCCGGGGATTAGCACCGTTTGTTTCATCGATCGTTAAATTATTCTAAGTGACTGATATGATTGTCGATTTATGGCCCTACAGCATGGCTTCGTTGAATCCAATGGGCTTTGGATTAGATGACTACTGATCTTCCAGTTCACATTCACGGATATCTATCGTACAAATTTCGTTGATCTACCGGTTTGCCCTTACGACGCTTTAGTTCATGAAAGATCTTCACGTTCATGAGGGTTTTTTGGATTAGATGACCACTAATCTACCGATTTACCTTCACAACGCTCTAATTCGTAAAAGACCTTCATGTTTGTGAAGGGTTTTTTGGATCAGATGACCGCTGATCTACCGGCTTACCTACACGACGCTCTAGTTCATGAAAGACCTTCATGTTCGCAAAGGGTTTTGCAGATCACATGACCACTGATCTACCAGTTTACCTTCACGACGCTCTAGTTCGTGGAAGACCTTCACGTTTGCAAAGGATTTTACGGATCAGATGAACGCTGATCTACCGGTTTACTTTCACGATGCTCTAATTCATGAAAGATCTTAACATTCATGAAGGGTTTTTTGGGATAGATGACAGCTGATCTACTAGTTTACCTTCACAATGCTCTAGTTCATGAAAGACCTTCACGTCCGCGAAGGGTTTTTTGGATCAGATGACCGCTGATCTACCGATTTACCTTCATGACGCTCTAGTTCATGAAAGAACTTCACGTTCGTGAAGTGTTTTATGGATCAGATGACCGCTGATCTACCGGTTCACCTTCATGATGCTCTAGTTTGTGAAACGCCTTCGCGTTCGCCAAGGGTTTTTTGTGGTTGGATGTCCGATGACTAGACGACCTTGGAATGATAATTTATTGGTTCTAAGGGGTGTTTTGGGTCATGTGTCTGATGGCTCGGTGGTCTTAAAGTAATGATTCATTGATTTTAAGAGGAATTCAGGTTGAAGGAAGACGGTTTCATCAATTCCTGTAGGCTAAGGTGTTAGATCTGTTTGTTCGACGATTCTTTGGATAAGACTTCTCGACGCCCCCAACAATGCCGGTTCTCAGAAGAGGTATTGACATGATTTGTGGAAGGCATAGAAGCATTTCTTTCGCCATGCTATCTACAATACCCCTATTGTCCTGCTACAGCTCATTTGGAAAAGAAGAGTAAACAAGGATGGATGAGAAGGCATCGCTTTAGGTTGCTATCCTACTCCTTAGTTGCTGCTAGCTAGAGTGCTATTTGATAATCTTCCTTTCGTCTGATTTTGTCAATTAGTTGGGGCACTTTTCTGGTGGGTCTCAGAAGCCATGCTTCGATAGAAGGTCCCTGAGGTCCAGTAGCTCCTTCATGGTTTGGTATGTTCTTTGTCACACTGCCAAGTTTTTCTTCTTCTAATTGCATTACATCTAGTATTTAGAACCGGTTTGTACTTATTTTTTCGATTTTTGGTTGGAATTACTGGAATAGGGAATGGTTGAAACCTATTCATCGATTCATGGTGTTTGCATTCTATTCCACATTTTGGGAACCTAGAGTCATTCTGTGAGCAGTCGACTCACACTCGATATGTGTTTACTTTGGTCGGCGCTTTGGGGGCTTAAAGTTCATAGGCAGTCGCACTTTCGCCAAATTTTTTGCACTCCGGTTCGTAGTTGAGGACTGGGAGGTTTCTGTGAATAGTTTATACTCTAATTTGCGCTCCATGGACATAGAGTACTCCAGTCCGCACTCCAGGACTTAGAGATTTTTTATTGAGAGAAGTCATATTTCCACTCCTTTGATTTGGAAACTTGGCAATCAGACAGTCGATTCATGTCCACCTAATAGTTGCGACTCCTCCCACTATATCAGGAAAAAAGTAGGTGGTGAAGGATTTGATCACATCCATGTGAGGGTTGGATTGTCGAGTCTTGCACAATTTGCTTCATATTCTTTCTAGCAAGTAGAGACAATTAGTTATTAAGCGGGCAATTAAGTTGCATCTGTTTTGGGCTGAAATCATGTCCATTTTTTGAAATCTAGTGTTGATCAGCAGGCAGCCAGTCGCGACTACTTCGAGGCTAATACGAAGGTTGTTGAATGGACATTCAGTCATATCTACTTTCTATTGTATTCTGAACTTGTTAGGTTCTTTATTCTATGCCTCGGCGTCCCAAATTAGGGGTATATGGTTGCTGATGAACGATCGAATCATGCTCGTCTTGATGAAACTTCATAGGTTCGATCACGGTCTGTGGAGATTGGCTGGCGGCCAACTCTAAGTACTTAGTCACCTACATCATTTTGGAAGTATTTTAGTTCAACTTGGTCGTAGTTCACAACATAATTGAAATTAAAATAAAATAATTCAAAGAAGATCGAAATAAATCTCATTGATAAGCGACGCATCATCGTATGCTCGCTATTCCACTTTGCCTCTAGTTCCTTTCAGTGGTTGGCGCCCCTTAATGGTCCAATTGATAATCAAAGTTCTTTATTGATAAGCTTCGGATGTTCCCTGCTCGCCATTCTACAGGGATTGCACATACTGTTGAATCTTTCATTTCTAAATCAGCTTTCCGATCACATCTCAGAGATGTTTGTAATCGCCAGCATTAGGACCATGTTCATCTTGGAATATACAACATTCCTCAGAATTTTCTCTAGACTCTGGTGGACTCTCTCGAGGCTGGTTTGCAGTGTTTGCTCTGAGTCATGAGTATTCAAGTAGAGGCTATCCCAATTGAATCGTTCAAAGTAGCATATGATTTGAATTTTGAGATCCTAGGTCGTATCCTAGAATCCGAGTCCATAGCCAATCGGTCTGTATTGTTCTTTCTTCTAACCTCCTCTACCTCCTCCTTAGCTTTTGATTCACTTTGTAACAAAGACGATCCAAGGTCATAGGAGGATCTGAAGCTAACTAGCTACCGAAATCTGTCTAGCATATAGGAATAAATTAGATAATGACATCACATCATTGGTGTGAGCCACAAGCATTCTACATTGCTCGACGAACTTCTAATCCAGTTGATTGAATGAGGAGATAGATTTGGGTGATAATTGCATAAATCGCATGATCGATACACTTTGAGGAATATAGGAATTCATAGGATGTAGTCCTGGTTGGTATGATGTATGCATGCCCGAGATATGAGCAAAGCAAGATAGACTGGAATTTTCGGATCATTGGTAAGTTACTTGGAGTCAGACCTAATAAAATTTGCTAGTTGCTTGGAGTCGATTGTTGGTTTGCTTGGAATCACTTTGGCGTTTTCTTGGGGAAAAACATGGTTTACCCAAGTCTGGCTTTGGGCCAAAGTTTCCTGGGTTTGCTTCGAGTCAAATGGGTGATTACCCGAGTTCAACTTTGAGTCGAGACTGAAGTGAGTTTTTCAACGACCATTTTTACGATTTTTGATGATTTTTGACGATGACCATTCGTGATTCGACGATGGAAGCTCTATGATAGGATTGGAAGCTAGTCAGTCAGGAGTGGTCACAATATAGCATGAGAGCTTGGCATTGTAATTGATCTCAATTTGTGTCATATCTTCTTGGTCCTCTTACCTCAAAGAACGTCATTTGAGTAGCAGCTTCTCATCCATTGCTTAGCACCGTGCTACGATACGGGTTTTAGAGCTTCTTCTAGTGTTTTGCACATTGGAATTTTAATCCAATTTGCCTTCCTCAAATTGTTTGTCATCTTCAGAGCCGAAGAGAGCCATCCTTATATCTTACGCAGTGTTTGCACTCCTAAGTTCAAGTTTGTAGCTGGTCCTTTTGGAGTAGGTGGAGTGTTAACATTTTCTTGCATCGTGATTCTCCTTGGAGCTCCGCTGATTGCTTCTTTCAATGGATCTAACTATATGGGTCGCTAGTAACCATAGTTTCTGGCTCGATAGCAACCTGGGAAAATAGTATGGATTGCCGGTGATCCGTAGTAAATGAATCGCTAGCGATCCTTGTACTTAACTGATTTCAGTGCTTTGTCTTTTGCAGTTTATGGAAATCAGGTGAAAAGATACGGATTGCTAGTGAGCCATAGTGCATGGATCGCTAGTGACCCATGTACTTAAGTGATTTTTGAGTTGTGCCTTTAGGATCGCATATACTATCTCATATTGATGTTCTCCATCATCTTAGCATGTGTTTGCTTACTTTTTCTCCGATCCTTCTTGGTTGGTTCTTCTATTCTCAACAACAAACCTTCTAAGAAGAGATTGAGGATCTAACTTTTGAACCTATCTGATCCAAGTTAGATAGCTAGATTTAAGCCTGAGTTGGGTTCTCAGTGAATGTACCAAAATGTTGACCCCAAACAACACCCTGGTTTGAGTTTGAAAGCACCACCCCTGTTCTAACAGAGCAATATCACAGATAACAGATATCAAGAAAGAACGGTAAAAGAAAGTAGACAGAGAATTTTTATAGTAGTTCGACTGTTAATGAAGCTTGCGTCCGCTTTATAGTTTTATTATAGACAGATTGCTGTTATAAGAGATGTATGATCACAAGGCTTTAATTGTTTCCTAGTTAGGTTGAATCTCCAGAGTTGGAATCCACTGGGGAATCAAAGTGTGTTCCTTTGGAGATTGTTATGAGGGAGGTAGAGAATAAAGAATAACTCCAATAGAGCGCCAGCCACCAATCCGAAGAAGATCCCATTTATGTTGTAGGTAGGATGATATTTATATGGAACAGATAGCTTCTAGGCCAGGCTACATCATCACCAGCTCGCAGATAGGCAGGAGACGACCTATGGAGTATTTGGCTCATAATACAAAGTAGAACCATGGGTCGTTAGTGACCCATGGCCGATGGGTGGCAGGCGATCCATGGCCTATGGGTCGTTGAAGACCCATTGAGCGACGCATAGACTTGGCTCGTTTGTGGGCCAATGTCGTGGCCTCTTATGCAGTATTCTTTTGTTGTCTGGTTTGAAGGTTTGAGGGGGGCATGGGTTACTGATGATCCAAGCACTTAGTATTTTTCTAGAGTTTGGAACTGGAGATGTTTCCATGGTCTTGCGTCGTCGTTGTTTGCGTAGTCTAGTTGCACGTTGTTCTGTTTTGATGACAATTTACTAGTTGTTTACGCTCAGCTGCTGATTGGGCTGAAAGAATGCTGGCCTCTTAGTTTAGTCGATCCCTGTCGTTGCCTTAGTAGTATAGCTCGGCTCTTATTAACTCCTTGCCTTAGCCTTTCTGGTTAAGGTCTAAACCATTCTGATAATACAAGATTGTTCCGTCTTCTGTTGGATCTTGTTGGGTTAAAAACCCGGATAACATATTATAAGTTTTAAAGATAATTATTGTTTAGTAATAATATTTAAAAAAGTAATAACTTATTAATAATAGTAATATTTTAAAGATAATTTATAGTTGTTTTTATAATGTTTTAAATTAATTATTTTATTAATATGATTCTTAATGGTTATCCTTAATGAACGTTTAATTATTATTTTGAAGTTATTTAGTTATTGTTTTAAAAATGTTTTTAATTTTAATTTAATTACTTATTTAAAATGGTTTAGCAATACTTTAATTTTTAATCAAATTCATTAATTATATTGATTTAAGTTATTTAATTATATTTAATGGATGGTTAATTTTTATGTTAATATTAGTTTAAGGTTAATTAATTATTCTATTAATAATTTTTTAAAATGAATTAATTATTATCTTAATACTTTTTTTGAATTAATATAATAATAGTGTTTAAAAATTAGTATAATGTATTATAAATGATTTTAAAGCTATCATTTTATATAAGTTTTAATTTAAGTGTTAATAGAAGGATGTTTTATTATGTAAAGTTATTTCAAATAATTTATGGTTTATCAACGGAATCTTACCGACTTGAAATATAGTAAATAAGTTGTTTAAAAATGGGGAGAGTTTTTTAAATTGTTTTGGATATTTATAAAAGAATTTATAAATAAGTTTTAAAGATCTGAAAAAGAGATGTTTGGTAAACGGGGTTTGAGATTTATTAAGAATGTTTTATAATGTGTTTGGAGATTTATAAAGAAATTTTGTAAATAGATTTGGAAATATTTATAAAATAAAAAGGGTTTGGGAAAAATGGTTAGTTTTCATGGCGTAATTCGAGGAGCAGAGATTGCCTACAGTTTACTATGGATTTGCTGGGATAGCGACGTAACCATTGTGTAAGCTACGATCCATAGTCAATATTGAATAGTACTTTCCATATCTATTTTTAAGAATTTTAATTTTCTTAGTTTTGAAAGTGAAATGCTTTGTGAATATACTTATACCATTTTATATTTTCTAAGTATCGAGAATATAGGGGTTGTGAATATACTTATCCTGTTGAGATAAGTATATGGAAGTGATTTCCAAAGAATTTGAAAAATGTTTTTAAATTGATGGAAATTTTATTAAAATGAGGCTTGGTGATTTCCATGGGAAATGTGATCTTGTCTTGAATATTTGTTATTTGATGGTTAAATAACCAACTATCAAATCTTGGTCTAAATATGTAATCCTTCTTAATTTTGGTGGTAGGGATAATATTCCCTGCTTAACACCGAAGGATTTTTACTCTGGAAGTATCTACGAGAAAAACGGGGATTATATAGTACAGTTACCATCGGTGGTGCTATACTGTATGTATAAACACGTTTCATTCTTTTAGGACAAATGATAGGGAGATCCATCCACTTAAATGGTTAAGGGGTGATCCCCAGTCTTATGTATTGTTTAATTATTTCCTAAAAAACAGGTATTGAGCATTCTGGAAATTGGCGCTTAGTTTTGTGAAGTACCCGAAAAACGAAAGAGTGTACTTGTAAGAAATGACTCGAACCTATAACCACTCCGAAAACCATATACATTTCTATGGAGATGATTCATGATTTATTGAAATGTTAGGGTTCATGTGTGACTCCAAAATCCATTGGGGTATGGAAATTCGGGTGTGATTCCAAGATCTAATTGATATATGGCAATCTATGTGAGATTCCGAGACCCGTTGGGGTATTGGAATCCATGTGGGATACCGTGATCTATGTAGTGGGGTGCGTAAGCTGAAATGCCGGATGTAGCCTCATCAGCGGGAATAACTAAAACCAGAGATAGGAAGCATGGGCAGTAGGATTGGAAAACCCATATGGTGTAGTCGGCTCCACCTAGACGTTACCTACAGTTGTTACGCATGTATGGGTCGATGCACTCGGTCATAGCGAGACCAGCTATTTTTTCCTATGGTACATCACTAAGGATGTATGCTGCTTCGGAAGGATATCTTTGATCCTTTGTGCAGGAGGATCGTTCCTCGAAGTATTGAGGGCACCTCCATGGAAATCCTCCACAAGTAGCAAACGTGCCTTATCGCTATTCGATTATACCTAGTATTGTTGTGATGTACACTCACAAGCATTATAGCTACTTGATTGTTATTATTATTTTCACGCTTAGACTTTATTATAATATCACTGGATTTTCCGATATAAAGGTTTTGCTTATGGTAAGATAAAAACTCATCCGTGTTTATGTGCAGTGTGATCTTACGAGATGCCTTTGATTTTAAAGGATTTTACAAGTTAAAATAAATAAAATTCCTTTTGATTTGAGTTCTTACGCTGGTTTTACCAAACTGACCCGGGCGTTGTTTTCCTATGATGCTTGGGTCAGACCGAGCATATTTCTCGGTTTACTTGCACATTTGGAGCTTTAGGAGATGTGCTCGAGGCCCTGAGACATATTTATGTAGATGGTTATATTTCCGTTGCATACTTTGTTGTATATTATTCAACAATTGTTAGGGAAAGTTGATATAACTGTCCGAGCTAAAATAGGTCAGTAAACTCTAATTGATGTGTGTGTGTGTGTGTGTGTATTGCAGTTTTGTATTTGTGTAAAGGTTGATTGTATATTATGGATTATTCGTTCCGCTGTGAGATTCTGTGTTGCTTAGTTTTTTCTTGTCTTCTTTCTTCTTTCTTTTCCCTAACTGTCTGCCTTTCAGTTCAATATGGGTTGGACATGTGTGGTTTAGTGTCTACTTAAACTATCTGGAAAAGTGGGTTGTTATAGTTACTTTGCAATTAGTAATCAAACTAATATCGTCTGAGTAGCCATACTATCCAGTATTATTTGAATATTTACTAAAGGTTAGTAAACTTCACTCAAGTATTATGCTCTATCCAAAAAGTCAATGAATTGAGCAACAAAGTGATACAAGTGTCCCATACTACTTGTACTACTAAATCGTTTAATTAAATTTCTCAATTTATAGATATTAGCTTTAGAGCCAATTCATACAAAAATTTATTAATAAAAAGAATAATCTATTAGCTATGTGTTTTTATAAATGCTTCATTTTCTTCTAAAATTCAAGACTTAAATATGAAAATTTGCATATGATTTTACATATAGGTTAAAAGGATTTTAAAGATATAATATTATATATCTACTAATCATTTTAGAATTTCCTCTTTTTAAAATTCTGTTTACATTAGATTTATGAAATTTACACTAATAAATTTCATTTCATAGAATTAGAGTATTATTTGAATTAAATACACATATACACTGTGATCAAAGCTTAAAAAATCATACAAAACTAGAGAAATCAAAACATAAGCAAAAGTGGAATAACTGCCTCGAGACAAGCTCTAGGATTTAATATAGCTGGTCGACCTCCACCAATCGATTGGTGCAAATGCACCTTGTGTTCATCTGGAGCGCATCTCCAGGCATCATTCTATCATCTTTGGTGACTATTTAGATGATTCCAGCCTCAATTTCCTACTTACAAAAGCATAAATTTATGGCCAAACATATACACAATATATGTTATCAAACATTCATTAATATGAATGGATATTAGTCAATAAACTTGCAATGAAATAGGGTTTACAGACTTTGAACTACTACAATATTTTTATTGATAGAAACTATTAACATTCAACAATTTAACTTACATTCAATGAACAACTACATGTAACTATAGTCAAAGATAATAATGAGAAATTCTCACTTCTCTTCCTTTGTTCCTTAGTAAGAGCACAAAGTTACAACAATCATCTTCTCGAATCAACTAAGCCCTAAAATAGAGTTTGCAGAAAACACCATAAGATAGCTAACCTATCTCAAAAACAGAATTTGATTATTCTAATGATTGAAGAAATGGAAGAAGTTGATACCTTGAATTTTTTTAGAATTACTAGGATTTTCTATTAATTGATTTTGGAGATTCTTATTTAGGTCATAGACTAAGAACTTAGACTTCCTTTCTCCCTTTTTTTATTTACTGACTTTCACACTAAGCATTTGAGGAAGATAATTTCTTTTAGGCTTATTAGTGCAATTATGCTTAGTTAAATAATAAACCTATTAAAGAATTAAAAAATATATTTATCAAGAGCCTTCCTTTATTTCTTTTAAAGATATAAACTCCTTTTAATTTAGAACCAACCCAATAAAATTCTCAAATGCACTCTTTTTAATTCAGAATCTAATTTAAACCCTTTAAAACATATTCTATTATAGTTATAAATGCTTTTACTATAAAAATCTACATTTCATTATTAAAAGGATTTCATTTAAGAAAATAAAAATAATGTTTTTCGATTTTTTATAAATTTTTGAATAAATCATTCTACCATAATTTATTTTCTTTTTATCAACACCAAGGTTTTCAATTTGCTTTATTATAATTAATTAAACTCTTAAATTCTCAAATTATTCCCAGAATAATTATTGCGAAATTCTAACCAAGGTATTTAATAATCAGATTGTTGTAGAACTACTCTCCTAAAAAAATTATGTCCTTGCAATTCTATATCAGAGAAAATTCTATAACAAAACTGATAGAATCGATTGAAAAAAAAAATTAGATAACATAACTTACCCAACTCATGAGTCTCTAGAAATAACCCTAGGTATGTCTGCTCTATCGGCTCTCTTATCTCCCAAGAGCAGTCTTTAGGATTTGCCGACTATTGAACCTCAACGAGCTAGACATCTTTACTTCCAAGTCACTTTACTTTCGAAGAAATAATAGGAATGGGCTCATGAATATGGGTCAAATTAGGAGCAATACTCTTCAATCTGATGAGGCTTAAGAATAGACTCAGGATCTTGAAGACATTTTCAAAGCTGGGAAATATAAAAAACATCATGTATGCCAAAAAATGAGCCGGTAATGCACCACGATAAGCTAACTTCCCAATACATTCAGTGACTAGGTATAATCTAATAAAATGAGGGGCCAACTTCCCGAATCTACTGAAATGTATCACTCCCTTGATCAAAGAAACACGAATAAACATAAGATCTTCCATACAAAACTCTAAATCCTTTCTCGTTCTATCAACATAGGATTTTTCTCTATCCTAAGCTTCTTTCATTCTCTTTCTAACAAGATATACCTTCTCGAAAGCTTCTTGAATGGAATCTGGTCCTAATAAAAACTTTTCTCCAGTTTCCAGCCAGTAAGATTATCAATGGCATGATCTTCCATATAATGCTTCGAAAGGAGCCATACCTATACTCAAATGGAAGCTAATGTAGTAAGAAAATTCAACAAGATAAATATGCTCTACCCAACTACCACCAAAATAAAGAACACAAGAATGGAGCAAATCTTCAAAAGTTTTATTTACACGCTTTGTCTGCCCATCGAACCAAGGATGATAGGCAGCATTGAGGTTAAGCTTAGTACCCAACGCTGAATGAAGATCCTTTCAGAGCCCACTGGTGAAAAGTAGATCCCAATCACTAACAATAGCACCGATAACTCTATGAAATCTAACTATCCCCTTGACATAAAGCTTTGCCAACTGATTCATAGTGCAGTTAAACTTAACAAGAATGAAATGAGCTGCTTGGTCAATCTATCCAAAATTACCCATAAATTATCATGCCCATTCTTAGAACGAGGTAAACCATTGATAAAATCCATGGAAACGTACACAAAACAATTAATTTGATCATTGCTAAATCAACCCAGAAAGAAATATAAATATAAACTCAATTACATCTAAATCCACATTTACCTAGTCCCATTTTGACATCAGGATATATAATGGCTGGAAAAGAACACTAGGCTTCAGATGTTCTGCTTTAACCAAATGACAGGTCAAATAAGGACTTACAAATCAAGCAATGTCTTGCTTCGTACCCTCCCGGTAATATAATTTCTTAATGTTTGCATACATCTTACCACTTCCTAGATGGATGGTAAAACAAGAACAACGACGCTCGTCCTAATATCCTTTTGGAGAATATCAATATCGGGCATAATAAGTCTTCCATACCTCCGAATACAACCTTGAGCATCAATGACAAACTCCTCCAACTTCTCCTTACTACTATCAATAGAAAGACTCTGAATAAGCTCCACTAATTCGGGGTCTTGCTTCTAGGCTCCTATAATATGATCCAGAATAAAAGGACGAGCCTCTAAACTCGATAATACAATATCATATCTCAACTTCCCAATCTTTGATTAAACACACGAAGAAAGCGTCTCAAGAACTTTCCATTCAGCTAACATAATAGAAACTATTGGTTGACGTTTGTGACTAAAGGCTTTGGCTACATGGTTACCCTTTCCCGGAGTATACTAAATCTCGAAATCATAACCTGCTAAACACTCCAACCATTATTGCTGATGCATATTTATATCCTTCTGAGAAAAGAAATAATTCAAGGATTTGTGGTCGGTATAAAGAATGAATCTCTCACCTAAAAGACAATGACACCAATTCCTAAGTGCAAAAACAATGGCTACAAGTTCGAGATTGTGAGTGGCATAACAGATCTTGTTTGGACATAACTATCTCAAAGCACAAGCAACTACTCTATCTCTATGCATAAGCACTGCACCAAGGCCTTAACCACATGCATCAGAATATACAATAATTTCCTGGTTCCCTTCTGGAACTATAAGAATAAATGCGTGAGTAGAAGGTCTTTCAATGTTTGAAAGGCAAACTCACACTTCTTTGACTCAATATACTGGCTGAAAATTGGAGAAACGTTTGGATCGATCAGCTAATACTGAATAAGCTTCATGATATGTTTGGTAAGAGATCGACCATGGCTAAACCCCATGACCAACTAATAGACTGAATAAGATGCCTCTCCTCAAGCTCAACTAATTGCTTCTTCAGCTCTTCATTTTTCTCCACCGACATTCTTGTGAAAAGATGACTAACCAGTTGAGCACCAGGAATCAAATCAATACAAAAATCAATTGATCTCCTAGGAAGAAATCCAGAAATAGACTCAAAGATATCAAGTAATCACATACAATAGGAGTACAAATTACATCCTCGTCATCATAAGATTCAGTAACATAAGGAGAGATACTCGAATTTGGATCGACTTCATCAAGAGCAGGAGAAAGTCTATCACTAGAAGATGGATGCTTAAGATCAATAACACGGTTCGGATAAAGAATTGTAGCTTCATATCTATTGAGCCAATCCAAACCCAAAATCATGCTGAAACCAAATGTTGAATAACATGCAAATCTATCAAGAAAGAAAATCAACATAGAATGATGCTGACAATTCTACAAAGCAAATCGAGTGTTGCAAATCCACCAATTGGATTTGCAATCCTCAAAGCAGATATCATACATACAACATCTAAGGAGAGAGCTTCGATGAGCTTTTTTGACATGAACAAGTGTGATGCTCCCGTGTTGTTTGATAACTCGAATAAAATGATCGCAAAATAAGGTAGAACTTTCCAAGATAGATGAAGATACACCTTTCTGTTGGTTAAATCGTTCAAAGGACTCAATTGCGTTCAACCTTCCTCTGTTCAGCTTCCAAGCCAAAGTAGGGCAATCAAAAATCTGGTAGCCTTCTCTCTTACAATAATGATATGCAATGGATGAAATTGGCATTTAAGAATGATTTTTGGTATATTCTCTAGCATAATGGCCTTTAACTCCACAATTGTAGCACTCAACTTGATCATCCCTCCGATTCTTAGAATCTGAATCCTGCATCTTGGCTTTCTTAAAATGGAAATGATACTTGGACACTCCATTAGGCGTTTTCTTCTTCTAGACAAATTCCTTCTTCTTCTAAGCGGCTTCATCAATATTATCTTTCTCATCTTCCTCTAATTTAAAAGCAGTATCTACAAGCTTCTCGAAAGTGACATCCGATTTAGATAAAAGTGCTTTCCTCAAATACTTCCTTATCCTATATACAAACTTCTGATTCTTCTTCCAAGGCGTATTGATGAGATCTACCTCATACTTGGACAATGACTCGAAGGAAGCAACATATTCTAAAACTTAAGAACCCCTCTACTTCAAATCTATAAAGTTTCAAGCTAACGCCGCCATCTTAGCTTTCGGCATAAACTTCATCTCACACCGAGACCTAAACTCCTCCCAAGTCAAAATGGCCTCATCGACTTTAGCAAAATGCAAATTATACTAATCCATTGCCCTCTCCTAAAGTTGACTGGCAGCTACCTGCACCCTATACATATTAAAATGCTCCGTGCAAGTAAAAATCCTCTCGCATGTCCTCAACTAAGCCTAGATTCCAATAACTCCCTCAGTCCCATTAAACTTCTTTCCTCCTAGTGAACATAATCGCTAAATGGGAGAAACATGTTCGATGAATGGGATGATCTAATGGGGCAGCATTGGGTGGTCGAGCATTCTGAACCAACTCCATAATCTACTGGTTCGTCATAAATACTCCCTCCCGGATGGCATTATTGGATGATCTAGAATCAGAATGAGTAGCTCAACCACATCCATACTCGCTCTGCCATAAAGGATACAAGAATAAGAACTTATTCAAGATATTAATCATAAATAAGAGAAAAGGAAATCATAAAAATACATCTCATAACTACCCCTTAGTAATATATATTATTTCCTAAAAAGGAAAAGAAGCAAACTCCACTCTTACACCAAAGGGTCGGGACTCTAAGTCCATCCAGGCCAAAATTTGTGTCTCTCATATTCTGTATTGTTCTAAATCATAACTCTGATACCAAGTTGTAATGCCCCACCTTTAGACCCATATTATCCAAGCATATTACAAGTAATACTGTCGATAAATACAAAGAATAAGGCTAGATTGGAGTGACCATCCATATTTATTCCCTTGGGCTAACATTGTCACAAGTTACCTTTTTAGCTGAAATAATTTTATGTTTGAACAGTCTTGGCACAAAGCAATAGACATGTTGGCTCAAAAATAGAATCAGGAAAATATAATATATAATGCAGAACACAGAATCAAATAACATAGCGGAAAATACAATTCATGCCAAAATAATACATATTGAGTCCACAAAGTTGGGTACTGGACCCTCATAATATACATATAGACTGTGACAAGCATCTAAGAAATACATGATCTCAAGTGTCACTATCTCATATAATAATGTGCATCAAAATGACATGGTAGACACATCTATATATACATAATAGGTACTCTTAAAAGCTAGCTCTAAATCCAAACTCAAAGAGTCCCAGTACCTAATAAGTCTCATTCTGACCTAAGCATTAAAAAAATAACACCAGGATCAGATTATCTCTAATATCATAAAAGGGTGAGATCATAATAACTGTACATGTCAATAATACTATGTCATAATGATTTCTATAGAAAGTACAAAGTTCTCATAACATCAACATATTATAACAAAATCATCATGCGATAAACCAACTCATTTCTAATATCGATAATCATTTAAAATATGGTGAATAAATTTTATTGGTTTAAAAAATCCCAAGAACTAGAAAAGATCACATGAAAGAATCAAAATCCAAAGATGAACATTGTTACACCATAATTTCTACCAAGTATAAATTACAAACGTTTGAAAAGAAGGTTCCTTGGCTTGTAATTCTAAGACCCATTGTTTAGTTTTCAACAAGAGCATAAGTACGGAACTTAGTACCCGAGAGCATGTGATTCGAGAGCATTAATCAAAGCATCAACCAAGGTCAAGATCGTTGTTTAGCTAAAATAAGAAGCTTAATCAAGGGCATCACTTTTCGAAGCCAAAAGCCTTTCAACAAGTATCAACAATCGATGGCTCAGATTGCCTCAGACCAAGACCAACAGTTAGGATAAACGAAAACAATCAAAGAATCTATATATGTATATATAATAGCATCATGAAAGTAATTTGCGCCAAAATGCAATTAACTAAAAGATAACAAGCATTCAAATCTAAGCCGCACATTGCAAGCCAAGTCATCAATCCAAAGAAAAGGTTCTCTACTAATGGCATTATGTCATATTGGTTATAAATAGGCGACAATCCCAAGGCACAAGTGATCTTCTGGCATAAAAAAGAACTGACATAAAATCAAGGTGTACTTTACTATATTAGAGCTCTGTTGAAAAATCATTAAGGGTTGAAATGCCTAGATTCAATGTAATAATCCTCTTACCAATATAAGAGTGACTAAATAAATAAAGAACAGTAGACAAATAGACTTTCGATCCGAATCACTACAAAAGCCTCGGTATTATCTATCTTTCATCCCTTAACTCCTTTGCATGTGCTATTCTTACCCTACGGTTCAACATCTAGTATTCAAAGCTTGATTACATCACGTCACGGTAACCTCTTGGTCGGGTACAATATTTCGATAAACTTTCGAAGATATGTCTTCGAATCTTGGAGTGTTAGTGTAGACGAAAATTTACATTAACATTTTTGGCGCTAGAAGAAAGGCTCAAACCTCCGTCGTTTTTTCCCTCTTCGAAAATCCAGTGACCCCATCTCCTCAACCATGTTGACTTTGAGAATGAGAAACTAAACCCAAAGTTGCCCCTCAACCTTCACATTCTACTTGTTGATGAAGAAAACAATGAGATATTGGTTACCCTCATTTAGGAGAAAGAGAATGGCAAAGAATATGATCCTATTTATGAACTTCAAGCTTCTAAGATCAGGCAGCTTTTGAAATATCTCCAAAAATCACTCCATGAATTTTCCCAGCTTCGAAAGATTGTTAAGGCCCTTAACAATGAAGTTAGGAACCTTTCCACTGGATTGCTGAAATATAAAGATTTGGTTATTTTTGATAAGAGAGCCCCCTCGAATACTTAAGATGGTGGGTCTTGGAAGAAGTTGAAGCACGATTAGGTTCTTATCCCATTCAACCAGAGGTTTTCTTAGATATTCTTAGACAATCGTGAAGACTTCTCCTACCCAGATTACCCCCCATCAAATAAAGAAGACTAAAAGGGTGAGAAGCATTGTGTCTACCATTTAGTGAATAGGCATGAGACAAACAAATGCCGAAAGCTTTCTTACAAAATTGGGAAGTTTATACAAAAAGGAAAGTTAACCAAATTTATTAAACATCAGTTTGAATATTTAGTTTCGAAATTACTTACTTTGTTCCCTTTTTGAACTCTAGGAAGATTATGTGTAACTCTTTCCCAATGAATGCATATGGCGCTTTTCTATAAAGATGGGGTTGCAAGAGGAATCCATTTTATCAAACTCCCACGATCAAATGGAAGATGCAAATTTTACTAACATACTACTTTCGATTACAACCTCTTTTATTAAAGTTTCAAATCTAAGGTGTGCCTCATGGTTTCATATTCTAAAGGCTTAATCAACAGGTCTCGATATTTTCAATATCTCATTTGGTATGTCCTCTCCCTTTAAGAACTCTTACATATCATACTTGAATTTAGAATGTAAGGACTGAAACTCTCCATTGATCTGATGAGATCATTGATGAGTTTTATTTCCTAAGATGTATAAAATAATAATACTGATTCCATCAATGATTTTTTTCTCAAACTTGGATCAGACTTTCTGTTGAACAATGTGATTTGAAAACAATGTGATTTTAAAAGCCTTTACAAAATGTTCTAAAAGCATTATTTTCAAAGGATTCATATTTCCCTTTTTCCAAGTTACAACTAGTTTTTCGTATAGCCATTAACTTAAAATAGATTTTGATACCAGCCAAAAGAAGTTGTAGATGGCCGATACCCATTAAAAATGATTGTAGATGGCCGATGCCTACCAAAAATGATTGTAGATGGCTGATGCCCACCAAAAGTGGCTATAGATTTGGATCCAACGATAAGTTGGTAGACCATGCCACAAGAGCACCCCCACAATGATTCACTACAAAGTGTAAGGCCATATCACCTAGGTTTAAAATGACGTCAAAAAGTAGAATACATGTTGACAGTAAGTCATGGTCAAATGGAATCATGCATTAGGCAGATCCCCGGTTAGATTAGAATGTTGGGTAGATTCCCAGTAATAGTGAGCCATGGTCAAGAAGTATCATGTATTGTGTAGATTTTCGATTAGATTAGTATATTGGATAGATTCCCTATAATAGTGAGCCGTGATCAAGTAATACCATGCACTTGAGTAGATTTCTAGTAAGATTAGGACGTTGGGTCGATTCCCGATAGTAATGAGCCACATACGAGAAGTGTCATGTGTTGGGTAGATTCCTAGTTAGATCAGAATGTCGGGTAGATTCCTAATAATAGTGAGCCATATACGAGAAGTGCTATGAGTTAGGTATATTCTTGGTTAGATTAGAATGTTGAGTAAATTCCAACATAGATAGAATGTTAGGAAAAAGTTCCTAAGTTAAGGCATCGAGTAGATTCTCGATAACCCGAAAAGGGGTGAAGGTAAACCTAGAATCATATTGAGATGAAACTCTTGATTGTGCAAGTAGGTCGGCTTCGGGTAAGAATCCGATGACAAAATTCGATTAGGTTTGAAACCTTATTTTAAAAAAGCATACCAAGGGTAGAAGATACCCTATAAAAGTAAGATTCTAAAAGTACACTTAAACAAAGTGACAACATAAGAAATGAAGTCAAAGATAATAAAGTTCCTTTACATATATTTTGTCAAAAAACTGTTACAAAGGGTAAGCCAAGAAGGAAGCCTAATTTAATAAAGAAATAATATTATAGAGACTGGATTACAAAATTGAGAGCATTAGAGGATAAAATATAAAAATGAGAAGAGGATATCCTCCCCAAATGAGCAAGCTGAGATGACAAGATAGGGCTCTCCAAAGCAACTTCAGTTTTATAGTCATGGAAGGAATTCATTAGCAACATCCTCCTTAGCCTTTTTTCTTCCCTTTATTTAAAAAGGATGACGATGTCATCTACTGAGGTCAGATATCAGTTTAGGGGCTATTCCTCTCTAAAGTAAGGCTTCTGCTAGTTTTAAGACCTAGCTTTGAGGCAAGGAAATTGCTCTTAATCTTAAAGGCCTTGAGAGTTACTTTTAGCTTTTGAAGTTTGATTACCTTGTCCTTATAAGAATTGTAAAGAGAAGCATAGTCTCACTAAGTTTTTAAGAATTTTAGGCAAGGTATTCCCTAGTGGTCATTGACTTAAGATTGGCAAAGGGAAAAGATGGGAAATAAAGAAGAAATGCACATCGACTACTTTAGTTTAGGATATCATATGAAAGTCATTAAGTATAAGGTTGGAAGGAAATTTAACTATTAAAAAGTCATCAAGAAAGTTTCGATCGAATTTTATATATATGCCAAAAGTTATATTACAAGGACAAGCAGATTGTTTTCTTCATTAAGCGTATCATCAAAATGATCCTATCGTACCTCCTTGTTGGAAGAAGCCGCTTCCTCCTCCTCCTCTATTAGGGTCCCGACTTCATCCACCAATATAGCATCGGTGTATTTTTCGTTCTCACGTTCTTCATACCTCTTAGTAAAGTTAGCCTCTACTGTGGCAGCATTGACCCCAAGATAGGCTAAAGAGAAAGTCATGTTCTGATCTCGATGGTGAGCATAAGCATCAAATAAAACTTGAAAAGCTCGTTTGCTGGCCTCCCACTCATACTCATCTTTAGCAATATAATGTTCTTTATCAACCACCCCAGCCTCGACTTTCTTCAACCTCTTGTCCTTTTCCTTTATGGCTTTCTCGAGAGTCTCAAGCTTATAATCCCTCTCTTCGGCTATTCTACGTGATTCCTATACTTCAGCATTCACCTTCTGACTTTATCTTTCAGTTCCCCAAACTCCTTTTTCGTTGTTTTGGCAGCAGCTACCATCTCCTCCATTTCAGCCACCCATGTTGAAAGGTGGAGATTTTTTCCATTACCTAGAAAGAAGTAAAGATAGCAAGGACACATATTGAAATCATAATCTAACATAATAATTTTTACCTTGATGCTCTCTTGGAGGCTAATACTCGATTGCTTTTCGAATTTCCAGGACAGTGGTTGGATGTTTAGTATACGCTTCAATGATGGCACGAAGAAGGTCACCTTCAAAGGCATCTCTTGTAATCTCAATCGCTTACTTTTTTTCTCGACAAGAGGATCAGAACCCTTCCTCTTATTGCTTTCGGTCTGGGAAGACCAGGAAACCTTTTTCTTCTTCAAGCTAAGAGTATCTTTGTTAGGAAGCAACAATCTGGCTCTTTTCTTGGTCCGCTTTCCCTTATTTAGGAAGTCGACCTTCTTATAAGAGGAAGTCACTGCAGTGAGAAGAAAAGGATAAGGTTTAAACTAAAATTAAGACTAAGTTGTACTAAGAGCCAAAAATAAACTAGTATAATAATTAAAGGGTAAAACCCCTAGTCTCGCTTTCCCTGGAATTGGATTCGGTTTCCTCTCTGCTATTAATGACTAAGGTAGAAGGTGTCTCATACTTCTTAGAGGGTCTGGCAAATATAGCAGAAGAAAGGAATTGACCTCGAGCTCTCAGTTTGCTTTTGGTAAGAACCAAGTGTTGGTATCAATGAAAGGAAGGAATCTTCATAAACTTCCTTATACCTATCCTTATATTGGTTGATGATAGCTGGGTTGCCACACTTCTTGGGTCTTGCTATTTGATATTTAATAAAATAAGGAAACCTAACCTAGAATATGAGTAAGGAAAAAAGACGGTGAAAAATCCAAGAATGTACCAGCATTATCGAAAGAAGTGGCTAGTCGATTGGAAGAAGTCTTAACAAAGGACCACGGAATGGCATACTCGTGATAGTTAGTTACCTAGTTACAGAGATAACCCAGCCTTGTGTTGGCAAAGAGCTGGTTAAGTTCTCGGGGCATCCCTCCACAGGCGTACCCATTCAGTGAAGGAAGTTCCTTAGCCTTGACCATTTGTCGAAAATCCAATCACCCAATACGAGCACGGTACGGTTTTAGTTGTAGAACCTGCCATCTAACATGGTAGCTATAGTAGGCATACTATAATGGTACGTATGCTGGCTAAGAATAATATTATACTTTCAAAATGTTTTCTGCACTATGCACTAATAATAATAATATCAAAAGGATTTTGCGTATCAAGCATGTTTGACTATCATAAGGAGAAATATCCTCCAACTGTGCGATCACATTGTGGTGTGGCAGGAGGCCTTATGGTAATTTCATTTTCCAAAAAGCATAGCGAATTTCTTTTATTTCTTTTGCTGTTTTCTTTTTGTTCAAAATAAAACAGTTTTTGTTTGCTCACACCAGTGTCATGACTGACCTGGAGTTTATTGTTCCCTTTCTAAACTCTGGGTGCCCACAATTTTCCACACGGGAAGCCTAGAGTCAGGTTATCAGATACTCAACTATTAGATGTAGTTTTGGCGATCATCGAAGTCTCTAGCTTGGCGATCGCATTATGCACCAGATTTGCTTCAAGTTCAACATGATGGTGGTTTGAGCTTATTGGTTTGAAGTCTTTGGAGCTTTGGCAATGGAGATGTTATCTTTCCACTGCTATTGCTGTTTGTCTTCTATTGCTGTGTTTTTCTACTGTTGTTCTATCTCTGATAGTGTTGATCATTTCATTTGTATCATTATTGTATCAAATGTTGTGTATCAATAAAAATTATTCTTCTGTTTCCACTGTGTTGTTATATCCTAATGTTGTTATAAGCTCCGGTAAACCAGACTCAACGTTTGAATCTGCGACATTTGAATATGGATGATGTATTTGGGTGTCAATTTTCGAAGGTCGAGTCAGGGTCGTTAGATTTGGTATCAGAGCTAAAGGTTGAGTAAGAACTTTAGCTTTGGAGTATAACACATTAGGTGATTCATTAGAGATAGGGATATAAAAACCCTAGAATGGGTATATCCCTAAGATATTTTGTCCATATGCCTCGATAAATTCTCTTGCTATTCACTGATAATAAGTATGAGTGCAAAAAGAGGACGAGATAGGGGACAGGGGAGTACCACTGCAAATGGTCGATGCCCTGTAACAACAAGGGAACAACTTTTCTCATCAATCTCTTTGATCATCATCCGATATCAATACTTTGATGAATTCATGGCAGCTACAAGAAGAAGATTTGGTGTGATGGTGGCCTGTGAAACTTTGTTTACATTTTAGAAAGGTTTCTAATTCCTATTTCGTATTCTCACCATCAGTTTTCTATCAGCTTTTCATTTTTAACTTTAAGAAATTTGAAATTTTATTTGAAATGAATTGGTAAATAAAATATGAAGCTGAATTAAATTGTATCCGCTTGTCTATTCTTTGGGGTCCAGAATTATTCTACGAATGGTTAGTTATCCTTCGGACTAACTAATGCCCCTGTATATTTCGTAGACCTGATGACCCGAGTATTTCGTGAAGTATTGAATGAGTTCGTTCTCATAATTATTGATGATATTCTTATTTGGTAAGCCAAATATAGAATGGATATTTAGCTTGATCTAGTGATTCATTTCTCTATCTTTCATCTGCTCTTTGTTGTCTCCTTGCATGGAAAATTTCGAGGATAAGAAGGGGATCTGTAACGATCCCGGTTTTAAGCCAAATTTAATTTGATAATTCTAGATTTAATTTTGAATTAATTTGAATTTTTTCAAAGATGAATAAACTATGTGTTTATATATATATATATATATATATATATATATATATATAAATTGGGAATAGAATTTTGATTTGGAAATTCAAAAAATAAATATATAGAAATAAATTTGGATTTAAAAATTCTATATTATTTCAAAATTAATAACAATATTTGTAATTATCATATGTGTATATATATACGCATTCTGATTTGAAAGTGATATTTTGAAATTGATATAATATTTTTTTCAAAAGGCTACTTAAAGTTAAAAATATATATTTTAAATACTTATATATATATATAATCTATATATGTGTTTATTTATTAATGTGCCATTAAATTTTAAATCAATTTCTTTAAATATATAAATATTTATAAAAGGAAAGGTATTTATTAAAATTAAAAATAGAATATAAATATATATATATATATAACTAAATATAAACTAATGTATATATTATATAAAAATTATTATTAATACATGCACATTACAAGTGTAAACCATTTAACATACATTTAAACATTTTTATAATATTAGTATGCAAAATAAACATGCGTAGGCATTTTAATACATGAGATTAACAAGTGTTATCTAATATATCATGCAAATTTACAAAAAGTCATGCTTTTAAGTTTCTTTTCATTTAAAAAAAATGAGAAATCAAGGCTGTAAATATACTACTTCCCCTTCTCTTTCACTTTTCTTCATAATTTCAAAAATCTATCAAAACCAAACTAAAGAAAATTACAAACTAGCAAATTAAAGTCAAAACAGAAAAGAGAAATAAAACCAAAACCTGGAAAAAAAAAAGCAAGATCCTGATTTTGATTCAACTCAAACAATCTTCATCAAAATAAAACCAAGTATCAGATCAAAATAAATCAAAGTCAGGATCAACCCAAGTTCCACTTTCAAGTATAGTTCAGATCAAAGCAAATTTTAAAAGCATGAAGCAGTTCAAAATCACAAAATTCAACTCAGTGTTACAACAAACAATCTTTTACAACTTCAACCTGAAGCCAGCTGAGATCTAGATTCAACTCGGTAATTCAAAGATCAAGCAAATCGGATTAAAGTCAAGATCAAAACCAAATATCCTAGTTTTTCAAATCCAGTCAAAACTTATTCTCTGTCTTTCTCTGTTCTTCAATTTCCAAGTAAGCAAACCCACTTGATTTTACTTCTATGTATTGATGTTTGAATTGATACTGGAAGTATATTATGAAAAGTGTTTGTTTAGTGGTTAATAAGCTTGCATGCTTGTAAATACATGAATGTATCCTTGTATATATAAAAATTGTCTCTGTTCATTGTTTATAGGTTTTTAAAACCTGTTAAATAATTTCAAATCACTCCACCTAAATGATTTTAGGCTATAAACTCTGAATAAAAATGTTTGTATATATGTGATATCATTTTTAAAACTTATTTCAAGTGTTTAAATTGAATATTCATTTTAAAAATGATACATAATAGTGATGATTTAAAATAAGCCCAAAATCGAATGTCTTGATTTCAAAGTTTGATCATAGGAATGGAGTCGTATTTCAAAATCATGAATTTTGAGAATCATTTCAAGATTTTTAGTTTAGTAAATTATGAGAAATTGTGAGTTGATCGGTTTGGGTCTTTCGTCAATTGCCGACGATCGACGAAGGGAGGCAGGTCGAGATTGATGCTGGAAGTGGATGGAAGGTTGGGTCACTCAGGAAAAATGGTGGAAAAATTTTCTGATGGCCGGAGTGGCCTGGTGGAGGCAAAGTACGGTTTTAACCTAGATTTTAGTTGGTATCGGAAATTGGGTTGCTGCATCGACGTGGGCGAATTGGAAGCAACCGCACCAGGGGAAAACGTTTTGCGCGTCATCGAGGCATCTCTGGTTGCGGTGGCGTGGTCTCAGATGATCGGGATCGGTCGGTCGAGGCGTTTTGGTTGATTAGGTTTGGTCCACAAGGTTGTTGACTTGCTCTATTCTGGTTCCAGGCGAAATCAATGGTGCTGGGCGGTCGTGTTGATTGGTGAGGTAGTCGATGATTGGTTGGAGGTGGCATGGTTGGTCGGATATGGTCGGTTCGCTCATGCATGTGCACATGTGCACGATCATATCTGGGTGATGGTTGATGTTTGGGAAGAAGGGGAGAACTTGAAGTTATGCTCGGGAGAATGAAGGTTTGACTCGAAGTAAGAACGAAGAATTGGGAAACTCGGAGTTGAGCTGTGACGCCCCACCTCTATACCCACGCTAGCCAAGAACACTACGGAGTAGTGCTGTCAACTAGCGCGGAGAATAAGGCTGTTGAGAAGCGACCATCCATGTAATTGCTTATCACAAGGTGGCTTTAAATAATCTTCGGAAACAAACATAGAAATAAGCATAACACAAATCAGTCACAGACATCCATATCACAAGGGCGGAAGAAGATATGAATATATAACTAACACATGAAAGTGTACATCAGAGTAGTGGTCAAAAAGATCCACAATAATACAAAAGAATAGCAACACGTGCTATACAATAGAATACAACTATGAGTCTATATCTCAAGTGTATACAACAAAAACTGCTAATCTAAATAGTTAGCCAAAAGTCAGAGTAGCAAATCCCGGGAAGAAGTCAAGCAGAAGCACCTGTAACATCTCGGTCTGACCCGAGTATTATTTGAGAAAATAATAAACGGATCAGTCTAGCTATAAATATCAGATGACATGATATAAAATAAAAGATATGGCATAAACATAAAATATCCATACTGACACACTACTATAAGTATGCAAATGATGATCAACAGAAGATCAGTCGATAAGAGGTACATCAATATCACAAGAATCTTCTCAAAGATCCAAAGAGGGCATCATACTCTAAACTTGTACTCATAACAAGTCAATGACATAAATTCCAGAAATCAACACGAGAAATCCAGAAATCATAAAAAGGGAAAGAGACCTATCACATGACGGTCCGAAGACCATGAGGAGCTACCCCGCATGTGTGAATGGAATCACACAGATTGAGGTCAAGACTAACCAAAAAGCAGAAAGGTATGTGTGAATGGAATCACACAAGTGGTGTCTAGTCTAACCTTGCAATGAAAGAGACATCGCGCAATTGCTAGTCTAATTCATAAAGCGATCATCAAGATCAACGAGAAGTGTCAATTACACTAAGCTAGTAAATATAGAAGTTTAGCTTCATGTCCCATAACCACTTGCTTAACTTAAATATTTACGAACAAACTGTAAATCTTCACTAATAAAATTGTCACAAGAGGTTCAATCGAACAAGTCCAAGAATTAACCGACGAAGTGAACGCAAGCGTTTCATACCACTTGTTTTACTAAGTCGTTTAATTAGATTTCTCATCCGAGTGAGGTAAAGGCTTGTATATACTAATAGATTGGAAAACAGTTTATGAAAAGAGCTTTATTATTAAAAATAGAGTTGAAATTGTTTGTTAAAAGAGTTTTGATATTTACTACTAGTATTGAAACCTTTATATTATAAAGTGACAAAACACAGAAGCAATTGTAGAAACAATCAGTCACAAAAATCGCATACGGAGATGTGAATAAAATCCAAGGAAATCAGCTCAATGTTTTTCAGATAAGATCCCCTACGGAGGAGGGGTCCAGGGGGTGGCAACCCCCCAAGGTGGGGGTGCGGGGGCAACGCCACCGCTTACGGGGTTCGACCTGCCCGGTCAGGTCGCGAGGGTTCAGGGGGCAGCGCCCCCGGCGGGGTGCGGGGCAGCGCCCCGTCCAAAACGGTACGACCTAAGTGAAGACAAGCGGCCTACGACTTAAAGCAAAATGAGATCTAACGACCTAAGGGTTCACGCGACCTAACACAATGGCCGAGCGACCTAACTGGAGTTAAGGGAGGCAAGCGACTTAAGGTCCAACGACCTACGACTCAAGCAAGCCGAGCGACCTAGTGTGGAGGGGTCGAGCGACTTAAGGAAGGCGAACGACTTAACAAGGTTCGCGGGCTAAGGATGAGCGACCTAACAAGGTTCACGACCTAACGGAGACGAGGTCATGCGACCTAAAGTGGTTCGCGACCTAAAGGGGAACGACCCATCGAGTTATAGGTCTAACGACCTAACGG
Organism: Allium cepa; assembly: GCA_030765085.1. Taxonomy (NCBI): domain Eukaryota; kingdom Viridiplantae; phylum Streptophyta; class Magnoliopsida; order Asparagales; family Amaryllidaceae; genus Allium; species Allium cepa. The sequence goes on along the minus strand of CM060929.1, from coordinate 724,404,421 downwards.
TTTAAAGGTCATGCGACCTAAAAGTGAAACGACCTAAGGTCGAAAACAAGGTCACGCGACCTAACAGGAAACAAGGTCAAGCGACCTAAGGGGTTACGCGACCTAACGTAACACGGGTCAAACGACCTAAGGCATCACTGGACGAACGACCTAACTGCTTAAGCGACAGGCGACCTAAAGAGGTTCGCGACCTAATAGGGTTCGCGACCTAAAGGTGCACGACCTAAGGTCTTTCGACCTAAGGGTATATAGGTAACACGACCTAAAGATGTCGCGACCTAAAAATAGAAAGCATGGCCGAACGACCTATCGAAGTAGAAAGACATGCGACCTAACGGTCAAAAGGCCAATGACCTACGACCTAAAAGCCATACGACTTACGACCTAAAAGCCATACGACCTACGACCTAAAAGCCATACGACCTACGACCTAACGTGAAACGACCTAACTCCGAAGTGAAGATTCAAGGCAGTGCGACTTAGCGCGATAACACGCGAACGACCTAAGAGTTAGGTCGCGATCGACCTAACTCCGAACACCAAAAATGGCCAGAACGACCTAAGTGCAGAAAATTCACCAAAACGCTAAAAATTGGAGTTTTTCGCCAATCCAATCCAAACCAAATGCTAATGTGCATGCAAAAGTGATAGGGAATCATTCCCAACAGTCCAATATAGTTATAGACTAGATTTGTGAGATAAAAATCTCACCTTTGCACCAAATATCAATGAAAATGAAGTTTTAAGCAAGCAAGAATCAATCCTTCTTCTATCTAAGCACAAGAAGCTTGAATCCAATGTCTTCTTCTTGAATTTGGAGTAGAAAGATGGATTGCAATTGAATTTGAGTTTTGGAATTTTAATTTCCCATTCCCTCCACCATTAATGCTAAAGCTTGATTAGTTAGGAAATTTATGAAGAGTGAGGAGAAGAGGGTTGGAACTTGGGCTTAATAGGCTAAACTAACCCAAAGTCCAAAGCGGGAAAAGTTAGTGAAATTTCACTAACTCCAAACCTATCGATGTTTATACTTAAAAAAGTTGTAAACGACATTTCGAACTCAATGGAAGTGGTCTCGAGTCCTAATTTGACCGTTTGCAAAAAGTAGCTTTTCAGACCAAAATCCGATTAACGAGTTAATATTTAAATAAAATATTTAAATACAAACTCGATAAATATGCGGGTTGTTACAGAGCTCAGGTCTAATTCGAGTTTGACTCGTGTTCAGGATATAACGGTTGTAAAATTTTAAAATTAAACAAGTTTTAAAAAGTTTAAATCAAATTTTAACAAAAATTTTCAAACAGGTTCTTTAATACAATATGTGTTTATTTATGTATTAATTAAAGGTTTTAAATTTAAATTATTTTAATTAATCAAGTTTAAAATATTATATATATATGTGTGTGTGTGTAAATTTGCTTTCATTAATTAAAACTTAAGCCTATTTTAAATAAAGAATTAAATAGCTTAATTAAGAAGTGAATTAAAAAGATAAAGATATTTTTAGTTGTTAATTGACTTAAGGATCTAAGTTAATTTATGGATTAATAATAAATTTGTTTCAAAGAGTTAAAATGTTTCAAAAATAATTAATTTTGATTTTGAAATAATGATATATTAAGTGATTGATCAATGTGATCCCTAATTGTTTTCAAATGGTACTTGTAATTAATTAAGGTAAATGGGTTATCTTAAGATTTAAAGGATCATTAATTTGCAATTTAATTATTACTTAATTTAAAGTTAATTAAGTAATGATTAAAGAATAATTAATTCGTAATTAAAGGGTAGTTAATTAGTAATGATAATTAATTAATACAATTAATCAAAGATCAATTTATTAATGTAAGTAATTGAAGGTTAATTACTTAATGTAATTACTTAAAGGTAAATTACTTTAATGTAATTAAAGATTGATTGGTTAATGTAATTAATTAAGGATAATTAATTACTTAAATGTTAATTACTTAATGAAAATAATTAAAAGATAATTTGTAATTAAAGGCTGAGTAATTAAAGGATAATTAAGGATTAATTACTTAATAATTAAAGGTTAACTAATTAATTAGAGGATGATTAATTAATGTAATTAATTAAGGGATAATTAACTTATGTAATTAACTTAAGGGTGATTAAATTATGTGATTAATTAAGGATAATTAATTAATTAATTAAGGAAAATTGATTAAGTTAGATAATTAAGGATGATTAATTAATTTCATTAATAATAGCCAATGGTTTATAATTAATGTTAATTAAGTAGGATTGGGTAATTAATTCATAAGTAATTAATTTAAATTAATCTTGCTTATGGGGATGATTGTATTTTATTAAATTCCTTGAATTGTTTGATATCTTTGATATGTGATGATTCTGTGATATGATTGTTTTAAATTGAGCTGCGAACTATGATTTATTTATCTGTGATGATATTACTTGTTTATCTGTGAATGAAAGATAAGCATTATAATGTAATACCGCTTATCAATATTGTTGTACTTGAATTGATAATGGTTGTGATATTTTATTGTTGTGTGCAAAACCCTTGGACTACACCACACACACAAGAATATGGATTTCACGAGGAATTGGTTAAATCGTAGATTTTGAATTTAATATTATTTTATTCAAAATGATGAAATGGTTTTAAAAGTTGAATTTTGAATCCAATTTATTTGGAAGTGAAATTGAGTTGAATATGAAAAGCTTTTGGAAAGGAAGTTTGAAAATAAAATTTAGTTTTAATATAATATGTCTTGTTAAAGTTTTGAAATTATTTTAGAAACTATGGGTTGAAAGGGTTATACAAGCGGATTTTAAACCATTTTGGAGCATACTGAATAAATTATTTTAGGAATTTAAATTTAATTTAAATAGAGCTTGCCGAGTACGGCAGTTCGCTGATTTTCCAATGTATACTTTGAAAGGCTTTAACTCGAGCAAATTTATTCAGATTTTCCCGAAACAAAAAACGTCACTACAACAAAAATACCATATTAAACGCCCTTTTTACAACGGGCATTGGTTGCCTGTTGTAATAGAAGGCTATTACAACGGTCCATGCAGGCCCGTTGTAAAAATGTCATATACAACCCCTTTTTACAACGGGCATTGGTTGTCTGTTGTTATAGAAGGCTATTATAACGGTCCATTCAGGCACGTTGTAAAAGATGCCATATACAACGCCCTTTTTACAATGGGCATTGGTTTCCCATTGTAATGGAAGGCTATTACAACGGTCCATTCAGGCCCGTTGTAATAGATGCCAACTTTACAACGGTCACAAAAAGCCGTTGTAATGAGCTCAATACAATTAATAATTTATTATATATTATAACTAATGATTATTAAAAATAATAATTTATTATAATCAATTATAATAATTAATAAATTATCCTTAATTAGTTAAAATAATAATGTCAAAATAATAATATATAGATAATACTACATATATAATAATAGTTCCTCAATATTTAATAATTTATAACAATAAATGATTTTTGATCAATAATATATAAATAATTAATGATTTATAATTAGTAAATTATAATTGATAATTTATAAGTTAATAATATGTAAGTAACAATCCGTAAACAACAATTTGTAGAACGTGGAGGTGGCGTCTTTCTCAAATAAAATTTAAACCCCGGTCCCCGCCTCTATTACATCTGCTATTTTCATTCACCGCAAAAAGAGTTTTTTCCCTTCAACCCTAGAATTTCAAGTCGAAGTGGAATAAAGGAAAAAGGGAAAAATGTTAGCTTCAGCAAATAATTGAATTGCACTTCTCAAATCACCCTTAACTTTCTCAAATCTCCCCCACCAAACCCCTACTCTCTCACACGGCCTCGCTCCGCTCCTCTCTTCGGTTTATGCGGTCCGCAACTTATTTGGGTCTGGCATTGGAGGTGGTGATGCATTGTATGGTTGAGGTTGGGTCTGAAGATGGAGGAGGAGAGACGAAATCGAGCTCAATTGTGTCTCTTGGAGTTTCTGATTTGGGAATTTCTGGCAACGAGAAGGATTTCATAATACCGAGCATCACTGTAAGAAATTTCTATTCTTTTTTCAATAACCGATTCAAAATGAAGGGAAACACTGACTGTAGTTGTTGTAGTGTGATGGATGTGCTGCGAGTGTGAAAAGGATTCTGGCAAATCAAGAATAGGTTTTCATTTTTGTATTTCCTAACCTCATAATTATATCAATCAATTTATTTCTATTGAAAAACTTGCTGTAAATTATTTATCAGTACCAAACTAGTAACACTTTCACAGGTTTACATTGCCTTCGTTCTTAACACTAAATAACTTTAAGGGATTGGAACTTGGAAAAATGGATGAGGTATAATGCTTAATTTTTTGTATTTCAAAAACTTTATTTTTTTTTTGTTTTCTAAATTTATTTTGCGGATGATTCAAGCAAATGATTCAGGTTTGGCATCTTATGTGGATGGATAGATTGTACATACTCTTAGTTTGAAGGTTTTGTTGACAGTCAAATTTTAAATAAAATTTAAATAGATTGTAGAAATGTATGGTTTTTGCGGGAATAACTGTAGTGAATGGAAGCTGTGTTTGCATGGTTATTGAGACTGGTATGAATACTGAGATTGGTAAAATTCATTCGCAAATACATGAAGCATCACAAGAGGAGGATGATACACCATTAAAGAAGAAGTTGAATGAGTTTGGTGAGGTTTTAACTGCAATCATTGGTGTCATATGTGCACTAGTTTGGCTTATTAACGTGAATTATTTTTTGAGTTGGGAGTATGTTGATGGATGGCCAAGTAATTTTAAGTTCTCGTTTGAGAAGTGCACATATTATTTTGAGATTGCTGTGGCATTGGCAGTTGCTGCGATACCCGAAGGATTGCCTACGGTAATTACTACTTGTTTAGCATTGGGTACAAGAAAAATGGCTCAGAAAAATGCATTAATTAAAAAGTTGCCCAGCGTTGAAACTTTGGGTTGCACGACAATAATTTGTTCAGATAAGATAGGTACCTTGACTACCAATCAAATGTTAGCTATTAGATTATTAGCTATTGGGAGATGGACCGATAGTTTAAGAAGTTTTAAAGTTGATGGTACTACTTATGATCCTTGTGATGGGAAGATTCATGATTTTCCAAATGGTGATATGGATGCTAATCTTCAAATGATTGCAAAGATTGCTGCTGTTTGCAATGATGCAAGTATTACATGCTCTGACCAGAAACATGTTGCTAGTGGTATGCCTACAGAGGCAGCATTGAAGGTATGCGGTTACGAATTCATTACATTCATTAATTAATGTTTTAACTTATTTGATTTTGTGAATATCGACAGTGATAAAAATATGTACTTTAGCATAATGATGGTACATGGCTATACTATATATTCATTAATAATAAGTATAAATAACTATTGGAGGTGTTTTTGATGTCAACAATTTGTCATTATATGACGGTATTGCACAATGCATATATGAACTACCAATATTTGTGTTATTGCTTTAGCTAAAAGCAATACGTCTTCCTTCAACTATCCTTTTTTTCAATTATTTATTAGTTTTGGGTTATGGCTGAGTTGTCATGAACTGCAGATTTTACTTGAACCTTTAGCTGTAAACTTCACTATGCAAATAACTACAAGTTGTCATATGCCATTTGTTATACCCTTTTTCCCTTCGCAAACCATGTTTTACAATACTAGTTAACAACAAAGGACTGCTGTGGATTTTGAATTGGGCATGCTGGTACTGACTGAATTAAAAAAGACTGATAAGACGTAAAGAACCAGAGTATGATAACATCAAACTCATTTCTCCCAAGGAACTGTAATGACATATTAGCTCACATGTTATTATTTGTAAGACTTAATATAATCAGTTTACACGGGAATAATGCATGTTTTGTTCCAAACAGGTCCTTGTGGAGAAAATGGGGCTTCCCACAGGATGTAACCCTTTAGTGGATTCTAGCTTCCTACGTATGCCTGACTATCCTCTTGTTATCTTATATCTGAACACTTACTTTTAAATTCAAAATTTCAAGCTATATGAAAACCATAATCTTGTTTTTGGTCTGAAGGATGCTGCCAGTGGTGCATTATTACTTGATTGTATATTTGGTATGGTTTGATATGGTTTTATATATCAGTGTATGTTAAGGTCCGTCAGGTTTGATAACAGTATGTCTCTATAAGACGATACTGATAATCTTCAAAATTCCGTCAACACTTTGCAGGTTTGATAACAGTATATGTCTCTACAAGACGATATTGATAACCTTCGAAATTCCATCAACACTTTGCAGGCTCGTCTAGAAGTATATTTTGTAAAGCTTGGAGCAAATTCTTAGAAAGTATGGGTTAATGTAGCGATGGAACCAGAAGCCTTTTTATTTAGGCCAAATTCAGAGATGCAGACTATCAAAGAGGCCGTTGGATCAACCGTCACGTGGCTTTACTTCATCTCTGTGGTATAGTATGATTGTACTTAGAACATGATATTTATAGCGGACTATTATGTGTTAATGCTTTATTTATTTGGCATGTAAACTTATTTAACTTTTTGGAGTGTTAGAATTCTATGACTCTGCCTTTTTGTCTTTTCGTATGTGATTTTAATTATTTTACGACAATATTTAGTATTAATATGGATATTGCATGGATGTTGCTGTAATTTTTTTTTAAAATTTGCATTTACTTTGCAACGGGCAATGTGCGTTGTTATATGAGCTTTTTACAACGGTCACTGCACGTTGTTATATAAGATTTTTACAACGGTCAACACACGTTGTAAAAAGGTATATTGCAACGAGTTTTGGCCATTGTAAAAAGGTATACTGCAATGGTTTTTACAACGTGCTTTTGCCCGTTGTAGAATGTGGTGGATCTATTACAACGAGGCCTATTACAATGGGCACATACCCGTTGCGAAAACCATATTTCAACGGGCATTTCCCGTTGTAAAAAGACTTTTTTGTTGTAGCGAACACTTGTTTTGAAATGATAATGGCTTTCATATAACGAAAGAATTTCCAGTTTTGTTGAAAAGATTTCAAGTTCTTGGTGAATCAAATTGAAAATAGTTTGAAAACTATGAATGAATATTTGTTAAAGATTGGTGAATCTAGTTTTCAAATTAAAGAGGATCTTCAAGGGTGAATCTTTTATTTAAAAGATCAAAATTGGAAAATTGTTTAAACCATTCAAAATGTAAGGTTTTGGGAAACAAGTATTGAAAGTTGTGATTTAACTAAGATCCTAATATATCCATATGTTTTTAAAATTTTCACTCATTATTCGTTTTAGCTGAGAGAGGAATTTATGTCATAAAACCCATTCCGAATAGTGATACGATGAAATGGAATAGCATTTGAAGACGGTGGTGAAGACTGAGTATTTTCGAAAGCAAAAAGATTAGCTGTCAAATGTCTCTGCACTAAATGGCCTCGGTATAGAAATTTCCCTATGTGATAGGGAGTCCGTACGTGATTGGGATTATCCAGATTTGCAAGGGCTTCTTTGAAGTGCCTCCGGTTCCATTCAGACCCAGGATGGACTTGTATGGATGCATGTCTGACATTACACTTTGAGATGTAGAGCTTGTTTCTATCAAATACATTTCTATTTGATGGCGGAGAATTTATTCTCTTAGCTTAACACCCTTCTCTGAGACGTACGAGCTCAGAGGTATTGTAGTTGATGGTTACTATTGATATATTCCCAATTTGGTAATGTGGCATGCTGAGTGCTGATCATTTGTTGATCGAAGCATGACTTTTGTGAAAAGCATAGCTTTGTGGACGAGACTTCGTCGGACCTCACACCCCGGAAATGGTCGAAATAGGAAGGATGCAGCAAGGTTATGAAGGTCACGCCCCTTGGGGTATGTACATTTCCTTCTGAATAAAAAGTTGTATCATGGTGTGGAGCAGCAGATATTTAACTTATGTGGTTGTTGCAATTTGTTGGTGAATCCTAGGATAAAGGTTGGTCACGACCAGGGAATGGCATAGACAGTTAGTTACCTAGTTACAGAGTTAAGCCGGTCTTGTGTTGGCAGAGAGCTGGTTAAGTTCTCGGGACGTCCCTCTAGAGGCGTACCCATTCGGTGAAGGAAGTTCCTTAGCCTTGACCATTTGTTGGAAATCCAATCACCCAATATGAGCCCTGTACGGTTTTTGTTGTAAAACCTGCCATCTAACATGGTATCTATAGTAGGCATACTATAATGCTAAGTATGCTGGCTAAGATTAATATTATACTTTCAAAATGTTTTCTGCACTATGCATTAACAATAATATTAAAAGGATTTTGTGTATAAAGCATGTTCGACTATCATAAGGAGAAATCTCCTCCATTTGTGCGATCGCATTGTGTGTGTGGCGGGAGGCCTTATGATAGTTTTATTTTCCAAAAAACATAGCGAATTTCTTTTATTTCTATTGTTGTTTTCTTTTTTTCGAAATAAAACTGTTTTTGTTTTCTCACACCAGTCCCATGACTGACCTGGAGTTTATTGTTCCCTTTCTAAACTCTGGGTGCCCACAGTTTTCCACATGGGCCGCCTAGTGTCAGGTTATCAGATAGTCAGCTATTAGATGTAGTTTTTGGAAATCTTCGAAGTCTTTGGCTTGGCAATCGCATTGTGCACCGGATTTGCTTCAAGTTCAGCATGATAGTGGTTTGAGCTGATTGATTTGGAGTCTTTGGAGCTTTGGCAATGGAGATGTTATCTTTCCGCTACTACTGTTGTTTGTCTTCTACTGTTGTGTTTTTCCGTTGTTGTTCTATCTCTGATAGTGTTGATCATTTCGTTTGTTTCATTTTTGTATCAAATGTTGTGTACCAATAAAAATTATTCTTCTGTTTCCGCTGTCTTGTTATATCCAAATGTTGTTATAAGCTCCGGCGAACCAGACTCAACGTTTGAATCTGCGACATTTGAATACGGATGATGTATTTGGATGTCGATTTTCGAAGGTGGAGTCAGGGTCGTTAGATAAACTCATCTCCAAAGTAATATTTTACATAATGTATAAAATCCTCATTGCATTTGAAACCCATTTTATATGATTTTAACTTTAAAATCAAATCAAACCTTTTTCAAACATACATGTTTAAATCAAAGCATATCATCATCCAATAAGTTTTAAACTTTAAACCCAAAAGTAAGATGTCATTGAAACATATATGAGATGGTTTAGATTACTATCCACCTTGTTTGGCTAAGGAACTTGAGAATTGATCTTGCTTAATTCTTCCTTCTTTGAATCCTTAGCTTCTAGTTGATTTTGATCCCCTTTTTCTCTTATGGTTATGGCCGGCCTTGATCTTCTTATTTTTGTTTTATGAAAGTATGATAGTGAAGTAAAGTTTTAGGGGTTATGGGATTATATACAGTTATGGGAATAATACCATTGCCTTATTCTCTTGAGTAGTTGACTTATAAAGTCATTTGTTACGATTTTATTTAGTTAAGGCATGACCTCTATTAAGTTTTCAAATCTCAATCTCCTTATCACTCTAGTTTTTACATTATCTAATTATATCTCCTAGATAATGTTATTCAGAATTAGGTATGTTACAGGCTCCCTTCTTAAAGAATTTCGTTCTTGAAATTCTGTAAGGACTAAATATTAAACATAGCAATCATCTATAACATCTCCAAACTACCATACTAGCCTACCTGACTAGTAAACAGCCTATATAAAACAAATATAGAACATATCCCTACACCATATCAAGGTAAGTATCTCTAGTTTGTTTTCTGTCTTCCAAGTACAGTCCTCGTTGTTGCTCCACTGAACTTTCACCAATTTGACTGCTTTATTTCTTGGCTACTTCTCATATCTCGCTACAACACAAACTGTTTGTCTAACAAAAGTCAAATTCGGTTATACTATTAAATCTTCCAACGCAGTCAGAGGAATAGTAGTCTCTGGATCATGCACAAACTTACAAATATGAGGCACATGAAACGCATTATGGACACCTGCCAAACTGCTCGACAACTCTACTCTGTATGCGAGCTTTCCAATCTTCTGTATGATTGGGAACGGTCCAACATATCTCGGTGCCAGTTTCCCTGACTTTCCGAATCATGCCACACCCTTCATCGGTGATACTTTAATGATGACCTTATCCCCAACTGAGAAATCTAGATCATTATGCCTCTTATCTGCTTAACTCTTCTATCTAGATTGAACTCCCTTCATCCTATCTCGGATTAACTCAATCTTCTATGTTGCCTCTCTTACCAGATCTTGACCCATGACTAATCTATCTCCGGTTTCTAACCAACATGTCGATGCCTTGCATGGCCTTTCGTACAAAGCTTCGAAAGGCACCATTCATATACTAGCCTAGTAAATATTTATAGGAAAATTCAACTAAGTGTAGGTGATCTTCCCAAGATCCACCTAAGTCACACAAGCTCTTAATAAATCCTCGAGTACCTTAATGACTCTCTCTGTCTGCTCATTTGGCTATAGGTGGTAAGAAATTCTCATTTTGAGCTTGGTACATAACACATCTTGTAGACTCTTACGAAATTCACTAGTAAAACAAGGTATCTCTATCAACCACTATACCAATAGGAATTCCGTGTAGTCTAACTATGTCCTTCATAAACAATTTAGCTAAAACATGTGCTATCCTAGTTGACTTAATGGAATGAAATTGGAACTTTCGGTCAACCTGTCCACTATAATCCATATACTTTCATTTCCTCAATTCGACCTTGGAAACCCATGTATAAAATCCATGGATATCGAATCCTGTTTTCAAACTAGTATCTCCAAAGGTTGAAGCAATCCATTCGACTTCTAATACTCGGTCTTCACTTGTTGATAGTTCACACACCATCTAATCCATAAGCCAACATCCTTCTTTATACCATCCCGATAGAAACTCATCTTCATATCTTGATACATCTTGGTTCCCCTAGGATGAATCATTAATTTGGATCAATGACATTCCCTAAGTACTTCTCTCCTTAAGTCTCCAATATTCACAATAAACAACCATCCCTTCTTTCTCAACCATCCCCTTTGGTCAAGACTGAAATATTTTAAATCATCAATCTCCGATCTAATCTCTAGCCTTTTAATCTTCTCAGCTAACTATGGACCCTCTTTCTACTTAGAAGCAATCCTTTCAATCAGTATTGGTCGAACTTCCAAGCAAGATACTATGGCAGTGCTTTGACTAGAACTAGCAGTTAATCTTAATTGCACACTACAAGTAGTCAAAGCCTCTAGGTCTTTCCTTTCCGCCAACATGGCTAACACAACATTCTAATGTTTTCTACTAAGAGCATCCACTACTTTATTTTATTTTCCAGGTGTATACTCTATACCAAAATCATAGGCCGCTAAAAACTCCAGCCATCTTTGTTGTCTCATATTCAACTCCTTTCGAGAGAATACATATCTTAAAGATATATGATCTATGTATAGCTCAAATCTCTCCCCTAAGTGATAATGCCTCCATATTTTCAATGTGAAGATTACTGTCGCCAACCCTAGATCATGAGTATGATATTTCACTTCATGCGGCCTAAGATGTCGTGAAGCATAGGCAATAACATTACCTTTCTACATCAACATAGCCCCTAATTCGGTTCCATATGCATCGGTATACACTACTAATCCTTGGTTTCCATCTGAAACTACTAACACAGGCACGTTGCTTAACAAATTCTTTAACTTAAGGAATGCTTCCTCACATTTGTCTGACCAAACAAACTTCACGTCCTTCCTTATTAGCTTAGTCAAAGGCACTACTATCCACAAGAAATCCTTAATGAATCTCTGGTAATAACCAGCGAGTCGAAGAAAACTTCAAATCTCAATCACTGTCTTTGGTCTCTTTCAGTTGGTAATAGCTTTGATCGTATCCAGATCAAATGACAGACCCTTTTTTGAAACCATATGACCAAGAAAATTAACTTCTTTCTTCCAAAAATGACACTTGGAAAACTTTGCCTTCAGCTGATGCTGCCTTAGCATCTCAAGCACTACTCCAAAGTGAACTTCGTGCTCTTTTTCATCCCTAGTGTGTATTAAAATGTCATCTATGAATACCAATACGAATCTATCCAAGCGCTCTCAAAAAATTTGGGTTCATCAAATCCATGAAGAAAGCTAGTATATTCATTAACTTGAATGGCATTACTAACCATTCATACAAACCATACCTAGTTCGAAATGCCGTCAACATAACACTGTCCTCTGCCACTCTTAGCGAATGAAAACCTGTTGCCAAATCCAATCGGGAAAATACTCTAGCTCCACACAATTGATCAAATAAATCATCGATTCTTGGAAAAGTATAATTATCTTGATCATCTTCTCTTTCAACTTACGATAGCCGATACACATCCTTAACGACCCGTCCGGTTTCGTTGCGAACACCACGATCGCTCCCCAAGGAGAACTTCTTAGTCTAATGAAATTCTTCCCTTCTAAATCTACTAGTTGCACCTTCAATTTTTTCAGCTCGTTCAGTGTCATCTTACTAGGTGGTGTACTTATAGGTTTTGCTCCCGGCACAAGATCTATCCAAAACTCAATGGCTCATTTCGGTGGTAGTTTTGTAACTAGCTCAAAACATCTGCAAACTCTCTTTCTACTTGAACCTGGTTCGACTCAACAAAGCATAAGCACTCCGATCTGAATTCTCTACTTAGAATATAATTCAGTTATGACTGTTAGGGTGTCTTAGTGATATTTTCTTATCTTGGCAAAATATCATAGCATAATATTTATCTAACCAATCCATACCCAAAATGATTATGAAGTCTATGAAATCAAAAAAAAGATAAACTGCATGTAAACTTATGATCTAACAAATCAAGTTCTGGCTGGTCACATCTCATTCTCAAAGTTGCATACCCTCCTATCGGATCCGCAACCCTTTAGGATGTAACAAGGTATAAGGTTTTTAAACAGAACTTATCTACTAAACACTAAGATATAAATGAATGTGATGCACCGATATCAAACAGTACCCTAACCAGTATACTTTGAATCAAAAGCGTACCTTTCATCACAGTCTTTCTTTTCTCAACAGCAGTTGGCCTAATAGATGATGGCCCAATAGCAAAGACCTTTTCCTTGTCCACCCTGATCGGTTTTGGACAATGATTCTTATAATGCCCAATCTGGTCATAGTTAAAGCGTTTCACCCCTTTCTTGTGTGCAACCTACTTTACTTTTCTAGTTCGATGAATCATGAGCATAATTTCCCTTCTTATCACACTTAAAACAAACTAGATTAGCCTTCGCCTTCTTGGCATCTTCTCTCTTCTAGATTCCTTTCTTCTTAAGAAACTTCCTCTTATTACCCTAAAAACCCTGGGTTTCAACCTGCTTCTCCTTCCCATAAGTAGGAAGCATCTCTTCATTACGAATTATCGTCTCCACCACAATAGTACTTGGATCACGGAGATGTGGCATTGTCGCCCTAGCAATCTCGGGTCTTAACCCTCAAATAAACTTCTCATTCATTTTAAGGATGGTGTCAATGGTAGCATTTTCGTATCTGGACAGTTCATCAAACTTCATAGCAAATCAATCACTGACATCTCACCCAGCACGAGATCCATAAACTTTCTTAGCAACACCGAGTTGGCAATTTCAGACAAAAACCTTTCTTCGAACCTCCTTCAAAATTATACCCATGTCAACTCTTCTTCAGGAATTCCAACGGTAACACTAATCCGCTAATGAAGTGTTGCTCCCTGCAACTATCTAAAGGCAAGTCTCCTCTTCTGCTCATCGTTTAATCCCAATTCAACAAAGATCCTTTCATAGTGCAAAAGCCAATTCTCCACTTCTATAGCATCCTCTATTCCCAAAAATGACTTCCTACTAAGACTGGTATAATTCCTGCTCAGCTTAGCATAGTTATTGCCAACTGGACTATGGGATTATCTCCTCCAACATTCCCAACATTACCCCCAGCTATTCCTACAGCTGCTCAAGCTTGCATCAGATTGACAAAGAACTGATACATCATCCCTTTATCTACTGGCGGATTTCCAACCCCACTTTAGCATTTTCATTTTAATTAGCATTTTCCTATCAACCCTGGTTTCTCCTGTTGGGTCGAGCATTTCCATTGGTTATAGTGCTTCCTCCGTCTAGATTTCCTCTTTTGTTTCGTACCTCCGTAACTTTGTTTTTCGTAAGTCTGCGTACGAGCCTTAGTTAGATAAAAAAAGGACGGTCTAAGAGAGAGGAGAGTACGTACTTATATATATATACATATATATATATATATACATATATATATATCAAACATAAGTATGTTACTATAGCATTTACCCAAATCCTAATCTTATTTTTGGATTCAGTGGATTACGTTTTGAAAAATCCTTTAGGTTTAAATTTTCCGTTTTTAAGTTTACATAAACCTCGCTCTCATACCACTTGTGACATACCCTATTTGGAGGCCCAAAACTAGTGGCTAACAGATGCTACAGTCGTCCATAGTTATTAATTCTCTGTGACCAAATGCGGTAATATTAGATACATTGATATAATAGAAACACATGGATATGAAAAAATAATTGAACTTAAGATAAATTTCTCATTTCACCTCAAATCATATTTCAAATACATTACGTAATCCCAATGCGTGAACCACATTCAAAGAAAATATAATTATTACAAAATACATCAAGAACGATTTACGAAGATGCCCCTTAGTTTATCAAAGTCTAAATATAGTAGATAAACTACTTTTCCATTACAACCAAAACACAGTGGAATCAATAGAGAAGAACTCCTAATAGCTAGCTTTCCTCTTGCACATCTCCGGAAGCTTATTTGTCTAAAGGAGAACCTGAAAACCTTAACTCTCAAACTACTAAAAATCAATTAAGCATTCGAAATTTTAAAAGGAAAACATAAACTTCGAGTCAGACAAAAATATAAATCATAACCTACTATCTCGAACCCTATCGATATCTAGTAAGAGCACGCCATCGCTTAGAGAAACTGGTTTTCCCCTCATTAGCATCTTAACCAAATTTATAATAATCATATACCTTGCACCTACATCCATAATGGTTAAGACATAACATAATAAAATATGTCACGATGATTTGTAAGCATGTAAGATATTCTGGATTTCCCTTCCCCAATCAATTAACTATCTATCTCAGTTATAGTTTCTAGGGTCACTATTAACCTTTCCAAAGGATGACTAATAACCTGTTCAAAGCTTATGTACTATCTGCCCGGTTTCATAGTTTTCATGGGTTCACTTAGAACCTATTGGCCCCTGTCAATAACTTCATCCAATTATATTTTTCTTGGGTTCTCTATGAATCTATTGGGTTCTCCAATAACTTCTCTCATAACATACTTTTCATGGGTTAATATGAACCTACTGATCTCTGTCAATAACTTAATCCATATATAGTTCCTATGGGATTAATAAGAACCTATTGGCCCCTACCAATAACTTCTTTCATACATAGTTTTCATGGGTTTACTATGAACCTGTCTAAACTAACAACTCTTTGATCAGTCCTTGGGCATCATATGTTCTAGTCTACCTGACCTTCTGGATGCAACTCTACTCATATAGGAGTTTACTCAATATATATTCACTACTGGGTAAACCTAGCTGGTTCTTCTACCCTTCATACCTAAAAATGCAGTTATGGGTTTATTATTAAGTGAATATGTTTACAGAAGAAACACACATGATAGTTGATCATAACATAATAATATTAACATTTATTCCAAAACAACGAAGTTAAATGCCATTTCAAAAACTCTTTCATATTGCCATGGGTTAATCTTAAAAATTCAGATTGGGTTCCTTGTCTTGAAAACAAGGCTTTTGTAACCTTAGACTTCCTCTTTTGAAACCATTAAATCATTCCTTTCGAAAGTATTAAAACTTATCTTTCAAAACCACTTTGTCGAAGTAAGTTTTATGAAGGCATGGCTTCAAAACCATTTGAAAGTATCTCTTTCAAAATCTTTAGGTTTAACCTTAAATATAACTTTTGGGTCAAAGTGAACTTAGGCGAAAGTAACCCTTTCAAAAACATTAATCTCCAAGTAAAAGAGTTTGGGGAAACAGATGGCTTCGAAACCACTCTTTCGAATGCAATAATCTTTACGTAAAATAATATGGAATAGGATAGCTTCAAGATGACCTTTCGAAACCATTGTATGCGAAACCTTTAATATAAGTAACTATAGGGTTCCTTTCAGAACCATTAGGAAATGGCTTCAATATTAATAAAACAAAAACTTCCTTTTCAAACTCATAGTTATAAGGCTATAAAGAAAAGTTGCCTTTAACCTATTCGAAAGGAATGAAGATGGTAGCTAAGTTTTGACTAGGTTCAAAAGAAATTACCTTTTCAAAAGCTCCTTTTTAAAAATTAACATGCAGCAACTCAATCGAAAGAAACTTTTAAAACAAAGTCAAGCAGCAATCCCTTCGAAAGCTATTTAAAAGTAATTTCAACCCTTTCAAAAGCCGCTTAGAAAACAAGCAGAAACTCTTTCAAATGCTTCCTAAACAACTCTTTTGAAAGCTTCTTTAAAAACAAAGTAAGCAACATCTCTCTCTCCCTCTCTCTCTCTCTCTCTCTCTCTCTCTCTCTCTCTCACAAGCAAGACAAAGGCAAGTGGGTTAATTCGAAAGCTATTAAAAATGGCAACAACCTCTTCGAAAGCAAGTTTTTGACACCATCCCCTTTCGCCTTTCTTAAATATGCTACATACCAACTATTTGATATCATGTGTATTAGTTTCGAATAGGTTCGAAAGGCTATCTGGGATGACTTCGGAAGCAAGCAAATGTAAGCGGCAAGTTCATAATTCGAAGCAAAACTAACTTTATACCTTTAAAAGAAATTCCTTTATACCTAACCTACCATATTTATCAAAATATGATTGGTTTCCAAATCCTTTATCAAATCTTTTTCTAAAAGGCTGCTGAATTCATTCATTAGTAATTAAAAATACTTTAGCAAAGAAGCCCTTCCCTTTAACAAAATAATTAAGATATTTAAGTCCTCAAACTTAATTAATTTATTTTCCATATTAAATCACTTAGGAAAAATCCCCAAAAATCATCTTAATTCACTTTTAGTATGTTTTCTAACATATATAAATTTCGGACCCAATATACTTTATATAATTGCTGAAATTAATTTTAAACCCAAATTATCTATTTCTTCCATTCAAAATTCATAAAAAATTATCCGTGGCTTGGATAATTATGAAATTTAAATCCATCTTCAAAATAATGTTTACATGACATATTAAATCCTCATGGCAATTGAAACCCATCTAATATGATTTTAACCTTAAAATTGAATCAAACCTTTTACAAACATATATGTTTAAATCAAACATGGCATATAATCAAAGCATATCATCATTCAAATCATCCAAGTGGTTTTAAACCTTAAATCCAAAATTAAGTTGTTCATCAAAACATATATGAGAAGGTTTAGATTATTATTCACCTTGTTTAGTTAAGGAACTTGAGATTTGATCTTGCTTAATTCTTTTTTGCTTGAATCCTTAACATCTAGTTGATTTTTATCCCCTTTTTCTCCTAGGGTTATGGCCGACCTTGGTTTTCTTTGTTTTTGTTTTATGAAAGTATGACAATGAAATAAGGTTTTAGGGGTTATGAAGTTATATACGGCTATTTCCATAATACCCTTTCCTTATTCTCTTGAGTAGTTAACCTATAAAGTCAATTTGTAAACCCATTCTTATGATTTTATTTAGTTAAGGCATGGCCTCTGTTAAGTTTTCAAATCTCAATCTCCTTATCGCTTTGGTCTTTACATTATTCTATTAATTTATCAAAATAAATCTCCTGGAAAATATTATTAAAATTAGGGGTGTTACAATAAGCCTCCAACTCATCGTCATGACTTGGATCTGATGCAGCAGCCTCCTAATAACCCTCTTCTATGCCCACTACCGGCCCCAAAATCAGCAGCTCCCTGATAACTATTCTGGTGGGCCTAGCCAGCAACTTGGTTGGGGCCTAAGCCCCATCTCCTCCCATGGTCTTTCTCGAACCAAACAGCCCCAGTCATGAGAGATTCTCTTCTGTCAACATCAATGCTATGTTCCTAGCATCTTCGGACATCTCCCATATCTGATGGGGGTGTTTACCTCCTGGTAGATTGACATGCCCAAACTAGCTCTAGTATTTGGCACTTTAACAAAAATAAAAACCAAGCCATCAACTATAACATAAATTCAATGGACGAAGAAAATGCTAAAATACAAGACATACGAGGAATGTTGAAGGCCCGCATCGTGAGCTTCAAGTTGACATGCGAGCAGAAAAAAGAAATGGTTTTCATACTCGGACAACTTTCTCAAGAGACTATGGAATTTGTCAATTCCCTGTAGATAATGGTGATTTTCCATATTGGTCTTCGCATGCTTTCACAATTTGAAGACAAGCCAAATCAGAATTGGAGCTGTCTTTAGGATACCAAGCCATGGAAAATTATGATGATCCCCACCAAGAAGCTGTAGTTGCTTGGGAGGAGTTGTTTGGCGATATATGGTGCGCATTTAGAAATCAGATGAAAATAAAGTCGAGGGGAAGTGTCACTCCACTATTCATATAAGTGAGCGACCAGGTGAAGTAGCCAACAAGGGGCTGGTTGGCTCAATTGATAACTAGGGGATAGAGAGGAATGATGTCCCTGCAACAATATCGGCCTAGGGAGTTGACAAGATCGATTCGATCCTAATGAACCTTAGAAGAACCTAGACAAACAGTTGTTCGCTCATAAATAGGACTTCAGCCATTTGTAATTAATAAGAAACCTAATTATTTAACTACCCGGTTTACTTAGAGGCTAACTTAACTCAAGGCGGGATGTGTGCCTCACGCCCACTACTAGTCCACTGCCAAATCCATGATATGGGAAATGGCTCAATGTGTTGTTTTCCTTCTCAAATAAGGAGATAGGGCGGTTTTGTATGTTCACAGCTCATGAAGTCTTTCTTTTAGGTGTTCTAGATAATGAACAACGTTGAAGACTATTGTTGACTTCAATGACGATCGTTCAACATAGTGTGTGGTGAAAGTTAGTCATGATAATGGTGATATTTTGGAAATAAACCTATGATAAGAGCAAAATATAGAACAAAGTGACAACAAAAGCATTCAAAATAAGTCAAGATTCAACATGGCGGTAATATGAAAGATGAAACGAAATCAATGTAGAGAGAGAAGTACTCAGTGGTTGAGATTAACAATTGAGGCAGGGAATTGATGGTTGAAGGCAAAATCTCAAGAGCAAAAAGCTTTGTTAATGGCCAAAATATGAAAATTTATAGTAAAGAAATGAGAGGCGAAAGCTAAAAGGCATTATTTAGAAAATTACATTCAGTCTAAGCTCTCAGATCAAAGAAGCGAGAAGCAATCTAGACCATTCTAGGTATCATTAATAACTATGTCAAATGACACGTCGGATAACTGAATTGTCTTTACAGCTCCTTGGGAAACAAACCGCCATTGCCACTAGCACAATGACATGTATATAGAACATTAAATGCCTGAGTGATAAGTCCCTCTACACGCACGCAAACTTAGGGGGCTAAAAAATTTCTTAATTTTCTCGCAAGGATAAATAGGCTATCCCGTATTGTGAAATTGGCCTACTTTTGATTCAAGCCGCATATGCCCTTTCCCGCGTTTAAGCTAGCACACTGGCCCAGATATTTCCTAAAGCTAGTACCGATACTCACCCATTTCATGAAGCCTACGATCAGCTTTGAGCGGTTTTGCCTCTTGTCAATGCTGTCTACCAGACTAATCATGCGCTCAAACCCACAAAGCTCATGTAGTCATCAATGTACGTTGGCAATAGATATCTACTCGCCATGTGCTACGCCTCTCACCTACCTACTAGTCGGGCCAACAGTCCACTCTCAAGTGAAGTCGCTAGCTCATTTTCCACGACAACCACCCATACCTTTTGAAGCTCTATATACTTGCAGGCTTTGGCCATAGATGCCTAGCCCTCCAATAAAACGAAGCTTGATGCGCATTGTTCCTTTGAAAAGATTGGTACAAACAACAATGTTCACTTGACGGTACTACACATATGTAGTAACCACTCATGTCCTTGCTACCACTCTAGCAAAGCACCCGTGCTCAATCAAAACCCGATCCTATGCCCACTGTCCCTAACCAATGCATGCTTAAAGCACGGTCAACCAGCTGGCAATTATCTCAACCAAACACTCTAACTATCGTGCATCTGGCCGAGTAACACGATCATTGTGCCAGCTTAGTTTTAGTGGCTCAAATGTGCAATCTCAGCTATTCAACATTAATTCCAATAGTTATAAATACATCAAGACATGCATTTTTACAAGGGTTGAAGAATGCAAGCTCTTAGGCATTTTACTTTGTTGTTATTGTCTCTTGTAATTCAAGATATTATAAGAGAAGCAAAGTAGTAAAAAAAATTCTCATAGTGGAAGTAGATTAATTTAGATCGAACCACTCTCTTCTAAATGCACTTTACTTCCTTATTTTACGTTTTAAATCAAGATGTTAGAAAGTAAACTTTGCTCATGTCATACATGTATCATAATTATAAGGTTGGCTAAATTTTTAGTCAACAATTTTTAAGTTTCAATGTTTAATTTGTTTATTGTATTTTTCAGAATTATTAGAAATTTGCATTCTGTTTTTTCTATTTCTATGTTTGTCAATAATGGATTCAAGGTTTGAAATTTTGTTGTGAAAATAATTTTGCTGTGATAGGAACTCTGTTATTGATATAAATTTTGTTACAATATAAATTTTTGCTTTAGTTGTTGTGATAGAAATTTTATGCAATTTATGTATGACTATTTGCCTGTAATTACACATCTAGCAACGATATGCCTACAATCATATATTTGTTGACTATTTTCTTGGAAAATATTTGGCAGACAATTATTTATTTGAGAAATTTTACTATGGTATGTATTTGCTTAGAAAATATTTTTCTATAAATATTTGTTAATCTAATGTTTATTAAATTAAATGTTGTATATATTTTTGCAAGCCTTTCACTGTTGATGCCTTTTTATGTTGGGAAATGTTAGTTGTAGCAAGTAGCTTGGATTGAATGAGAATAAAAAAGGAGTTTCATGAGTGCTGCCCTAAACTAACAACTTCATCTATTGAATTGTCATATGA
Source organism: Allium cepa (assembly GCA_030765085.1). NCBI lineage: Eukaryota > Viridiplantae > Streptophyta > Magnoliopsida > Asparagales > Amaryllidaceae > Allium > Allium cepa. The sequence continues at coordinate 724,383,209 of CM060929.1, read as the reverse complement.
AAAGGATGATAGGAGAAGATATAACACCCCATCTCTATACCCATGCCACCAAAGAGTATTACTAAGTAATACATGATAATACGAAGAATGAGTTGATAATGGGATGACAAACGTAAATATTCCCTTAGGCTAACACCGATACATATTCTCAAAATCATGTACGCTTACCTATGTATATTTGGTATTAGCACAAAGCAATAAACATGTGTGTTTCTAGGATAATATAATACACAACATAGAATAGTAAATAGGAATCACAGAGTCATAAACGCAATGATAAAATATAATACATTGATACTATGAAGCCTCAGTGGGTTTATAAAATACTAGGCTAAAGTCCACTATCTTCCAAATATGCATACCATAGTCCATACATAACATCATAATGCAAAAATAAGGCTGCAAAAATACGTAAAAATGTCGTAATTCTACCGTGTAAACTAGCCTCCAAAAGGTGCCCAAGTTGAACTAACTGGCTAATTCCTCACTAGACCTGAAATGTCTCAAACTGACCCTACAGATTATAGAAATAACTAGGTCAGAATATGTCTAAAATGTAAATGTCAATACGTGATAATAACTGGCATGGTATAGCATATATCCCTTAAAGTAACATATGATCATCACAGGTATAAGTATATATCTGCAATGCATCAATAGAACTGTAGCATAGCAGGTGAATCAACCAAATATCCAATCATCATCCAACACGCAAATATCATGAAAAGGAATCAAATATCAACAAGGATACAATCAAGTGAGGTACTAAAATTATGGTACCGTATTTCTATATATCTCATTCACATATTTTAGACGGTGTCCTGACAGCACACAACACTCCAAGAGTCTATGACACAACACTACCCCAAGAGTCTACAATACAACACATAGCCTATTATACCATCTTAAGTTACCCTCGGTCATCGTGACCTTATGTCCATCTATGTGCCATGGTCGTGGGCCTACTGACAATTGAAACAGGCTGTTTGTCTACTGTGGTATTTGGGCATATTATCACACAATTAGATATCGGCACACAACATGTACAATGGTGATACCACAGGTTTGGTCTGTGACCTTGCGATCATCCAACTAGGATGGACACTAGTCTATTTGGATAAGAAACACACAACACTAATGGCACACAACCAACATAAGTACTAACCATTTTGCATATAGCAGTGGTAGTATACAATTAACCACACCTCATATATGAGTGTCAATCATATTCAAGAGGCAACTAATAAAATGGTCGCTCGAGTGTTCTATACCACTAAGTGCTACTCACTTATTTATCACATGTCCATGAACCCCACTCAACTATACCTAATTCTCTGTATACCAAGTCCAGAGAATAATAAGAGAAATATTACTGAAAATCCTACACAGTTGGTATTATGGCTTTATTTTTTCAAATTCCTCGTTATATAGTAAATGACTAACATACAAAAGTTTTTTTAACTATAGAAAAAAATAGTTATTCCTTACTAAAGTGTTTATGCAACTTTATTTATCACAACATTATTTTTACCATTTATTTGTAGTTGATGATATTTTTTCAACCCTCTTTATTAATTTGCAAAATTGCTTTCTATTTTTAAAAGCATGGAAAAGTCCACTTTAAATTCCAATTTATTTATTAGAAACATTTCTCAACATTCTCAAATACAAATATACTTTTAAATAATTTTTAAAGCTTTAAAACAATTTAATTTCATTTTTAATTTAAATTTCTTTAAATAATTATTAATTTTGCTAAAATGAAATATTTTCAAAAACAAATTTCACATTTGGAAAACATCTCTTTTCTTCTTCCCAAAACATATTTTAATTAATTTGCGAAGCATATAAACTTTAAATTTCTATACGAAAGGTGGTTTACCACCTAAAACATTATTGCTCCAGTCGAGTGACCACCTGTTGAACGCCCCCAGGGATTGTCCACTGTTTATGATGTGAGCGGCCAACGTGAACCATATCAAGCTGTTTCAAGCTCTCTTCTTCTTTGATCAATTCCTTACTTAATTCCCTTCATACTATCATAAATTCAAGTACCAAAATTTAATAAATAAGCATTCAAATCTAACGTATCAATTCAAGAACGGTTGACGGTAATGGGTTCAGCATTAGTGAGCAACTAATAGAGGAGTAACTAATGTAATTCAAAGATATAGAACAATAAGAAATTCACAACAATAATATAGCAATGCACATTCAAACATAAGTAGACATAGATTGTGAGTATAACTTGTTGAATCAATGATTTTTCTATCGGTTAGAAAATCATTGAAAAATTGTAATAAAAATAACAGCATGCGCGTGACGTATAATTTTAGTATGTGGCGAGTATGAGTCGATCCATGAGGAATTGAACTGATTTTAAATTCTTTCAATCAAATTAAACCAAGATTTGAAATTATTTTAAACTAAAAATGGAAAAAAAAAGTGAATAAAAATATGAGAGTAGAAGGCAATTTAGAGGCAATTTCCTTCTCATGATAACATAAATCAACATAATGAAATTATGATCTCGCCTTTTGGTCATTTATGAATTTAGTTGATGTGTTTATCATAAGTATGGCCTATTTGTGCTATTAATTAGCCCAACATAAACCATCAAACTTTAACACACCCTCCAATCACTTGTTAACTCTCATGAAAATGATAATGAAGTTAAAAATAAAATCTATTCTAAGCATGATCTATTTACTATTGATTAGTAATATAGACCATCAAATTTTGATTCTAAAATCCACGTCATTACCAACATCGTATGTAGATGAAGAAGTAATTTGTGTTTATGCTTGTTTAAGTATAGCCTATTTGGTGTCAACAACATAGGCTATCAAATTCAAAGCTAAATTACCACATCAAAAATTTCGATTAAGCATAAAAAGAGATCGCAAATTAGCAATTTTTTTGAATCTACATGATTAAGAGAGCTTCATTAACCCTAAATTTAAGAGGTTAGCTTCTCATATTTGTTATTATTCCAACAGATGTAGATTTCAACATAGAAAACAAAAGAAGTGCAAGCTAATTAAAATAAAAAAGAGAGCTAAACTACTTGCACAAATTTAACCTAACTACTAACATGAAAGTAAAAAGAGCATGGAAATAAAAATGAGCATGAAAATAAAATAAAAGCAAAGAAGAAAAAGAAGAAAAAGAGGCTTAGAAAGCCATTTTATTTCTCATATAATTTGTTGCTACAACTAAATCAAACCACAAGGTGGTGCAAAGAGCTTCATTACATGAAACATAAGGGATATTTATACATGCCTAAAATCCTAATGCATATTTAAGGGACTTTCTAAACTGCCCTTGAGGAAGTGTAGCCACAAAGTTATCATTAGCATGTAATTAATCTTCCATTAAATGTGCATGTGCTTTTAATTTCCACGAACATATGCATTAGCTCCTAATTGAAGATCATGGTAAGTGGATATGTGGGGTCATTGATATTGTATGAATTGATTTGTTTCTTCATTCTTTTATTTCCTTCTCTTATGCTTGCATATTTTCATGAAGCCTTCTTCCATGTTGAATCCAAATTCCTACAAAACAACATTAAAATGTGCAAGTAAATTTTCTCCAATTAAATCATACACAAAAATGATCATTTTCCCCCTATATGAAGATGAATAAATGTTGATTTGATAATAATTTAAATTTTGGTTTAAACATGTAAGGTACTCTATATGCACATTTATATAATTATATTAGATTAAATATGAAAGTAAAAATATGCATATTTACGTGCACATCAAATGCCCCCACACTCATCTTTTTATTCATGCTCAAATAAACTAAAATTAAGATAAATCCGTTTTTGTAGGAATCACGATTTAGCGTATGCAAAAAGCCTTTAAACCTCTAGGTGTCCCTAGTAGGACAAGTGTTGTCTCATGAGAGTTTTCAGCAGAAACTACCCACAAAATCCAAATGCAATATAAAACATTCCTAAATGTGAGATTTATTTACAAAGAGATGAATGTAAGCTTTTGAAAATATTTACAAATGAATAATTTACTTTTAAATTGACACAAATAAGTTAAATATAAGTTCTAGTCATTATCAAGAAATTTAAGTCCTTTTACTTGTCAAAATTTCCAACAAAAATTAAGTTATCACCACAATTAGACTCTAGTTTGACTAGTTGTTTCGGTTGATAACATAGTGCAACAATAAAATGGGTCCTTAGTTGATTATCAAAGTTTTTCAAGGTGATATTTTCATTTCTTTTGAATAACAAGTCAAACCAATAAGTAAAAATGGTGCTTGGGTTTCAACTGCTTACTCTCTCTTTATTTGAAAATTTTATTGATATTAACAATATTTACATATGCCTAATTCAGATAAACTTAGGCCAGATATACTACCCATGCACTGCCTTGCGGCTTTAGTGAGGGAAGTACAGAGCACGACGAGTGTACACATAGGTACGTACACCTACCGACTGTAGGTGTTATTAATAAAACAATTTTTATATACATACACCTGACTCAAATAAACTAAGGCCAGATACGCCGATCATGCAGTGCCTTTCGAGCTTACGTAAGAAGAGTATAGAGCATGGCGATGGCGAGTGTATGTACTTGCGTGTGAACACATGACTCTAGGTGTTTCTTATTTTCAAAAAAACAAAAAACAAATATTTTTTTAAGAGAGAGATTTGCAAAATCATCTTAGCACTGCTTAACTTAGAAGATAAAAAATGCTATAGCCTTTACTTTAAATTAACCACTCTTTTAAACAAAGATTACAATTAGGATATACCACATAATTATCACCCATGAACCTTCTTATATACTAGTTGAACCATAGATTCTTGCAATCAAACTTTATTTTTGTTGAGACAAATAAATTTTCAAGAATTTCAATTCAATAACCAAAAACATATATTTATTCAATAGTGTTTCTAAAATTAAATAAAAATGCTAAAAAGAAAATTTATTTTGGGATTTTTTTTCTTATTTAAGCTTTGAGTTTTGGCAAGAAAATGCAGCAAAATAAACCCTAAAAAATTAAAAATGAAGACGAGGCTCCCCCCACATTTGATTTTTACCGTGCCCCCACAATCAACCAAAGTGAAAGGAGAAAAATAAAAATATGACCTATATTTACATGAAAATAAAAAGATTATTATTTATAGGACATTATAAAATATATCATCAAAGAGTAAATGAAACGCTCTTCAAAAAACCAATTCATTTGTGTCGCCAAGTATGAGAGATAAACTGAATGTTGATTTGAAAAAACGGATGTCATTTTATTAAAAATTGTATGAGTTGTTTTATTTTCGATGATTTTTGGTTCATGTTTATCAGCACCAATTTGAAAGTCAAGCTTATCGTTGACAAATTCTTCAAAATTACCGATTTTAAAAACGAAATGGTGATTTAAATCTTCCACTTCAGAATTCAACAACTCATTTTCGAAAAGTCCAAAAAATTTGTTCACTAAATTCGTCTTCCTTTATCGAATTATTCAAAACATCATTGCATGTATTATGTTCAAAATCTAAAGTTGCTGTATTCAATTTTTTCAAAATTGGAAAAAGGAAGATCGAATTTTAAATTTAGTTCCATACTCTCAAAAGAATTGAAATCCTACTCGATTACCGCATTTTCAACAACTTCATTAAGATCGTCATTTTCAATTTCAAAAGTTGTCATTTGAATATAATCAATTTTGGTAAAAGATGGATTATCACCTGACTCGTCACATGTTGGGATTTGATTATATTACTCACGTTGTTTCATATATGTTTCAAAAAACAAAACCGTGTGATCTTTCCAAATTTCTTCCTATTGCTCAACAAAATAAAATTTATAATTATTAATTTGAGAATTTTTAATTAGAAATTATTGAATATAAAAATTGTCCATTTCACCATAATTGAAATTACTCCATTGCGAAAATTATTTAAACAGTTGTTTCCATTTTCGTTTTGATTTTGAAATTCATTTTGGAGTTCGAAATTGAATTAGCATGGGTTATAATCAAAATCATTTGAATATTGAAGTGAATTCAAATTTTGATTGTTGTGAAATACTTGAGTTGAGTTATTGCACAAATTACTCAAATTATTTATCATTTGATTTCATTGTTCAAGTAAAGACCAAATCGTTTCAATACTCTTTTCAAGTTTTGAGGGTTGGTCATCATTTTGAAAACTTTGTGGTGCAAAATTTGAATTGCTTATACAATAGTTGTCATTAAAATATCCATAAGAATTTGGTGTGAAATTATATGGATTATATTGATTTTCACAACTATTGTAAAATTCTTGTGAGCAGGGAAATTTAGACATTTTCAAAAATGTTTTTTTATTTTGAATTTTATTTTATTTTTCTCAAAAAAAAATTTGGATTTATTTTGAAGGAAATGTATTTACCAAAGAGAATTTATTTTTCAAATGGGAAATTTGATTTTTTGGATTTTCAATAATTTTTTTGTACGTTTTGTTTTTTCGAAAAGATTATATATTTTTTTTAGATTTTATTTTCTAGAAATAAACTAACTAGAATTTTTTTTTAGGTTTTAGATTTTGATCGAAAAATTTCAAAGCAAAGGATTTAAAAAAAACTAAGTTTAGAAAAATTTACAAACCGTTTTTTGTTTTGGATTTTGAATTTTTTATTTTAAATATGCATAAACTAATGCAGGAGTTAAATACAAATTTGCTGCCCTTAATAGCTCCTAATCCAAAATTGTATAATCACACTTTGTTTCAATTCAACAAAATAGTTATCAACCAAGTAACGGACATGATTTATTGGTGCACCACGAATCACCGTAGCAATGCAACCGAAGGTTTAAGTACCTTTAGAGAAACAATCAGTATAATATTTACGAATCACCGTAATATTTATAACTGATTATTGCTCTGCCGTGGCCTAGACATCAAGAAAATAAATTGTTCAAAAAGACAACTTGTCAAGATGCACTTAAGGCCTAGGTGAGCTCGTGACATCTTTAAGTTGAATGTCTAACTGTTATTATTAGTCAACATTCTGAGATGAAATGTAGGCCAAGGATGGGGTGATGAAATCCACCACCTTATGTGGATTTGGGTATTGCCTTTAAAAAGAAAATAAAATGAGATGAATGCAAAACTGAAAATAAACATGAATTAACGATGCAACTACGAATAAAATTTTATTTTTGTTTTTGTTTTTTGATTTTTTTTTAAAACGCAAGCAACCAACAATGCAAAGCAAATACAAATAAGTGATAAGAGCACGATATCAAAGCATGTGAAATCATTAGCAATTTATTTTAAAGTGGTAATTTTTTTTTATAAAGCAAGCAAGCGAAGCAATTTTAGCAGCAATTCCTCTGCATTTGGATTTTCTACTATTTGCAAGTTGTAAAAGTGTCGGAAAAAAAAGGGAATTTGGCAAAAGCAAACGATTTTTCTTTTGAAAAATTCTTGTTTCAAACTTCTCCAACACTCAAGACATAAATCAAGACAATCCTTAAAAAAAATTAAAACAGAATTCCCGGCCCAAACACTTTTAAAAAAATATTAAGTCAATGCCCAGCCCAACTCAAATGAGTAAAACAAAACAAATTCCTAAATTCTCGATCAAAGAAAACCAAATAAAATGATGCAGAGAATCAAAAATTCCGCACCTTCTGTTTTAGACCAAGTTTCACAAATCCGTTTCACAAAACCAAATTCGCGATCAAAATACATTCTATTCTGGGATTCTCGTGGAGGCAGTTTGAGTACAGGTTGCAGATTGTAATTGCGAATTTCAGGGAGGAGGTGGTCGCTGTTTAGGCAATTGGGTTGGAGTTAGCTGGTTATTATTGAGGGGAGACTATCACGGGTTCGAGGGGATTGAGGCAGTGGGATTTTGGTTCGTGATTGGAGGAGGATGTTTTGGTTTGGTCGATTGCGGTCATTGGTTGTGGTCGATTGATGGAGGTTGGAGTTTGTTGTATGATATGGCAGTTCAGTTGAATGGTTGTGAAACCAAATGAACTATGTTGATAGGGGGTGGCAGGGGCTGTTGACAGTGAGATGCCGGGGGTTGTAGTAATTGGTGGTTATGGTTGGGGATAGAGGAAAATTTGTATGCAAAGGCAAGCTTTGGGGATGGTGGTTTCTGGTGATTTGTGTGTACACTGTGGATGTGCAGTGATAGCTTAGCAAGTAGTGAAAGAAGGGAAGTTTGATGGCAGGTGGAAGTTATTGCAGGTAAGAAGTAGTGGTTACAGGGGACTGTACGAAGGAGTTGTAGCAATGCCTGTTAATGGTAGGGAATGGTTGGTGGATCTAGATGCACAGAAGTAAGAATATGTTTGTGATATGTGACACGGATGCACAGAGTAGTGTTTGTTGTGGTTATGTGTGTTATGGTGGCTGATGACTGGAATTGAGGAGGATGGTTGAAGCAAAGACTGTGTAATGTAATGGTGATGTTGGTGATGTATTATATCGGGTAGGAGTTGGTGGTAGAAGGAATTGGTTGAGGAAGTTTTATTTTGAAAATGGAGGGAGGAGTTGTTGAATGTAGAAGGCAGGCAGCAGCAGTTTGTATGGAGGGATGAAATGAAAGTGAATGTAGAAGGAAGTGTATGTTAGGGGTAATGCAGTTAGGGGAGTTGACAGCAGCAGTTAGATAGTAATGCTGTGCAGGGTAATGCAGCAGGGTGATGGGTAATGAAGTAGTGTTGGCGTGCACACTAAAATGTTAGATGTGGTGCACGTGCACAAAGGGAGGAGGAAGGAGGATAGTTAGATGTGGTGAGATGTTGACAGTTTAGTATGTCCAGAGGAAAGTAACCGGGGGGGGGGGGGGGGGTGCGGGTTGGGAGTGGGGGGTGACAGTGAATGTTGGAGATGGAGACGGGGTGGTTAAGGAAGATATATAATATATAGGTTGCAAAATGAAATGCAATATGTCAGTGAAGCAAAGTGATAGTTTAGAGTGCACAAAGTGACAATTTATATGGCAAAAATGAGCAGTAGTAAGGAGATGAAACGGTTTAGAGTGAGGTTGTAGCAGTATAGTTATGACTGGGAAGTGTGACTGGTGGTTATGAGGCTGGAAGAGTTGATGTTGTGGAATTGTGAGTCACAGCAGGTTATGGTTATGGCAGCAGTTTGACATGGCATGTGGGAGCAGTTTGTGAAGTAGGATGTGGTTGACAGTATTGTAGGAAGATGGAAGTTGCAAGAAGAAGGTAGATTTCACGTGGTGATGTACTTTTTTTTTGTTTTGAAATAGGCTGTAAGCAGAGCAGAGGAGAGGCGGTGATGTAGAAAGAGATGTATATATGAAAGTTTGAAGTGGTTTGCAGTGATGTTGAAGTGAATGGTGATGTTGTGGATTATAAATGAATGAGTGCAGCAATCTGGTGTGTGCAAAGCAACGTTTGATATGCGCAGTTGGAGGAATTGAAGAAAGATGGTTTTTGATGATGTTTTTGGGGCAAGGAAGGTTGAACTAGTATATGTGCAAAAGGTCTGGTGATGCAGAGGTAAACTGAAGGCAGTAGCAAGAAGTTCGTAACAGAGTGGCAGAGAAGTGTTCTAGGAACAGAGGTTGTTGAAGTGCAAGCCAATATGTGCACAGTGAACTGTTTATGTTTTTTGTAAGTGTAAAAGAAAAAAAGAAAAATGTATATGTAAAAATGTAAATGTAAAATACAAATACAAATGCAAATGCAAATGTTGTTATAATATATGTAAATATACAAGTGAATATGCTTTTGCGTTTTTCTATTAATCCCACATCATGGGATATGTTCCATCTCATGCTCCAATGCCTATATATAAAGAAGCCTGTGTAATGTAATTAGATGAATCAATCTGATATAACCAATCTCTGAATGAATAAAATATCTCCATTCTTTTACTCTAATGGCTTCTGCTCTTATTTCTTTATAACATATTCTTATTTGTTTATAACACGTTATCAACACGATCTACAATTGTGATAATTTATTATGAAATCAGATCTATTCTTCTCCAGATCTAATTATAGATCTCAAAACGGTAAGTTATTTTTCTATTATGATTGATATAATCTTTCAAATTATTATTTTTTATATATCTCATTCCATTCTAGATCTACTTCTTCAGATCTAAATCTATTGTATTATTTTTTTAGATTTTATTATACTAGTCTTATAATTTTATATCTTATATAGATCTAAACTTTGAGATCTAATTCTTATTTTGTTGGTTATTATATTTCAGATCTAATTTGTTTGTTGTTGCTATTTTTCTGATCATATTATATTGTTGATCTCAATATCATGCTTATTTTTATGTTTTATAGTTCATTTATTTTGGAACGCAAGTTTGAACTTGACAAAATTTGATATTGTTGCTTCAACAAATTTATTGAATTTGATTGCATTTAGTTTGGATATGGATTTGAGAAATCAATCATGGTTGGTAAATGAAGTTTTTATTTTGAAAACATTTTGATTTGATTTAGATTTGATTGAAGGCTTTGAAAATTATTTTGATATATGATTTATATTTCCAGAAGAAATATTTTATTGTTTTTTAGAGAAACAAATATAAAGATAATACGTATCTAGAAGATCTAAGTTTAGATCTAACATTGATTTTGATTTAGCACATCTGAAGTGAATGGAAACATTAATAAAAGCTTACATGATAAGCTTAATATCTTTCGATATTTCCTTTTTAAAAAAAAAGGGAAAAGAAAAATAAAATTTGAGAACCTGTAGATAAAAGGTTGAGTTTCCATAAATCAATGAATTACAAGTTTCTTCAAAATAAAGAACCATAAGTTCTAACTAAAAAAAAAAAGAGGATTACAAAATTTAATCATAAAAAAAAAAAAAATAAGTTTGAACAACCTGAAGTTGTGCAAAGATTTTTTTTTTTCCAACCAGAAGTTGTATAACTCAAAGTCCAAGACCTGAAGTCTTGAATTATGAAAAGATTTTCTGACAATGTTTTAGAGATTTATTTATATTTATATTGCAAAATCTAACATCCCAGAAGAGATGTTATAGGAATTTTATTTTAAAATTATGTGAAAGGATTGTCTAGTAATACTAACCTGAAGTTAGATCATTTCTTCGAAGATGAAGGAAACTTCATTAATGATGAAAATCTAAGTGCAGTAATAAATGATATGGTCGAATTGACCAATAATAGCAGCCTGAAGTCTGCTATGTGGATTTTATTTTATTTCAGTTCAATAAATCAGTTTGAAGTTGGTAAAACCCAAGTTTTGATAATCTTTGGGTGTGTTTGCCAAACTATATATTTGAAGAAGTACATTTTAATATTCTCCAGAAGAGATAATCCATATGACATACTCTTGAAGAGATGTTTTATGATTTTTATATTTCAAAATCCAATCATCCTAGAAGAGATGTTGTAGAATTATGTCAATTATGTAGAAAAAGATGTTGATTATTGATGACATCCCAAAAACAATGCATCTTTAGAAGTGATATGTACCACTCTAGAAGCGGTGTTTATGAAATATCCCCAGAAGTGATATTATATCATCGTATAGCACTATAAAAGAATTGCCTATAAAATATTGTCAAATGTGATAATAAATTATCCAAAATTCAGTCGTCTATTGTCATGGACCCGTAGCTCCATTAGACAAATAGTGATACGTAACCTTTTACTTTTCAGAACTTACGATGAATCAAATATTATATGCACAACTATTCTTGAAGAAATATCTTTATATATGCTCCTGAAGAGATAATCTATATGTCGTATCATAATTTTCACTAAAGCTATATAAATACGGTCTTGAACAAATCGTTATGTGCAACCATTATAATTTCTTATTTTTATAACATTTCAAGGGTCCAGAAGATACTCTTATTTATGTTGTAAATATATCTATTTTACTGAACTCTCTAGAGGAGATGTTTATATATAATTATAAGTTAGTATATATTTTCTAATAAACAATCATAATTAATGTTCAATAGTAATGTTAGAGATATAATCAAGGAATAATGATATAATTTTTTTTAGTAATAACAATAATTTATTCAAAAAAAAAAGAAAAAAGAATGATATTGTATACCAATGTTACACTCCAGAAGTAGTGGTTTTATCTCTTGCATCTTACTTTCAGTTGGTGAATCTAATTTTGTCACTGTATTTAAAGTTTGATATGCCATTTTAAAAGCAATTACATCAAAAATCTCCAACATGGATATTTTATGCTGCCGTAAAAGTAGTAATTATGTAATATGTATAAAATAAACAGTGTATATTGATATGGCATTCAAATAGTGCATATATATATATATATATAGAAGAGAAAGTTCACTCCAGAAGTGGTGATACTAATATATCTCTAGAAGAGATTTATAAATTTGAAAATGATAACATATCTCTAGAAGAGATTTATTTATATATTTGGTAATTTTATTAAATCAAATAAGTGTACATAAATTTGATTATAAAGGATCCTAATTTAGCTTAGATTAGATCCTAAAAGTTTGAGAGCTAAGAGGAAATCCATATCTGTAACATTCCAAGTATCTAGAAGATACTACTATTATTTTTGCTGTAATTTTTTTTACAGAACTCTCAATAGAGATGTGTAGAAATGTCTATATGCAATTAAAAATTACTCCTTGATAAGTAATCATAATTAGTGTTCAAAACTGATATTTGAGATATAATTGAGGAATAAAACTTAACAACTTGAAGTTGTGTGTATATTTTGTTCGAAGCAGAAGTTCGATATGGTTTCAAACCTAATGTTTTGAACATTATCATGCGGTTTTGACAGGTGTGCATTGACATTGATTTATAAATAGAAATTAATAGTTTTGATCCTTGTAATAGTTTGTTCCAAAAATCACTAATTCAAATGAGAAAGAATATGAAAATTTTACAATATACATGTGATATGTGGACGCACGTATACATCCATATATGTAAATATTTAGCTAACAACCTGAAGTTTGTTATAAGCTATTATTTAGTGATTATGCATAGATATTATTTAGTGATTTAAAATTCAATCAACATAAATGCTGAATGACCTGAAGTCATGTATGTATTCAAATGATCTACACAATAAGTAAATTCCTCCAATAGCTTAGATCAATGAATGAGAACAAACTCTAATAATCAATATCAATTGAATGCATCTTATCAATGAATAAAAGAATTATCCTCCTATTATTAATATGTATAGTGTATTTGCTAGTTAGCAATATCATAATGGATCAAAATGAGAATCCAAAGATGATTATTATTTAATGTGACAATGTTTGTCAACATTGAGGGGGAGGATAAAGGGATACAAGCTCATTTTGATCATCAATGTTAAATATTTGTTAAAATATACAATGATGCAAAATATTAAGTAACTTGAATAAATTATCAGTAATATCTCTAGTAGACTTTCTCCAATATTGATTTGAATCCCTGAAGGATCAAAATTTGTAAACCACATTTGAAATATGGTTCAAAAGTCAGTTCAAAATATTTTTGGAGTAAGTGATAAAGATGCCAAATAAAGGAGGTGAGTGTTCTTGAAGAAACACATAAGGATGCTCTGAAAGAGATCCATGACATGATTCTCAAATAACCCTAGAAGTGGGTTAGGTACCTAAAACATGATAATTAAAGAGATCTCAATAAATCATGTCTAGAACTGACAAGAAATAATCATCGATGATAAATTTATAAACAATAAAGCGCTTATATTTATAAATAGATTAAGAATCTTAAATTAGGGGAAAACATGACTGGCCATCATGAATCCTTTAATAGTAGAGAAATATGGACATGTAGTCCACAAAATACCGAAAGTACTTGAAATGCTTAATATACCCTGAAGGTATAAATGTGGTTTAAAATCATATTAAACAATGAAAGTATATAAATTCCTGAAGAATAAAAATAACTTTCATTGTTATAAAGAATGCAAAGAACAAGGAGAGTAAATTTCAACCTATTTTTAAGTATCGTTGTAATGAAGCTCTTAATATCCATTGAAGTGGTAGTTGCAATATGCAAATACTTATTAAAGTAATACAAATTCCTGAAGAATATATATAACTTTTGTAGTTATAAAGAATGAAAAAGACATGAAGTGTAGATTAAAAATTTCTTCTAAGTATTGTTGTAATGAAAATCTTGATACATCAAGATGAGTAGATTACTTCCTGCTTTCTAGTAATGTTGTAATGAAATTTTTAATATTCATGAAAGATGTATAGTTGCAATGCACAAAACTAATTTGAAGCAAAAAAATATTTAATGAAAGCACATGAAGTGTGTTTCATAAAAATAGCATACAAATGCATAAAATGCAAACCATATTTGGAAGAAACAATCTTAGAAAATTTGATTGTATCGAAGGAAACTGTTAATAAATTGTATTATTAATGAGATTCATATTTATAGATCCAGAAGTATCTATAACCAATTTGAGTTATCGAAAGACGAATATGAATTCAGAGGAAAATTTTAAATCAAGGGGAGCATCCATAAGTATTTTATAATGCACTCTTTTTCCATAACTAAGATTTTTCCCACTGGGTTTTATTAGTAAGGTTTTAACGAGGCATTATCTTGATCCAGAAGTATCAACTCCCTGTAACATTTGAAATAAGATATAATGTACTCTTTTTTCTTATTTAAGATTTTTCCCACTGGGTTTTTCTTATTAAGGTTTTAATGAGGCATTATCTTGATCTAGAAGAATCAAACGTCTTTTCAAGAAATAACATCTCAAATATGTTATTTAAGTTAAATTATATTTTTATCCTTGACTAAGGTTTTTCCCATCGGGTTTTCCTTTGTAAGGTTTTTACTGACGTATTAAATTGATCCAGAAGTATCAAACTCTATGTGATGCAGTAAATTATTGAAATATGACATACTATATTGTACTCTTTTTCCTTCACTAAGATTTTTCCCATAGGGTTTTACTTAGTAAGGTTTTAATGAGGCATTAGTTTGATCTAGAAGTATCAAGCTTTATTTAAGAAATAAGAAAATAAATTATGTCATTGTACTCTTTTTTTCTTCACTAAGATTTTTCCCATTGGGTTTTTCTTAGTAAGGTTTTAATGAGGCATTATTTTGATCCTGAAGTATCAAACTCTTATAAGGAATATCATTTTTAGTATGATATTTATGATTTCACAAGTTGCACTCTTTTCCTCGTTCAAGGTTTTTTCACACTGGGTTTTTCTAATAGAGGTTTTTAATGAGGCAACATACAATATCTATATCAACTGAATGGATGTATGAAAGCAAGATAACAATGATGGGGAGCAATTGTTATGGACGTTTTAAAAGAAACAATTTCTAGCAACCATATGAGCATCCAAGATTTTGAAGACGCATATTCAAGGGGGAGTGTTATAATATATGTAAATATACAAGTGAATATGCTTTTGCGTTTTTCTATTAATCCCACATCATGGGATATGTTCCATCTCATGCTCCAATGCCTATATATAAAGAAGCCTGTGTAATGTAATTAGATGAATCAATCTGATATAACCAATCTCTGAATGAATAAAATATCTCCATTCTTTTACTCTAATGGCTTCTGCTCTTATTTCTTTATAACATATTCTTATTTGTTTATAACAAATGTAAATTAATAAAATATTTTTTTTGTTTTAAAATTATGTATGTTTTTTTCTTTTTAAATAGAAATGTACATAGAAAAACAACAAGTACATAATCAAAATGCAAATAAAAATCATAGAAACACACAACAATAATTTTTTTCTTTTTTTTTGGGAAAACTGAAAATTAGCACACAAAAATGAAAACACAAAAATCAAATAAAAATAATTTGAAAAGTATAAATTAAAATCAAAACCGAAACGGCGCCAAAAGCTTGTTGAATCGACAAGTTTTTAATCAGTTAGAAAATCACTGAAAAATTGTAACAAAAATAACCACAAGCACATGGCGTACAATTTTAGTATGTGGGGAGTACAGGTCGATCCGCGGAGAATTGAAGTGATTTTAAATTCTACTCAATCAAATTATACCAAAATTTGAAGTTGTTTTAAGCTAAAAATATAAAAAACTAACAAAAATAAAGTGAATAAAAATATGAGAGTAGAAGGTAATTTAGAGGCTTTCCCATGATCACATAAATCAGCATAATGAAATAATGATCTCTCTTTTTGGTCATTTGTGAATTTAATTGATATGCTTATCATAAGTATGGCCTATTTGTGTTAATAATTAGCCCAACATAAACTATCAAACTTTAACACACCCATCAAACCACTTACTAACTCTCATTAAAATGATAATGAAGTTAAAAATAAAATCTATTCTAAGCATGATCTATTTACTATTGATTAGTAATATAGACCATCAAATTTTGATTCTAAAATTCACTTTATTACCAACATCATATGTAGATGAAGATGTAATTTGTGTTTATGTTTATTTAAGCATAGCCTATTTGTTGTCAACAACATATGCCATCAAATTCAAAGTTAAACAATAAAATTTTTACCACATCAAAAGTTTCCATTAAGCACAAAAACAGATCACAAATTAGAAAATATATTGAATCTACATGATTAAGAGAGTTTCATTACTCTTAAATTGAAGGGGTTTAGCTTCTCATATTTGTTATCATTTCAACAAATGTAGATTTCAACATATAAACAAAAGAAGTACAAACTAATTAAAATAAAAAGAGAGCTAAACTGCTTGTATAAATTAAAACTAACTACTAATATAAAAGGAAAAAGAGCATGTAGATAAAAATGAGCATGAAAATAAAATAGAAGCAAAGAAGAAAAAGAAAAAAACGAGGCTTAGGAAGCCATTTTATTTCTCATATAATTTGTTGCTACAGCTAAACTAAACTAGAAGGTGGTGACAGAAGCTTCATTACATGAAATATAAGGGGGATTTATACATGTCTACAACCCTAATACATATTCTAGCGGACCACTTGAGGAAGTGTGGTCATCAAATTACCATTAGCATGTAATTAATCTTCCATTAAATGTGCATGTGCTTTTAATCTCCACTAACATATGCATTAGATTCTAATTTAAGATCATGGTAAGTGGGTAGGTGGGGTCCTCCATGTTGCATGAATTGATTTATTTCTTCATTCTTTTGTTTCCTTCTCTTGTGCATGCATATTTTCATGAAGCCTTCTTCCATGCTGACTCCAAATTCTTACAAAACAACTTTAAAATGTGAAAGTAAATTTTCTCAAATTAAATCATACACAGAAACGACCATTTTGCCCCTATATGAAGATGAACAAATGATGATTTGAAAATAATTTAAATTTTGGTTTAAACATGTAACATACCCTATATGCTCATTTATTTAATTAAATTAGATTAAATATGAAAGTAAAATATACGTATTTACGTGCACATTAGAACTACTCACTTGTAGTAGCTAAGCTCCTAAATGCTCACAGCTCTTCATTGCTCCTCCTACTCTCAACTCCTTGCTCTACTGTAAATTACCAAGGCAAGCCAAATCTTGATCAAAACTCCAACTTTAATTTGCGTAGTAGTGTAGATCCATATTGAGAAGCATATATCTTAATTTGGTAATCTATTTCTTTTTATTTTATTTTATTTTATTTTGATTCTAGAAGTGGATGTTAAGGCTTAAAATAAGCTATTAGAAAAGGTAAAATGAGCTATAGTATGTAAAAATGAGTTATGGGAAGATATATTTAAAATTAAGTTAAAAGACTGTGGAGATGGAAATGTTTGGATACCTGGTGTGTGAGTTTGGGCTACTAGTTTTGGAAAAAGATAATTATTGACTATCTTTTCTTTTATTATTCCATTTTCCATAAATTTTGCTTATACCAAATTAACTTTAAACTTCACTTAAAAATCATCCCCTTCCCAAATTTATGTTACTCACTCATCATATAACTTTATAAAAAAATTATTTCCACTAACTTCCTATATAAAACAATTATTTACGACATTAGTTTATTGGCCCATTAATGAGTTACATCTCAAACCTCCTTTGAAATGAAATATGAATTTATTCTCTTCTTAAATTAAATTGCAAAACTATTTCATTGAACTTCATAAGAATTATTTATTCATTCTAATACATTTAAAAATCATTTTTGGCTTTTAAAAATAACTAAAATATTTATGTAAATAAAAATTACCTAAATAAAATATTTTCTTACTTTACAACAATATTTTAATATTAAATTTTCCAATTTTTTTTAATTAATCCACTATTTATTTTTAAATCATTTTTAATTAATTTAATATTCATTAATAATTAAATGATTAAAAATGAAGTAATAATAACTAATGAATGTAATTAGAATTTGAATTTAGTACGCAATTCTAAGATGTAACTGTCCCAGCCTTCGAATCGCAGGTCGACTCGAGAATTTCAGCCTTCGGCCCACGCCCGTAAAGCGCCTACCAATTAGACACCGAGGAGGACTGGGAGGGTGGGGAACCGTCCTGGCCTCCGAACCGTAGGTCGATACGGGAATTTCAGCCTTCCGCCCATGCGCGTAGAGCGCCGACCAAGCAAGGACCGAGGAGGAGTGAGAGGGCGGGGAACCGTTCCGGCTCTGAACCGTAGGTCGACCCAGGAATTTCAGTCTTCGGCCCGCGTGGGTAGAGCATCAATCAAGAAAGCAACAAGGAGGAGTGGGAGGGTAGGGAACCGTCTCGGCCTCAGAACTGTAGGTCGTCTCGGAAATTTTAGCCTTCAGCCCACGCGTGTAGAGCGCCAACCAAGTAGGCACTGAGGAGGAGTGGGAAGGTGGAAATGTAGCGATCCGGAATTTGACCAGTTTAAATTATACTATTTAAATTGATTTTAAATATAAAATATGTAAGATCATATGATTCAAACAATATTAGATAGGATTTGAAAAGAGAAGTATACATAAAAATTGTAACATTTACCTATATCGACAAAAGTGACAAAATGCTGATTTCAGAAAAGTAAATTTCAATGGTTAAATAAATTATTTTAATTAATTTATGAGTTTTTATATTTTTAAATAACATTATACAAATTTATTTTTAAATTTGGTTTACATAAATAAACGGTTTAACTAAAACGTCAAAATATGACCATAAAACATTTTATCGAAAATCAACGTTTTATCGATTAAAAGTTGTCGCAATGTTGTCGCACCTTTACTTTCTTATATAAAAACATATATTTAAATAGTGTAAGTATTAATTAATTCACCAATCAAGTTCACTTTTACTAAATAAGATTAGAAAATTTAAGAATGTCATTAAGAAAAGTAAGTTTAAGAAAAGTCAAAAGCAAACATCAAATCCAAATTACATCAAAATCCAACAAAATAATTATTTTTCTTTAATTAATCTTTAAGTGACTAATATATAAAGTAAGAAGTGAAAATTTGATGTTAAGTGTTGAAAAAGTAGAGTTTACTTTAGGTTGAAGTAAGGTTAGCTTGATAATTTGGTAAGAGGTTATTTTGGTAAATTATCACTTCTTTCTTTTTCTATAAATATTCACTTCCTTCTTCATTTTCATTCACAGTTCTTCTTCTTCTTCTTTTCTCAAGCTTCTTCATCTTCTTCCTCTCCTCTTTAATGCCTTCCAAGCCATAGGAAAAAAACTAGAAAGAAATAATGTCAAAATATTTACAAAATATTCAAAAGAAATCAATGTTCATTCTCTTCAAATCAAACTCATCTTTTTTCCATATTTTACCTCTTCTTCTCTCGACCATAATTCTTCAAAGCAGAAAAAAAATCAATTTTTTTTTCAAATCATGTTTTCCAATGGCTATAACCTTCATGTTGATCACTTTATCTAATTTTAATCGCAAGTATATCAAAAGTCCACTTCCTTCCGATGCATTCTCTGACCCAGTATTTGAGATAGAGAATAGCCCATTTTGTTTTGATCATAACTTGTTTATAACTGATCCAAATTGTGAAATTATTTTTTTAGATCATACAAAATTCCAGTGACTACAACATTCATGTTGAGTACTCTTTTCAGTTTTGAGGTTTGCTATACCTGAAACTCATTTCTTTGAAGTGCATTTTTGGGCTTCATTTTTATCAATCCAAAATTACCTCTTCTTCATTCTATCATATCTCCCTCAAACCACTTATATTCAATTGATTCTTTTTTTAAAATTCAAGAAAAAATAATTTGCAACAACTTTTTAGTTAACAACTTTTCTAAATTTTGAGACTTGTAGGGCCTAAAATTAGATACTAGATAACCTATTTTTCAGATATAAATCTTGGGAATTCAAATTTAAAGCTCTACCACTTCTTCTCTATCCTTTCGGCCAACCTCCATCTCAAGCCTCGCCATGCTATTGGAAGGGAGAGGGTGTTTTTTGCTAGTGTTCAATGGAGTAGGAAATAGTTAGTGAAGTGTTGCGTGATTAGAATGTTGGTAGAAAGTTTATCGATTTGGTTTATGGTGAGAAACTCTATTTAATAACTATATTTATATATATACATATTTGATGATGTATTATCACTGGTATGGATGCTTATATATACTTGGATAATCAATTATTAATTGTTTGATATGATTGTTAAATTGTTTTACCAATTCATGTTAATACACGTCAATAAAGACAAAGGAATTCACTTTCCTTTTGAAAATGAAATGGTATATATGGAATGCGTAAACCTTTTGGAAATAGTTTTAAAATGAGTTAGAAATGTTTTATAAACATTTAAATATGTTTAAAGAAATAAAGAAAGTAAATCAAGATTTCATCTTATATATTTTAAAATATGTCCAAAACAGTTTTCTAAAAACATCGTGGTTTTGCAGTTCGAAATCTTGAAAAGGATTTGTTTTAAAATGTTATTTTTAAAATGTTCTAAAAATATGAAATAAATTCTAAAAATCTTTTAAATTTTTTTAAAAGATATTTAAGTTTAAAAGATGGATATCCAAATGATAAAAAAGTCGTTTTGAAGAATATAGCTTTTAAAATATATTCGCAACAGTTACACTTTTCGCAGTAGTTTTTAATAATTTTTGAAACGTTGTTTTAAACTTAACGATTTTCCTAGAATCAATTATGAATGTTTTTAAAAGGAAAATTAAGATTTTAAGAGATAATTTGGAATCCTATAATCAATTCCAAAATAAAGCTTATGACTAAGTATGTGGAAACGACTAGTATATTTGTCACGCCTGTGAAATCTGGGAAGACAAAAAGAGGTGTTTAACTAAGGCTAGAGATGGAGCAACTAGTGCCCTGAACTTACATGGCCTAAATTTTTTATTTTTAGGTGAGGGGTGGAATAGATCGAAAGGAAAGACCGGATGCTCTAAAAGATCATATTTAAGTTTTTCCGAAAAAAGAAAAGAAACAAATTATTTGAATGTTAATTAACCACTTAACACCTTTTATTCGATGATTAGTACGAAGGAATTAGGATTGGATTTGGGTGATTTCTATCCAAAAACCCCTTCAAACTAATTTTCGAAATAAAACATATTGAAGACAAAGATCATTGAAGACGAAGATCTTTATGATGTAGGATTACTTTCCATTAGTCCTTGGAGGTGAAATTTACCATATCTAAGGTAGCAGTAGTGCTCTGTTATGAAAATCTTTAATTTGCAAGAATATGATTTGAAGTTAAGAAAGAAATCTTTGATTAAGATTTAATAAACCATTTGGAATATTTTTCCTAAGTTAAAAGTTATCACTTGAATATAAGAAATCTTTGATTAAGATTTAATGAATGATTTGAAAAAGTTTTCCTAACTAAAAGAGAAAATGACTTGGAATTATTGCAAGATTTATGAAATGTTTTAATAAATCAAATGATTTGATAAATAAGGCTTAATGATTCCGTATACATTTGAAAAGAAAATGGAATAACTTGAAAAGAATATATGTAAGAAAGATATTTGATTTAAATAAAAGATGAAGCAATTGATTGATGATTGATATCCACATATGAACCTAACATCATTTAAATCGATAATTGGCTTCGAAGGAACCAGGGTCGGATTTGGGTGATTCCTATCCGAAAACCACTTCTAACCAATGTATACGTTCGAAAGTGAAGACATGTTGAAGATGATGATTATTGAAGACCGAGGATCTTCATAGCGTGAGGACTGCTTGTTGACATGCTCTGGGTCGCTCCCATTATAGAATTATTTATAGCAGTGGTCTCCTCGTTGTGGAGATTTTTTTTCAAATTGCAAGGGGGTCGCGCCTTGTAATGGCCAAGGAAAGTGCCTTCAGTTTCGTTTAGTCCTAGAACAAACTTGTATGGATATTTTTCTAACATTATATTCTATATCACATTTGAGTGGTTTCTATAAATGTATATCAGTTGGTGGTGGAGAAGGCATCTTCTTTTAGCTTAACACCCTTTCCCGAGACATACGAGCGTAGGAAGTTATACTATTCTAGAAATCAATCATATGACGTGGAATGACAATGTCGCATTCAAAGTGGAACGTGTTATGATCAAAACATGATTTTGTATGAAAAACGTTGCTTTGAACAAATTGAGCGTAGCCTCACTAGCCTCACATCTTGGAAGATGATATGTGATACAATGTGGTCTAACAGACACAAATTCGGAATAAGCGAGGATGTATGGTGGTGTCCAATACGTTGGGCCCTTTGGGGGAAAATGTCCCTTAAGGCATTTATTGCACCATTTTGATAAAGTGGTTAGCTTAAGAAAAGCAGGGAACTACCCGTTATCAGTTTTAGTATAGCAAGTACAGTTCCAAGTGACTAGTTTGAGAAAAGCGATTAAGACACCATGGGAACTATGTTTGTTATGCGTGGATCGTAGAAAAGGCCACTAGTTCTCTATCATGTTGAAAATCCAATCCCAATATAGGATTTACAGTTTTAATTATATTCCCAAAATAGCTGTAATGACTTGCAAACATTTCAGCTATCCCTTCTAGTGTCTTATATTCTGTTCGGTATATTCCATTGACTCGGTCGGATATATTACCTTAGACTTAGTCCGGGTATTGATACCTTATTTGAATAAGTTTATTTGAAGAGTGTTTTCAAAAGAATGTCATTAAAAATAATATCGAGTGAATTTTGGTATAAAAGTGTTTTGGTTATCATAAGGTAAAAACCAATCCGTGTTTATGTGTAGGCATGGTCTTATGAGGTACCCTTCTTTTCAAAAAATTTGATAGCATCATCATGACCTATACATTTGAATTTTCGGGTATCTCACGCTGGTTTATAAAGCCTAATCCGGATATTTTTGGTACTCGAGTAAAATCCGAGTAGTTTCAGGTTTAGTTGAAGACGGTTGGAGTTTTCAGAGGAGAGCTGGAGATCCTCATCATCGTATGGACGTATTATGTTATCTGCTGCATCTATTGCATTTGTTTTGTTGTTTTCAGCATTTGCAAGGACAGAGGTTTATAACTATCCATGCTGAATCTAGGTTAGACTCTGATATTGTATTTTAAAATTTTCCGCTGTAAAGATTATTTATTGAAATAATATATGTTATTCCATTCGTGTGTGATTCTGTTCTGTCTTTATTTTTCTTTGTACCCTTAACGATCTTCTAATTCATGAAATTTGAGTTGGGCATGTGTGGTTTATTCCTGACTCAAAGGGCACGGAAAAAACAAGCCATAACAGGAACCATCTCGGCCCCTGAACCATAGGTCGACTTGGGAATTTCAGCCTTTGACCCTCGCGCGTAGAGCGCCAACCAAGTAGACACCAAGGAGGAGTGGGAGGCTCGACTGAGGGGTAGGCCACGTGCCCCCCTCCTCTCCTTCTCCACCCACCCAATAGAGGCTGCCGATCGTTTTTTTCAGTGGGCCCGTCGCGATCCGAAACCATCCCAGCCTCCGATCTGTAGGTCGATTTGGAAATTTCAGCCATCGCCCCACGTGCATAAAATGCCAACCAAGTAGGCACCAAGGAGGAGCGGGAGGCTCAACCAAGGGGTAAGCCCCATGTCCCCCTCTTCCCCCTTCCCCCTCTTTATTAAAAATTAATTTATTATTATTTAAACCATTTTTTATTAATTAAATTCTAATTTAATTTAAACAATTCTAATTAAACTCGTTTAATTATTAAAAACTTTATAGTTAATAAATTAATTACTTCTCGACATCGGGTTGTTATAGACTTCCCCTAAAGAAAATTATGTCCTCGTAATTTCTCCTTGGGGGAACCTATAACCGGCTAATACATTCTAGCTTATCTGCACCATCTATTATTTAAACAAACCAGTGAAATGTAACACCCTATATTTTGGAAAGTCCATAATATGGAAAATTAATTTGAATTGAATTGAATTAATAATATGAAGACATTATTAATCAAATTAATAAAGTGATTTAATTGCAAGAGTTCCTGAGGAAAATTTAATTAATTAAGTGTGAGACATTTTTGCTAGTCCTTGAGACGACGGTTTTGATGATAACAACCTTGGGACTTGTTATAAAATATAAATACTAACATTATGGTTTAGATATATATATATATATACATATATATATATATATATACATATATATATATATGTATGTATATGCAAAATATAAACATGCAGGTACCAAGAATGAAGACTGTACAATATAGAGATTCAAGACCGAAGATATCAAGATTGAAGACCCATGAGTATCAAGATATCAAGAGTTCAAGATTTCAATAGTACAAGATAAGTATTGAGCCTAGAATTATGTTAAAACTTCTTGAAAGCACTTGCATCTTTATTTGAAATTTATTCGTGGAATGGAATCCACTTCGAGTCTGTTAAAGGGATGGAACCCTATTGGGATGGAACCCAAGACAATATCTAATGGAACATACAGTGGTCCTATTTTGATTTCCATTAATTTTATAAAGTGCTTTTCAAAAATATATATCTCTTGTTTTTAAAAAATGTTTTCAAAACTTTGTTTCCCAAAAGACATCTCTCTTGGTTTTAAATATTTTAGCCTCAAAACTATTTTTATCATTTTTTAATATTTTGTTTTCAAAATTGTCCTTCTTTTTAAACTGTCTCTTGTTTTAAATATTTAGCTTTGAAATATTTATATACTCAGAATTTAAATCACTTTATATATTAAGATTATATATATTAAAAATTACTCTCTAAACTCTTTTATATGTTTAAACTATATTCAAATATATTTACGAAGTTTAGAAATTGTTTTGACAAATTATAGAAACCAATTTTAATAAGAAGATCAAAACATCAATTTTTCCTTGAGCATGTCGACATCCCTCAACCCCCCATGTCGACATGGTGTCCGTTATTTTCAAATTTCAATTTTCAAAAGAAGTGTCCATTCATCGTATCCTTTCACGAATAGATATAGCTGTTGCTCTACTATAAATACCAGTAAGTTCAAAACGAATTTTTCACCAGATTTCATTTATTTTCTCTCCTCTTCATCTTCCACATTTATTCTAAAGAATCCTAAACTATACTCTGCCGAAATACCAAGTGAATCAAACTTGATTATCTCTTGTTTGATTCTCAGCCACTCTCACCATAAGATCTCAGTGCTATTAAGAATTATAGAATTTTTGTAAATCAAACTATTAAGTAAAAGGTGTGGTTGACCCTTGAAATCAATTGGGTGTGATTGTATCCCCGGAAATAAATTAGGTGATCTTGTAGCCTGGTTAAGTCAAGAGAAATTTCCCTGGACTCGAATACCGAAGGGTGTATCTCGTAGCCTTGAAATCGAGGGTGTAATCTGGGAGATTATTTTGATAAGAAATCCGTACGATTGTACAGGACTGGATGTAGGGGGACTCTGTACCAGTATAAAATCCTGGTGTGTTCTTTCCTTTACTGCTTTTATTTAGTACTTGCATTTGTGTCTAATTCTATGATTATATCTGTGTTTGTGAATTGCATTTGTTGGTGATTAAATTACATAAGTTTCAAAAAGATTTAGAAAATCCATAAAACATTATTCACCCCCTCTAGTGTTATTCTAGCCTTAAGATCCGTAATCCGCATTACTTACATTTGGCATCAGAGCAATGGTTTTCAAAGTTTTCATAATATGAATTTTGAAAAGTTTTAAAAAGGCTATCAACACTGGTTCTTGTAACACTACCACTAGTTCATTTGTAGAGGATCAGTCTACTGCCAGACCACCACTTTTTAATGGCAATAACTAGGGCATGTAGAATGAAAATATATTTACATTCAATAGGATTAGACACTTGGAATACCACACAAATTGAATATTCTGAACCCACAACTGGTTTTGCACAGTAGACTTCTGAGCAAAAGATTATTGCACAAAATAATTCCAAAGCCATGAGTATTTTATTTTGTTCACTTAATAGGAATGAATTCAATAGAGTATCCGTTTGTAAGTCTGCATACGATATCTGGAAAACTTTGCAAGTTACTCATGAAGGAACGAGCAAAGTCAAACAGACCAAAATATCCATACTCATAAATCAGTTTCAACTATTCAAAATGTATTCTAATGAGTCCATTTCAGATATGTATAGTAGATTTCAAGATATTGTGCATTCTCTAATATCATTGGGAAATAGTTTTTCCGAAAAAGATCAAGTCAGAAAAATTCTAAATTCTCTTACTCTAGAATGGGATCAGAGAACTTTTGCAATTGAAGAAGCAAATAATATTAGTACTTTAAAGATTGAAGAATTGATTGGAAATCTAATGTCGTTCGAAGTATGAATGCAAGGGAGATGAGATAGCAAGGCATTCAAAAAGAAGACAATTGCGTTCAATGCATTAACAAATGAATCAGACACGGGAAGTGATGATGATGAAGAAACAGCTTTCATGACAAAAAAATCGTAAGTTTCTGAAATACAGAAAGATTGAACAACTTCAAAAAGAATGATCACAGGAATTTTGAAAATCATAATGAAGTACCAAACCACGTCAAATGTTTCAACTGTGACGAACCAGGCCATCTCAAAAGAGACTATCCGCATCTTAATAAGCAAAAGTTTCCTGCAAGCAATGGCTATACAAAGAAAAGGAAAAGAGTGTATACCGCTACACTAGACGATTCAGACTCAGACTCAACCTCAAGCGATGATGATCAAAAGATAGAAAATTCAAATATATGCTTTACGGCTATCCATGATTCCGATGTAGAAAAAGGTACACATTTACAATATATTGGTTGAAATTGTTTGCTTAAATTTGTTTGATTGTTTTTGAAATTATGTGTTGTTTGAATTTTAATTTTTTTATTATTATGTTTATTTTTAATTTTAATAGTATAATATTTTTTATTAAAAGAGTACTATTATTTTAATATTACTCCAGGAAATATATAGACATTAAAAATAATGTATGTATATAGATATTAAAGTATATAGGAAAATATAAGTCACATGAATTCTCTAGCCCATGTCGACATGGCTCCGTCCATGATGTCGACATCCTTGTCAGAAATTTGAAATTCAAATCTGAATTCAAACCTTCGAATTTCCCTCCACCTTTTCACCAAATCCAATGTTCTGGAAAGGTACCTCTTGTCCAGAGAACATGTCTATTGAATATCTATTTATTTCCATTATCTTATCATACCTTTTCACTTTCATTTTAAAATTCAAACTCTCTTTCACTCTTTCAAATTTTCTATTCTCTTAAAAAACGGCTTCTTCAAGCACTCCATCCACAATGAGGCTGTCTAAAACCATTAAAGAGTATCTCTATAATGATCCGGAAGCAATCAAGACTTATATAAGCTATGCTAATTTTGAAAAGTTTATACGGGAAAGTTTGCTATCTTTAGCGATTTCTCTACATATGGAATCAATACTCTTCTTAAAGAGAATCATATCCTTAGTCTTTTTGACAATTCTCAAAATGACTTTGTTTGTTACCCAAATCTTGTTAAAATGTTTTATGTGAATTTCAATCGCAGTTTTTATGAAGGAAATTTGGAGTAGTGTTAAAGGCACTAAAATTGTTTTGAATTGTGAAATTTTGAGAAAAATTCTCAATTGCAAGAATTCAGGCATAGATCTTTCTACTTTTAATATTGATGAACATGATCGTGAGACATTTCATTACATTTTCGAAGTAGATGACAACTTTGAATTTGTAACTTTCATCCTAAAGCACGTATTGTCAATCTTCTTTTGCAACATACTATCACTTCTAGATCGGGAAATTTCAATAACCCGACTTTAAAAGTTTGCAAATCTCTTTTTTCTATCTTTGGTCATTATGATAACAATTGGATGCAAGTGATTATGGGTGAACTTCGTCCTAGGAATTTGGAAATGGGTGAGAATACCTTGTTTCATGGAATCTATCTCAAATGGATTTTTAATTTTTTTGGCGCTGATTATAAAAGGGAAGAATTTGTTTCAAAAAAAGTGTTTAATCATGCCAACATTTCTCTCATGAAAATTCCTTTCATATTTCAACAATACGAGTCTTTTTCGAAAAGGATGAAAGATTGGCAC
The DNA here is from genome assembly GCA_030765085.1 of Allium cepa. Lineage (NCBI taxonomy): Eukaryota > Viridiplantae > Streptophyta > Magnoliopsida > Asparagales > Amaryllidaceae > Allium > Allium cepa. The sequence continues at coordinate 724,354,791 of CM060929.1, read as the reverse complement.
ATGAAGATATGAAGGAAGAAGATGAAGAAGATGAAGAAGGGGAGGAAATGGAAATTGAAGAAGTTAACGAAGAAACCTCCTTGGAAAGTATTGAATATCCTATCAATACTAACAATCCTTTCAACAAAACTCTCCTCAATAATCAAAAGATTATAGTGGAAAATAAACGGATTCTCAAAAGATCCGTTAGTAAGAAATTGGATAAAATGTCCACTAATATGAACAAATTCTTTGCTAAAGTTGGTCAGAAACTTGGCTTATCATCATCCTCTAGCACATTCTAAGAACTAGGTTGTGATGTATTTGTTTATTTTGTGTGAGCTTGTATTTTTCTTTTTATCATTTATATAGTATCTTATGTATCATCTCATCTATTTATAAAAATCATCTATCTTATGTTTTTCTACCTTATCGTGTCTCTGGAATAAATGTTAGTATAGTATATAAGTTTATATATATACATACTTATTCACAAAATAAATAAGACACATAAATTAACAGACCTATGTTGACATGCCTCTACCCCCCTATGTCGACATATAACTGCCAAATTTGGTTATTTTTAAAATTTTGAAATTAAAATAAATAAATCGTTTCTATTCGTTTTAAACGAATTTCTGCCTATCTAAATACCTGTTTATTCCAAAAATTTGTAATCTTTTTATTTCTACTCATCTCTATTTGCATCTCTTCACCACTTATCAAAAATGGCTCCCTCTTCTCAAACTCTAAGTGATAATCTTGAAGAAACTCTCATTTCATTCAAGAATATACTTACTTTTATACGCCACAATCAAAGGCATATAGAACAAAGTCAAATGCAGATGATAAAAGAACAAGAGAAGTATTTTGATGCCCTCCGTTGGATGATTTCTGCCCTTAACAAAGATGATCTCGTTGCAAATCCTGTAGGAACTTTGTTTCAAGATAACGAAGATTGGGAAGTTATTAAAAAGGATCCTATCTTTGGAGAAGAAGGATGGGTTGAAGTTCCTAGAAATATTTGATCTCCTTATGGTTTAAATTGCTTGTTTTAAAATTGTGTGTTTTGATCTGATTTTCTTTGATTTGATTAGCCTTGATTTGATTAGAATTGATTTGGTTTGAATGGATTGTATAATATTATATGAAACATAGTATATATTTATTGAGTTTAAACTTTCATATCTGTCATGTCTTTATTATTAACTCATGTAATTATACACACACACACACTCCATCATAATTTGTCACAGGTACTCCAGTATAAGAATAAGGGGGAGTTATATTAGTTTAGGATAAGTTTTTTGGTTGACGACAAAGGGGGAGAAATATAAAATAGAGTAATTAGAGTAATTATGCTTAGATTAAAGGGGAGTTATTAGTTTTAGGAGGAGTTATTGTGAAGGAAAAGTATATTTTATAAACAACATAGGCTGTTGTCATCAAAAAGGGGAGACTGTTAGTCCTTAAGATGATGGTTTTGATGACAACAACCTTAGGACTTGTTATAAAATATAAATACGAACGTTATGGTTTAGATATATATGTATATACAGAATATAAACATGTAGGTACCAAGAATGAAGACTGTACAGTATAGAGATTAAAGATTGAAGATATCAAGATTAAAAACTCATGAGTATCAAGAGTTCAAGATTTTAATAGTACAAGATAAGTATTGAGTCTGGAATTATGTTAAAACTTCATGAAAGCATTTACATCTTTATTCGAAATTTATTCATGGAATAGAATCCACTTCGAGCCTCTTAAAGGGATGGAACCCTAGCGGGATGGAACTCACGACAATACTAGTGAAACATATAGTGGTCCTATTTTGATATCCACTAATTTTATAAAAATGATTTTCAAAAATATATATCTCTTATTTTTATTTTTATTTTCAAAATTTTCTTTTCAAAAGACATCTCTCTTGGTTTTAAATATTTTAGCCTCAAAACTATTTTTATCATTTTTTAATATTTTGATTTCAAAATTGTCTTTGTTTTTAAACCATCTCTTGTTTCAAATATTTAGCTTTAAAATATTTATATACTCAAAATTTAAATCACTTTACAGATTAAGATTATATATATTAAAAATTACTTTCTAAACTCTTTAATATGTTTAAACTATATTTAAATATATTTACAAAGTTTAGAAATTGTTTTAACAAATTATTGAAACTAATTTTAATAAGAAAATCAAAACATCAATTTTGCTTGAGCATGTCGACATCCCTCAATCCTCCATGTCGACATGGTGTCCGTTATTTTCAAATTTTAATTTTCAAAAGAAGTGTCCATTTGTCGTATCCTTTCACGAATAGATATGGTTGTTGCTCTATTATAAATACCAGTAAGTTCTAAACGAATTTTTCACCAGATTTCATTTATTTTCTCTTCTCTTCATCTTTCACATTTATTCTGAAGAATCCTAAACTATACTTTGACGAAATACCAAGTGAATCAAACTTGATTATCTCTTGTTTGATTCTCTGCCACTCTCTCCATAAGATCTTAGTGCTATTCAGAGTTGTAGAATCTTTTGTAAATCAAACTGTTAAGTAAACGGTGCGGTTGAGCCTTGAAATAAATTGGGTGTGATTGTAGCCTCGGAAATCAATTAGGTGATCTTGTAGCCTGGTTAAATCAAGAGAGTTTTCCCTAGACTCGAATACAGGAGGGTTTACCTCGTAGCCTTGAAATCGAGGGTGTAATCTGGGAGATTATTTTGATAAGAAATCTGTACGTTTGTAGGGACAGGATATAGGGTAATTCCGAACCAGTATAAAATCCCGGTGTGTTCTTTACTTTGCTGCTTTATTTATTATTTGCATATGTGTCTGATTATATGGTTATATCTGTGTTTGTGAATTGCATTTGTTGATGATTAAATTACATAAGTCTCAAAAAGATTTAGAAAATCCATAAAACACTAGTCACCCCCCTCTGGTGTTATTCCTGCCTTAAGATCCGTAATCTACATTTCTCACATTTGGTATCAGAGCATTGAGTTTCAAATTTTTCATAATATGAATTTTGAAAAGTTTTTAAAATGGCCTCCAACACTAGTTCTTTTAACACCATCACTAGCTTATTTGTAGAGGGTTGGTCTACTGCTAGACCACCACTTTTTAATGGCCGTAACTATGCATATTGGGCGTGTAGAATGAAAATATATTTGCAGTCAATAGGGTTAGATACTTAGAATATCAAACACACTGAATATTCTGAACCCACAACTAGTTTTGCAAAGTGGACTACTGAGAAAAAGACTATTGCACAAAATAATTCCAAAGCCATGAATATTTTATTTTGTTCACTTGATAGGAATGAATTCAATAGTATCTGTTTGTAAGTCTGCATATGATATCTGGAAAACTTTACAAGTTACTCACGAAGGAACAAGCAAAGTCAAACAGACCAAAATATCCGTACTCACAAATCAGTTTCATTTATTCAAAATGAATTCTAATGAGTACATTTCAGATATGTATAGTAGATTTCAGGATATTGTGCATTCTCTAATATCATTGGGAAAAAGTTTTTTCAAAGAAGATCAAGTCAGAAAAATTGAAAATTCTCTTACTCCGGATGGGATCAGAAAACTCTTGCAATCGAAGAAGCAAATGATATCATTACTTTAAAGATTAAAGAATTGATTGGAAATCTAATGTAGTTCGAAGTACGAATGCAAGGGAGAAGAGATAGAAAGACATTCAAAAAGAAGTCAATTGCGTTCAATGCATTAACAAATGGATCAGACTCGGGAAGTGATGAAGAAATAGCTTTCATGTCAAAGAATTTTTGGAAGTTTCTGAAATATAGAAAGATGAACAACTTCAAAAAGAACGATCATAGGAATTCTAGAAATCATAATGAAGTACCGAACCACGTCAATGTTTCAACTGTGACGAACCAGGCCATCTCAAAAGAGACTGTCCGCATCTTGATAAGCTAAAGTTTCCTGCAAGCAATGATTATACAAAGAAAAGGAAAAAAGCATGTATAGCTACACTAGATAATTCAGACTCATCCCCAAGCGATGATAATCAGAAGATGGAAAATTCAAATATGTGCTTTATGGCTATCTATGATTATGATGATCTCAGAGATACTAATTTAGAAAAAGGTACACATTTACAATATATTGGTTGAAATTGTTTGCTTAAAATTGTTTGATTGTTTGATTGTTTTTGAAATTATGTGTTGTTTGAATTTTAAATTTTTTATTAGACATTTATTTTTATTATTAATATTATAATATTTTTTTATTAAAGAGTATTATTGTATTTAATATTACTCCAGAAAATATATAGACATTAAGAATAATATATGCATGTAGATATTAAAGTATATAGGAAAATATAAGTCATATGAATTCTCTGATCCATGTCGATATGGCCCTATCCATGATGTTGACATCCCTGTCAGAAATTTGAAATTCAAATTTAAATTCAAATCTTTGAATTTCCCTCCACCTTTTCACCAAATCCAATGTTTTGGAAAGGTACCTCTTGACAGAGAACATGTTTATTGAATATCTATTTATTTCCATTATCTTACCATACCTTTTCACTTTTTAAATTCAAACTCTCTTTCACTCTTTCAAACTTTCTACTATCTTCAAAAATGGCTTCTTCATGCACTCCATCCATAATGAGGTCGTCTAAAATCACTAAAGATTATCTCTATAATGATCCGGAAGCAATCAAGGCTTATACAAGCTATGCTAATTTCGGAAAAGTTCATACGGGAAAGTTTGCTATCTTTAGCGATTTCTCTACATATGAGATCGATAATCTTCTTGAAGAGAATCATATCCTTGGTCTTTTTGACATTCTCAAAATGATTTTGTTTGTTACCCAAATCTTATTAAAATGTTTTATGCGAATTTGAATCGTGCTTTTATGAAGGAAATGAAGATGAAATTTGGAGTAGTGTTAAAGGAACTAAAATTGTTTTAAATTGTCAAATTTTGGGTAACATTCTCAATTGCAAGAATTCAGGAATAGATCTTTCTACTTTTAATATTGATGAACATGATCGTGAGATATTTCATCACATTTTCGAAGGAGATTGCCACTTTGAATTTAAAAATCACAACTTTCGTCCGAAAGCACGTATTGTCATGAAATCGTAACTTCGAATATTTTGTAAATCAAACTGTTAAGTAAATGTGCGGTTGAGCCTTGAAATCAATTGGGTGTGATTGTAGCCCCGGAAATCAATTAGGTGATCTTGTAGCCTGGTTAAATCAAGAGAGTTGCCCTGCACTCGAATACAGAAGGGTGTACCTCGTAGCCTTGAAACCAAGGGTGTAATCTAGGAGATTATTTTGATAAGAAATCCATACAATTGTACGGGATTGGATGTAGGGTAACTCCAAACCAGTACAAAATCTTGGTATGTTCTTTCCTTTACTGCTTTTATTTAGTATTTGCATCTATGTCTGATTCTGTGATTATATCTGTGTCTATGAATTGCATTTGTCAGTGATTAAATTGCATAAGTTTCAAAAAGATTTAAAAGATCCATAAAACACTATTCACCCTTCCTCTAGTGTTATTCCAGCCTTAAGATCTGTAATCCGCATTTCTCATAACTTAAAAAAGTTAGTTGGATGGATCAAGGTTAGTTAGAGCAATTTAGTTAGCCTGATTAATGGTTGCTTAAAGGAGAATAAGTTAGTATGACCCAAATCCACTAACTCATATTCCTAACCTCTCTTTCCATCCAACTTCACTTTCATTTCATTTCATTTACACAAAATAAAATTCCAAAGAACTCTAAGCAAGGCTAAAACTTTCCAAAGAAAAAGATGAGGATTTCAAGCTAGAAGGTTGAAGCTTTCAAATTTAAGGAATAAAAGAGGATTAAACAAGGTTTTGTTAAGTTATGTGAGTAAATTATTTCACTGGAATCTAACCTAACCAATTGGGTTCGAACTTAAATTTCAGATGAATGTTTTGATGATGTTAAAAATGTTTGGATGTTTTAATATTTTAAGTACGGTTTAAAATTTAATTAAAGTAATTTATTTCATGTTCTAGGGAGAAATATATGCTAATTACATTCAAATTCCATGACTTTCAATATGATATGCTTAATGATGAAATAAAGATGGATTATAAATTTCATAATTTTTTGAGTTAATAGTAATATTTTATGAATTTCCTAAGCTGGGGAAAATGGTTAATTTCGGGTTAATTAATTATTAAAAATAATAAACAAATTATTATGGCCGAAATTTTTTATACGTGGTAGAATATGGTAAAATATATTTTTGGTGAATGTTTTGCATTTTTTCCATCAATCTTCTATTTTACATGAATTATTTAGTAAAGAAAGCACTATTAATTAAGGAAAATTAATTAATTAATTTGGGTGTTTAACCCTTTCTGAAAGAAAACTATAGTGGGAACAAAATTATCCAATAAGAAATTGATAACAAATTTGATTAGGTAAAAACATAAGTGTGCAGTGAATCAGTTTTTAGTCTAATTACCAACTGTCACATGACCATTTTTGACCAAGTAGAATATAATAATATAGACTATACATTGCATTGAGCTAAGAAAAATTGTGCACAGAAGCTAGAATAGTAAAGCGGGCGCTACATGGGAATCTAGCATTTTAACTCTAAAGCCAAATATAAATAACGACGACATATATTATTCCTCACGATAGCTTATCATTCACTTTCTCTAACGACGACGCATCATTACGCCATAGATGGCCTATTGCAACGAAAATACAAGATGTTGCTAGCTACAATGTAACGATAGCTATGCTGATTTTTGTTTATTACAACATTAGCTTCAGGATGTTAGCATAGATATCAAAACTATGTTGCAGCAGCTATAGACTTATAAAAACATTATAAAAAATGAGTGCGGGCTGAAAAAAAGCGGGCTGAAATAATTTTTAATGCGGCAACCAAAAACAAAGCGGCAAAAGTTAGCTAGGGTTTCACTCAAACACTTTTGTTTCTTCGGCCTGGTATCTCTTTCTTGTGAAAAATGGCAGCTTCCTGTTGCTTGTTCTCGTTCGTTCCGATTTAGGGCTTCGTGATTATTTTCGAAGCTGTCGACTTTGTTGACCAATCAAGTGGATATTTGCGTGTAGCTTTGTTGATCGATCGTTCCTTCATTGCTCAGTTTTGGCTGCTTCGATGATCGAGTTCGATTCGACAATCTGGTATGTGATTTGTTACTTTTGCTTTACTGTTTTAGCTTGCTTGAACTCGATGATCAACTACCAATGATGTTACTTTTTTATATTTCGAACCCCTTGATTTTCATTCGTCTATTTTATGCGAATTCATCAATTGATTTTTTCTCGGCTGTACGGTTTTTCTTGGACGTTGATGATGATTTCTGACCTTTTCAATTTCGTATATTTGATTACTTGATTTACATGGCTTGCTCCTTGGTCATCACGGCTCTGACTTTGGTTTGAACTTGCTACTGTTTTGATTTTTATAAGTGTAAATTGACGTCATGAATTTCGGGCTTGACTCTGAACTTGTTGCCTTGGTCATCACGGCTCTGACTTGATGCTGCAAATTGACTTCGGTCATTTTTGAACCTTCCTGCTTGGTTTTGTTTCTTCCTGTACTTGTGCATTTGAACTTGAATTATTCCTCTCTGTCTTTGTTCAATTTCAGCCTTGACATATCAAACTATTTGTATGTTCGGTAGCTTTGCCTTTGGCTCGACTTGATACTTTTAGTTGTTTTCACTACACATGTATATGCTGCACCATAGTTGAACTTGTCTGAACCTTGAACTGATTTATTATGTGTTGTTGTATTTGGACTTGTACTCTTGTGTTTCACTTGCACTTGATTACTGTCACTAGTTGACATTATGTACATGTTGTCATTCATTCACTTGTGTACTATCTAGAGCTCGATTTTCTTCAATGTTGCTTTGCACTTGCAATCAGGTCTGCATGGAGTCTGGTCTTTGTTTCACTGGTGCACGCGCTTATCCCTTCATCATGTGTACACATGCATATGTATGTGTGTGTGTATATGTTTATGTTAGCTTGGAGTTTCAGTTTGAGTCCTAGCGAACTGTCTTGATACACTTGACTTTGGTTACTTATACATCGCATATTGAGCTGGTACATATTGTTTGATCATTAGCTTAGTCTGGTGCATTTAAGTCATGTGCATTTTCACTTGAGTTGTTACTTGATGAACTTCTTTCTTGAGTTTGAGTTGTTTTCATGTGTACTTGAGTGTGGTCTGGTGCAGTTGCTCATTCGAGCTGCTGTGTGGTTCGATGCACTTATATATGTCTTCATTTGTTGGTTGTATTTGAATTCTTGTGCTCGACAGTTTTGTGATGATTTATAGTGCACCTGAGTTGAATCCAGCTTGTAGCTCAAGTTTGACCTTGTGCTGATATCGTGACTTAACTTGAGTTGAACCCGGCTTTTGATTTGGGTTTGACCTTGTGCTCACCTATCCCTGTAACCTTATCAAGTGTATATCGGTGTGCACGGCCTTATGGCATACACAGTGATGCACTGTGTATGTCACAAGCTGTTCATGTTTGATGAATTCAAAATTAAATGATGACGAACAGCCCAAAAAACTGAGGAAAATAATATTTTCAAACTCATATTTTATTTTACACTGCAAAAATATTTTCTTTACAATTTTACTGTGTCAGTGTGCATTTTTGCAGATTGCTCAGATGCTGGATTCAATCTAGAATGAAGATGAAGATAAATTATGAGTGAACGAGCGATATGTAGTGAGGACATTTGTAAATGAAAGATTGTGATGTAATTGAATTTGTATTGTAATCAAAATTGTGTATGTATAGTGAGAGCTCGAATTTGTACTATTCAAAATTGTAATAAACATTTGTTTGAATAAAATATCTTTTTGAATTAAAACTCTGTGTTATTTATTTTATTCAGCAAACATTTATTTAATTATGTGAAAATAAAATAGTATATTAATAATATACTCGCATATTCAAACAGTTGTGGGGCCCACTACTTAGTAAATTTGGTACCGGTGGCAACAACAGAACCGATGTTGCCCTAGGGCTGCAAAGATGTTGCCGTTGACTCTACGACAACACGATAAAATGCATCACCGAGAAGGTGTTGCCTTTTGCCCTTTTTTAGCCAACAGCAGCATTTTTTGGCACTTCTTGCATCACTTCTTGGTGTTGCAGTGTGCAATCTATGGCGTAGTGCATGTTGAATATTATCAGGTGATGGCATGTATAAATTAAGGCAGCACATAACTCATGCGATAGTTTGTATTGCTTAGCGTTGCAAGCGATGTGACAGTTTGTATTGCAAAGCATTGTGTTAGCACCAAAATTGGTCATTAACACCCAAACGTAAATGAAAGCACCAACTAACAGTTACAGATAACAGATAGAGAGTATGTAGAGAGTATAAATATGAAGAGCAGTAAAAATTTAAAAGAAAGTAGAAAAAACAATGGATTTATAGTGGTTCGGCCGACTCTGGCCTACATCCACTCCAAAATTTTCCTTTTTATTGATATGAGAATCAATTACAGTTAATATCCGGAGTTTTCGAAACAATTATGCCAGAGTAGCCTTAATGAGGAAGAAGAAGGGAAACAAAATGAATCTCCCTTTTTTGAAGCCTCGCTTACTGTATTTATAGGCAAAATCCGAGTTACTGGGCTTCCTGAGTGATCCAGGCCCATTAGGACCATAGTCAAGTCCATATAGCCAACCACTGCTTTCTTGGAGTATGCAAAATGTCGATCCACTCCAGACTCCAACATGCCGACATACTCGAGACTCCAACATGCCGACCTACTCGAGACTCCAACATGCCGACTCACTCCAGACTCCAATATGCCGAACCACTCGAGACTCCAACATGCCAACCCACTCGAGACTCCAACATGCCGACTCACTCCAGACTCCAATATGCCGAACCACTCAAGACTCCAACATGCCAACCCACCCAAGACTCCAACATGCCGACCCACTCGAGACTCCAACATGCCGACCCACTTCAGACTCCAATATGCCGACCCAGTCCAGACTCCAACATGCCGACCCACTCCAGACTCCTATCGACCCAGCTTCCAGCCGACCCGGAGCGTTACCCTGGATGACTCGGAGAAACCATCAAGAAAACCCAAAGCAAGCCCAAATACAACTCAAAGCAAACTCCAGGGAACCGACCCACTCCAGACTCCTATCGACCCAGCTTCCAGCCGACCCGGAGCGTTACCCTGGATGACTCGGAGAAACCATCAAGAAAACCCAAAGCAAGCCCAAATACAACTCAAAGCAAACTCCAGGGAACCCACGACAACTCAACTTTTGTCAAAACTCGTATTTTGAGTATCCCAGGACTTTTGTCCATCAAATATGCTGAATCTCAGCTTCATAATCATGATTACCATACGTGATTGATTGTCTATCCATTGAATTAACTAAAAACCATCGTATTCCAGTCTTGACAACCGAGTAACCGATTTAGTTAAATCCACCTGTCTACTATTTTGCCAAAAGGTGGGTTAACATTTGCCCCCAAAACATAACTTGCTTTGGAAGGTGTGTTTTGAATAGCCTTCGATCCGTTAATCGAATCCATGATCTCTCCAGATCATTAATAAAAATCCATAACCGTTCTGGTTCAAAATCCAATTCCTAATTAATTTTTTATCCATTAACCGAATTCACAATCTCTCTGGATCATTTTATCCACGCCCGGGACCTCTTCGGGTCCTATAATCCATAACTAGGACCTTGCCAGGTCCATATCCAGAGTTGGGACCTCGCCGGGTCCTATAATCCATATCCGGAACATTATCGGATCCATATCCAAAGTCGGGATCTCACTGGGTCCTATAATCCATATTCAAGACCTCGCCGGGTCCATACCTGGATCTAGGACCTCTCTGGGTCCTGTAAATCAAGTCCGGGTTATTTTATCCTACTCCAGCTTCGACTCTCTGATCAAGGACTTTTATATTCTCTGGCCTTGACTCTTCGGTCGAGGACTTCTATATTCTCCGGCCTTGACTCTCCGATCGAGGAATTTTTTATTCTCCAGCCTCGACTCTCCAGTCGAGGAGGACTTTATATTCTTCGGTCCATTCCACGCTAGAGTCCATTTCATCGCTCTTCGGTGAAGGGCATCGTGACATGCGATTTCTGCCCCGTCATTCTGATCGAGACCGTAACCGTATGACCTGTACTATTTATTACATTAATATTTCAAATCCAATCAACATAGAGTTCCATCGATAAAATAAAAGACTATACAATAAAGAAAATCAAATGTCCGTAGTACCAAGAAAGAAATTAGAGTTTCACAAAAAATAGAAAAAACAAAATTTCAAAAACCCAAGCATCACGGTATTTCATCATCTCAGAGCATGCCTAGAGACCGTCCTTGATCTCATACATGTGTAAGTGACTTAGCCGCCTTACTTTGGGGTTTACTACTTATTCAAAGCCATAAATCCATTCAACTGACAATAAGGTGACGATGCCGAGATCTAGTGCCAACTTCGTCTAATGTGGGCAATGGCTGCTCCTGTTCCACTACCATGGCTCGATTCCTTATGTACTGTTGCAAATGACCATTCCTTATATGTTCCTCAATTGTATCCTTCAAATGCCTGCAGTTGTTTGTGTTATGCCCACCCAGCTCATGGAATAGACAATGTTTTCTTGACGCCCGTTCGTGTTCGGAGGGTTCCCTCTTTGCTGGCCTTCGATACTGGAGGGGTCCTCGAGTATCTAAATAAATTATTTCCATAATCTCATTCAAATCCGTATAGGAAGAGAATTTCGATTCCCTCCATTGCCTTTTCGATGTGTTTTTGCTATCCATTTTCCTTTTGCCTCTGTCATTCTTGTTTGAATCCTCCCTAGGTGGACCTCCACCTTTACCGCATAAACCTCTGTCCCTTCTCTTTTCAGCCTTCGCATCTTCCTGTGTTAGAAACCTTTCCACTTCATGGTAAAATTCCCCGAGATCCATTGGTGGATCCCACTCCAATGATATATTAAAATCTAAATAATCCATAATCCCTGAGACTGCCGCCATCAAAACCATCGACGGATTAGGTCGATCCACCGAAGCCACTGCCGCACTGAATTTGGTTAAGAAATCCCTAAGTGATTCTCCCTTCCATTTCTTCATCGATGTCGAAGTCATCACACTCCTAGGTCGCACGATGTAGACCCCAAATTGCTCCTAAACCTATCAATCAGCTCCGTCCATGTGCTAATAGAGCCACTTTCCAGTTGTCTGAACCACAGTACCGCTATATCCGTCAAATACAAAGGAAGCACCATGCCATAAATTCCTCCGATTCCCCGAGTACTTCCATGTGCCTCATATACTTTGTTAGGTAAACCGTGGGATCTGTTTTCTCATTATACATTTCCAGCGATGGTAGTTTGAAATCCTATGGATTCCTTGCATGTTTGATCATAGGAGGGTGTTAGTCCGTGACATTATAAGTTTAGATATATATGTATATGCAGGATTTAACCATGCAGGTACCAAGAATAAAGACTGTACAGTATAGAGATTCAAGATATCAAGATAGAAGACTCATGAGTATCAAGATTATCAAGAGTTCAAGATTTCAAAGTTAAGTATTTTTTTTATTTTTAGGAATTTTGTTAAAACTCATAGAAAAGCATTGGCATCGTAACATCCAATTTATTCGTGGAATGGAATCCACTTGGAGACTGTTAAAGGGATGGAACCCTAAGTAGGATGGAACCTACGAAAAATCTAGTGGATCATTGTTTTGTATCCGCTAACATTTTATTCAAAATGATTTTTCAAAATTATATCCTGTTTTCAAAATGTTTTCAAACTTTCCTTTTAAAGGATTCAAAACCCTCTATCCTGATTTTAAATAATTTTAGCCTCAAAATTATCTTTAATTTCAAAGTCAAATTACTCCTAATTTTAAACTATCTTTTAATATAATATATTTAACTTTTAAATATTTATACTAAGATTTAAAATATAAAATTAGAGTTAAATTCTATATATATTATTCTCCATATTTACTTATGAATTTTAACTATATTTAAGTATATTTATAAAGTTTAAATTAGTTTTAATATAAGATAAAGGTTATTTTCAAAGAAAATCAAAATATCAAAAAATGCTTTGGGATGTCGACATGCCTGTGTACCCCATGTCGACATGGTGTCAGTTGAGTTCAAAATTTAAATTTCAAAAGAAGTGTCTATTCGCCGTAATTCTTCATCAATGGACATGGCTGTTGTTCTTCTATAAATAGGGGTTAGTTTCAACGAATTTTATATCAGATTTTCTGTTTTTTCACTCCTCTTCTTCTTTCGCTTTTCTTAATACATATTCTTATCATTACTTTGCCGAAATCAACATTGAATCGAACTCGATTACTTCTAGTTTGATTCTCTATCACTCTCTCTACAAGATTCTCAGTGCTATTCAGAGTTATACACTTTTTTGTAATCTATTAGGCGAGAAAATGTGTGATTGTAGCCTTGAAAATCAATCAAGAAAGAAAAGGTGTGATTGTAGCCTTGGTAAATCAATTGGGTAAACTTGTGGCCCGGAAATCATGTATCTCTACCCAGAGGATCGAAACTCTGGAGGTTGTACCTCGTAGCCTTGAAACCGATGGTGTAATTGTATAATTGCTTTTGAAAGGAAATCCGTACTTGTGTTGCGGGACTGGATGTAGGGTAACTCCGAACCATTATAAAATCCGGTGTGTTCTTTCCGTTATTGCTTTTATTTTATTTTTGCATCTGTGTCTGTTTCTGTGATCATATCTGTGTACATAATATTGCATACATCGGTGTCTAAATTAACATAAATCGAAAAAGATTTAGTAATTCTTTATTAACACTATTCACCCCCCTCTAGTGTTAATCCTAGCCTTAAGATCCGTAATCCGCATTTCTCACAATTGGTATCAGAGCCAGGCTTTCAAAGTTTCATAATCTGATTTTTGAAAAAGTTTTTAAAATGGCTATATTTGTTAATACTAGGTTAGAAGCATTCAAACCATCATTGTTTCTTGAGTCTGCATATAATCAATATTCAAATTCAAGTTGTCTACCAAGATTGTTTGATGCGCATGAATCAAGCTTTATGGGCGTTGAGGAATCAATTCACAATGGACAAATTGTGCAGATCAGAAAGAACAAGTGGATACTTGATAGTGGGTGTTCTAGACACATGACTGGCAATCCAAATATACTGAATGATATAATGTACAAAGACGAAGGATTGGTTAACTTTGGAGACAATTAAAAAGGATATGTGATTGGCATCGGCAAAGTCGGTAATTCTGAAACTCCTACTATTACTAATGTTTTGCTAGTTAAGAACCTGAAACATAATCTGCTAAGTATAAGTCAACAATGTGATAAAGGATATAAATTAAATTTGAAAAAGATAAATGTCACATTGAAGATAATAATTCAACCATTATATTTGAGGGAGTCAGGAAAAAGAATATTTATATTCTTAGTATGAATGTTTCAAATGATAACCTGTGTCTGTTGGCAAAAACAAGTGACCCTTGGATTTGGCACAAAGATTTAGGCATTTAAATTTCAAACTCTTATCTAGACTGTCAAAACATGATCTAGTAAGAGGTCTCCCTAAAATGAATTTTAAAGTAGATAGTTTATGTGATGCTTGTCAATTAGGAAAACTTAGAAAAAGTTTTTTTAAGTTAAAAGATATGATTTCAACTTCAAAACCTCTTGAATTACTTCATCTTGATTTATTTGGTCCAATTCAAATTCTATCAATAAATCATAGTAAATATGACTTTGTAATTGTAGATGATTATTCTAGATTTACATGGACAATATTCTTGAAACATAAAAGTGATACTTTTGAATGTTTTAAGACATTCTCAAAAAGAATTCAAAATCAATTTTCTCTAAAAATTATAACTATTCGAAGTGATCACGGTGGTGAATTTGAAAATAAAAAGTTTGAGGAATTCTACAATTAAATGGGAATTACTCACAATTTTTCATTTCCGAGAACTCCACAACAAAACGGAGTAGTAGAACGTAAAAATTGGACGATTCAAGAGTGTGCGAGAACTATGCTTACAGATAGTAATTTACCAAAGAATTTTTGGGCAGATGCAGTTGCTACCGCCTGTTATATTTTGAATAGAATTTTAATTAGACCTCTAACTGATAAGACATCTTATGAACTTCTTTATTTAAAGAAACCTAAGGTATCTTATTTTAGAATTTTTGGAAGTAAATGCTTTATTTTAAATACAAAAGATAATTTTGATAAATTTGATCCTAAATCCGACAAAGGTATCTTTATCGGATATTCTAATAGAAGTAAAGCGTACAGAGTGTTTAATTTAAAAACTAATTCCTTTGATGAAACAATGCATGTTTCATTTGATGAAAATTTCAAAATTTTTGAAGATACAAACGATGAAGATGATTTAATCACTCAAAATCAAGAATCAATTGAAACTAATAATGAAACTAATCATCCTAATAAAAGGACTAAACTTTTAAAAGATCATCCTATAGAAAATATACTGGGAGATATGCAATCTGTTATTAAAACTAAAAATCAACTAAGTCAAATGAGTAATGTAGCTTTTATATCAACTATTGAACCCAAAAATCCAAAAGAAGCATCAACTGATGATTCATGATTTTGGCTATGCAAGAAGAATTAAATCAATTTACTAGAAATGATGTTTGGGAAATTGTTCCTAGACCAGAAAATAAAACTATAATTGGAACTAAATGGGTTTATAAAACTAAGATGAATGAAAAAGAAGAGGTAGTTAGAAATAAAGCTCGATAGTCGCTCAAGGTTATTGTCAAGAAGAAGGAAAAGATTTTGATAAAACCTTTGCTCCCGTAGCAAGATTAGAAGCCATTAGGATTCTACTTGTTTTCGCAAATCAAAATAATTTCAAATTATTTCAAATGGATGTTAAAAGTGCCTTTTTAAATGGATTTTTAAAAGAAGAAGTATATGTTAAACAACCACCACTTTTTGAAAATGATAAATTGCCAAATCATGTTTACAAACTTAAGAAAGCATTATATGGTCTAAAACAAGCTCCTAGAGCCTGGTATGGTGGACTAAGATCTTATTTATTGCAGTCTAATTTTGAAATTGGTAAAGTAGATAATAATCTTTTTATTAAAAGAAATAAAAATGATATTCAACTAGTACAAGTTTACGTAGATGATACCATTTTTGGTTCAACTAATTTTGAAATGAATAAAGAATTTTCTGAAATAATGACAAAAGAGTTTGAGATGAGTCATATGGGTGAATTAAATTTATTTTTAGGATTACAAATAAAACAATTAGATAATGGTATCTTTAGTAGTCAAGAAAAATATGCTAAAGACCTAATTAGTAAATTTGGTTTGACTACTGCGAGTGGAAAACCCACTCCCGTGGAAACCAATGAGTACCTTAGTAAAGAAGATCTCTTGAAAGATGTAGATCAAAAACTATATAGAGGAATGATTGGATCACTACTCTATATTACTGCCAGTAGACTTGATATCATGCATAGTGTTTGCCTCTGTGCCAGATATCAATCCCAACCTAAAGAGACCCACTTAAAAGCCGTAAAACGAATCATAAGATATGTTAAACACACATCTGATTGTGGTTTATTCTACCCTAGAAATGATTCTTTTGAGTTAATATCTTACTGTGATGCTGACTATGTTGGTTGTAAATCAGACCGAAAAAGTACAAGTGGGACCTGTCACTTTTTGGGGCATTCTCTGATTTCTTGGCTTAGTAAAAAGCAAAACACGGTTTCTTTATCAACCACTGAAATAGAGTATATTTCTGCTGCTTTGGCTTGTTCTCAAGTAATATATATGCAACAAACCTTAAAAGATTTTGGTTTAAAATTTTCAAAATCACCAATTTATTGTGATAATACAAGTCCGATAAATTTATCCAAAATACTACTCAACATGCTCGAACTAAACATATTGATACCAGACATCATTTTCTCATAGATAATATAAGTAAGGAAGTAGTTACTGTCGAGTATATCCATTCTGGAATCAAATTGCTGATAACTTAACAAAACCCTTAAATGAATCAATATTTACTAAATTAAGAAGAGAATTAGGTATTTGTTCTATAACTAAAATATAAATAACAAGTATAATTAATAATTAATATTAAAATAATTCAAAGAGTTAAAATAAAAAGGACCATGTCGACATCCCCCATATACCCATGTCGACATGCAACGTTTTTAAATTTTAAAATTTTCCCACCAAAATTCAAAATATTTAGTTATATATTCTTCCCTATTTCGAATTTTTGTTCATTCTCTCTGTTTTCTCTTTAATCTATCTTCTGAAATAAATAAAATAATGGCCTCCTCTTCGAAATCAAACATAAAATCAACCTTTTCATTCCCCTCTTCTGCGTCGGGTCCATTTCAACGTGCTACTCTCGCTCGTGTGACTAAAATAGAGGAATCTGTGAAGGATGTATTTCAGATGATGACTGAAATTCAAGTGACTCAACTTCGCATGGCAAAGGAAAAGGAAAGGCAAGGCAAGATTCTTAGGAATTTGCAAAAATTCCTAATGGATAACCAGACCAACCCTATCTTGATTGATGAAGACTCTTCACTCAATCAAGAACAAGAGGCCGACGAGGAAGAAGAACAAGAAGAACCCATGGAAGAAGCGCCCGAGGAGGATGATGACCAAGTCATGTGTGTTGGAGAAGTGTGTTTTGACAAGAATGGGAATCTTGTCGAACAACGTGGAAACTTCTGTTTCCACTATCCAAACTGTTCGATTCATAGATCTCCTACGTTTAATAACGCACAATAGTTTCTTTTCTTTATTCTCCATTGTTGTTTGTGTTTTCTAAACTTTCATGTATATACAACTTCATACGTAATAAATAACTCGTGTTCTTATATATATATTTTAATTAGAAATACTATCGTGAATTCTTAGGTAGGATGGTTAATAGTTTAGGACTATGTTTAGTATTAGATTTAAGTAATGATTACTTATGATAACACTATCATTATAATCACATGTCATAGAGTATTAGTTTTAGGGGAGTTATATAGTTTGAAGTTATATAGTTTACATTCAGTTTTTTTTTGTTGATGACAATGGGGGAGAAATATAAAATAAGGTAGTTAGGCATAGATTAAGGGGGAGTTATTAGTTTTAGGGGGAGTTATTAGGATAGAAGTAGTATTTTATGAACAAAGGTTGTCATCATCAAAAAGGGGGAGATTGTTAGTCCGTGAGATGATTGTTTTGATGACAACAAACTTAGAACAGATTATAAAATATAAATACTGACATTATAAGTTTAGATATATATATATGCAGGATTTAACCATGCAGGTACGAAGAATGAAGACTGTACAGTATAGAGATTCAAGATATCAAAATAGAAGATTCATGAGTATCAAGATTATCAAGAGTTCAAGATTTCAAAGTTAAGTTTTTTTTTATTATTAGGAATTTTGTTAAAACATAGAAAAGCACTGGAATCATAAAATCCAATTTATTCGTGGAATGGAATCCACTTCGAGCCTGTTAAAGGGATGGAACCCTAAGTAGGATGGAACCTACGAAAAATCTAGTGGAGCATTGTTTTGTATCTGCTAACTTTTTATTCAAAATGATTTTTCAAAATTATATCATGTTTTCAAAATGTTTTCAAAACTTTCCTTTTAAAAGATTCAAGTCAAATTACTCCTGATTTTAAACTACCTTTTAATATAATATATTTAACTTTTAAATATTTATTATAAAATTAGAGTTAAATTCTATATATATTATTCTCTATATTTACTTATGAATTTTAACTATATTTAAGTATATTTATAAAGTTTAAATTAGTTTTAATATAAGATAAAGGTTATTTTCAAAGAAAATCAAAACATCAAAAAATGCTTTGGGATGTCGACATGCCTGTGTACCCCATGTCGACATGGTGTCAGTTGAGTTCAAAATTTATATTTCAAAAGAAGTGTCTATTCGCCGTAATTCTTCATAAATGGACATGGCTATTGTTCTTCTATAAATAGAGGTTAGTTTCAACGAATTTTATATCAGATTTTCTGGTTTTTCACTCCTCTTCTTCTTCCGCTTTTCTTAATACATATTCTTATCATTACTCTGCCGAAATCAACATTGAATCGAACTCGATTACTTCTAGTTTGATTCTCTATCACTCTCTCTACAAGATTCTCCGTGCTATTCAGAGTTATAAACTTTTTTGTAATCTATTAGGCGAGAAAAGGTGTGACTGTAGCCTTGAAAATCAATCAAGAAAGAAAAGGTGTGATTGTAGCCTTGGTAAATCAATTGGGTAAACTTGTGGCCCAAAAATCAAGTATCTCTACCCAGAGGATCGAAATTCTGGAGGGTGTACCTCGTAGCGTTGAAACCGAGGGTGTAATTGTGCAATTGCTTTTGAAAGGAAATCTGTACTTGTGTTGCGGGACTGGATGTAGGGTAACTCCGAACCAGTATAAAATCCGGTGTGTTCTTTCCTTTATTGCTTTTATTTTATTTCTGGATCTGTGTTTGTTTCTGTGATCATATCTATGTCTGTAATATTGCATACATCGGTGTCTAAATTAACATAAATCGAAAAATATTTAGTAATTCTTTATTAACACTATTCACCCCCCCTCTAGTGTTAATCCTATCCTTAAGATCCGTAATCCGCATTTCTCACAGAGTGAAGGGGCTCCTATTCACATCCTCCCAATCTTTATTCACCAATCCTTCCCTCATAGCCCGCCTGATTACGTCCACTAACCTGTCGTTGTCATCAAGTAACGGCCTCTGTCCATTGTCTCCAACCTTCCCCCTATGTCCACGGGGAATCCAGGAACCCGCCCTTCTGGTTGAGCATCCACTTCCCTATTAATGCCAAATTGCCCAGTATTGCCTGGTATCCTTACTGGAATGGAGCCTACATGATTCGAGGGCATGGCCCCTAGTTCAAGGGCTATTCCTGATGGTCCAACTCTATCCCGTACTCTGGTTGCTTCATGCCCTTGGTCCTTATTCTGGGCTGCCTCCGTTTCTTGTCACTCTAGCTTCATGATCCTCATTTCCAGCATCACCTGCTACTCCATTCCTTTGGTTTTGCACTCTAACTTGTCCGACCTGTTGGAGTAGGTTCTGTATCATTTCCTCCTACCTTTTTAGTATCCCTTTCTGCATAGCATCCATCATCATTTCCATCTCATCTCTGGTGATGAAAGCTGAGGTCTAATTAGTTCCTGAGGAAGCCTCCTTCCTTCATGCTGACTTCTTTCCTCTCTTTGTCTCCGTGTTGATTGCTTTGCCATAGCTTCCCAAGAATTCGAGTTCCTAAACCTTTAAATCAAAAGTCCAAGCTTCAGAATCCCTAAGTGCTAGCTCTCTTAGTGAAAGCACCAAAATGTTAGCGCCAAAATTGGTCACTAACTTCCAAACATAAATGAAAGCACCAACTAACAGTCACAGATAATAGATAGAGTGTTTGTAGTGAGTATAAATATGAAGAGCGGTAAAAAATAAAAAGAAAGCAGAAAAAACAGTGGATTTATAGTGGTTCGGCTGACTCTGGCCTATGTCCACTCTAAAATTTTCCTTTTTATTGATATGAGAATCAATTACAGTTACAATCCGAACTTTTCATAACAATTATAGCAGAGTAGCTTAATGTGGAAGAAGAAAGGAAACAGAATGAATCTCCCTTTTGTAAAGCCCTGCTTGCAGTATTTATAGGCAAAATCCGAGTTACTAGGCTTCGTAGGTGATCCGGGCCCATTAGGACCATAATCGAGTCAATATAGCCGACCACAGCATTCATGGAGTATGTAAAATGCCAATCCACTCCAGACTCCAAACATGCCCATCCACTCCAGACCCCAACATGCCGACCCACTCCAATTCCAACATGCCGACCCACCCAAGACTCCAATATGAAGAACCACTCGAGACTTCAATATGCCGACCTACTCCTGACTCCAACATGCCAACCCACTCTTGACTCCAACATGCCGACCCACTCGAGACTCCAAGATGCCGACCCACTCCAGACTCCGACATGCCAACCCACTCCAAACTCCAACATGTCGACCTACTCCAAACTCCAACATACCGACCCACTCCAAACTCCAACATGCCGACCCACTCCAAACTCCAACATGCCGACCCACTCCAAACTCCAAGCCGACCCACTCCAGAATTTTACCGACCCAGCTTCCAACTGACCCGGAGCACTACCCTAGATGACTCGGAGAAACCATTAAGAAAACCCAAAGCAAGTCCAAATACAACTCGAAGCAAACTCCAGGCAACCCGCGATAACTCAACTTTTGTTAAAACTCGTATTTCGAGTATCCTACGACTTTATCCATTCAATATGCTGAATCCCGGCTTCATAATCATAATTATCATCTGTGATTGATTGTCTATCCATCCAATTGACTAAACCCATCGTATTCTAGTCTCGACAACCGAGCAACCGATTTAGTTCAATATGCATGTCTACGGCCTTGCCAAAAGGCGGATTAACACATTCCAAGCGGCATCACATAGATTATTAGCAAAGGCTCACATATATTATTTTCAAAAAAAAAACACGAAGGGAAATATATATATCTCTCTGTGTGTGTGTGAGTATATATATATGTATATATACGTGTGTGTGTGTATGTGTATATATAAGACGGTTTACATATGATCGCTTGTATTTCAAACCATGCGACAACAAATGTATATGAAATCATAATTTAAGGTAACAACACAATACAAGACATTTATATTTTATGGAAGCTTGAATTATGCAGTACGTTAAAAATAAACAACCACGAAGACTTAAATATTTATGTTTCGCAATGGCTCTGCTTGGTAATAACACATGATGACAATCATTTTATAACAAGCGATAGCTTGGTTAGATATATCGTGCGATGACTTTGTTGAAATTGAATGCGATGACTAAGTAGAGAATAAAACTCGACGGTCGTGCATGTTAGCTTAGGATTTGCATGTGATCGCCAAACATCCTCGTGGGAGGATGACCAACTGGCTGTGCGCCTGGAATAAGGTCGATGCGGAACTCAAGAAGCAACTTCTAGAGCTTGAAGCCAAGCATTTCATTCGATCTCGTTCTTCACCGTGGGGAGCCA
The DNA here is from genome assembly GCA_030765085.1 of Allium cepa. NCBI lineage: Eukaryota > Viridiplantae > Streptophyta > Magnoliopsida > Asparagales > Amaryllidaceae > Allium > Allium cepa. The sequence continues at coordinate 724,332,603 of CM060929.1, read as the reverse complement.
CGGTGGTATTCGTAAGGAAGTCCGATGGGACTCTTAGGCTATGCGTTGATTATCGCAAGCTTAATGAGTTAACCATCAAGAACCGCTATCCATTGCCTAGGATTGACGATATGTTCGATCAGTTGAGTGGCGCTAAGGTCTTCTCATAGCTTGACCTTGCCACGGGATTTCACCAGCTCCAAGTTGCGGAAGATAGCATTCCACTTACAGCTTTCCGCACTCGCTACGGTTCATATGAGTGTTCGTCAAACCGAACGGCATGAAAATACTTCTTCTCGAAGGAGAAGAATGAATCGATAAACCCATAAGCTCAACACTTAAGTAACAAACATTACTTAAGTGAACAAATACCTCGAAAGAGGTAATTCAAACTCAATACTCAAATCAAACACAAGTGCCTCATATCATCAGCGACATCCCAAAATGTCTACATGGTTTCCATGAACCAAATTTCCTCAAAAGGAGAAACATCAATACAAACTCTCGCCAAAATGGCAAACATAAAACATTCTCAAATAGGATGATCCAAAACTCAATTATAGATGAATCTCCAAATTCAGTTATACCTCACGATGTTTTATTTACTTGCCAATGACATAAGGCAAGTCTTGAGTTTATGATTTCATATTTTGAGATTTATGGTTTATAAGAAACCATCATGATGTTTTTCACTTGTCGATGTGATGAGACAAGTATGGTATCTCTTTATCACTCGCCAATGAGACTAAGCGAGATATAATTTTTTGATTTTTATGATGTTTTTAGTGTGGCATCGACTAACGGCTAGTAAATCGCTAAGTGCGAATGTGTGGTATGTGACACACGTTAACACTTTTCGGGTTCCTATCCGTGAGTTTGTGACACATTCACGATGTTTACCTAACAGAACTGCTTTGAGAGGTGTCAGCGCCCTTGTCATAAGTACGAACTGCTTTGGAGGTGTTAGCGACCTTGTTAGGGATGACAAAATGGCTTGGAAAGGTGTCAGCGACCTTGTCATGAGGACGAACTGCTTTGGAAAGGTGTCAGCGACCTTGTCATGAGGACGAACTGCTTTGGAAGGTGTTAGCGACCTTGTCTAAGGCTTCGGCCGTTTGAGTTTAGCACGTGCAGCATTGCTTCGGCATCGTATTCAGGGATATGGCCAATCCGGGTTTACTGAGCTTTGAATTCGCCGCTTTTGGCGCATTAGTGTCAAGATTTTCGGAGTTTGAACATGCATCGAATTCTTTATTGAGTTTGAGATTTTATGAGTTTAAATTCATATCAAGTTCCATGAGTTTTTATAGTTGAGATGTATGTGTGAGATTTAGTCGCCTTGGCCTACTTATGAGTTTGAGGTCTCATATTCTTATGGAGTTGTCTTGTATTGCTTTCATGACTTCTATTTGTGATTGAGATGAGTTTTCTCCTTTTTGGAGTAATGGTTCATCGAACCATTTGTGTTTTGCTTGAGTTTTATATGAGTTGATTTGAGTTCATTATGGGTTATCGCTAATGATATGAGGCACTTGTGTTTTATTTGAGTATTGAGTTTGAGTTGCCTCTTTCGAAGTATTTAGTCACTTAGGTAGCGTTTGTTACTTAAGTATTGAGCTATGAGTTATCTAATCCTTCTCCTCATTCGAGAAGACTATGTCCATTCTGCTTCATATTATCGATATTGACTGATTTGGGTAGCTAGACTGACCCGTGTATTTATACTCGGGTCAAACCGAGTTGTTTCAGGTATCATCTATTGGACTTAGTTTGAAGTTGGTGTTGGATATCATTTCTTCTTTCGCTTGAGTAGTTTATTTCTTCCGCATACTCTGATGTTTTTACATTTGATTTGATGTATATGGTGTGGTTGAGTACCACCTTTATTGTATTCATATTGTATTGTACTAAACATGTATCAGTGTATATGTATATATATGATGTTGATTACTGTTCTGTGATGTGCTTTACACTTAGTTATTGTATTTTGTTCTGATAGATCCGTCAACCACCTATAGTTTTGGATTAAACATTTATTAAACGCGATTGCTATGGAATAGTCGATGTACAACAAGTAAAATGCAACTTATAATAGCTTGGGAAGCAATATTTTTCTTTAAAAAAAACAAATACTTGGGACAATTTGGATACAGTTTTCATGTGTTATCGAATTATTTCATAGGAATGAAATAAGTGGAAGATTTTATAAGTTGAAATTGTGTTAACTTAGAATGATATAAGATTAGGAAGCTAATAAATGATAGAGTTCATTTAGTTGAAAGATGAAAATGTTTTACATAAAAAGTGTGTAGTGTACACAATTAACAAATATAAGAAAAATGGTTGAACCATGATCGTAAATGTATACCAACTCATGGAGTTATTGGATGGCAGAGCGCCTAGACTAATAGTCTAAATCCAATGGTATATAGCGCATAGCCATGGTAGGGTTCAACCTAAGATTAATATAAAATTCTAAAAAGAAGTTAAGGCAGAGAGCCATATCAGAGTGCCAAAACATCCGGGGAAGATGTTATAAGTATATCAGCCACATGAACAACAGTGGTTCAAGAGCTAAGAGGAGGCTATTGATGCCTAATAGGGACGTTTATTAGAATGTATTCAGAGTGGTTACATTCATCCTTTTAAGAGAGCCCGATGGACTCTAATCGGTGTGACTGCCATGGAGGATTGATTCGATATTTTCACCTGATGATGTTGTTCGAACAAAAAATTGAATTATTGCTAGGAAGGCTTAGGAAGGTGATCACTAAAATAAGCTAGTGATTACTTAATGAAGAAAGCCTAAACAAGAGATTAGGTGATGGTTGAATGAACGGCGAATAATAATACGACGTGGTTGTATAGGACATACTTGACTAAAATTAATTGTTATCTGGCCTTTTGACCAGGCAATATTCAAACAGACTTAAACGATCAAATAAGATGAGAGAACGATGAATAAATGATCCAAGGACCTTAGGAATATCATAGAAAGCAAGAAAAAAGAAATATAAAAAATGATCGAAAAAAGTTGAAAATTTGGAAGTTCAAGTTTTTGCAAGAACCGACTTGAAGCAAACTCACAAAATCCTTAAGTCAGACTCGAAGCAGAATAGACTTAAGAAATCCCCGAGTCAGACCTAAAGAAGTCCTTAAAAAACCCTAAGTGCGACCCAGAGTGGACTTTGTACTGATCCCTAGACTTGACTCGGTACCGATCCCTAATGACTCAGAGCAAACACTCAAAAATCTCGGATCTGACTCTAAACAAATAAAGAAAAACTAAGAGCACAAAAATCTCAGAGATCTTCAGGTCGAGTCCCAAGCAAATACTTAAATTTCTCAAGTTAGACCCCAAGCAAATTCAAACCAAACCAAAACAACAAGGGGATCACCTAAGTTGGGGATTGGTATCGACTGGTGCAGGACTCCTCATATCATCAGGTACATATCAAACCGATTCAAATTTAGTTCAAACATTAAATGAGAAAATGAATTTTTTTAGGAACAATAGTTGATGAAGAATATAATTTATTAAGTCACATTGTTGAAGGAAAGATGGAAGCAATAGTTAAAGATGATGAATTTATTTGAATTTTGATATTCATAGAAAGATAGTAGTTAGTTATGCGACATTGTTGAGCATGATTTGATGCTAGAAGAGGAGCATCAGATGTTTTTCTCATATTTATACTTTTATGTTTCATCAGGATTGGGAGGAGTACTGCATCAAAATGCTTTCTTTTCCTTTATTGATATAACATCGAATGCTTTGTTCTCATTACTCAATGGTGAGCATTGTAATTTGTTTACATCTTTGGGCATATACACACAGCCACTTGCATTCCCTTTATTTGTCTGCTTGTGATTATAATTGGTACAGTGTTAATAAAGGTTTATTCACCAACTTGCATTCACAAATCATTATTTTTACCTCACTGAAGTAGCCATTCAACTTGCATTCAGTGACCTCATAGCTTTATTTATGTAACCATTCAATCGTCAACTAATACGGTGTAGCTTAAATGTTTTATTATAATTATAATTATAAAAGATCTTTCTTTCTCATTGTACAAGATATGTATACTTACCAGCATGATGAGGACTGCTACTTTTTTTGAAAATGTAACAAATATGTGCCAATATATGCAAATTAGTGCATATAGAAATAGTTGGCATATTCATCATTGCAACCATTATTAGAGTTCTCAAAAAAGAGTGCATGAGATATATCCCACATCGCTAAAAATAAGTCAACTTTATGGTTTATATAGTATACTCTCAATCCCTATATTGGCCCATAGGGTCAGGTAATTTTGTGCGAGGGGGAGGACCTATATGGTCATGGACTAACACGCACGCACCGCCGCCCGTCCGTCCGACCGACCGAACCGGGCCAGGTGGGGTATGGGTGCGGGTCCAATAAGAGTGGACCGTGTTATATTTTTGTTGTACAGAAGTGAATGGTCTTCTAATGTTTAAATTCAAATAGAAGCGACTAGTGGATTGGACGCAACTGTTACAAACCGCAACAGTTTCTGGCCGCTGCAAATGAAGAGACGCGACTGTTGCAAACCGCAACAGTTTCTGGCCATTGCAAACGAAGAGACGCGACTGTTGCGAACATCAACAATTTTCGACCGTTGCAAACGAAGTGGTGTGACTTTTACGAACCGTAACAGTTTTCGGCCGTTGCAAACGAAGAGGCGTGACTGTTGTGAACCGTAACAGTTTTCGACCGTTGCAAACGAAGAGGCGCGACTGTTGCAAACAGTAATGCTTTTGGCGTTGCAAATGAAGGGATGCTACTTTTCTCAATGGGTGTAGCCATTGGGAATTTGACTATAAATAAGGAGGAAACCCGATCACTTTCCTCACTCAATTTTAATTTTGAATTTTCTCTTCTTTCTCTTCGTTTCTTAATCCATGCGCTTTTGCATATCACACAGAAGATCATACACATCACAATCTCGGGCTGATCATATCTGTTGTATCTTGGGAGACTTTGAATAAAGTCTTAAGGAAATTGTTACGACAAGCCTTGGACGAAATTTCCTTCTTCAACCGGTTAGATTTCTAGTTGATATATATATATATATTGTTTTCGTTTCTGCGTTGTACTATTTCTTTAAATAGTATAACATTTGATTTATCACTATAGTTATTATTCATATAGTAGTTAGTTTGTTGTTGTAATCAATTACAACATACTTATTGTTAAAATAACTAATAAAGAATTCCAAAGTAGTGGAAATCTGAGTTGTAAACTTATGAGACAAGTTTATAATTGATTAGTCTCTGTTTTGGTAATAGACGTATATCATCTTAAGACTTTCCTATTTTCGCTAAAATAGAGATGACAACAGTTGAACTATCAACAAAGGCTCCTACTCACAGTAGGCCTGATCCGTTCAAAGGAGATGGCGATGACTTCATAACATGGCAAAATCAAATGTTATTTTATCTCTCCACACTCGGTCTGCAACGGTATCTCGATGAGGAGGAACCGATTCCTACACCAGGCAAGGAATCAGATGTTGCTACGTGGAAGCGTTTCGATTTTCTATGCAGAAACTATATTCTGAATTGTCTCGACAAGGTGCTATACAAAGTATATTAGCCTCTAAAGACAGCAAAAGCACTCTGGAATGCACTTGCCACGATGTACAAGACATAGAATATCAGCCCAAAGAAATTCAATGTAGACAAATTCATGGACTACAAGATGGTTGACTCCAAACCGGTGATTGCTCAACTGCATGAACTGTAAATCATCATTCATGAACTCAAAGCGGAAAGTCATAAGGTTGGAGAATCGTGTTCGGTTGAAGCCATCATGGAAAAACTGCCGCCGTCATGGAGAGATTACTACAACTATCTAAAGCATAAGAAGATGGAAATAACTTTACAAGATCCCATAATCCGACTAAAAATTGAGGCAGATAACCGTGGAGTTACAAAACCAAGCGAGGAGGCATTTATGACTGAAGGGTCAAAGTCCAAAAACAAAAAGAAGAATTTCCAGAAGAAAAGGAAAGGTCCAGACAACAAACCAAAAGACAACAAACGAACCTAAAAGTTTAATGGCGAGTGTTGAATTTGTGGAAAGGTTGGAAATGCTACAAGAGATTGCAAAAACAAAAAGGAACGCAGCTAAGTGGCAAATATAGTAGAAACATGGAAGTAGACGAGTCCAACTTCTTGGCAGTTGTATCTGAATGCAATTTAGTTCAGAATTCTAACCAATGGTGGGTAGACACAGGCGCTACTCGTCATGTATGCTCTGACAAATCCATGTTTTCTACATACCAGAAATTCGATCACGAAGAAAAACTCTATATGATTAATTCTGCAGTATCCATCATCGAAGGCCGTGGCATAGTAATCCTCAAGTTTACTTCTGGAAAAGCTATCAAGTTGAATGACGTGCTCCACGTTCCTAACATACGCAAGAATCTCATCTCCGGTGTAGGACTATCAAAGAAAGGATTCAAAATGGTCTTCGAGTTAGGACAAGATGGTTCTGTCCAAAGCTGGAATTTATATTGGAAGGGGATATTTATGTGATGGCTTATTTAAGGCAAATGTAGCCGTTATTGGCAATAAAACTATGTATTCTGATTGTGCTATTAATAAAATTGAAGTTTCTTACTTACTTGAGCATGAAATTTTACTATGGCATGATAGATTGAGACACATAAATTTTTGAAAAATGAAAACATTATCAAACTTGGGGTTAATTCCGAAATTCCAAGTAGATAAGAACTACAAAAATGAGACATGCGTAGAAGCAAAAATGGTTAAAAAACCATTTCAATATATTGATAGAAGCACCGAACCACTAGGTTTGTTTCATACAGATTTGTGTCATTTTAAATCATTACCTACAAGAGGTGGAAAAAAGTATTTTATCACGTTTATTGACGATTATACACGATATTGCTATGTATATCTTTGGAATAGTAAAGATGAAGCAATTACATCATTTATAAAGTGCAAGGCTGAGGTAGAAAATCAATTAAATAAAAAGATCAAGATATTGAGATCTGATCGAGGTGGAGAATATGAATCACCATTTGAACAGTTCTATGCCGAAAATGGTATAATTCGTCAAACAACATCTCCATGTTCACCACAACAAAATGGTGTAACCGAGAGGAAGAACAGAACGTTAAAAGACGTGATTGATGCCATGCTTTTAACCTCTAGTCTACCGACGAACTTGTGGAGGGAAGCCTTAAATATGTCTAATCACATATTAAACAAAGTCCCTCACAATAAAACATGAATAATTCCATATGAGATTTGGAAAGCAAGCTTTAAATAAGTAAAGTGTGGGGGTGCTTGGCAAAAGTTCCAGTTCCGCCTCCCAAGAGAGTCAAACTTAGACCAAAAACAGTAGATTGTTACTATCTAGGGCCAGCCCAAAATAGTATTGCCTACAGATTTTTGGTATTCAAATTTGATATAGCTGATATTCATGCAAATACAATCATGGAATCTAGAGATAGCTTATGCAGTAAGTCGACTGAGCAGGTATGCAAGTAATCCACGAAAGGAACACTGGAAAGCACTAATGAGAGTGCTTGGATATTTAAAAAATACCACAAATTATTTCTTACATTATGGAAAATATCCTGCCATCTTAGAAGGATATAGTGATGCAAATTGGAGAATCAAAATCAACGAGTGGTTATGTATTTACCTTAGCAAGGGCAGCAGTGTCATGGAAATCTACTAAACAAACATGCATAGCTCGACCCACTATGGAATCGGAGTTCATCGCTTTAGATAAAGCAGGCGAAGAAGCAGAATGGCTTCGTCATTTTTTAGAAGACATTCCATTTGGCCTAAACCTGTACCGGCTATATGCATACACTGTGATAACCAAGCTGCGCCAAGCAGAGTGCACAACTTTGTGTATAATGGAAAGTCACGACACATTCGTTGATGCCATAACACAGTTAGGCAGTTACTCTCAAATGGAACTATTTCCATAGATTATGTGAGAATAAATGATAACCTAGCGGACCCATTTACTAAAGGTTTATCAAGAGAGAAAATTAACTACGCATCGAGGGGAATGGGTTTAACAGCCTAAACCAACAAGAGTTATCTTATACGGAAACCTATCCTAGTGAATGGAGATCCCATGGACTAGGATCAATAGGCAAACCAGTTCTGAATAATTCAAGACGTAATGCATTTGTTTGTACTTAGTCCTACTCCATTCCTATGGTGCATAATATAAATGCATGCCTACAGAAGTATTAAAAGGATAAAACTATGATTTTTAATGATGACCATATCTTGAAAATAACAAGTGGGGTATATGTTGTATATTCTTAATGGTTGTGATCACCTATGTTAGTGAATGAGCTGGGTCGACTCTATGAGAATATTAAAGGCTTTTATTCTCTAAAAACACTCACAGAACAAAAAAAATGTTTAGGATCAAATGAAAATAACCAAGAGATTGGATGTGAAGGGAAATAATGCTTTGTAAAGCTTATTGTGTGGTTATACAATAACAGCTGATGGTTCAAGATGAAATGTTTCACCGATTAGCCAAGTATATCTGATAAGTTTTAACTAGGGAAAGTTCAAAGTGAAATATCTACTTATCCTCGATATAGCATTATTTTCATATGAACTGTGTGATATTACACTTTGTGTGGGGAGACATATATCGTCATTCATGTAGGGGACTGCTAGAATTCTCAAAAAAGAGTGAATGAGATATATCCTACATCGCCAAAAATAAGTCAATTTTCTGGTTTATATAGTATACTCTCAATCCTTATATTGACCCTTAGGGTCAGGTAATTTTATGCGAGGGAGTAGATCTATATGGCCATGGACTAACACATGCGCGCGCGCGATGCCGTACGCCCGTCCGACCGACCAAACCAGGCCGGGTAGGGTGCGGGTCCAATAAGAGTGGAACATGTTATATTTTTGCTATACAAAAGTGAACAGTTTTCTACTGTTTAAATTAAAATAGAAGCGACCAGTGGATTGGACGCAACCATTGCAAACCGCAACAATTTCTTGCCGTTGAAAACGAAGAGACGCGACTGTTGCAAACCGCAACAGTTTTTGGCTGTTGTAAACGAAGATGTGCGACTGTTGCGAAACGCAATAATTTTCAGCTGTTGCAAACAAAGAGGCATGACTGTTGACCGCAATAGTTTTCGGCCGTTGCAAACGAAGAGGGGAGACTGTTGCGAACAATAATGCTTTTTGGCGTTGCAAATGTAGGGATGCTACTTTTCTCAACGGGTGTACCCCTAGGGAATTCGACTATAAATAAGGAGGAAACCTGATCACTTTCCTCACTCAATTTTAATTCTAAAATTTCTCTTCTTCCTCTTCGTTTCTTAGTCCATGTGCTTTTGCATATCACGCAGAAGATTATACACATCACAAGCTCGAGCCAACCACGTATGCTGTATCTTGAAAGACTTTGAATACAGTCTTAAGGAAATTGTTACGACAATCCTCAAACGAAATTTCCATCTTCAACCGGTTAGATTTCTATTTGATATATATATATATATATATATATCGTTTTCGTTTCTGCATTGTACTATTTCTTCAAATAGTATCATGTTTGATTTATCCGTATAGTTATTATTGTTATAGTTGTTAGTTTGTTGTTGTAATGAATTACAATATACTTATTGTTAAAATAACTAATACAAAATTCCAAAGTAGTGGAAATCTGAGTTGTAAACTTGTGGGACAAGTTTATTATTGATTAGTCTCTGTTTTGGTATACTAGACGTATATCAACCATTAGCAGTACTTTTTTAGCTTTTCTTTGTGTTATTTCTATGCTCATAGAAATCGATTAGAAAGATAAAACAATTGCGTATGTAGCTGCATGTGAGATACATATATATTGCGACATAATTAATTAATTTTAGATCGTTGTAGTGATATACTTATTCTTGGGTACTTAGTTTTGCAAGACTCAAATACATCATTTAGACTTACCTTTTAATACTAATTTACTGTCAATGATAATCATTGAGATGACTTAAGAGACTGGATGTTAAATGAGAGGCTATCATATAAGAATGATAAATTATATTTGAATTGAGTTGAAATAAAACACTTAAGAAACTAAAATTAATTTGTTTGCAAAAGCTATAGAATCAATCTAAACTTATTGTATCTAGTTTCTTTTCTAGGAGCACAAGACCGTAGAACAATTTTTATGTTGTCTAATTTTTATGATAGGTAACTTATTTATTTTATTATAAATGCTGATTATTTTCATGCTATGATTAATTTTGTGGGTTACAACGGTTCAAAGATATTGGTATTTATTTTTACATGTACTGACATTGGATTTGCGTTATTTTACAATTTGCATGTGTGCATTCATGGGTATTTGTACGAGGAACAAGTGCAGCTCTTCTGTACCATGTATCTGGGCAAAGTTTCAAATCTAAGATTTTGAAGAAAATCTTGAACAGATTTCTCGGTTGGGATGAAGGAGATTTAAAATTTCTGATAACTAATCAAGCCGTCAAATCTCGGATTTCGAAGAAAATCTCGAATTTCTATCTCGGATGAGATGATGGAGATTTAAAGCCTTGCATATGGGTCAAGTACTCATAATTACAAATAGGAAGCAATTCACAAAATGATGAAAGCACAAGGAAAAAATGAAGAAAGCACCAACAAAAGGAAGAGAGAACTTTCAGGCATAAATGACAAAAGGTAATGGAAATGCTTCAAAGGCATTCTAATTATGAAGACCCTTCACCATCATCATCTTCGTAGGCACTTCTATTATGAAGACCCTTTCGATTATGGGTTACTAGCAGTAATATTGGATCATGATCTAGATGATTGAAGTGATAAATAGAGAATAGGACACATATAATGCTAGATGTACATGAAATTAATGAACTGCAACTTGGTTGTTAAAGTAAATTGCTTGATGAAATAATAAGCAGGAAGAAGGTGTAGTGAGGACCATAACAGAGTAGTGTGATCAGTTTCGTAGGATTAAGGCATGGGATGCCAGTAATAGAAGCGTCAAGCTACCATAATAGAATTGTAAGCACGATGCATTTCTTTATAGGATACTAAGACGAGTTGAATAGTTTTGTTGTTTAGAATTCAACTTAGTGTATATATGGATCGACGGATGACATTGTTTGGATGGTATATCAACACTAGTCGAATAGTTTTGTTGCTTAGAATTTAACTTGGTGTGTACAAGGATGACGGATTTATAACTGCATTTTTGTTTTCGTTTATTTTATTCATTTTATATAAATGTGCATGTATATATTTTTGTATACGATTTTATTGTTGACCGGTGAACTATTAACAACTAATGTTACCGACGGAATAGAAAGGAAATACCAAAATAATATTTAAAATTAATTGTCGCTAGTACATCACTGAAAATGAAGAATGGGAAGAAAAACTCTTGTAAATCGGCGTGTATTTAGAAATGGAAATAGATATAGTTTGACGCTAAACCCTCGCTAATAGCATTAAATTTACTTGCGAATTATCGGTGGATTTTAACACTAAGCACATTTAACAAAATTATCCATCGCCAATCCCACACAATATAGCAAGGGTTTATCGTCAGATATATATTTAAAATAAAAAATTATTTTTTATGTAAACGTCGAAAAAATGTCGGTAAAATTTTTAAACTTATTTTTTTTAAATTATTTGGAAGATGATTGAAAATTATCGCAGGGGTCATAATGCTAAATTCCATTGTTAAAGTGACACAAGATCACCGACTTGTTTTTTACCGCCAACCTTATCGGTCGTAAATCAAGTTTAGCGACAGATTCCGCTGCTGGATAATAAAGTTTTACTTGTAGAGCCTTAGATCATGGTCAAAGATAGTCTTCCCTTGATCGGGATAGCACGTAATTAGATTTGGTTCTCGCACTCTATCTTTCCCTTTGAATAAACCATGCAATAATATAGTCTAGACACTTACTCATGTACGGAATCTCGATCGGTCACTAGGCACACTCTGAATTGAATACTAGACTGTAACACCCGGAGAGATATCTATCATAATGTTTGGCTTTTCATTTTTTAGTACTTGAATTTAAATCATTAGATAAATCTTTTATTATTAAAATCCACATTGAATGTGATCACTGACATTGATTTCTCTAAAGTGCAGCTCGAAAAACGGAGCCAACGTGCAAGGTGATAATCCCCTCATTGAAAGCAGGCGGATGGACTTACATGATATTAATCTTTATAAAGTCCCGTACGAAGGGACTGGACTAGAGTGCAAGAAGTAAGTCTCATCATCGGAGCATGAGCGGACGAGTTTACTTGTCTTCTGAGTCACCTCATCGGAGAATGAGCGAATTGGGCTCAGCAAGGGTCCGGAGAGATCATGGACTTTGATCACGTTAAGTCCCAATCGGAGAGTTGGGACCGGAGTGCATGAAGTAGGTCACTTCACCAGAGACAACTGGATATGCTTGCTAATCGTCGAGCCCCCTCGCCGGCGAGCGAGCGGATCAGACTCGGCAAAGGTCCAGAGAGATCAAGGATTTGATTATCGGCTTCGAACGACCAAGAATTTGATTGTCGGCCTCAAACGACCATGGATTAGATTAAACCATCCAAAAAGACTGGATTTTATTATCGACCTCGAACGGTCACAATTTCGATTAACGATCCAGAGAGATTGCGGATTTAACTATCGGCCCTGAACGACCAGAGATTTGACTAACAATTTTGTGTAATCATCTCCTCAGTTACAAAACGATCTGGAGAGTTTGTAAATTAAACTGAATAAGAAATGATCCAAAGAGATCAAAATTAAAAAAACATATTGAGTTTGATAAAAAGATTTGAACGCCTTGAAATTAGAACGAAACCGATAAATCATAGAGGAACAAGAGATGATTTTGATATGTAATAACTCTGAATTAAGTCAGAATGATAATGATGTAATCCCGGATGAACACGAGATAGTTTTGATACATGATGTAATAACTTTGAATGAAATCAGAATTGTATAATGTATAGACAACACTTAGGCAGAGTCTTAGGCTATGATAAGTCTGGAACGACTCGTAATTGACAAGAGAATCTGAAGGAACTGGATGATTCACCAAGATTGAAGTAGCCAGAGAGCTCAATTATCGAAGATTAACATCACATTTGTTCTTGAGCAAAGCACACTTTCCATTCGTAAGGCATGTTTTGGAGGGCAAGTGTTATCCCGTCTTTTGACCAGGCAGTATACGGTCGAACCTGACGAGTCATACTTCGAAATTATCAAGGCAAGACATCCGGATAAATCACCATGAAGCCCAACAACCAAAGTACAACCAAGAATACAGCACACATACCAAACCACCATAAACTTCCAAAGGCCCATCTCCCAAAAGTATGGGATAGGTACTAACCCATCCCTAGGCGTCGGCATCGACCCATAAAACCTCCTTCAAATCTTCCTATCTTCTGCCTACCCATCCTACATGATATTAGAAACTTATTTCCAATTTTTTTGTGTTAATTCAATGAAATTCTCTATCAATCTTCGTGAACTCCTGAGTTAGCAACTTCATTCTTCCACAACTCCATCAATTAGACTCCGAAACAAACTATAAATGATGCAAACAACTATGGAATCATGAAGTCAACCACAAGATAAGCCAAAGTGAAGGGTTAAAGCTAATTTAGCTAACTTAGGGGTCAATTTCGACGCCTATCCATGGAGTCGTATCTACCCATAATATCTGATGATGTGGCTAGCAAGGAGAATGGTCTGGTGATGTTTTGTTCAAAATTTAAAGCTCCCTACCTATATAAATAGAGGGGTATGGCTCATTTCCTAGGATCTTTTGGCTCTAACTCTACTCTACTCCATATTCTTGTAATTCTGAAAATTTTAGCGTCGGAGTTATATCGAACCCTAAGAACTTTTACCTCCAAGTCAGAAGTTAAGCAAAAAAATCATTAAGTGGATGTGGGCTGAACTGTGTCGAACCACTATAAATCTCTATGTGTTCATTTCTAATTGTTTTAATTTGTTTTCTTTACTTTTTATTCTCTTCTACTTTCTATTGGGTGTTTGTGCCACTTTTGGTTTAAACACTAAAAATAATAAAATTAGTTATTTTTATCTAAATTTTTTATACAAGGTAAAATATGCTAAAAGATATTTTCGAGAATTTTCCAATCAATTTTCTATTTTATATGAATTATTTAGTGGAAATAACACTAATAAATTAAGGTCAATTAATTAATTAAATAATTTGGGAGTTTAACATTGTCTGAAGGGAAACTGTAGTGGTAAGAAATCATCCAATAAGAAATGGACAATAAATTTGGTTAAGCAAAAAGTTGTTGCTTAACTGGATAATAAATCGGGTTTTAATTCAATTACAAAACCACCATTGAATCATTTTTGACCAAATAAAATATAATAACTTAGGATAAACTTTGTATTAAGTCAAACAATCTTTTACAAAAGCTAAAATAGAAAAGTGTACTTCCCACGACAACACGCGTTATTATTCCTCGCTATAGCTTATTATTCACTTTTTCTAGCCACGATACATGTTGAATATTAGCAAGCGATGGAAAGTATAGTTTAAAGCAGCATATACTCATGGCTATAGTTTGTATTGCCAAACATTGCAAGTGACTTATGTTGCAAAGCATTGCAAGCTACATCACATATATTATTGACGAAGGCTTACATGTATTATTTACGAAATGAGACAACACACGTAGCAAGCTATATACACACATATACACACATAAGCGATGGCATGTATAATTTAAAGCAACACATAACTCATGGAAACTGTTTGTATTGCTAAGCATTGCAAGCGACTTATGATGCATGGCATCGCAAGCTACATCACATAGATTATTGAAGAAGACTAACGTGTATTATTTACAAAATGAAACAATACACGTAGCAAGCAATACACACACACACATACACACACACACATATACATACATATGTGTACACACACGATATCATTGATGAAGTATCACGATTATTATTTACAAAATGAAAGAACACACATGGCAAGCAATATATGTATGTGTATAAGTGTGTGTATACATACATATGCACACACACGAGAGCGTTCAACCGCTCCTGAAACAGTTATATATGGAAGAGTTCAACTGCACCTAAAACAGTGCAACACCCCTGCAGCTCCATGACCTCAAGTTTTCATTTCTCTCTATTCACACTAATTCTCTCTTCCCCGTGGTCGGAAACACAAGACAATTAGGGTGCTGCAAATAGAGAAGTCATTGAATGCTCCTTTTATACGCACGCGTTTGTGTGTGTATAAACACACACATACATACATACACATTTATACACACATACGCGTGGCGACAATGTGCACACCAATGTATGTTAAGTTGAGATGGCATCTATATATACATGATGAGTTCACTGGCCTCAAAGCTCACACAACATGCATATGCACATGTGAATAAACATTTAATATAAAATCCTAGTCGCCAGCTCATGAAAGCCTGCACGTCTTTAAGCAATGTATGACCCTTGAGTGAAAAAATAATACATGGAAAAAAATATACAATAGTATGTGAAAGCAATATTTTGAAGACCGGACCTGACCGCAAGTTTAACCGCGGCTAACCGTGAGCCGACATCGACGATGATCGGGAGTGGAATTGAGCCACAGTCAACATCGAGCCTTCGTTAATTCAATCAATATACTAGTTTATCGAGTTGGAGCTGAAAACCGATGGTGTTACCTAATTCATTCAAGACTTGGCAAAAATTTTTTAGGGCTTTTTAGGTTCATCATATACGAAATGAGAAGAAGAGGGTAATAGATGGTGGCAGTATGTACTTTTTGCAGTCAAAACCCATAACTTTTAGTCATTTTACTAAGTGAATCTCGCAATCTACAATGGTTTTTATATTTAAATGCATATGAATCCATAAATCGTCTATTTCAAGAGTCCGAGATCCGATCGTTGGACCATTAGAGCCTCCAACCCTTGGAGCACTGCAGTTTGATTGACGGTTAGGTCTTCAAAACATTGTGGAAAAGTGAAAGCAGCATGCAAATA
Source organism: Allium cepa (assembly GCA_030765085.1). Taxonomy (NCBI): domain Eukaryota; kingdom Viridiplantae; phylum Streptophyta; class Magnoliopsida; order Asparagales; family Amaryllidaceae; genus Allium; species Allium cepa. Next base: position 724,316,529 of record CM060929.1, on the reverse strand, counting down.
TTCTATACGAAAGTGAAGACAATACACCAATAAAGTCACACAAGTGAAGGTAGAACAAATGCTGGTGAAAGCTTTATAATATTTCTCTAAGGCCTGAATGCAAGAAGGATGGCACATTAATTCACAAAGGGCTGACACATGTATGTGACATGTGTGTGTCTTGTATTGTATTGTATTGTCGCCTTGAAGCATGAATCCTAGCTAGGAAGGCTTAAATATTTATATTTCAAGATGGCTCTGTTTGGTAATAACACGCGATGACTCTCATTTTTATGACACGCGATAGCTTGGTTAGAAATAGCGTAAGACAGCTATTTTGAATTGAACGCAATGACCAATTTGAGAATAAAATTCAGCGGTGATACATGATAGCTTCGGAATTGCATGCAACCGTTAATAACATTCTTAATTAAACATGACGACTATGAGATAGCCAATATACAACAACTAAAATACAGCTTGTAATAACTCGAAAAACTATATTTTTTCAAAGAAAAATACAATTTGCAACATGATTTTCAAGTTCTAATGAACTATTTCATAAGGACGAAATAAGTAGGAGATTTTATAAGTTAAATCCTTGTTAACTTAATTTTGAAATGATATAAGCTTAGAGAATTTAGTAAATAATAGAGTACCATTTAATTAGAAAATAAAAATGTTTTATCTGAAAAGTGTATAGCGTACACAATTAATAAATATAAGAAAAAGGATCGAACCATGATCATAAATGTATACCGTCCCATGGAGTTATTGGATGATAGAGTTCCTTGACTAATAATCTAAAGTCTAATAGCATATGGAAGCAAACCATGTTAGGGGTTAACCTAAGAATAGTTTAAAACTCTATGGAGGAGTTAAGGCAGAACGTCATAACAGAGTGGCAAAACATCCATGGAGGATGTTATAAATATAACAGCAATGTGAACGATCATGGTTCAGGGACTAAAAGTGGCTATTGACACATAGTAGCGATGCTAACTAGAATATATTCAGACTACTTACATTCAACCTCTTAAGAGAGCCCCGGGGACTCTATTCATTGTGACTCCTATGGAGAAACGAGTTGACAATTCATCCGGTGACATTGTTTGAACAAAAGATTGAATTAGTAATAGGAAGGCCTAGGAAGGTGATCACTAAAATAAGTTAATGATAAATGAATGAGAAAGGCCTAAACAAGAGGTTAGGTAATAGATGAATGAATGACGAATAATTATATGATTTGCTTCATATTTTGACAATAAGTATAAAGCATACTTGACTTAAATTGATACATATTTGTTTGTGTGTGTGTTTGACATGGTTCATAATTGGGTGACAATTGTAGGGGACACTTATTGACTGAATATATGCACATGGTTGCTTTCATTTATACACACACACATATGTATGTATGTATATAAGTATGTAAGTATTGTTGCGTTATAATATATATTGATTTACATTATGCTGTGATGATAAAGTGAGAGAAAACCCGTTCTGCGTTAGCGACATGATCTCACTACGAATGCTAGGGTAAAGGTTTTACTCATACATGACTTATTATCTGACCCATGTTTTTATTATTTCACATAAACTCATGGGTATTCATTCGAGTATGTTGAGTTTATCTATTAGGCAGGTATCTCTTTTAAAGACGAATAAAGATTCCAAAGATGAAGCAAGAGGCTTGCTGTTTAAGTAAAAGTATTTTGAAATATCCGCTGTGTAAAATAGAGATTTATAACTGGTTAAGTGTGGTGTTAGCACTTCATATGTCGACACACACTACTATGATTTTCTTATTAAATATTTACCCCTGCGTAGGAATGATTTGGGCTTAATGATGTAATAACTCAAATTGATGTAATGAGAAAGATATCCAGCTTCTCTATTTACTCATGTTGTGAAAAAAAATACTAAATTTACTTTGTCATTTGAAAATGATTTCGGTGATGATTGCAACGTCATCGACCTTTATTTTCAAGTCTCGAAGTGGGTGATGTTACTCAATCAAACAAAATAAATAAGCAATAAGATATAGCAGATTCATGTGCATTTGGAAATAGCTCGAAATAGGTCCATGACATGTGTTGTCTGGTCTTCCAAGTACAAGTAAATGGGTTATCAAACCATTGCACCTTCAGTGATGGAACCTTTTTACTTCTAAGCTGTCGAACTTCCAAGTCAACTACATGGATAAGATGTCACACATAAGTCGGGTCTGAAGAGACATCGAACTCCTCAATATGCCTCGGGTCCAAAACTTACATGATCCCTCAGACACATCCTAGATGAGATACATGTAATACGTCATGAATACCAAAGATGTGACAACCGTCCTACACTACTAACATCCAGTATACCTATATAGTGCATTGCAATGTCGTCCAACTAATGTAGGATGGCTATCAAGGTAAATAAAAGTAGAAACCTCCAAAATATAACCTATTGCATATCTCACAACACAAGAATAAAATATAATAGCCATCACAGATATAAAAAAATGAGACAGAAAATAACTATCAAAGGGGAGCACATATTTAATACAGTCATAGAAAACAGGTCATAGAGTTTATACATCAAACAATAACTCAAATTATAATATGTCTCCAATATAAGTCACACTCTGTATAGGCTCCACAGTATCGTACAACGGAATAATAGCAATAGTAAGTCCAAATAAGTATATGGAAGTGTAGCATCCTACTAATCCATGTACACAACTCTGTGTGCCATCCCTCACCTAATATGTAGTCTGCTCATTTGAGAGTACCCGAGATGATAAGAAGTAAAGCATAAAACCTAACATCAACCAATAGTCTGGTTCGAGTGATAAACAATCACAAAATGCTTTTCAAGTCAATATACTATATTGGACATAGCGTTTGGAGAATCATACCTGACACATCCCTGCATTCAAAAAGTTAGCACATAACATCAATATATGCTAGTCTACTATCACCATAATTATGTGGGTGCACTACAAGTCTAAATGCAATATCAGGTGTTTAGGTATCTAAGTTAGAATACCTACGTCATGCGATAGTCCTAGGTTGATAGGACAAACATAGCACCCATCAAATAATCCTCACATCACTTGGGTGTGTGGGATATAAGATAACTCGTATGGCCCAATCATTGACCATGACATAATAAAGTCTCGGTTTCTTAGGTGCTACGATCCATGCTAGTTCATAAAGTTAGGAAATAGACTGATAATTATAAATCCAAGGTAATCCACGGTCATAAGATCTAGGTGCAATCATTATCCAGTTATGCGTCCCCACATACCCCCTCTACATAATCATAATGGAAAGCTTCGAGTATTAACTATACTTTTGCATGCATCTCCATAATAGAATATAGTCAGTATTTCATTCCATTCATCACCGGAGTAGACACAATTATAGTTCCACTCATGAGTTCCTATCATTGAAACCATCTTTATGTATCATTATCACAACTCCAATCAATCGAGTCGTCATCATCGGAACATCTCTAGAGTCCCATCATAAGTCGAAGAATCATCTTGAAAAAGTTCTGAAGTCCTCATAATGAAGAGTTGTGCCATCACTTCACCATTGAAATCATTCTTCATCATGCCATGCCGTCAAAATCGAATATTGAATGGACAAACAAACACACACAACATGAACCTTGAATTCCATTCGTCGAATCCTATATGGTCACCCCAACCATAATCATGTCAGTATCGACCATATTGTGTTCACACAAGATGATTAATTAGTCAAAATTTGACTAAGTTCTTTATGGTTCAAATCTCAAGCTCACCCCGATGCCTCCCCTTCATTTCCCCAAATCTACTGCCTTCTTCTTGGAAGTGCATCAATTAGGTGGCCAGTTGTTTTCCTTGGCCAATATTTTTCAAAATCCATAAATATAAAACCTTTCATTGCAATTCTGGCCTAAAGTCACTCATTTATGCATGCAGCCAAACCCTAGTGTAGCCACATCATTTCCTCGAAGCCCACCAAGTTGGTGTCGAGTACTTCCTCGACTATAAATTTTCTTAAGTCCATAATGCAAAAACCCTCTCGTCCTTTCCTTCATGTTCGAGGTTACTGTCACGGAACCACCATCCAAACCCAAAGTCATACTCCAAAATCTTCAAATTAACCCACCGCCAACTTGTTTTTGCTCCCACCACCGACTAGTTTTCAACATGACCAAAACTTCACCAATTCGCCTCCAATTCTCATGTGACCAAAAAAGAAATTGCCTTAGACCTCCAAGAGCAACATAGTTCGGTCATAAGTGATTTAGAGCATTTTTTTCTCACCGATTTCACTCAAGGACGATTTCTCTTAAACTGCACTAAAATGAGTTAAAAACACAACAAAAAGCACATACACGCAAATGCACAACATCCTTACATTATTATGAAGCAATATAAACCATATCCAAGCATTTAACATGACTTGGATCTAACCATACACAAAATTATGTGTGGTTTATCAACATGGTCGTAACGAATCAAAATACATATTTACCTATTTAAAACCATTAAAAGTATAATTAATGTCAGACCTAAGTTTTAAAATGTTTTAATATCTAAAACCATTTTAAAAACATCATTTTTTACTATATTAACTACATAGGACAGTGAGAAGTGTAAATCCACTCACCCAATACCAAAATGCATAAATTCTAAAGTTGAATAGTGGATGTGTGATTGCCAAGATGACAAAAATAGTAGATTTGCTAATCCTTTATTTATTAACCCTAATGACGTGATTTGGCTAATTAAAGTAAGGGTAGAGAGGAGATTAATACAGGCTGCTATTTTTGAAAAGTTGTAATGAGCAAGAGAATGTCCTATCAGCCCCCTTTAGCATAGTTCCGAAAATAGGCTTTTGGGCTTAACCCAAATCTCATTAGTTATCCACCCGACCGTTCAAAAACCACCAAACTTCAGATAACTATGTCTCCTAAATTATAAGTCCAAAAGGATATTACGACCACTCTACAAAAAGAGAAACCATCATAATTTCCACTGGAAGTGGTCTTGACCACTAACTTAGCACTTAAAAAATTATAGGCCTTATAAGTTTTCAAGATCAAAATTGTCCAAAAAATTTCTAAGGGTAAAAAATGTTACTATTCAACATCAACCAAAGTTATGGAATCATATGACCTAGTACGGGTTTAGAAATAATATTTTACGATCCTCTAATATATAAAATATGGGTTGCTACACTATTCCCTTTTAGGAGTTTCACCCTCAAAATCCTCAAATCAAATAATGTAAAATCAAGCGATGTTACCCCACATGCCTACCGACTACAAGCAATCATATCAAACATAAAAAATGTATACATAAGAAATCAAATGTAATCAATGCCATCCTAGCATGTAGGATACTATGTTACTCTATATAAACATCAAATATGATATCAGTGTGAAAGCCAATAATAAATGGAAATCTTACCAAGTGAAGAGTTTTGGATAAGCGGTCTTCATGCATCCTCGGTCTCCCTCTTGCAATCTCCTTTGCTCTCACTCCATTGAACTTTTACTAACTCTACCACCATCCTTCTAAGCCGCTTTGCATCACGTCCGACGATACATTTAAGCTTACAAGGTCTCTAAGCTTCTGGTTAAATCTCGATGTCATAAAACTAATCTGGTGAAACAGTCATGCCTGTACTATGCATAAACTTCCACAACGGAGAAAAATGGAACACATTGTGCACACCCCCATCTTCTGAGTTAAGTTGACTCTGTAAGCAAGGTTCCCAATCCTCTTGAGTATCAAAAAAGGACCTATAAACCTTGTAGCCAATTTTCCCTTTATACCGAACCAACTACATTCTTCAATGGAGAGATCTTAACAAACACCATATCGCCAACAGAAAACTCCAAATATCTATGTCTCTTATCAACATAGCTCTTCTTCTTATCTTGAGAAGCTTTCTTTCGTTGTCGATTGATCTCAATCTTCTCCAACATCTCCCTTATCATATCTCGCCCAATATCAGTTTCTTACTGGCTTCCCATTAATGCAAAGAAGCATTGCATGGTCAGCCATATAATGCATCAAATGGTACTATACCAATGCTAGATTGATAACATTATTGTATGTGAACTTTACTATATTCAAGTGATCGTCCCACGAACCTCCACAGTTGTGTATGCAAGCTCGCAAGAGATTCTTTTTGAAATATGATTCACCCTCTCAATCTGCCCATTACTTTATAGGAGATAAGTTGTGCTCAGATGCAGTTCCATCCCTAATACCTCTTGGAAGCTCTTCAAAAAACCATAGTGGGTCTTGGTCACTCCCAATGCTCTTTGGCATACCACAGAATAGCATAATCCACTTCGTATACAAATTGGCAATTTTGGATGTCGTTCTATTTGAATTTATGGATATAAATCTAGCACTCTTGGTTAATCTATAGATTATGACCCAGATGTCGTACCCTCTTCTGGTCCTTGACAATCTATTGATGAAGTCCATTGGTTCCTACTTCCATTTCCATTCAAGAATCTCAAGCGGTTAGTAAACTACTAGGCCTCTTCTATTCAGCATTCACCGGTCGATAGTTCATGCGTCTCGAGGTGAATGTCCAAGCGTCATTCTTCATCCTTTCCAAATAAATTTATACCTCATATCGAGGTACATTTTATTGCCTCCAGAATGTATAGTTAACCTTGAATGATGGAAATCCTATAGCATCTCATCCCTTAAACCATCAACATCGGGTATAAATAATCTCCCATCCTTACGGAGCCAATCATCTCGACCAAGTCCGTACTACTTCATCTCTACTGTCTCTACTCCATACTTAATCTTAGCAACGATTGTAACTTCCCTAATTTTAAATAGCATTATTCAGAAGATTTAATTAGGTAAATAAAATAGAACAATGTAGAGACTAGAGTGATAAGGGGATTGAGATTTGAAAACTAATTAAGGTTTTGCCTTAACTAAGTTAATTAATGAGAAAGAGTTATAACCTAAAAACCTAAGAGAATAAGGCAAGGGTAATATGGGAATAGCCGTATACCACAATCCCAAAACCCCTCACCTCATTCTCATTCACATTTTCATAAACCAAAAACATAAACAAAGAGAGTTGAAGGCCGACTATAACACTAAGAAGAAGAGGAGCACAAAATCCATTTGGAGGCTAAGATTCAAGCTAGGAAGACAAAAACAAGAACAAATCTCAAGTTCCTTATCCAAAAAAGGTGAATAATGATTTAAACCATCTTATATAAGTCATCTCGAATGTTTAAATTTGGACTTGAGGTTTAAATCAGTATGATTAGATAAATGATGATATGTTTTGATTTAAATGTCATGTTGTAATTTGAACAAGGATTTTGTGGAATAATATAGTTCAATTTTAATGCTAAAATTGTGCAATGTGATTTCCAAATGCCATGATTTTTGAATATGTTATGTAGATCATTATTTTGGAGATGGGTTTAAATTTCATAATATTCCAAGGTATGGATAATTTATTATGCATTTTTGAATAAAAGTAGCGATATTTTGGGGTTTGCTTGATTATTTTTAGGCTGGAAATTTTATATAATGATGATATTATCGTTTTGGAAAATTTTGTGAATTTTTGAGATTTTTCTCAAGATATTTGGGTGAGTTTGGATTTAAATAGAAAATCAGTATTTAATGATTAATTAAATACAAGGGATTAGTCAATTATTTTTAACTGAATAGTGAAGCATTATGAATTGCGGCAGTAAATTCTGAAAAGAATTTTATAAAGGTTTTGTTATCTGATAGAAAATTGACAAAATAAGGTGTAAGGTAATAAAAATACTTTAGAAAGAATAAAATCAGTTTTATAGCGAATCATAACTTCACCACTTACCATGCTTGCTTTTGCTACCACACTCCCATTTACAACCTTTCGCATCTATTTGAAACCAATGCACATAATATCAAGCATTTGGTACGTAGTGTGTTGGAGAAAGGGGGAAGGAAAGAATGACATCGAAGGAATGCTTGCAAAAGGGTTGAAGCCACTTTTATTTGCTTTCGAACCCATTGACTCGCCCTTGTTCTAAAAGTTAGCTTTCGAAAGGGTTTCCACTTTTGACCCCCTTCGATACCCATGCTGCCGCACCAATACTTCTACCTTAGTTAGAAGCCGCTTTTATAACCCTTAGGTCAATGAGTGCGGAAGGTAGGTTTTGAACCAATATCCCTCCACTACCATTGAAACCATCTCCCGTAATGTTTTCGAAAGGCATGTTTTTGAGTGTTTTGAAAGGCATGTTTTAAAGTGTTTTGAAAGGAATGTTTCCACGTGCTCGAAAGATATATTTCAATGTTTAGAAAGAGGATGTCTAAAATTTTAAGCTAAAGAGGTATAGCCACTTGCTTCTTACCCATTAGTTATATGGAAGGGAATGGAGGGCTTGTTTGCTCTATGATGTTGGAAGGGAGAGTGACGGAGGGTAACTCATGTTGTCACAATGATCCGAAGGATATAGTCGAAACCTCAGTTTTCAAATTTGAGAACCCAATCTAATTTTTAAAGAAAACTCATGGTATATTAAAAGTGGCATTTAAAATTTTGGAGAAAGCTTTCCTTGCTAAAGATAGTGGGTTAAGGGTATTAACCATATTTCATTAAAAAACGATTACAGGGAATTAAACCATGGATGTTTATGTTGTTGTGTTATTTTATGAGTTATCATGTATGCTTTTGTAATCATATTCACTTTATTATTAAACCATAACTACATTTTAGGCTGTTAATGGCAGAATAAGAGGCTAGGTTGACCTAGTAGTGAATATACATAAAATTACTCACGTATGAGTAGAATTGCATTCAAAAGGTAAGATAGACCAGAATATAGGATTCCCAAACCTAATCAAAATATTATTGGTTTAGACAGGTTCTTAGTAAGCCCATTACAACTAAGCTTAGGTTCTTAGCGATCCCATGAAAACTATGTCTGGAACAGGTTGTTCTTAGAGATCACTAAGTGCATAGTCAGCCCATGAAAACTATGACATGAGAGATGCTATTAGAGAATCCAATAGGTTCAAAGTGACCCTATGAGAACTATGACTAGATGATGTTATTATTACACCAATAGGTTCTTAGTCATAATATATTATTAATATCAACACTCATCGCTTTTTCAATCACTATTTATCTTTTCGATAATATGTAGGGAGTCAGATTAGTTAATGTAGTCATTTAAGATCCAATCCAAAAATAATTATAAAATCAAATTTTCTAAAAGACTAATCTCAAATAAGGTCAACAAAAAAGTCTATTTTCTGGAAGGGGTTTTATAAGAAAAATGTATGCTGATTGATAATCATTTGAAATGAAAAATATGCAAATATTTTCTCTGAAAAATGCGATGCAACTAATTAATGTCTCTACGTAAAACACATTCCACTAGTATTTTTTCTATCAACTAGATTACCGGTATGATCTGCATCTGAATTCCCTTTTTACTCAAGGTTATCATTAGTTGGATATCATAGACCAGACCGTGAAGTTGCAACAAATAACTTAAAATCCTTTTTACTGCTTTCAAATGAAATTATTTTAGACTTGAATTGAAATCATGCCAATAAACAAGCAATGAACATAGTGTCAGATCTTGAAGTAATAAGATAAAAAAAATACATTCATGTGTATCATGAGTAATCATTAACCAATAAAAAAACATCATTAGTCCAAACAAATCTATATGTACTAGTTCAAAGACTCTAGAGGTACTTAAAGTGTTCTCGACATAATATGACAATTGGCCAACAATTTTGAATAAGTCAAAATCAAAATCAACATTTATTTCCTTATTACATAACTAGCTGAATTAAATCAGATTGTGGTGTAGATTTTCACAATTAATATATCGTTCAACATAAATGTGTTGTTACCTATTTTACCTTTGCCGATAATTTTTCGTTGTTACCTACTATGACTTTGCCACCTTTGTACTAGGCTAAGGAACTTTAATTTGACGCCTATCGTGTGCCTGGAACAGCCAAAATCCAGGTGACACTATTGTTATTCCTTAGCTTGCCACCACACCTACACGAGAAAAGATTTTTATGACCTACTTGTTTTTATTGGTCCATGGTTGTTAGAGGCAAATGATTTTGAAAATTTTGTTGGTATAGACCTAAAACAATCTATATTTGTTCCTTTTGGCACCTAGATTTGTTTGACTTTAAGCAATTTTATATTCATGCCTTTTGGAGCCCAAATCGGAATGGTTTTCACATGTTTGGGTCTATATCAGCAAATATTATGATTGTATCCAATTTTCCACATATCGTGCACTTTGAATTGACTCGATTAATTTCATTTCTAACACCTTCAGATTGATTATACCCAAGTCCTTGTCTAACAATATTAATAGTTTGTTTCCCTAATAAAATATTTAGCGATCTTTCACCTTTGGAAAATTTTCCTAAAGTTGTAGGCAATCGTTAGACCTTTGTTTTGAGAGATTCATTTTCGTTCAGTAATTGAGTGCACTTTTTAATGGAATTTTCTCTCCTTGTATTTCACTTTCTTTTAGAATCATAATTTCATTTTCAAGTGACTTAATTCTAATTTCTGATTTTTTAATTTCTTATTCGAATGATGGACACTTATCATACTTAGGATTCTTGTTTTGATAGTTTTTAACCAATTGATAAGCTGTTTATTAATTCTATCAAACTATCTCTTTGTGATTCAGTTTTAGCGTATTTCTTCCTAAGTCTTTTAAATAGCCATTAACTATGAAAATATACAAGTAATTCTGAATAAGTGAGTTTCGATACCTCGCTTGTCTCGTCATCATCGCTATCAGTTATGTCATCTTGAGGACACAGTTTGCTTTTTCCCTCTCACTGCTAGTGCTTTTATTATCATCATCATCACTTTTATTCCATATGGCTGCAAAAACTTCTCCATTTTGGTTTCTTTACACGACTGAGTCGATTCTAAGGATAATTTGGCTTGATATGACTAGGTTTATGGCACTTGTGACATATGATCTCCTGCTCTTTTGGGTTGCTTAGTACTTTGACTATTCTGCTTTCCAATTGTTGATTTACAACTGGATTTCCATACTTGTGATTCCACCTTTTGAATTTCTTTATTAATAGTGTCAATTTAGCTGCTCCATCATCATCACTTTCGGTTGTTCCTTTAAGAGCTATCGATTTCTTTCGAGTATCCACTCCACCATGTTCTTCCTTGAATTTCACTTCTAGCTCATAAGTGGTGAGATTTCCAACAAGTACTTTGACTTTAATCTGTTTCAAATCCTTCGATTCTTGAATAGTAGTGACTTTGGCTTCAAAATTTTTTGGAAGGACTCCGAGAATTTTTTGAATTATTTTCAAGTCTATATATGGTTTTCTGAGAGCTTTTGATTTGTATACGAGATTGGAAAGCCGTCCATACATCTCTTTGAAATTTTCATCCTTGGCCATTGTGAGGTTCTCGTATTTGCTACTAAGCATGGCAAGGCGAGATTCTTTGACTTGAATTGTTGCTTCATGATTCACATCAAGTGTGTGCCAGATTTCCTACGCAGTTAGACAATGTGAGACACGATTAAACTTAATTTGATATAATGAACAAATAATAGAATTCATAGCTTTAGCATTAGCATTCTGTAGTTTATTTTCAACATCTGTCCATTGATCCATCGGTTTTTCTGTTTCCTGATTATTTATCACTATAGTTGGTGTCCTATAACCTGTCTCAACAATATTCCAAGCATCAGTGGTTTTAAAAAAAAATTCATTCTATTTTCCAGTAAGCATATTCACCATTGAACATTGATGGTCTAACTATGGACTGACCCTCATCAAAAGCATTATTAAAAGAAGCCATTTAAAAAAAATGAAACCAAAATTTGTTTTCGAAAAATCAAAATTTTAAAACAAAAATTAGCTTTTGTTCCTAGCTCTGATACCACTTATAGGATCGATTTCATCCTGGGGTGAATAGGGGATACTAATAATTATAAAAATTAATGCAGAAATATATAAAATAATTGTAGCATAGATAATAGCAGAATGATAAAAGCAAAAATAGAACAACACAAATTTACCCAGCTTTGGCAAAACCCTGCCTACGTACTTCCTCGAAGGTTTCCACTAGAAATTAAGTAATCCTATGCTTACATACGTAAACTCGCGACACCCGCTATCGACTAACCTAACTCTACGCTCAAAACCCTGCCACAACTCAGCCACTGAGTTGCGAATTCTCGAACTACACCACCTAGTTCGTCCCTTAGCCACACGACTAGAATTTTATAGAAATTTAGAAGCAAAATACAAAAAAAAATTAAAACACAAAATCTTATATAACATACTAAGCCCAAAATAGGGAAAACCTCCCCAATAAAAATTAAAAGAGAATCCCCTTTTCTTTTTATCTTCTTGTATATCTTCGGCCTGTATCCTCTGCCTCATTTCCTTTTGCTCGAGAACAATTATTTCCCTTTCAAAAATTAGGGCTTTGTGAATTTGTTGAAGCTGTCTCTTAAAAAAAATGATACTTCGAAGCCTTTACTGGTATGCTTGCAAGAAATGAGATTTGAAACATCTGTTGCTTTCGTTCTTCGCGACTGCGCTTCTTGATCGAGTTCGAATTGAATAATTACTGGTGTGCAATTTCCCTTATTTACCTTGTTGATATGCTTGAACTCGATGCTCTTGTATTCTGATGATGATTATGGTATTTATAGGGTTTAATTCCCTAGATTTTTGTATGAATATATTTTTTGAATTCGTCTGTTACTTTTTGCTCTGCCGTTCGATTTTGCTTGGTTGCTTGTGATTGATCCTGACCGGTTCAATTTCAAATATTTCTTTGCTTTGTTACCACGGCTTCATGAATTTGCTTTAGATTTTGTTCCATTTTTTTTGGGATTTGAATTCATCCATTTGTGTTAATTGGTATCTCCTTGGCCACACGGTTTTGACTTTGTTATTTAAAATCTGACATGCTCAGACTGAAATTCCTGTGACGTTGACTTTTTGAATTTTCTAACTTGTGATAAAAATTGAGTTCGACTTGTTCAACTCTTGTCTGACGTGTTCGACGTGTGTGTCCATGACTGTAGCATTTTCGACCTGATGCTTGTAGTTGTTGTGTGATATTGGTCTAGGTAGCATAGAGCTCTGTTGTGTGATATTGGTCTAGGTAGCATAGAGCTCTGTCCACTGTTCTACATGTTTGCTTATGTTAGCTTTGGTTTATACGCATGTACATTTTGTCTTCTACTCTTGTTTTTGGTCTGGTTATACACACACACACACACACACACACACATATGTGTGTTACTTCGAGTTAAACTTGAGTTTATCCTTATTTAAGTCTGATTGCATTGTTTGAGGTCTTGGTTGCAATCCTCTGAGTTGCTATCTTGATAGTTCTGGTTCATCTTGATTTATGCATTTATTGAATCTTCATTGATCTTCATATGTATTCATATACATTTGGAATCTTGGAAGTATTTTCTACTGGCTTCATTTCCAGTTGCAACTTGTTGAGAACCATGTATATACATACATATATATATATTTGTGTCTATATTTTGCATTTTCATTTGACTACCTAGCTTGGACATTCATGTTATGGTAATCATGTTACTTTGAAATTGTCCTTCTCACTAGACTTATATTCTTGAATCTAATATGGTTGCAGTTTTGGGCTTCCAGTTTCCTCTGAGGCTTCGCATTCATGTTAATTCATTTATGTTATCCTTGCTGAAATACACATTTTCTTGAGACTGGTTGCTTCGAGTACGGTTTATTGTTTTGTGTATTTGTTTCATCTACTTTGAGTCACTTGTGTTCCATATTGTAACCGGACTTGCAGTTTTGTTGCTATTTGATGGTCTGATGTATGTGTGTGTCACACTATTCCACTATGTCTGGTTCAAGTGTGTTCGTTAGTTTGCACTGTGCATTGAACTTGTGAGCATGATGAACTACTAGCTTTTTGCTCTGACCATGCCTTTCACTTGACAATTTGGTTGAGTTATTTTCCTTTGAGTTAACTATGCAGTTGACGTCTGGTTCTGGTTCATTTTAGTTCTTGGTTTATTTATTTGCTTTTGTATTACTGTGTTAGGTGTTGTTCCTGTCTGGTGCACATGTTGATTTTGTACATTTGGATTCTAGTTCCATATATCTGGTTCCATTTGTGCTTTGCACTTGTAGTCTTTTCTCATGTCTTTGCTTTGGCTAAACCAGAGCATGTCTGAAATGTTGGTTGAGTTGAAATGTTGCATGAGACCTTGTACTCGATAATTTTGTGATGTATTTATATTACACCTGAGTTAAATCTAGCCACGTCTCAGGTTTGACCTTGTGCTCACCTGTCTTTGCAATTTCATCAAGTGTATATCGGTGTGCACGGCCTTGTGGCATGTACAGTGATACACTATGCATGTCACAAGTTTTCCATGTATGATGAATTCAAAATAAATATGATAGCGAACAACCCAAATAACTAAGGCAAATAATATTTTCAAAAACCCATTTTATTTTACACTGCGAAAATATTTCTTTTTCAATTTTACGCATCAGTGTGTATTTTGCAGACTCAGATGCTGGATTTGGGCCGGAGAAAAGTCGAAAAGAAAATATGAGTGAATGAGTGGTATGTAGTGCGGTGAACAATGTAAAGTGAAATTTGTAATCGAAATTGTATTGTAATTGAAAAATGTATATATGTGGTGAGAGCTCAAATTTGTACTATTCAAAATTGTAATAAAATATTTGTTTGAATAAAATATCCGTTTCAATTAAATTCTATGTTATTTATCTTATTCAGTAAATATATATTAATTATGTGAAAAATAAAATAGTACAATAACAAATAAATTTAAATGAATATTATGATTTTGAATACTATGATTTTGAATATTATGATGATTTTGAAAAATCATATACTAGCATATTAAACAAAGACAAAGGTCCAAACACAATCATTGGGATTTTGAATATTATGATGATTTAAGTTGAGACTAGCGTAGAAGAGTTTAATGAGAAGATGGTTTATTTTGATGCTATTGATAGCGTAATCAAGTACAGATTCCAAGCCACTTCTTCTTGCGAGATCTTGAATTGCATAAAATGAAAAATCAGGGTATTTAACAAAAGAACCTTTAAAATATCTAGAATTCTTCAATTTGTCGAATCTTTGAGCAACTCCCTCATTGTGAAGCCAACTTCATATCTGAGATTTTGAAGGACCAGTAGTAGATAATGAAGGCCATGCTCTCTTTGGATGCATGGTGGATTTAGGGTTTTTGAAGAAAAGTGATTGAAATTGATGTGAAGATTTATGGGTTTTGGGGAAATAGATGCAGAGATAATGAGAGAATAGAGAGAGGAATGAAAATTTGTGAGATAACATAAGTTTATATGAAAATTGAAATGTCCTTTGGCATAATAATTACCCCGTTTACCAGTTTCGATCGACTGGAATTTCAATACCAGTCGACTGAACAGGTTAATAAAGAATAGGATAACATGGTTCAGTCGACTAACTTTAGAATTCAGTCGACTGAATCATTCCCGAAAGATTTCAGTTCATTTTTGGGCATTTTAGTCGACCGAATTCTGTAGTCAGTCGAATGAGTTACATGGAAATTTTAAGTTATAAAATAGCATTCAGTCGACTGTCTACATTATTTAATTGACCGAATGAGAAGAAAATGCAGAAATATAAATTTTATTATATAATGAACTAGCATATAAAAAAATTATTTAGAAAAATAACATAAAAATAGAGATAAGTAGGATAATTATTTAGAGGACTTAGAATACTGGGAGTCGTACAATCCTTTGGTTCGAATTTGGTGATTTCCTACACCTGTTGAATGGTAGAACGATACCACGAATTTGGAGGATAAGGAGGCCTTAAGGAAAAAGTTAGGTCTTAGGAAACCAAACCCAAAAGGGTTCAGAATTCCTATTAAAAATATTTTTTATTTATTTTTGTGAACAGTTTCTATAAAAGATTTTATATATATTTTTCCAATCAAAGAATTATTTGTATTAGGAACACAAATCTTGATTTAGAATAATTTACAACTTTTGAAATAGAATTTTCAATTTTGTTATTATTCCTTTTAAAATTGTTATATAAAGAATCCTTTTTCTTTAGAATGACTTTAGAAGCTTACTTATACCCTACTCCTCTTTTATTTGAAATCGACTGAGAATTTCTATAATTTAGATAGATATTCTCTACCTTTGTTAAAATTAGGGACATTTTTTGTAATATCATCTAATTTTGTTTTAAGACTAGAAATATCTAATTTCAATATTTTAATATTAACTTTAAGATATAATTTTCAACCAAAAGAGCACCATTCTTTTCCTTTTGAGTTTCTATTTCATGACTTAACATAGAGAGTTGAGATGTCGTATTAAAATAAGATTCTTGAGTAGTTTCAAGTTCTTGTTATAAGATTTGCTTCTCTTCTCTTAACATATCTACCTCAATTCCAGTTCTATTTAATTTTTCAAGAGTTTCTTTATAGTTTCGTTTGATGTTTCTAAGTTTTTCAAGTAATTTAGAGTTTATTTCCAATAAATCATCAAAATTTGGATCACTCACCTCGTCATTTGTGGCCATAAAACATATGTTGGCTTGTTCCGAATCGCTATCTAAGTCACTATCTGATGATGAAGATGATTCTGAATCATCCCAAGTGAGAGAGAAATCTTTCTTTTCGAATCTGTCTTTCTTGTGCTTGAATTTTTCTCTTTTCCGTTCAGGACAGTCTTTCTTGATGTGACCTTTCTTATGACATTCATAACATTCTAGAGCAGAAGATGATAGTTTGTTGTTGTTATTGTTGCTGGAGTTGTTCTTATTATTACTGTATTTTTTGCCCTTTTTTAATTTCGAAAACTTTTTGAAATTTTTAGCAATGAACGCCATATCTTCCTCATCTGAATCTAATTCATCCTTTTCTGCTTGGAATGCTATATTCTTCCTATCTTGCGCCTGTACTCATTTAGCCTGGAGATTAACTTTATAGGAAATTAGATTTCCTATCACTCCTCTGGTTTAATGGTTGATATGTCGTTAGCTTCTTCGATTGCTAAGACCTTTCATTCCCACTCATTTGTTAGAGATTTAAGGATTTTTGAAACAATATCAAAGTCTGTATATTTTTCTCCTAATGCTAAACAAGAGTGATATGTATCTTGGAATCTAAAGTACATTTCATTTATTGTTTACTTCAGTTTTAGATTTCGGAGCTGATTTTGGAGCATAGAAATCTTACTCTGCTTTACTTTGTTTGTACCTTCAATGTGTAATTTTAAGTGTACGCCAAATTTCATAAGTTGTAGTACACATGCTTGCTCTATTAATTTCGTTTTTGTCTAAGTACAATATAACATATTCATGGCTTAGGCATTTGCAGTAGCATCCAAATTTTGTGTGTTAGACCATTGTGAACATTCTGTAGTAGGTATGGTATATTCTACTTGAGTAATATTCCAAGTTTCATAACTATTAGCTTGCATATAAATTCTCATTTTAGTAGACCAATAGTTATAGTTTAATCCGTTAAATAGTGGTGGTCGCGTAGTAGATTGATATTCAAGGAAACTTGTTTTAGTTACCGTGCTAGTGTTGTTTTCCATATTAAAATATCAGATAACTATGTTACAGTCCTAAGATGACCTTGCTTCGATACCAAATTAAAGTGACAATGCTATAGGATCGTGTAAATATGGATAATATCTAAACTACTAATGTGGAGATATAAAGTAAGTAAATATAGTAGTTAGACAGTAGTAAAGTAATTAATGACAGCAGAGATTTTTATACTGGTTTGAACTTCTTGTTCTACGTCCAGCCCCAAACTCCTTATGGATTTAAATTAGCAACCCTCACTTAACCCGGAGGAATATGTTTACATCGCCTGAGCAACCGAATAGGACTTTGACCACCTGAGCAACCGAACAGGATTTTCCCGCCCGAGCAACCGAAAAGGACTTGATTACATAGTAGATTATCTTGACCTTGTGTGTTCTTTTAATAACACGGATTTTGTCAATTGTAGTACACCCTTTCTATAATCTTTTTCTCAAGTATGATGCGTGTAGTTGTGTGTATATGAAGAATAGGAAGTTTCAGATTGCCTGAAAAATATAGAGTTATGTTTTTAAGCAATTGATATTTGAATTCAAAAGAGAAATTTATTTAGAAAATATAATTCAAGTAAGAGCAAGGAAAGTAAGTTATTTGATCTTTGAATTTCATGCATATATATAGTAGATAGAGAGTTGCTACTTCTGGTGAAAAGATATCAACGAATACTAATGGTCGCAACTCTCCATGAAGAAGACAACCTTTCCGAAAGGTAAGTGTCTTTTCAAAATATGGCAGTTATATAGAGTTCAGTCGACTGCCTTAATAGCTTCAATCGATTGAATTCAAAACATGCATGTGTACTTGAAAGTGCACAGATTTAGTCGACTAATTTATGCACTCAGTCGACTGGTCTGTGTAATTTATAAAAAAAATATACATTGGTTTAGTCGACTAAGGGCATGAGTTCAGTCAACTAAACTGGGTAATTTTTGAAAACCAGTTTAAAAGCATGTTTTGAGGAAAGGCTTTGATAAAAACTAGACTTGAGTCTAAACAATATATATAGTACTTGACTCTAAATAATATATGTAGTATATATGAGCCATACTTCGATTTGTTGAGTCCAGTCTACGCAGCTCTTTGTCGCAGATTCATGAATCATCATGTCGTATGAATTTCTTATTAGTAACCAAAACATAAGATCCAACAATTATGTTATGTCTTAACCATTGTGGATGCAGGTGCACAGTATATGGTTATTATAAGATTGGGTTAAGATATCAGTGAGGGGAAAACCATTCTGCTAAGCGGCATGTTCTCACTAGATATCTGTATGGTTCGAGATGGTAGGTTACTATTCACACCAGACTTTTTTTCTGACTCGAAGTTTATGTTTTACCCTTAAACTCTCGGGTGCTTAATTTATTTTGAGTAGTTTGAGAGTTAAGGTTTTTTGGTTCTCCTTTAGGCGAATAAGCTTCTAGAGACGTGCGAGAGGCAACCTAGCTATTAGGAGTTCTTTTTGTTAGATTCCGCGATGTAATTAGATGTAATGACAAAGTTATTTCATGCCAATACTTAGACTATGATCAACCAAGGATGCATCTTCATATGTCACTCTTGGTGCAATTTGGAATAATTATATTCCTCTGAACGTGTTTTACGAATTGGGATTAGGTAATGAATCTGTGATATCCCAGAATTTTAGACAATATCAATTTAATAATCTTTATATAAAATTAAATTGAT
The DNA here is from genome assembly GCA_030765085.1 of Allium cepa. Classification (NCBI taxonomy): domain Eukaryota; kingdom Viridiplantae; phylum Streptophyta; class Magnoliopsida; order Asparagales; family Amaryllidaceae; genus Allium; species Allium cepa. Next base: position 724,297,195 of record CM060929.1, on the reverse strand, counting down.
ATTGACAATAAGGATTAATAAAATATGTTTTGGTTTAATAATCTGAATAAATAAATATTTAATTTGTGATTTGTCTTTTAAAAAGCTAAAATAAATGTTTAAATTATAATGTATATATATATATATGTGTATATATATTATAGTTTATCTTTGTTTGGAATTTAACTTACATGAAAATAAATAAATAAAGATTTTTTTTTAAATTCTAATAAAATATTGAGTAATTAGGAAATTATGTTTTAAATTAATATTAAGCTTTTAAAAATCTACTTAAATTAGTGATTATATGGTTTGTAATATTAATAATAAATGTTATATTGTTTAAAATTTTGTTTTAGCTTAATTTTTGTTTTAAATTTAAATAAAAATTGATTTTTATTTCTTTTTAAATATTATTTGATTATATATGATATAGAAATATTTTATATAAGTCTAAATATAAAATAGCATATGATTTAAATTCATTTGATAATAAAAGTGATTTATAATTTCTTTATAAATCATATAAAATTTGTTAAATTGTTATTTTAAGCCATATTAATAAATGTTCTATTTTTCATAAATATAAAAAAAGAATTAAAATAAGGAAATAGTATTATCATTTTAAATTAAATAAATTGATATTAAATTGGATTTCAAAAGTTTAATTTGATTTGGACTTTTATTTTTGAAATTCAAATTAATTGATTCTTTAAAATATTTGTATAAGTTTTAATTTATAAATTGTTTTATTTACATTTTCTAAATAAACAAGAAATTCATATATATTCATTCTAACATAAAACAAATTAAAGAAAACCCTTTATAAACATTTAAATATATAACTTAATTAAACAAGACAAGTGTTAACATATTAACAAATCAAACTACATGTGTTAAATAGTGAATTAAAAAAAATGACAAGTGTCATTAAATTTCTATTTTCTTTTACTTATTTTTTCAAATTTACTTCAGCCCTCTTTTAAAAACATTTTCATTTCCCCTCATTCTCCTTTTCAAAACAAAAGATAAATGAATCAAAAGAAATCAAAAATCTGAAAACTCAAAACCCCTAAAACCATATCTGCAAATTCATTTCAAAAGCAACTCTAAGATCTGAAATACCTCTCAAAACCAAAATCTGTAAATCAAAAGCATTAAGGAGTCTGCATTTCCTTCTTTCCAACCTAAAGCTCACTGCTTTTCATCTCTGAAAATTTGAGCAAAATCAAAATGAAGCCTGCATTTTTATCATGGCCTGCATGCATATAAAATGGGTCAGAGTTTTAAAATTGCAAGCCTGCATTCATGAATGATAACAAAAGTAGGCTCCGTTCTTCAAGTTTCTGGTGAGTAACTTCTAAATTTCTTTAAAAAAATCTGGTTGCATTTTATTATATCTGGAATGAATTGATATGCATGATAATATTGAAGCTATTGCTGTATGTATATGATTTCTGGAAATTACTTTATACTTATATAAGTATGTATGCTTTGGTTTGTATCAGTAATTGCTGATGTACCTGACTTAGGCCTTTAAATTCAAACTTTTAGTAGTTTCATAACTTAACCATTATTGAGAAATGGACTACAAACAAATATGTTTGTTAAAAATAAATATGAAGCATAAGAATTTAAAATAAGGTAAATTGAAATCAAAACTTCTCTGGAAATCAAAATGTCCTCAAACATGATTGTGTTTAAAAATGTAAATTCCTTAGTTTATTGAATTTAGATTGTGGCATTAATATTTAAAACTTAGGATTTAGGAAATATTGTTTGTTTAAGCTATGAACTAAATTATAAAAATTTGATTTGCTTAAATAGAAACTGTAACCTTCTCTGTAAATCAAGGTTAGAGGTAAAAATCATGTCACGGTTAAAATTCAAACTTTGTGATTGTGCAATTCAGTTATACAAACCAAATCTTTGAAAAAATTCATGATTTTTAAATGTAAAATCATAAATTTTAAATGGGCTTGACTGTGCATTACTGTTTTGACCCAAAATTGGGTTTTTGGTGTGTTTTTGTTGATTCAGATGAATTTGGGGATTCATGTTCTTGTATGATGGTAGATGAGAGATCAGAGAATCAGGGAAAAATAGTTTTACAGTGATCAAATTAATATAGAGTCAGCGGTGGAAAATTTGTTCTGTAAAACCTAAGTTTTTAACAAATTAAGAAATTTGATCTTCCTGACTTATTAGTTGTTCGAGTGTCGAGCTGTTTTGTGGAATGGTAGATGGGTCCCTGACAAAGAAGTGGCTGGAGTTTCAACTTCATCAATGGTCGGAGGAAGGTAAATTCATCGTTGCCAGGTTTGGAGTTGTGGGAAATGTTGTGTTCCAGGTTTTAGGAAAAAGGGGGCTGTTCTGTTTGATTTTGGATATTTGGAGATTGGTGATGCTTTGGGTGATCATGTTGGATTTAGGGGTAGATGGAGGATGGAAATGATCATCACTGATAATCAGAAAGTTTGCCCATGGCTATGTGCATGTGCACAGTGATTATATGGAGGAGATTTAGTTTCTGTAATATGGTGTAGTTGTGGTGCTCGGGTCATTTCTGTTTTTGCTCGAAGTTAAGATAGGGGTGACTCGGAGTAAGGAGGGGTTGAACTCGGGTAGTTTAGTAACAGTGTTTTGTTTCTGTAACCTGGACTGTTTCAGGTTTTCAATTTTTAAAACTAAATTTAAAAAAAGGAAGCTAAGCAGGTTTAAATCTAAACTTTAAGCAAGATTTAATTATGACTTCAAATATGTTCGAACTCCAGATTTTAGATAAACTAGATTTGCAGAAATAAAATAAAGTATCTAACAAAATAATAAAACCTGCACAGTTTTATATAAAGTAATTTTTTATCTGAAAATGAAATTTAAACAAGATTTAAATTTCTAAGTTAAATCTGAATTTCAAACCTGAAACCAAATTTGAAGATTGAACCTGAAAGATTCAAAATAAAGATAAGTTATAAATTCAAATGTTATGATCAATTTGAATATTTTAGAATTTTATAACATATGAAATGAAAATTTAAAACAGGGTTTTAAATTTTAATCTTAAAATCTAAATTTGAAAGCAGGATTTGAATTTTGGGTTGTAATAAATAAGATTTGAATTTATATGTTTCAATATCATTTGAAATATTTAAGGTATTTTAAGTTTATTTAAATTGAATATGGATTAAAGTTAAACTATTCTTCTAAAATTGCTTTAAGAGGTAAGTGATTCTTTAAAATGAAAACTAAAGAGTTTTCAAATACTTAAAATCGGAATTTAGAAAAAAAAATTAAAAGCAATTTGTTTTGATAATTATAATTAAATCATTAATGAGATTAATGATTATCATTAAGTTGACTTGAACTTAATGATTTATTAATTAATCTAGACAATTAAGTTTTGTAATTAATTAATTTAATTAATTAATAATTAGGATATTAATTAAATAATTAAGGGTTTATTTAATTAATTAAAAGTTTTAAGTAAGTTAATTAAATTTGATTAAAGTATGATTTAGAAATTAAATTAAATAAGATTCGATTTATTTAGCTAATGAATTGAATTATATTAATCAATTAATTAATAATTAATTAAGTTTTTAATTATCACTTGATTAATTAGAAATTAATTAATGAGTTTCTTTAAATAAATTAAGAATTAATATTGATTAATTCAATTAATTACTTTGGAAAATTAATTAAAGATTTGCTATTGGTTAATGAAGGTCATTAACTTAATATTATTTAATAATTAATTAATGTAATTAATTTTAATAATTAATTATATTAATTAGTTTAAAATAATCATTTTGAGAATTATTTAAGTATAATTACTTGATGAAAGTAATTAAGAAAATTAATTATTAATTGTAATTAATTAATTTTGTTTTGATTAATTAAGTAAATTAATTTAGTTTAATTAATTTAAATTAATCACTGATTGATTTGAGAAGTATTTACAAATGTAATTAAAAATGAATAATTACTTGATGTAATTTAATATAAGGATACTTGGATAATGAAGGAGTCTTAGAAAATTAATTACTTTGTATAATTAATAGGTAATTAGTATACAGAATGATTACTTAAGTAAGTAATTAATAATTAATTACTTAGTGTAATTAATTTAGGGTTTTGATAATTGAATTATTTGAAGAGATAAATAGATGTAATTAATTTAATGTAATTAATTAATGTGATTAATCAAGAATGATTAATCAATAGTGATAATTGATAATTAATTTAATAAAGTAATTATAAAATAATTTGTGATCATTAATTTATATAATTAATGATATAATTAAGGATTGGCTAATAAGAACAATTAATCAATGAAGGGATTAATTAAGGTAATTAATTAAGGATTAATTAATTAATAAAGTAATTGCAGGTTAATTACTGAATCTGGTTTGGGATAATTAATTTATGAAATTAATTAGAGGTTAATTACTTGAATGTAATAAAAGGGTAATTAATCAAGAGGATTAATTAGGGTAACTTGTTAAGAGTAATTGATTTATAATTAATTGACGTGTAAGCAAGATTTATATGGATTAGTAATTAATTTAATTTATTTTAAATTAATTAAGGAAGAAGTAATTAATTTAAATTCATTTTAAATTAATTATAGAATAATGATTAATAGGTCTTTGCTTATGAATGATGATTGATACCCTGAATGATTGAGATCTCAGTTATGAGATTAATGACGTTGTGTGATTTGGATGCTATGGTTGCATTGAGTTGATGATATGAATTATCTGTTTGGAATGATAATATGGATTATCTATTGTGATGTTGTGAATTATCTATCTGTGTGTATATAGATAATATTGAATTGAATTGTTTTAAACTTTAAAACAACTTGGACCTAAAAGACACACTTTGGATTTCGATGAGACCGGGATCGGGTTTCCATATTTGAATATCCGAAAACCACATCGGTCCAAATTAACGACAGGTCGTGAATCTCAAGTGAAGATAAAGATTCAGAGTGCAAGGGTTATCATCGTTAACTCTGAGGGTGATTCCAAAATGAGTGTAACGAGATAATGCCTTCGGTTCCGTTCGAACCTAGAACGAACTTGTATGGATTGAATGCTTTCAGAACATCGTCAGGTGGACGATGAGCATTCTAAGAGATGTGTTCTCTAAAGGTAATCGTAGCCTCAGGCCTCATCAACCGGGAATGGCTAAAACAGGGGAGGTGTAGCAAGGCTTCGTGGGTAGCTCCCACTGGAGAGCGAGATTGATCCCTGTCTAGAAGTCCCTTTATATTCGGCTGTGTGGGCAGTTGGTTTCAAACAACTGTGGGGTTGTCTTGTTCGGAACTGTTCAGTAAGGAATGGTTCTGGCCTTGTGTTGCAGGGGAGTGGGAGTACTCCTTGGTACGGTGATCTAGACCACGTACTGTGACGGGCGGTACCCCAGTAGCCCTGCCATTGTATGGAATCCAAAATCCAATAAGTGCCAACGGTTTTGATTGTATTACCCACTTTTGTGGCTAGTAGCTAGAATTTAATGAATGTAACAATTTCGTCTATTTCATATTTACTTGAGAACCCTAGACACTATTATAATATCATCGAATTTCCTATCAAATGTTTTGGTTAGCGTAAGGTAGAAACTTTTCCATGTTTATGTGTGGGAAGTCTTACGTGATACCTTTCTTTTCAAAGGTTTTAAAAGTTAAGCAACTTTAACCTGTTACTCGCACCAGACCCATGTCTGACCCAGAGTTTATTTTGTTTTTTTATAAACTCTTGGGTACTCAAATTTTTACGAGTAGTCAAGAGATTCGGGTTAGCTTTGACGTATAATGGAGGACCAATGGAGCAGGAGGCTTCTGCGTTGTAGATATATAGTTCCGCTGTGTATTCTCTGTGTTGTGTTGTGTTGTGTTGTATTGAGTTGTAAATACTAGACATGTGCTTATAACTGTCTAGTATATGTGATGTGTATGCTGTGTATCTCTGATTGGTATTGTATGTTATGTAAATACTTATGTTATTAATATAATTTATTCGTTCCGCTGTTGAGATTCTAGTGTTCTTTCTTCTTTCTCTTCTTTCTTTTCTTCTTCTATCCCTTTCTTTCTTAATTGATGATGTGATTTTCTGGGAGTGGAAAGTCGGGTCGTCACAGGTGGTATCGGAGCGTTAGGCTGAGTGAATACCTAGGCTCTGGAGTGGTGTCTATCTTGAGAGAGCGTATTTGTAATTTTTAATATATATATATATATATATATATTTTATTTCTACCTATCTGTTGGGTTACCTGTTCGGGTTTTCCAATATGGGTTATAAGGTAGATTGGGGTAGTGGTGTGTATAACACGACTACCATTGGTTTGAATGATTGAGGTTGGAAGTGTATCCGTCGAGACCGTAGACCTAATACCGTCTCGAGTAAACTTTGAAGTGATGTAAAGACTTCATTGATCTCTGAAGGTAACCTGTTAAGGTTCGGAGTTCATATTTGAAGTTGGATGAGTAGAGTTTTGATCTGTTGGCTGAGCAGAAGCGAGTAATGGTACCTTGATACCTCAGGGAAATAGTAGCTGCGTGATGAGATGCAGTGACTATGGATGTTTTCAAAGATGATTTCTTTGGAACAAGTTATAGGAAGTAGGACTGCTTCAGTGTTGTGGCTGAGTTCAGCAGGATGTTTCTGTGTGGTTGGAAGTCCGAGTTTCTCGAAGAGCTTTGGATTGGGAATTCTTTGGCATTGTTGTCAGCAGTACAGCTCGGAGTGTTCTATGTGTCAGTAGAATTTTCTGGCTTAGCAATTTTCTGGAGATGGAGTTCAGAAGCAGTAGAGTAGAATCCATTTCTTCGATAGGTTGGCAAGACCAGCATAAGCTGTTCTAGTTGGTTAAGAGAGAACAGTTTTCTTTGGAATTAGATTGAGTTGATCGCAAAAGCGACTTGCGATAGTTGAGTGTTCTCTTGGATTGTTGGAGATTTTTCTGAATATTTTCAAAGAAGTCAGAGTTTGTCTTCATCTAGAGATTCAGTGGTACCGGTGGTTCAACTAGTTGAAGGTGGGTTCCTTAAGATGGAGTTTGTTGAAGCAACTCAGGATTTGAGGAAATTCTGAATTTTCTCTGGGTTATCGGAGATCTTCTTAGTTTTGCTGTCTAGTTGTGCTTGTGTTCTTTATCAGCATTCTTTGCTACTCCAGATCAGAGTGCGCAGCGGAAGCAGTTTGGGAGTACATCTGCTTTCCTTTTCCGGATAAGAGAAGTTTGTTTTCCTCTGATGGTTATGAGTGAAGTTGTTCTTGATCTTGATTGATCGTGGAGGATCATTCTGATGGATTGGGCTTGGTCTAGTTTGTTTCTTGAGACATCAACAAGGATTGAGCTGATTGGGTAGGAGATAGTCCGAAGATTTTTGTGGATCTGAAGTTGGGGATCTGATTTTGGATAAGTTTTCTCAGTTGTAGGAGCTATAAATTTTGGTAAGGTTGGGTAAGCTAGCTCCGAGATGTTTTGGATTCCTTCTGTGTTTTGTTTTGGATAAGTGTTGGATTATCTGGATTGAATTGCCAGTTTGGACAACTGGAATTCGTTATGTTTTACGTATCTCTGAGGGAATACGTGTATGATCTATTTCTGGTTTTAGAATCAGCTGTTTTGGGAGATTTGGTGGTTGAGACAGACTTGTCTATGGTCTGATGTCTTGTTCAGTTATAGATATAGATAGTAGGAGTTCTGTAGCTTAGTAAAGTTGATTGTTTGGGTTCTATAGAGCGAGTAACCCGGTGTTTACTTGGGAAACTAGAGGAAACTCTATCCAGGATTTTGTCTGGATAGTTAATTTTGTTTGATTGGATGAATTGATTGCTATGGTTGTTAGCATATGTTTGATATATGCTTGTGTTTTAAAATTAAAATCTTAAATAGGTTATTAAATTACTTTTGTTTTAAATTTCGGGGACAAAATTCTTTTAAGGGGGAAGGAATGTGATATCCCGGAATTTTAGACAATATCAATTTAATAATCTTTATATAAAATTAAATTGATATTGACAATAAGGATTAATAAAAAATGTTTTGGTTTAATAATCTAAATAAATAAATATTTAATTTGTGATTTGTCTTTTAAAAAGCTAAAATAAATGTTTAAATTATAATGTATATATATATTTGTATATATATTATAGTTTATCTTTGTTTGGAATTTAACTTACATGAAAATAAATAAAGATTTTTTTTTAAATTCTAATAAAATATTGAGTAATTAGGAAATTATGTTTTAAATTAATATTAAGCTTTTAAAAATCTACTTAAATTAGTGATTATATGGTTTGTAATATTAATAATAAATGTTATTTTGTTTAAAATTTTGTCTTAGCTTAATTTTTGTTTTAAATTTAAATAAAAATTGATTTTTATTTCTTTTTAAATATTATTTGATTATATATGATATAGAAATATTTTATATAAGTCTAAATATAAAATAGCATATGATTTAAATTCATTTGATAATAAAAGTGATTTATAATTTCTTTATAAATCATATAAAATTTGTTAAATTGTTATTTTAAGCCATATTAATAAATGTTCTATTTTTCATAAATATAAAAAAAGAATTAAAATAAGGAAATAGTATTATCATTTTAAATTAAATAAATTGATATTAAATTGGATTTCAAAAGTTTAATTTGATTTGGACCTTTATTTTTTAAATTCAAATTAATTGATTCTTTAAAATATTTGTATAAGTTTTAATTTATAAATTGTTTTATTTACATTTTCTAAAAAGACAAGAAATTCATATATATTCATTCTAACATAAAACAAATTAAAGAAAACCCTTTATAAACATTTAAATATATAACTTAATTAAACAAGACAAGTGTTAACATATTAACAAATCAAACTACATGTGTTATATAGTGAATTAAACAAAATGACAAGTGTCATTAAATTTCTATTTTCTTTTATTTATTTTGTCAAATTTATTTCAGCCCTCTTTTAAAAACATTTTCATTTTCCCTCATTCTTCTTTTCAAAACAAAAGATAAATGAATCAAAAGAAATCAAAAATCTGAAAACTCAAAACCCCTAAAAACATATCTGCAAATTCATTTCAAAAGCAACTCTAAGATCTGAAATACCTCTTAAAACCAAAATCTGTAAATCAAAAGCATTAAGGAGTCTGCATTTCCTTCTTTCCAACCTAAAGCTCACTGCGTTTCATCTCTGAAAATTTGAGCAAAATCAAAATGAAGCCTGCATTTTTATCATGGCCTGCATGCATATAAAATGGGTCAGAGTTTTAAAATTGCAAGCCTGCATTCATGAATGATAACAAAAGTAGGCTCTGTTCTTCAAGTTTCTGGTGAGTAACTTCTAAATTTCTTTAAAAAAATCTGGTTGCATATTATTATATCTGGAATGAATTGATATGCATGATAATATTGAAGCTATTGTTGTATGTATATGATTTCTGGAAATTACTTTATACTTATATAAGTATGTATGCTTTGGTTTGTATCAGTAATTGCCGATGTACCTGACTTAGGCCTTTAAATTCAAACTTTTAGTAGTTTCATAACTTAACCATTATTGAGAAATGGATTACAAACAAATATGTTTGTTAAAAATAAATATGAAGCATAAGAATTTAAAAGAAGGTAAATTGAAATCAAAACTTCTCTGGAAATCAAAATGTCCTGAAACATGATTGTGTTCAAAAATGTAAATTCCTTAGTTTATTGAATTTAGATTGTGGCATTAATATTTAGAACTTAGGATTTAGGAAATATTGTTTGTTTAAGCTATGAACTAAATTATAAAAATTTGATTTACTTAAATAGAAACTGTAACCTTCTCTGTAAATCAAGCTTAGAGGTAAAAATCATGTCACAGTTAAAATTCAAACTTTGTGATTGTGCAATTCAGTTATACAAACCAAATATTTGACAAAATTCATGATTTTTAAATGTAAAATCATAAATTTTAAATGGGCTTGACTGTGCATTACTGTTTTGACCCAAAATTGGGTTTTTGGTGTGTTTCTGTTGATTCAGATGAATTTGGGGATTCATGTTCTTGTATCATGGTAGATGGGAGATCAGAGAATCAGGGAAAAATAGTTTTACAGTGATCAAATTAATATAGAGTCAGCGGTGGAAAATTTGTTCTGTAAAACCTAAGTTTTTAACAAATTAAGAAATTTGATCTTCCTGACTTATTAGTTGTTCGAGTGTCGAGCTGTTTTGTGGAATGGTAGATGGGTCCCTGACAAAGAAGTGACTGGAGTTTCAACTTCATCAATGGTCGGAGGAAGGTAAATTCATCGTTGCCAGGTTTGGAGTTGTGGGAAATGTTGTGTTCCAGGTTTTGGGAAAAAGGGGGCTGTTCTGTTTGATTTTGGATATTTGGAGATTGGTGATGTTTTGGGTGAACATGTTGGATACTGAATCTGGTTAATTACTGAATCTGGTTTGGGATAATTAATTTATGAAATTAATTAGAGGTTAATCACTTGAATGTAATAAAAGGGTAATTAATCAAGAGGATTAATTAGGGTAACTTGTTAAGAGTAATTGATTTATAATTAATTGACGTGTAAGCAAGATTTATATGGATTAGTAATTAATTTAATTTATTTTAAATTAATTAAGGAAGAAGTAATTAAATTTAAATTCATTTTGTCTTAGCTTAATTTTTGTTTTAAATTTAAATAAAAATTGATTTTTATTTCTTTTTAAATATTATTTGATTATATATGATATAGAAATATTTTATATAAGTCTAAATATAAAATAGCATATGATTTAAATTCATTTGATAATAAAAGTGATTTATAATTTCTTTATAAATCATATAAAATTTGTTAAATTGTTATTTTAAGCCATATTAATAAATGTTCTATTTTTCATAAATATAAAAAAAGAATTAAAATAAGGAAATAGTATTATCATTTTAAATTAAATAAATTGATATTAAATTGGATTTCAAAAGTTTAATTTGATTTGGACCTTTATTTTTTAAATTCAAATTAATTGATTCTTTAAAATATTTGTATAAGTTTTAATTTATAAATTGTTTTATTTACATTTTCTAAAAAGACAAGAAATTCATATATATTCATTCTAACATAAAACAAATTAAAGAAAACCCTTTATAAACATTTAAATATATAACTTAATTAAACAAGACAAGTGTTAACATATTAACAAATCAAACTACATGTGTTATATAGTGAATTAAACAAAATGACAAGTGTCATTAAATTTCTATTTTCTTTTATTTATTTTGTCAAATTTATTTCAGCCCTCTTTTAAAAACATTTTCATTTTCCCTCATTCTTCTTTTCAAAACAAAAGATAAATGAATCAAAAGAAATCAAAAATCTGAAAACTCAAAACCCCTAAAAACATATCTGCAAATTCATTTCAAAAGCAACTCTAAGATCTGAAATACCTCTTAAAACCAAAATCTGTAAATCAAAAGCATTAAGGAGTCTGCATTTCCTTCTTTCCAACCTAAAGCTCACTGCGTTTCATCTCTGAAAATTTGAGCAAAATCAAAATGAAGCCTGCATTTTTATCATGGCCTGCATGCATATAAAATGGGTCAGAGTTTTAAAATTGCAAGCCTGCATTCATGAATGATAACAAAAGTAGGCTCTGTTCTTCAAGTTTCTGGTGAGTAACTTCTAAATTTCTTTTAAAAAAAATCTGGTTGCATATTATTATATCTGGAATGAATTGATATGCATGATAATATTGAAGCTATTGTTGTATGTATATGATTTCTGGAAATTACTTTATACTTATATAAGTATGTATGCTTTGGTTTGTATCAGTAATTGCCGATGTACCTGACTTAGGCCTTTAAATTCAAACTTTTAGTAGTTTCATAACTTAACCATTATTGAGAAATGGATTACAAACAAATATGTTTGTTAAAAATAAATATGAAGCATAAGAATTTAAAAGAAGGTAAATTGAAATCAAAACTTCTCTGGAAATCAAAATGTCCTGAAACATGATTGTGTTCAAAAATGTAAATTCCTTAGTTTATTGAATTTAGATTGTGGCATTAATATTTAGAACTTAGGATTTAGGAAATATTGTTTGTTTAAGCTATGAACTAAATTATAAAAATTTGATTTACTTAAATAGAAACTGTAACCTTCTCTGTAAATCAAGCTTAGAGGTAAAAATCATGTCACAGTTAAAATTCAAACTTTGTGATTGTGCAATTCAGTTATACAAACCAAATCTTTGACAAAATTCATGATTTTTAAATGTAAAATCATAAATTTTAAATGGGCTTGACTGTGCATTACTGTTTTGACCCAAAATTGGGTTTTTGGTGTGTTTCTGTTGATTCAGATGAATTTGGGGATTCATGTTCTTGTATCATGGTAGATGGGAGATCAGAGAATCAGGGAAAAATAGTTTTACAGTGATCAAATTAATATAGAGTCAGCGGTGGAAAATTTGTTCTGTAAAACCTAAGTTTTTAACAAATTAAGAAATTTGATCTTCCTGACTTATTAGTTGTTCGAGTGTCGAGCTGTTTTGTGGAATGGTAGATGGGTCCCTGACAAAGAAGTGGCTGGAGTTTCAACTTCATCAATGGTCGGAGGAAGGTAAATTCATCGTTGCCAGGTTTGGAGTTGTGGGAAATGTTGTGTTCCAGGTTTTAGGAAAAAGGGGGCTGTTCTGTTTGATTTTGGATATTTGGAGATTGGTGATGCTTTGGGTGATCATGTTGGATTTAGGGGTAGATGGAGGATGGAAATGATCATCACTGATAATCAGAAAGTTTGCCCATGGCTATGTGCATGTGCACAGTGATTATATGGAGGAGATTTAGTTTCTGTAATATGGTGTAGTTGTGGTGCTCGGGTCATTTCTGTTTTTGCTCGAAGTTAAGATAGGGGTGACTCGGAGTAAGGAGGGGTTGAACTCGGGTAGTTTAGTAACAGTGTTTTGTTTCTGTAACCTGGACTGTTTCAGGTTTTCAATTTTTAAAACTAAATTTAAAAAAAGGAAGCTAAGCAGGTTTAAATCTAAACTTTAAGCAAGATTTAATTATGACTTCAAATATGTTCGAACTCCAGATTTTAGATAAACTAGATTTGCAGAAATAAAATAAAGTATCTAACAAAATAATAAAACCTGCACAGTTAAAGTAATTTTTTATCTGAAAATGAAATTTAAACAAGATTTAAATTTCTAATATAAATCTGAATTTCAAACCTGAATCCAAATTTGAAGATTGAACCTGAAGGCTTCAAAATAAAGATAAGTTATAAATTCAAATGTTATGATCAATTTGAATATTCTAGAATTTTATAACATATGAAATGAAAATTTAAAACAGGGTTTTAAATTTTAATATTGAAATCTAAATCTGAAAGCAGGATTTGAATTTTGGGTTGTAATAAATAAGATTTGAATTTATATGTTTCAATATCATTTGAAATATTTAAGGTATTTTAAGTTTATTTAAATTGAATATGGATTAAAGTTAAATTATTCTTTTAAAATTTCTTTAGGAGGTAAGTGATTCTTTAAAATGAAAACTAAAGAGTTTTCAAATACTTAAAATCTAGTTTAAATTTAAATTTAAATTTCATTTTAATTTTAATTTAAAATGGAATTTAGAAAATTTTTTAAAAGCAATTTGTTTTGATAATGATAATTAAATCATTAATGAGATTAATGATTATCATTTAGTTAACTTGAACTTAATGATTTATTAATTAATCTAGGTAATTAAGTTTGTATTAATTAATTTAATTAATTAATAATTAGGATATTAATTAAATAATTAAGGGTTTATTTAATTAATTAAAAGTTTTAAGTAAGTTAATTAAATTTGATTAAAGTGTGATTTAGAAATTAAATTAAATAAGATTTGATTAATTTAGTTAATGAATTGAATTATATTAATCAAGTAATTAATAATTAATTAAGTTTTTAATTATCACTTGATTAATTAGAAATTAATTAATGAGTTTCTTTAAATAAATTAAGAATTAATATTGATTAATTCAATTAATTACTTTGGAAAAGTAATTAAAGATTTGCTATTGGTTAATGAAGGTCATTAACTTAATATTATTTAATAATTAATTAATGTAATTAATTTTAATAATTAATTGTATTAATTAGTTTAAAAATAATCATTTTGAGAATTATTTAAGTATAATTACTCGATGAAAGTAATTGAGGAAATTAATTACTAATTGTAATTAATTAATTTTATTTTGATTAATTAAGTTAATTAATTTAGTTTAATTAATTTAAATTAATCACTGATTGATTTGAGAAGTATTTACAAATGTAATTAAAAATGAATAATTACTTGATGTAATTTAATATAAGGATACTTGGATAATGGAGGAGTCTTGGAAAATTAATTACTTTGTATAATTAATATGTAATTAGTATACAGAATAATTACTTAAGTAAGTAATTAATAATTAATTACTTAGTGTAATTAATTTAGGGTTTTGATAATTGAATTATTTGAAGAAGATAAATAGATGTAATTAATTTAATGTAATTAATTAATGTGATTAATCAAGAATTATTAATCAATAGTGATAATTGATAATTAATTTAATAAAGTAATTATAAAATAATTTGTGATCATTAATTTATATAATTAATGATATAATTAAGGATTGGTTAATAAGAACAATTAATCAATGAAGGGATTAATTAAGGTAATTAATTAAGGATTAATTAATTAATAAAGTAATTACAGGTTAATTACTGAATCTGGTTTGGGATACTTAATTTATGAAATTAATTAGAGGTTAATTACTTGAATGTAATAAAAGGGTAATTAATCAAGAGGATTAATTAGGGTAACTTGTTAAGAGTAATTAATTGATTGATTTATAATTAATTGATGTGTAAGCAAGATTTATATGGATTAGTAATTAATTTAATTTATTTTAAATTAATTAAGGAAGAAGTAATTAATTTAAATTCATTTTAAATTAATTATAGAATAATGATTAATAGGTCTTTGCTTATGAATGATGATTGATACCCTGAATGATTGAGATCTCAGTTATGAGATTAATGACGTTGTGTGATTTGGATGCTATGGTTGCATTGAGTTGATGATATGAATTATCTGTTTGGAATGATAATATGGATTATCTATTGTGATGTTGTGAATTATCTATCTGTGTGTATATAGATAATATTGAATTGAATTGTTTTAAACTTTAAAACAACTTGGACCTAAAAGATACACTTTGGATTTCGATGAGACCGGGATTGGGTTTCCATATTTGAATATCCGAAAACCACATCGATCCAAATTAACGATAGGTCGTGAATCTCAAGTGAAGATAAAGATTCAGAGTGCAAGGGTTATCGTCGTTAACTCTGAAGGTGATTCCAAAATGAGTGTAACGAGATAATGCCTTCGGTTTCGTTCGAACCCGGAATGAACTTGTATGGATTGAATGCTTTCAGAACATCGTCAGGTGGGCGATGAGCATTCTAAGAGATGTGTTCTCTAAAGGTAATCGTAGCCTCAAGCCTCATCAACCGGGAATGGCTAAAACAGGGGAGGTGTAGCAAGGCTTCGTGGGTAGCTCCCACTGGAGAGCGAGATTGATCCCTGTCTAGAAGTCCCTTTATATTCAGCTGTGTGGGCGGTTGGTTGCAAACAATTGCAGGGTTGTCTTGTTCGGAACTGTTCAGTAAGGAATGGTTCCGGCCTTGTGTTGCAGGGGAGTGGGAGTACTCCTCGGTACGGTGATCTAGGCCACATACTGTGACGGGCGGTACCCCAGTAGCCCTGCCATTGTATGGAATCCAAAATCCAATAAGTGCCAACGGTTTTGATTGTATTACCCACTTTTGTGGCTAGTAGCTGGAATTTAATGAATGTAACAATTTCGGCTATTTCATATTTACTTGAAAACCCTAGACACTATTATAATATCATCGGATTTCCTATCAAATGTTTTGGTTAGCGTAAGGTAAAAACTTTTCCATGTTTATGTGTGGGAAGTCTTACGTGATACCTTTCTTTTCAAAGGTTTTTAAAGTTATGCAACTTTAACCTGTTCCTCACACCAGGCCCATGTCTGACCCGGAGTTTATTTTGTTTTTTTCATAAACTCTTGGGTACTCAAATTTTTACGAGTAGTCAAGAGATTCAGGTTAGCTTTGACGTATAATGGAGGAGCATTGGAGCAGGAGGCTTCTGCGTTGTAGATATATAGTTCCGCTGTGTATTCCCTGTGTTGTGTTGTGTTGCATTGAGTTGTAAATACTAGACAGGTGTTTATAACTGTCTAGTATATGTGATGTGTATGCTGTGTATCTCTGATTGGTATTGTATGTTATGTAAATACTTATGTTATTAATATAATTTATTCGTTCCGCTGTTGAGATTCTAGTGTTATTTCTTCTTTCTCTTCTTTCTTTTCTTCTTCTGTCCCTTTCTTTCTTAATTGATGATGCGATTTTCTGGGAGTCGAAAGTCGGGTCGTCACAGAATCTGAAATGTGATTTGAAATGAATTGAGAATTTTTTTTAAAAATTGAGATTAATTTTTTTTTATATCCATATGTTTTTGGTATATCAATGTATCTAACAATACTGCATTTGGTCACCAAAAAATAATAACACAATAGATAACTGTTGCATCTGTAGTGGTTAGTTTTGGGCCTCCAAATGGGGATGTTACAATGATCTCTGCTAGTCTGGCATCTCATCTCTAGCTAGTATCGACCTGCTAAATAAAAGTAGGTTAGATAGTCAAACTGGCCAACATCTGCAGCTCCAACTCATATCGAGGTCTGAAGTCATAAAAATGATAAACTCAAGTTGCTTCCACTCTAGGAACATCGCTTCCCAGCTAGGATATCTTCCACTTAAAGTATTAACAACTACATTTCCTTTACCAGGCGAAATGTCAAAGTCGAAGGAGGCTAGGAACTCTAACCATCACTGTCGGCGAAGGTTAAGATCCTTTTGTGAGAAGAGGTACTTCATTGACTTATGGTCAGTAAACAGGTCAAACCTTTCTCCTAGTAGATAGTGCCTCCAAATCTTTAATGCCAGTCCAATCACCACTAACTCCAAACCATGAATTAGATACTTCTTCTCGTGTAGTTTTAGTTGTCAACTAGCATATGAGGAAACCTTAACCCTCTACATCAATACCACACCTGTTCCAATACCACAGGTATATGTGTATACTCTCAACTACCCATTTCCATTTGGAATGACTAACACCGGTGCACTAGTCAACCTCCCTTTTAGACTCATAAACGTGTGCTCATACCTTGTGTCCAGGATAAAAGTCAGATTCTTCTTCGTCAATTGAGACGTCCTCGATAAAACGTTTATAGTATATCGATAGTCCTAAGAAACTCTGCACGTCTATAGCTTTCTTAGGTTTACTTCAATACCATAATGTTGCAACCTTCGTAGGATCCACAGCAATCCCTTTTTGGAAACAACATGATCCAAAATCTCATTTCCCTCCTCTAAAAGTTACACTTTAAAAACATAGTTGATCCTTGAAGACATGGTTCATGAGATATATGAAGTATGCTGGTGTATTGGTTAGCCCAAACGGCATAAACAACCACTCATAAAATCCAAATGACATCCTAAATGCTATAATCGACATACTCTCTCTCACCATTCTCAGTTGATGAAACCCCGTCGTAAGGTCCAACTAAGATAATACCCTAGCACCATCTAGTTGATCGTACAAGTCATCAACACGCTAGAGATGATACTTTTTCTTCTTAGTCACCTTGCTTAGCTCACGTTATTCAACATATAACTTCGAAGAGCCATTCTCCTTAGTGGTGAACACCATAGGTGCACCTACTGAGATATAATCCTATGAATGAATCCCTCCCTCAATTGTTCATTCACTTGCACCACTCATTCCCTCTGCTATTTGGGTATCATATAACTCAAAGGCATAATTACTGATCCAACATCTTTGACCAGATCAATATGAAACTATATCTCTCAATGTGGTGGTAATACAGTCACCTTTTCAAATATGTCTGGATACTTTCTAGCTATAAGCACGGATGATAACTGATCAAGTGGGACTTCTAATGAAAATAGAAAGGTAACCATCACCTCATCATCCGATTGGTAGCCTAATTCTAATATTCGCCCATCGTCAGTCCCTAGCATTACCAGCACCCTCTCACAGTCCGCTACCATTCCATACTTCTTCAGCCGGTCCATTCCTAGAATTATACCTAACCCAATGAAACCCAATACAAAGCAATTATAAAAAAATAAAATAGACGACTCAATAATAATGGGCCTCGACAAACCAATGCACAGGTGAGTTGAGTTCGCAACGAGGTTTGTCACCATCAAAGGTTGATCATCTCGGGTCTCAATCCTAATGTATCTACCAAATCGTCAGATATAAAGGGATGTGAAGTGCCGATATCAAACAAAACACAAATGGGAACATCATAAATTTAAAGGATACCCTGGATGGTTATATCCCTTTTCATTCTCCTTCGTTGATAGAGCATTGGGCAAAGTCCGAATGGTATCCTATGCATATGCCTTCACTGCCTTCTTCTACTTCAATGATTCGTGACATTCTTCTAAATACGCTTAAACTTTTGTAGTTGTAGCATTTCCTTCAGTCAAGTTTGCAGACCTTGACAAGATGACCCTTCTCCCCATAGTTATAGCTAGTAGGCTCCAACTTGCCCTTCTTCTTACCACTCTTTTAAAAATTCTTCTTCTTATTGTTGTTCCACTTTCTCTTGCCATTCCCATTAGCTCATGGCTTTAGCTCATCCTTAGAAATAATAGCCAGGTTAGACTTAGGGCATAGACTCTTATGATGGAGGGCCTTCTCAACAAGCTTTATAAAGGACTCATTAATATGCCCCACCAGCTTCTCTCTTAGATAATTGTCAAACCCATGATGAAATTCTCAATATTTTTTAATAGAGTATCAACAAAAGGTATCACACTTCGACAACATGGCGAATTTGGCAATATACTCCAAGATAATTACATCTCCCAACCTCAAAATCAACAAACTTCCGAAACAATACCGACTTTTGAGCGGTCGGTATGAATTTTTCCTCAAACATTATCTTAAACTTCTCCTAGGTAATATGATCCTTTGGAGTAGTAATCGTAATGCCATTTCACCATCCCATTTCTTTCCATTGAACTTGTCTAAAGGCCAGCTTCTTCTTTATTGCATTTTCCAATTCTAAGTCCTCAAAGATCCTTTCACAAGTGCCAATCCAATCTTAGACTTACACAGCCAACTCTGTTCCAAGGAACGACTTTCCTTCCAAGCTAGATTAATCTCTATTCAACTTAGCAAATTTAACCCTAGGAGCCTGCACTTGAGCACTGACACCCTCAACATTAGAAGCAACTTGAGCACTCTGAACCATGTTTCGTACCATCTCAGTAAACATGTTATGTAAGGTGGGGTTAGTCGAACTTGAGCCCTCCCCCTCCTTAACTCGAAAGATGGAGTTATTAACAACATTTTCTCATATGTTGGATTATTCTTAAGTTGTAATAAGAATAAGATGTTCTCATAAAAAAAAGTTGCATCAATGATGCTCATGTGCAATGTAAATTATATACTATATATACACTACTATATAGTTTAAAAAATCAACATATTTTAAAATTGTGCTACGACATATACCGTCTATCCATTTTAGAGTGATATTTCATAGTCTAACTCTGATAGATTATGGTATCCCTTAGGTTAAATACACAACCTAATCTCTGATACTAATTCTGACATCCGCCCTACATCATTAGCACCTATTATAACTATAGTGCGCTCCAACGGTGCCCGATCGATGTATGATGATTTTCAGCGTTAATAAAAGTAGAAATCTCCAAAGTATAATATGTCGTATATCTCTCAACACAAGGATAAAATATAATAGTCATAAAAAATATAGGACATATGAGACAAAAAATAACTATATGAACCATCAGAGGTCAATGAACAAGTGCAATAAAATTATATGAAATGAATCATAAAGTTTATAAATCCAATAATAACTCAAATGATAATCCATATCTAATATAAGTCAAACATGTCTACGTTACAATGGAATAATCTTAATAGTAAGCTAAGTATAAATATATGAAAGAGTAGCCTCCTGTTATTCCATTTACACAACTCCATGTGCCATCCCACACCTACTATCTAGTCGACTCACCTAAGAGTATCCAAGGTAGTATGAAGCAAAACATAAAACCATGAGTCAGACAACAATTTGGTATAAGCAATAAAAAATCTCAAAATACTATGAAAATCAATACAACATATATGACATAGGGTCTGGAAGATTATACTTGACCTAGACCTACATCTAGAGAGTTAGTACCTAATAACAACATATGCTAATCTACTATCATCATCCATATATGGGTGTACTACAAGTATTAGCACAATATCGGGTGTTTGGGTATCCAAGTCATAATACTTATGTCAGGTGGAAACCCTAGGGTGATAGAACAAACATAGCGAACATAACATCCATGGAACAATCCTCACATCATCCAGGTGCATTAGATATAAGATAACTCATATGGCCCAGTCGTCAGCTAGGGATATAACCAAAGTCTCAGTTTCTCGGGTATTAAGATCCATGCCACTTCGTAAGGGTAGGGAATAGACTCATAATCATAATGTCAAGGGTAATCGACGGTCATAAGATTTGGACGCAATCATTATCCTGGGCTACGTCCCTACATACCACCCTCTACATGAGCACGCTGGAAAAATCCGAGTATCAATAATATCTTTGCATGCATCTCCATGATAGAATATAGTCAACATTCCATTTCATTCATCTTCATAGCAGAACACAATTTTAGTTCCACTCATGAGTTCCCTTCATTAAATGCATCCTTATAGATCATCATCACAACTTCGATTGTCGAGTTATCATCATTGGAACATCTCTACCCCTTATAAGTCATAGAATCATCTTATTAAAGTTCTGAAGTCATCATATCGAAGCATCGTACCACCACTTTACCGTCAAAACTATTCTTCATCACTCCATATATCAAAATCAAACATCGAATGAACAAACAAATATGCATGGCATGTTACAATCCGCATGTTGAGTACTGAGAATTTAATTTGAAATTTTATTTAGTTAAAATTGTTAATTTATGGGAAGGTGAAATACTCAACTTATACAGACGTTGGAATTAGGACACATAGATAGTCCTATTGAGTCCAAAATGGCAACTTTAATTTGAATGAGTATAAGCTTCAATATTTTTTTAAGTTTTAGATTTTGAGCGGTAAATAGTTTTTTATGGAAAAAGAGGAAAGTTATTCTTAGCTAAATTTTTGGGGCTTTATATTTACTTTCTCTCCTTGCTCTCTTCATTTACTTTTCATTCATCATTCCTTTTTAAAACCAAATCCTAACTAAACCCACTTAATCCTAACTCTAAAGCCACCTCTACAGGCTACAACTAAATTTTATAAAATCAAATAAAAATCACCATAATTCTAATTAGAGTGAGGAGTGTGCTAATCCAATTCATCTTAGAGCTTGATTTGAAGAAGAGAGCTTCATCCAATTTTTCAAAGGAAGCAAAAGCTGGATTTTCTTTTATTTTGTTATTTCCTCTTCTTAGCAAAGTGAGTGGGAATGCTCCAATATTCATTATGGATTTTTTTCCTATTTATTTTGATTTTTGTGATTTATTGAATGGAGTTGGAAGCAGTTAGGATGTTGCATGTAGCTTCATTAAGCTTGTACTAAACTCGATTATGCATTAATTTTTTTTGGTGATTTATATTAGTAATTTAGAAAGTTAATAAGCATTTAGAGCTCTAATTGCTAATTAAATGAAGAAATAAACTATTAGGAAGATCCAAAAAGATGAATAAGAGAATAGCTGATTATATAAGACCTATATGGAAATTTTATATCATGATTTTTAGAAATTATGAAATTTTAGTGAAATGACTGAATTTGGGGATTAGAATATAAATTAAAATTGATGAAAATAAATAATTTGGAAACAATAGATTGATTGCTCAAGTAATGTAGTATTTGATTTTTGAATGGTAGGAGTTGTTGTTGATTACTGATATTTTAAATTTCTTAAATAATTTGTTGTATGCTTTGTTGAACAATATGATTTATAATCAATAAATGAAATAAAAAGGCAAAAGTGAGTGAATGTATATATATATAAGATGTTCATAAAGGTTAGACTCAAAATATGAAATTGAGAAAACTAAATATTTTGAAGAAACGTAAGAGATGAACTTGAAATACATACATACATATACGTGTGTATGGTGCATTCGAATACATTTGTACACATATAGGAAGCAAGTAGTCGCGAATCGGTGGCTAAATGAGAGGAAACGAATTCGTGGTGATGGGAACTATAATTGAACATTTAAGGAAATTAAACCATACTCATGTAAACGAACCAAGCTTTGATCGTGTGATGAGGGCAACATGGGGGAGGAGTAGATGGCATTGTGGAGGAGATGATGTAGAGATGCACTTGAAACGACGTCGGAAAGTGCTCTAAACTAGACTTCATTTCCTAGTTCATGCACCAACTGATGGACCAATAGGTGCCAAACGGTCCACCGATTGGCATCTGGATTAGGTAATAAGCCCAGATCCATAGTACTTTGCTCCGAACCGAATCCTTTTTTGCTTGAGGGATGGTCGACGATGATGTCGAGGTGCCTTTGCATGGTGTTCCAGCAATGAGATGTTGATGTTTTATTGTATTTGTTTGAGGTACACATTTGCACCATGCTATGTTACACAACTTCGGTGTTCTTTTGTGGCTCCCGATGATGTATTATACATGACACTCCCGTCGTCCTTTTCTTGGGACGAAATGTGAATTTTATTAGAAATCCATGATGATAAAAAAGGGGAGATAATTATGATCATATATGAGTGGGTCACACATCACTTATGCTTAATATAAGGGTATAGAGAGATACACATAGGTTTCTAATATCTAAAGTAGGTCAGCAATCACTTATGCTCGATATAACGGTACGATGAGATCTACACGAGTTCCATCATGTTGGATGGACTTGGGGTCTATGGTGGTACAATTAGGTACTGACTCTGTTTATTTTAGACCCTCGACAGGAATTATTAGATCATGATAGACGTCCACCGTAGACTCCACTCATCAGCACTGATGATCATCAATTTATACACAAACTGATGATGTATATCCTTATGTTATGCATGTTATGCGTACACCATTGGTTGATGTTGTTACTTTGTATTTTAGGATAAACCAATGTTATGATATTTATATTACCCCATATTGCGTTGTAGGTGACTTCTTTTATAGTATACTATTACGTAGCGGTCACATTTTGTTAGTTGTGCCGACTTGTTGTTTGCAGGTGAAGGACATCTTAAGGTATATGACTAGTAATGTACCCTTACCTATACTGTAGTCACTGGTATATATACTGATTTCATATACAATATTTGGAGATTATTTCTCCTCACACCAGGCTTTTAAGTCTAACCCATGTTTTTCCTCTGTTTATTTCTTGACAACTCTCGAGCACTCGATTGAGTAGGCTGAGAGATAGATGGCCTTGGGGATAGCTCTGGAGCACATCATTTTGGAATCGGAGCAAAATGGCGATATTTTGTTATGCATTTAGATGTATAATTTTTAGTACATGACAGACCTGTATTTATATGTACAGATATTATTCAGATGTTATATTCGGTACTCCATATGTATGGAATCGATGTATTCTAATGTAACTATTTGTAACAGTTGCTTCCGCATTACTATGTATTATATATTAATATAATGTTCTAGTTATGTATCTTTGCATATTATATACTGTCATCCCATGTGAGATATTGTCGTTACAGCATATTTGAATTAACTAGATTAATAATAAATCTTTAAATTAACCAAAGCACCCTTTTTGTGGAACTTGAGTTCGATCACTGTCATTTAGTGGAAAAAAAATTTGGGTTGCCACAGAGCAGGTTGTTACATGGCCTGAACCCCAAAGTCCATGCCTTGAATCCTTCTGGAGCACTTACGGCCACTCCGACCATAATCATGTCGAAACAAACCATATTATGTCGGTGCCAACATGATTACTTGGTCAAAATTAAAAAAAATTCATCTTGGCTCAAGTCTTAATTCACCCCGAAGCCTCCTCTTCAATTCACCGAAGCCATTGCCTTTCCAACTTCAAGTACATTAACATAGTGCCAAGTTGTTTCCCCATGCCAATATTTTTCTAGTCCACGAATATAAAGCATTTCATTATAATTTTGGTTCAAAGTCACACAAATGCACATGCAGCCAAACCTCGAAATAGCCACGTAATTTCCTCAAAGTCCATTAAGACGGTGCCGAGAGCTATCCTTAGCCAAAAATTTGCTCAAGTGTCCACAATGCAAAAACCTCTCGTCCATTCCTTCATGATCGAGGTCACTGCTGCCAAACCACCTTCCAAACTTGAAGTCATACTCCAAAGCAACCCACCACCAACTTGTTTTTCCTCCCACTACCAACTTGTTTTTAACTTTAGCAATTTGTCTTCAATTCTCAAGCGACCAAAAATGCAGATCTCCTAGACTTTCAGAATCAACATAGTCCCATCGCAAGTGGTTTTGATCATTTTGTTCACCGATTTAACTCAACGTCAGCCACTCTTAAACTATATTATAATGATTTAAGTACAATAAGAACATAAAGGGAATTGCACAACATCCATATATCGCTATGAAGCAAAATAAATCATATCCAAGCATTTAAAATATCATAAATCCAACCATATGTAGAATGACGGATGGTTTATCAAAATGGTCAAAATGAATAAAAAATACACATTTATCCTTTCAAAACCATTTAAAAAGTGTTACTAAGGTAAATTGTAAGTTTAAAAATGTTTTAACATTTAAAACCATCTTAAATACATCATTTTTACTTTATTAACTAACATATGATAGTGAGAAGTGCAAAACCACTCACCCAATACCGAAATGCACATGACCGAAAGTTAAATGGTGGATGCATGAATTTCAAGATGATCCAAGTCGTAGATTTTCTAATCCCTTCACTAGTTACACCTATTAATGTGATTTGGTTAATTAAAGTAAGGAATAAGGATT
The DNA here is from genome assembly GCA_030765085.1 of Allium cepa. Classification (NCBI taxonomy): domain Eukaryota; kingdom Viridiplantae; phylum Streptophyta; class Magnoliopsida; order Asparagales; family Amaryllidaceae; genus Allium; species Allium cepa. The sequence continues at coordinate 724,272,054 of CM060929.1, read as the reverse complement.
CTTTTAGCTAGAGATTGAATAAGAATGCTTTTTGGCTAAATGGAGGTTTGTACTATTTTTGGGAAGTCTGTAATGAGCAGGAGAATGTCTCATCGGCCCCGCTTAGCACAATTCCTAAAATAAGATTTTGGGCCTAATCTAAATCATAATAATTACCCACCTAACTGTCCAAAAAATGTCTAAAATTAAAATATCCATATCTTCTAAACGTTGTGTCCAAAAGGCTATTATGACCAATCTACGAAATGAGAAACCATTATATCAATCCAATGAGACTAGTCTCTACCCCTATTCAGCTTCTATTAAAAGTTATAGGCCTTACAAATTTTCAGTGTCAAAATCATCGAATAAAATTTCTAAGGGCTAAAAATGATTCTACTCAACATCACCCAAATTATGGCGTCATATGACCCATATGAATTTGAAAATAATATGTTATAATCATCCAATATGTAAATATGGGTCATTATAAGAGAGCTGATCAGGAAGAGCAACTTGATATGCAAATCTGCCAATGCACTCAATAATCGATAATGGACCAACAAAGCTTGGTGAGATCCACCTTGATTTTCTCAACCTCACAATTCAATTCAAAGGAAGTATCATCACAAAATCAAGATCGCCAACCTCAAATTTGATCTCCATTCTCCTTGGTCTGCATATGACTTTTGATGGTCCTGAGCTTCCTTAATCCTCTACCTAGTCATCCCTATCTTGTTCAAAGATTCTCCAATAGAAATTGACCAAGAACAAACTTATCTCTAGTCTCAACCCAATAAGAAGGAGATCAACCTAGTCTACCATATAGAGCCTCAAATGATGCCATGTCGATGTTGGATTGGAGGCTGTTATTATAAGAAAACTTAACCAAACACCCAACTACCTCCTAAAACAAGAACACAAGAAGAAAGTGAGTCCTCAAGTGCCAGTTAACTTGATCCATTTGGCCATCCATCTATAGGTGATATAAAGTACTGAAGTTTAGGTTCTTACCTAAGGCCATCTGAAGATTTGTCCAGTATTCACTGGTTGATAATGGGTAACGATCATACATAAAATCACTACGAATTCCATGAAGCCTCACTGCCTCCTTCACATAAAGCTTGGCTAAATATGGATTAGTCCTGCTCGATATAATCGGCATGAAATGTGTCAATTTTGGCCAAGCAATCAACTATAAGCCAAATGCTATCATGGCCATTTCTAGTTCAAGGTTGGCCATCAATAAATTCAATAAACATTTGAAAACTTCACAACATTGATGAAATCCTTACTACATCTCATATATAGATTTATATGAAAGAACTATTGACAATTTAAATCAACTTATACCCGATACCACTTCCATAATAGAATATCTAATGGAAAAAGAAGACTGCTAGGCTTTTGATGTTCAGCTTTGACAAGCTAAAAAGTCATGCGTTCCTTCATATACTTGCCAATGTCGTGCATCATCCCTTCCCAATAATAGAGACGCTTTATATATGTACACATCTTGCTCCCTCCAAAGTGAATAACATAGTTCAATCGATGGCAATCATCCACAACTTCCTTATGGAGATCATCCATATCAAGAACAACCAGTTTATCCCTTCTCCGTAAGCAACCATAGGAATCAAAAGCATAATTGTAATAAACCTCCTTTTGTAAAATCTAAAAAATCAATAGCTGATTTTCTAAATTCCATAAAAGATAGCTTGGTGGGAAAAAGGAAGAAAGATAAAGAAACAAAATGCCATACCAAGGTATGACGATATTATCTTGCAGTGAAATGATTATAATATATTAAATATACATGAAAAAAATAGATTAAATGATATATAAGATACTACATTGGTGGATAGATAAATAAATATAAATAGTGGAAGTTAGAATAAAATATCTGAAACAACTAATCTCATATACATATAACATCTATCATGTACTATTATAATTCAAGTATATCCAAAGTATCGTTTGCACCTCCAAAGCTCCAGATGCGCCATTCTGATAGCGTGTCCCTAAAGCACCTTACTCTTAAACTGCTCAATCGAGTATCCAAGCATTGTTATGACATAAATAGACAGAGACAAAATGCAAGTCAGACATAAAGCCTGATGTGATGGAATTATCTCAAACTACTATATACCAAAACTATTTACATTTAAAACAGGAAGCTATTAAGGTACAATTGGTCCTCTCTACAAGCGTGGCATAGGGATAATCCAGACTGCCTATATACCAGTATGGTAAACCCATATCAAAGGTAAGGAATCGTACCATACTGTAACACCGTATATTTTTAGTAACATTAGTTAAGATATTTAATTAGTTAAATAAAATAAAATAATGTAAGATGATTAATGGATTAAGATTAATGATTAAATAAGGGCCAGCCTTGCCATGTTAAACAAGTGAAATAAAGAATAAAAAGAGAATAAAAGGATAGGAAATATACAAGGGAAAAATAGGAACAAGGCACATCCTTATACCCTAAACCCTTAACCCCTCAACACTCATGTTCACTTCATTATTCACAAATAAAAATTACAAGCTAAGGCCAGCCACCATTAGCAAGCTCAAGAGAAGATAAAATTTAAGATTTCAAGAGGGAGAATCAAATCACTTAATCAAGAACAAATCTCACTTCTTTAATCACAAAGCTAAGGTGAATAATGATTACATCTCAAGTTTTTAATTTTTTTGGTTTTTAGTATGAAATTCGAATTATTTGCAAAAGCTTTGCCATGTTTTTGATGAAAATGTGTATATATATATATAAGCGTTGATAATTTATGCTAATTCACATAGGTTTTGTAATAAGTTTTTGATATGAAAATCCTATTATATGACATCCAATTACCTTGCAAATTTAAATTTGGATTAGAAACAATAATATAGAAAATGGTTACAATTTTCATAATTTTCTGAATTAATGTGGATTTATATGAATTTTCTAGTGAAGAAAATGCTATTTTGGGTTAAAAATTAATTAGGCCAAATTATATTGGCTTAGGGTCTAAAACTTGTATATGTTGAAAAAAATAGTAAAAATCATTTACAGGAATTTTTGTAGAATTTTCCCAAGTGTTTCAATGGATATATAAAATTATTTAATGTATAGGACTTAAATGTTTTATATATTTATAAAAAGGAGAAGGGGTATTTTGTAAATAATTCAAATTGTTATTTCTGAAAATTAGTAGTACTTTTAGAAAAGTTAAATTTTCAGTCAATCATAATTGACAAACAAGGTAGGTTAGGTACAAAGGATTAATTTAAAAAGTCAAATCAACAAGCTTTTTCCTGTTTTAATGCTTTCAGCACTAGGCTTCCGACTCCTTACCTCCGCCTCAGACTCCATCGAAACCAATGCACATGATATCATATATTTGATACGTAGTGAATTGGATATAGGTGAAAAGTACTGGTTCGAAACCAAAGGTTCTGAGGGGATTGAAGCATGCTTTGTTTAAACTGAAAATGCACCTTCTTTTTCTTTCGAAGGAAGTGCTTCCGACTTAGTTGGCTTTCGACTTAGTCAAATTTTTCAAAGGATAGATTTCGAATGGGTTGCACCTTTTGTTTTAAATCAATGCTTTCAAAGGGGTTGAAACCTCTGACTGCAACTTTTTTTAACCTTTCGACCCAGATTGGTTTTGAAAGGGTTACTTGTTTTTTAAAACCAAGCCACTTCTCCAATGCTTTCGATTGGATGGTTTTGACACCATCACTTTTTTACTTAGGAAATGCTTTCGAAAGGGTTGCTTTCGAGTTAAATGTTTTAACGACCTTTTTGCTCTATAAAAGGTAGAACCTAAATGGTTTCGAAAGAGATGGCTTTAATGGTTTCGAAAGGTGTTTCCACATGTTATAAATTGAACCCAAATGCTTTTTGAAAATCTTGATGTTTAAATGCTTTCGAAAGGTTTAAAGAGAGGTTTCTAAGGGGCGGTTCCCTAATGGTTTCGAAAGGTCTAAAAGGAAAGGTTTTCCAATGGTTTCAAAAGGTAATGTTTAAGTGTTTAAAAATAGGATGTCTAAGGTTTTAAAGCTTTTGAAGGAGATGTTTTCCAATGCTTTTTAAAGGATAAATATGAATGGTTTTGAAAGGTATGATTTCGAAAGGTATGTATTGGCCTTTGGCCTAAAGTTTTACTTGTATTGAAAGGGATACTTTTAAAGGTCTTGAAAGGTGCACTGTCGAAAGTTTAAACGTTTTCATCAACAAGGTTTTTTATAAAGAATATGTAACATGGAAAGGTGATTTGAGTAAAGAGAAGAGTATAAATATATATATAAATGACTTTCTTGTTTAAAGAATGATTTAATGGTTTAAATCTGTTTAAAAGAAAAGGTTTTCAAGAAAATTTTATGGGTAGATAACTTATGTAAAATGACTTAGATATTATAATACCTGATGGGACTGGTATGGGGTCGTGCCCTATATTTTAGCTAGTAGCCCCCAGCTAAAATAGGTCCAACATTCCAGTATGTAGGGCTTTGTCATAGGTGAGTCTAAAATTATGTTACACACAAAGGAATCTAGAAAAAAGGAAAGACAGGTTATTGTTGAGCCCACAAAAGCATTAGGATCAGTTAGACCTGGAGAAGTAAGTAAGTGCAGATCGTCCAGAAGAGGAGTATCTAACAAATGCAGATTTTTATGTGTTTCTGGTAGGACCAAATCAGCCAAGGGTTAGTAGTTAGCCAGACAAAGCTATAGTGTATGGACGGATAGTCCATTTGATAACTGATATGTACATATACATGATATTGCTTTACATATTTAACCAGTTTTGGTTGTAGGAGTTTAATTTGCAAAAGATATGATATAAAAAGGATATTAGTGAGGGGAAACTCATTCCGCTAAGTGGCGTGGTCTCACTTAATATCAAATAATCGAGATGTATAGTATTATTCACACAATGTTTTACGCCTGACTTGAAGTTTATGTTTTTCCCTTAAATTCTCAGGTGCTCAAAATTGATTTGAGTAGGCCGAGGGTTGAGGTTTATAGCTTTTAGTAGGATTAGCGAATAAAGCTTTCGGTGACGAGCAGATGGCTGACGAATAGCTAATTTGGAGTCGTCATTTATTTTTGTTGGATTTTTGTTGTATTTTTATTAAGTCGGTTATCACTATATAGTACTTTGGTCAACTAAGGAGGCATCATCATATGTCGCTTTTGGTGTATTTATGTAAAACTATATTTTATCTGAACCTGGGAAAGCGAAGAGATTACGTAATTCGGATGTGAAACAAATGTCTTGAAATATAATCAATAATTTTTTTAAATATATGATTTGGTTTCATATTCAAGTGCTTCTAATATTACGGATATCATTAACATAGCCGTATTCAGACACGAGAAGTTAATACTATGGATGATTGCACCATCTGTAGCGCATAGCTTTGGGCCTCTAGATAGGGGATGTTACAACTTGTATCAGAGCATAAGTTTATGAGAAACTCTAACTAATACTGATTTTTTGAAAAAAAATAATCCTAAGGAATTAGCGATAAGATTGGGGTAAGGGATAACATTATAGAAACATACTTGTATCTGCTATGTATAAGTATGCACTTTATCTCTAGTATCCTATCTCTATAAGATAATTTTTATATATCTCACGAAGGTTCAGATGCAAATATGGATTCTCGAAGAGATAATGTTGGAGAGGAAGCATCACTGTAGATGGAAATGCCGGACCAAATACTAGAAGAACCAAGGTCGGGCACGAGCTGGAAATATTGGTGCTGAAGTCCCCCAAGTAGACATGGGAGCCATGATCATTTTTTTTGTGAATATGATGTAGGCGGGGGTTGCTACAGGAGTAGTTGGAGGAGGAGCCCAGGAAGCTCCAGTAGTCAACAATTATGCTGCTTTGAGAAGAGATTGTGCTAGGTTGGGAGGAAAGCCATTCATTGGGACTGAAGATGCCATAGAAGTGGGGAACTGGTTGCTGCATTGTGAGAAGATTTTTACATATTTAGGGCTCAGTGATGAGCAGAAAAGAAGGCGCTCTTCGAGGAAGCTTCAAGGAGCAGCTTTACACTGGTGGAATAGCGTGACTGTGGAGTGGATGAAGGAAGATGACATGGGCTAAGTTTAAGAGGTGGTTTGAGGAGATATTCATATCTATGATGGAAAAGTTTACCTTGTTCAGAAATTTTCCGAGTTAGAGCAGGGAAAGATGACTATGTTAGAGTATGCTACAAGGTTTGAGGAGTTGGTAAGATATGGTCATTCGATTGTGGATACCGTGATTAACAGAAACGAGAAGTTCATTATGGTGTTGAAACTCGAATTGGCCAGAGCTACATTACCTCATATCAGAGATCCTTGTGATGTTGTACTAGAGATGGCTCTAAGACATGAGGAAATGATTGCTTCTGTGGAGAACAATAAGGTGAAGGAGGTCCAGGTGGGGCATAGTCAAAAAAGGAAGTTCTTTCCTAAGAAAGGAGCCCAAAAGGGTGGAGCTTTAAAGAAAGGAAAGTCAGATGTTGTATGTTTTAAGTGCGACAAGAAAGGAATTTTTGGGAATGAATGTCATTCTGGAGAGGAAAAGAAGGTGAATAGAAAGAAGAATAGTTGATGCTTTAACTGCAATCAGATAGGTCATTACAAGAGCCAATGCAAGGAGCCCGCTAAGGATGGAAAGGGCAAAGCACATGCATTGGAGCCAGCTACCTCGAGACCCATGGTAGGGGAAAAAGGGAAAGTAATGTTGGAAGGTACGCTTGTGATTCTTGGTATGGAAGTTAGTTTTCTGTTTGATATTGATGCATCACATCCTTTTATATCTCATTGTTTGGTAGATAAGCTTAACCTAGAACCCTCATACTTAGTTACTTCCTTAAGGGTTGCAAATCCGATAGTAGGGTATGCAACACTTGGGATGAGATGTAACCACCTAAAGTTTGACTTGTATGTCATATTTTTATTTGCAGTGTGCATGTGTTTGATTTTGTAGGATTCAAAATTATTTCGGGTGTGGATTGGTTAAGTAAGTATGATGCTAGGATATTTTGCCATGATGGAAAAATATCGCTTAGACACCCAGACTGTAGGGAGCGGATTGTAAATACCGTAGAAAATCTTAGTTGTGAGGAAATTTTTTGTTGGGTGTTGTGGAGATATAAGACGAGCTGAATCAAGATTTTACGATTGGAGAATTTACAGATATTTTTGAACCCATGGTAGGATTACCACCGAAACAAGCTATTGAGTTTCGGATAGATTTGGTTAGTAGACTGCCAAGCAGGATGACACCCACCGAAATGAGGAAGCTTAAGGTACAGTTGATGGATTTGGAAGCCAAGAATTTTATCAGACCAAGTAGTTCACCTTGGGGAGCAGCCATAGTGTTTGCTAGGAATCCGGATGGATCGTTAAGGTTATGTATCAATTATCGTAAGTTGAATGAGAAAACGATAAAGAATCGACATTCGTTGCCTGGATAGGCGATTTGTTCGATCAGTTGAGTGGAGCCAAGATATTTTTACAGTTTGATTTTGCGACAGGGTTCCATCAGCTTAAAGTGGCAGAGGATAGAGTCCTTTAACGGCGTTTAGAACTAGATATGGATCATACAAATGGTTAGTGATGCCATTCGGACTAACAAAATCGCCAGCTTTCTTTGTAGATTTGATGAACCAGATTTTCCAAGAGAACCTGGATAAGTTTATATTAGTTTGCGTAGATGATATTTAGGTGTACTTTAAGGATGAAAGAGAGCATGAAGTTCATCTTAGAGTAGTGCTTGAAATGCAGAGGCAACATCAGCTGAAGGGAAATTCTCAAAGTGTCATTTCTAGAAGAAGGAAGTGAAGTTCCTTAGCCACGTAGTTTCAGAGAATGGGTTATCAGTGGATCTAGCTAAGATCGAGGCCGTGAATAGTTGGAAGAGACCAGAAACAGTGACTGAGATAAGAAGTTTTCTAGGATTGGTTGGTTACTATCGGAGGTTTATTAATGATTTTTCATGGATAGCAGCAACAATGACCAAGCTAACTCGAAAGGATGTGAAGTTCGTTTGGACCGATAAGTATGAGAGGCATTCCAAAAGCTAAAATACTTATTGACTAATGCAACCGTGCTAGTTGTTCCATAGGGGAATCGGGATTAGGTGGTGTACACGGATGCACGTGGGACTAGGGTAGGAGATGTATTAATGCAGAGGGGTAGAGTAATTGCCTATGCTTCTCGACAGCTTAGACCACATGAAGTCAGATACCCAACCCATGACTTGGAGTTAGTTGCAGTGATTTTTGCACTAAAGGTGCAGAGACATTATCTTTTGGGAGAAAGATTTGAGTTGTATATGGATCATAAGTCGTTGAAGTATTTGTTCTCTCAGAAGGAGCTGAACACGAGACAACGGAGGGGCTTAGAGCTCTTAGCTGCTTATGATTTCAGCATTGAGTACACACCAGGGAAAGGCAACAAGGTTGCAGATGTACTTAGCAGAAAACATTAGAATGTCGTGTTAGCAATGATATCTGATTAGTAAGATTTTGAAGCGTTAGCAACTTGCAGAGTACAAAGGAGAACTAATAGTAGTTCAAGTACAAAAAATGCTCTGTTATCATGTTTGGAAGTTCGACTAGTTATGATCGAAAACCCTGCTTCTAAACAGCTAGAGGATTTGGTGTTGGCTGAACGGATCACAAAACCGAGAGATGGAACGGAGAGTGATTATTTAAAGGATTTTAGTCTTGTCCAGAATGGATGGTTGAAAAAGAAAGGAAGAATGCATGTTTCGAATACGGGAAATGTTACGAAAGAAGTTTTGGAGGAATGCCATCCTTCGAAGTTCACCATTCATCCGGGAGGAACTATGATGTATCAAGACATAAAGAGAAGTTTCTTCTGGGAAAGGATGAGGAGGGATATAGGCTTATGGGTGAAGCAATGATTAAACTGCCAACGGGTAAAAGTCAAACAACAGAAGCCAAGTGAGTTACTTCAGCCTTTGGACATTCCAGTGTGGAAGTGGGATTATATTTCTATGTATTTCATTGACCAGTTGCCAAGGTCAAATAGAGGAAATGAAACCATATGGGTCATTTTGGACAAGTTGAACAAGAGCGCCCATTTCATTCAAATTACGTAAACCAGAACGACAACTATTTTAGCGAAGTTATTTATGAAGAATGTAGTTAAACTGCATAGAATTGCTATTAATATAGTGAGTGATAGAGATTCTTTATTCACTAGCGAGTTCTGAAGAGTCTATAGGATACCTTAGGTACCAAGCTCAAGATGAGTACCACTTACCATCCACCGATTGATGGGAAAACAGAGAGAGTTAACAAAGTCTTGGAGTGTAACCACCCTGTATTTTATGATTATTTTAATTGTATATTTTAATTATTTTAAATTAAATTTCCTGATTTAAAAACTTTATTTTATTTATTAAAAATGAATAATTTTTGTTATTTTAAATATAAAATTTGAGTTTGATGTAAATTATAATTCCAAACATAAATAAATAGAATATTTTCCAGAAATGTGAATTTTGGTCAATATGGTCAAACTTTGACTTTTAATTTAAAATTTTGAAATTTTGAAATTTATTTTTCTTTTATGAAATTAAATAAAATTCTAAGTATACTGCTTTTCGTTTCGTTGGAATCCGATTAATATTGTGAAAGTTATGCTTTTTAAACCATTGTATGTAAATTGTTTTATTTAACAAAATTATTTATTTTAACTTATATAAATAAAATTTTATTTGCCGTGTCATGTTCTAATTTATGTTTACATGTGTGACACGTTATGTTTATATATTTTCTTTCTAAAACATTTTAGAAGTGTAGTTGAAATTTTCCAATGTTAGTTGTATTTTGTTTACAATTTTAATTCTAGTTTCAATTAAATAAAGTATTTTCTTTATTCATTTTCTTTTTTCCTAAAACCATATATTTATTTTCATTTCTACTTTATTTTGTTTCCATTTTTGTTTTATTTACTTAATTTTTGTTTGTGTATATTGGATTTAAAAGAATTGGAAATTCAAAGAGACAAAGCTTTTAAAACGTGTGACTTTTCATTATCCTATGTCGCTTCATTGTCTTGACTTTTCATTTTTCTTCCTGGCCATGCATTTCTTATTGTTTATCACATGAAAAACTTCTTATTTCCTTCATTCTCATGACCATTTCATTCTAAAAAATAATTGCAAGCTATGGCTTCCTTCTTCCTTACTTTCTTCTTCATTTCCTTTGATTTTGCCTTGCTCCTCACTAGCTTTGCTCGGCCACCATCCACCTCCACCGACCACCACCATCATCTCCACCCTGATTATCCATGGCCTACAACCTCCCCTTCCTTTGACCAGACCAGGCTGTGACCACCATGTGAACATAAAAACTTTGCAAAAACTCCAAACAATGCCTAGCCAAGCCATGTATTCCCATCACCTTCATGTTTAGCCTTGGCCACCACCTCTAACACCACCACCACTTGCTGCCATGACCTTTAGCCATCACCATCAGCCTCTGACCTAACTTGTAGTGGCATGGCCGAGCCCAAACATGATCATAGGCCGATCCTATGTTGCACAAAAAACTCCACTTTTGGACTTTACCCTTTTGTATTCCATCACTTGTAACCCCAAAACCCTTCACATCCCATGTAGCCGTGCCTATATGATGCCAAACCTGAGCCTTATCACCAATTAACACCATGGCCGAGAAAAATAGTGATGATGGCCGAGTCCTGGTTGAGTTATAGTCAAGCAATTTTGATGTAAAGCCTATTGATGTTCTTTGTTAATTCAAATTTCCACTTTGTTTCAATTAATCTTTGTATTGTATAAATATTCATATTGCTTTGTTTTAACTGTTGTATACAAGATCAATATCTTGGCTCTCTATACATCCAAATCTAATCGTGCTTGTCGTGCTTTTGGAATCGTTCTTGTGTGTGTTGTTTTGGGTCTCTAGCTCTGATAAAGGTGAGTCCTTCTCACTCTGACATTGTTACTTATGAAATGGTAAATGGATGTCAAGTGATTAGTAATTAAAATGTTTATGCAAGTTAATGATGATTATATGATATATTATTTCATGTTATTACCATGTTAACTTTGTTAGTTATCACTTGACATATGATAAATGACAGTATATTGTGACATTGACATGTTAGAATATTTGTTTGTATTGTTTATGTGTATACTCACACTGCAAGTTCCCTGTTAGAATAGAATCAATATGGGTTGAAATGATACATACCCGAACGGACATTAGAATATGGAAAAAATCATTATGAGCTGAAATTATAGGCTCAAGTGATTTTTATTGTATTTTATTTGACTTGGGATTGTGGGTTAGAAATTATAGAACCCGGGTTATTCTTTTTAAATTACAGATTGAAGTGATAAATATCCATATCATTTGACCTAGAATAGAAAATTATATGCAGACCCATGGTATATTTTAATAATTTTTATATAAATATGTATTTAAAGTATGAAATTATGATTTAAATATTCTTCTTATATTTTAAGAAAGTTAAATATTTGAATTAAATTTAAGTATGTAAATTTGAAGTAAATGTGATTTTTGACTTTAAATTTTATTTTTTTAAAATGTAAGTAAATAATGGAAATTGAATCTAAAGTTTGAAATGTTATTTTAAGTAAAATGTTAATTTTTGTTAAATTAAAAACTTAAAAAAGCAGTGAGATTTTGACTTAACAAATGAATTGAGTTTTAGATTGGATATTTAATTATAAAATTTTGTCGTGATAAATCATATGTGAAAACTATTTAAATGTGAAATTTTAAAGCCTAAAAATATGATTTATAAGTTTAAAATAGCAAGGATTGAAATTTTAATGTTTCTAAACAGTTATAATAAAATATGGAATTTTATTGATAGCATTTCCAATAGTGCTGTGGTTTTACGATGGCATTTGTTAAGTGCTATCATTTCTGAATTTAACTAAACTCTGAAATAATTAAATACCGATGACAACATTTTTTTTAAGTGCTGTTGTTTTGGAATCTAACTATGTTTGAAATAACTAAATATCTATTATGGCATTTTATAAATGTTGTTGTTCCTGAACTAAACTATTTTGGAAACTAAATACCTACTGTAGCGCTTTATACATGCTGTCGTTGCTAAAATTTGATAATGTTTTGAAATGTTATAGATTTTAACACTGTTTGAGTTATATTTTAAAGTGGCAATGATTTAACTTTTGGAATTGATAAATTATGAAATTTAAGAAGTTTGAATATATTTTAATATTTAAATTTGAATTCTAAGGAATTTTAATTGAATTTGAATTTAAATAATGGTTACTTTGTTATGTGTTAAATGGAATGAAATGAGATAAAGGAATTTTTGAATGGAATTTTGAAATGTCTTTTGTAATGATATTTGGAATAATAAATGAATGACATACTTGATTTTAAAATGATATTTAATTTGAACAATTGAATTAAAGAATGATAATGAATTGATAAAGGATTTGAAAGGAAATGATTTTGAAATGTTTTTGAATGACATAATCTTTATTTTGATAAAGAATGTGAATTTGGAATGATATTTGTCTTTTTATTTATTCGATTTGTTCGATAAAAGAATATTTGAAGTTTATATTAGTATGGAAGGATATTTGGTTTACTTGTAATTCGGGTTTATTTTAATGATATTATATTTTATTAAGTGATTATTTCAGAGCTAAATAATATGAAAGTTAATTTGATATATATATATATATATATATATATATGTAAGATTTTCAAATTTAGTTTTGAAATATGGTATATTCAAAGCTTTGAATTATATTGAAAAATTGAATAGTTTATTTTGTGGATCGAATCTGTATTTGAAATTGATAAGATTTGAAATGGTTTGTTGGGAAGCTGAATTGAATTGAAACTGATGGATTGAATTGAATTAAATTGGAAATTTAAAAATTTAAGTCGATTCGAATGAATTTGTAAAATGTAAAGAATTAAAGGAAGGTGCCATTATTTCAAATCATTGATTTCGAAATGTTACGATTTCCAAAGTGTAATGATTTCAAATATTTTATTTTCGAAAGAGTTGTAACTTTGAAAGTATTATGATTTTTGAAAGGTGAATATACGTTTGAAATGGAAATGATATCGCATTGATTTGGATATAGCTTTGAAATAAAAATGGTTTTGGTTTTGAAGTATAAACTATTTTGAAATGAATATAGTTTTGAAATAAAGTGGTTTTGGTTTCGAAGTATAAACAATTTTGAAAGAAATATAATTTTGAAATGAAAGGATTTGTTTTATTTGAAATATAAACTATTTCGAAATGGCGACGACGCTATAATATCGATTGGTTGTTAAAGAGACCGGGATCGGAAGTTGTCATATTCTCTGCCAACTCCCAAAACCACTTTAACAACTATGTACGTGGTGGAGATTCCAAAATGAAGTAGGTTGGTGGCGGCGTTCCTTTGAGGTATGAACGTGGACTCGACTCCCGTGAATTGGCTTAAGGTGGCTAAAATAGGAGCGATCTCAGGCCAGTGAGGTAGCACCTCTTATTGAACACACTCCTTCGATATTATACTCTGGCTTTTGGATTGATTCGGTGACCACCTTTTAATTTTGATTTTGGGGGTGTGGCTCGAGGTGGGCGGTAGCTGCGCGCTATGCGTCACCACCAGCCCATGTGCGTAATTGGTATATCTACCCTAGCATTGCCTTGTGTGGCGTGTCACCTATGCTAGCACGCCTTGTACGAGTTTGGTTTTCTCCCGTAGCCCGTGGAGTATTTAGGGTAGTGTCCCGATCTCGAGATGCGCTGATACTGGATGGACTACTGGTACTATTACGTGTGAAGGTGGAAAATGTAAAGCCTTAACGCTATTTAAAAGTAAGTTTATTTTACTATAGACATTATTATAATAGCGAAATATTACTACATAGTAAATAGTTTAATGGATCCTTAAAGGATGGGCGATCCCAAGCATCCTTTAAGTTAATGTGCATTTTGTTACTGTTCACTTGAGTTGATTTACAGTGCATAAGTATGTATGTTCTGACTCGAGTGTTTTGTGTTTTGCTTTACGCTCGAGTCAGACTGAGTGATTCAACATTCAAGAATCACCTTCGGAGTCGGAGCTTTGCTTGAAGATCCCGCCATCTATTTTGCTTTCAGTATCCAGTGATTCCAGTGATGTATTTTGATTTGTACTTGATATATCTTGTTACTCTTTTGTTGTATCTTGTTTAACTCTGATGTATCTTATATATATAGTAGCTTCGTGAGCTACTATTTCTTTTACTTCCGCTGTATTATTATTTACTTTGTGTCTGTGATTATGTGATTATTTATTTACTGTAGATGATGAGATTGCCAAATTTTATTTACAACATGGTATTTTGAGCAATTCAAGTCCGACATGTGCGGATGCGTGTGGTTGAAAATATCAGGTCGTTATAGTTGGTATTAGAGCTTTGGCCCTCTGCAAACTTAGCTTATGTAGTAAATTTATTTATAGAACCACTTTCGTTCGAGTTTGAATCTCTTCCTCTTCGATTCGAATTTCCTTACAATTTTGGAACGTTTCCTACGATTTCAAAATCTATTCATGTCCCTCGCTATTCGTCTTCTTTTGATTTTGGAGTATCCCATAATTCCACTTCGAATGATCTTTATGATGAGTCGGCGGTCTCGCCAATCTCAAATTGATTTGCAAAGCGGTGAAACTCCTTTACAACAGTATCGATTCACCAAAGATTTTATATCCTCGGTTTAGATGCTAGTATCTCTTATTATCCCAAATTCTATCTCTTGAGATCGAATGTAGATTTACCTCAGAAAATCCACATCAATCTTGTTCTTTAAGTCACAGTTGACCGGTTAGAGTTGCCCGCGATTTATTTAAGCTTATCCATCTTCCTATTTTGTTATTTAATCATCTTGTCTTTTGTTTCCAACCTAACTTCAAAACATTTGTGAATTGTACTTGTAAATCTATATTTAATTTTTTGTTTTATATTTTGTTGTTTGAGTTGTTGATGTTGATTTGGGTTTTCGATCGATTCATCTGATCAACGTTATTGATAAGATTTCCAAAATACTCGAACAGAGCAAACTGACACAATATGGTTTTCAAATTTGGTAATGAAATAAATTTTGTAAGTATATTTTAAATTTTTCTGGATTTTTATTGAATTGATTGTTAAGAAATAATATTTGATTTT
Source organism: Allium cepa (assembly GCA_030765085.1). Lineage (NCBI taxonomy): Eukaryota > Viridiplantae > Streptophyta > Magnoliopsida > Asparagales > Amaryllidaceae > Allium > Allium cepa. Next base: position 724,256,859 of record CM060929.1, on the reverse strand, counting down.
ATATATCATTATCCCTAGTTTCATATATAAATAATTGAACTATAAAACATGGTTATAAATTTATTTGGAAATTTAAAATGAATTTAAAACAAGAATTTGAGAACTTAATTTCTGATGGTTTCAAACCTTATGTTTAAAATTTTAAAAGGATATATTATTTAAATTATTTTCGAATAAAAATTAGTTTTCAAAGAATTTTAAAGTTTAAAATTTGTGCACTTCTCTTTGTCGCTGGAATATAACTTCGGTGACGACTGCAGCATCACCGACATTCATTTTCGGGTTTCAAAGTGAAGAGACCATCTGTCATCTTGCTACAGTTTTGTTTTGGGGAATTTAATTGATTTGAATTTCTAAAATAAGACTGGATTTATAACATATGCTCATATATGATTCAAAATTTGAATGGATATATATATAAATATAGTATGTGCACATTTATTTATCTCTAAATAGTTGGAATTTATTGAGAGGAATAAATTTAATTTTAATTAGGAATAAAGAAGAATTAATTTATTGAGTACATTATGAGTATAATAAATGATTTTTTTTTTCAAATCCATTTTTTAAGAGATTGTTTATTTAAGATAATTGGATGATAAGATAATGAAATTAGAGATGGTTGAGATTTATTAACTTATGTAAAATTACTTTCCAATTTAATTTGAAATTTTCATGGTTTCAAATTTATTATCTTATTTTGTTTTTCAAACTATCTTTTGGTTGTCCTTATTTCCTTTATCTTGTTACAGAATAGGGAAACTATTGCTTATACCAATCTTTTTGGAAACCTTTCTACAATCTTTGGTACTCATTTTGAATTTGAGCACTGCTGGCCATCCACAGACCGTCGGTTAAGCGAAAAGGGTGAATCAGATTCTAAATGATTATTTTCGTGCTTGTGTTCTTGATTCTGGAGGATCTTGGGAAGATCATCTCCACCTTGTTAAACTTACCTATAACAACAGTTATCGGATATAATTTCAATCTTCTTACCATCTTGTCTTAATCCTATTTCATTCCATCTTTTTCTGTGTTTTCCCGTACCTCATTCCTTTTCGGGAAAGAAAAGTTTTGAGTGGAGGAGAGTGTAACAACCCTATATTTTGTGATTATTTTAATTGTGTATTTTAATTATTTTAAATAGAATTTCCTGATTTAAAAACTTTATTTTATTTATTAAAAATGAATAATTTTTGTTATTTTAAATATAAATTTTGATTTTGATGTAAATTATAATTCCAAACATAGATAAATAGAATATTTTCCAGAAATGTGAATTTTGGTCAATATGGTCAAACTTTGACTTTTACTTTAAAAATTTAAAATTTTAATTTTGAAATTTATTTTTCTTTTATGAAAGTAAATAAAATTTCAAGTATACTGCTTTTCGTTTCGTTGGAATCCGATTAATATTGTGAAAGTTATGCTTTCTAAACCATTGTATGTAAATTGTTTTGTTTAACAAAATTGTTTATTTTAATTTATATAAATTATATTTTGTTTGTCATGTCATGTTCTAATTTATGTTTACATGTGTAACATGACACATTATGTGTATATATTTTATTTTTAAAACATTTTAAAAGTGTAGTTGAAATTTTTCAATGTTAGTTGTATTTTGTTTACAATTTTAATTCTAGTTTCAATTAAATAAAGTATTTTATTTATTTATTTTATATTTTCCTAAACTATTCATTTATTTATTTATTTTCATTTCTACTTTATTTTGTTTCCATTTTTTTTTATTTACTTAATTTTTATCTGTTTATATTGGATTTAAAAGAATTGGAAATTTAAAGAGACAAAGCTTTCAAAACGTGTGACTTTTCATTATCCTATGCCTCTTCATTGTCTTAACTTTTCATTTTTCTTCCTGGTCATGCATTTCTTATTGTTTATCACGTGAAAGACTTCTCATTTCCTTCATTCTTATGACCTTTTCATTCTAAAAAACAAAATTGCATGCTATGGCTTCCTTCTTCCTTACTTTCTTCTTCATTTCCTTTGATTTTGCCTTGCCCCTCACTAGTTTTGCTCGGCCACCTCCACCTTCACCTCCACCGACCACCATCATCATCTCCTCGTCATCATCCACGGCCTACAACCTCCCCTCCCTCTGACCAGACTAGGCCATGACCACCAAGTGAGCAAGCAATACAAAAACTTTGCAAAAACTCCAAACAATGCCTAGCCAAGCCATGTATTCACATCACCTTCATGTTTAGCCTTGGCCACCACCTCTAACACCACCAACACTTGCTGCCATGACCTCTAGCCATCATCATCAGCCTCTGACCTGACCTATAGCGGCATGGCCTAGCCCAAACATGACCATAGGCCGAGCCTATGTTGCACAAAAAAAATCCACTTTTGGCCTTTGCCCTTTTGTATTCCTTCACTTGTAACCCCAAAACCCTTCACATCACTATGTAGCCATGCCTATATGATGCCAAACCCGAGCCTTATGGCTGAGCAAAATAGTGATGATGGTTGAGCCCTAGTTGAGTCATGGTCAAGCAATTTTGATGTAAATGCTAGTGATGTTCTTTGTTTATTCAAATTTCCACTTTGTTTCAATTAACCTTTGTATTGTATATATATATATTCATATTGCTTCGTTTTAATTATTGTATACAAGATCAATATCTTGGCTCTCCATACATCCAAATCTAATCGTGCTTGTCGTGCTTTTAGAATCGTTCTTGTGTGTGTTGTTTTGGGTCTCTAGCTTTGATAAAGGTGAGTCCTTCTCACTCTGACATTATTACTTATGAAATGGTAAGTGGATGACAAGTGATTAGCAATTAAAATGTTTATGCAAGTTAATAATGATTATATTATATACTATTTCATGTTATTACCATGTGAACTTTGTTAATTATCACTTGACATATGATAAATGACAGTATATTATGACATTGACATGTTAGAATATTTGTTTGTATTGTTTATGTATATACTCACACTGCAAGTTCCCTATTAGAATAGAATCATTATGGGTTGAAATGATACATACTCGAACGGACATTAGAATAGGGAAAAAATCATTATGAGCTGAAATGATAGGCTCAAGTGATTTTTATTGTATTTTATATGACTTGGTATTGCGGGTTTGAAATGATAGAACCCGGGCTATTATTTTTAAATTGCGGATTGAAATGATACATATCCGTATCACTTGACCTAGGATAGAAAATTATATACAGACCCGTGGTATATTTTAATAATTTTTATATAAATATGTATTTGAAAGTATGAAATTATGATTTAAATATTTTTCTTATATTTTAAGAATGTTAAATATTTGAATTAAATTTAAGTTTGTAAATTTGAAGTAAATGTGATTTTTAACTTTAAATTTTATTTTTAAAAATGTAAGTAAATAATGGAAATTAAATTTAAAGTTTTGAAATGATATTTGAAGTAAAATGTTGAGTTTTGTTAAATTAAAAAGTTAAGAAAGCAGTGAGATTTTGACTTAACAAATGAATTGAGTTTTAAATTGGATATTTAATTATAAAATTTTGTTGTGATAAATCATATGTGAAAACTATTTAAATATGAAATTTTGAAGCCTAAAAATGTGATTTATAAGTTTAAAATAGCAAGGATTGAAGTTTTAATGTTTCTGAAAAGTTATAATAAAATCTGGAATTTTATTGATAGGATTTCCAAAAGTGTTGTGGTTTTATGGTGGCATTTGTTAAGTGCTATCATTTCTGAATTTAACTAAACTCTAAAATAACTAAATACTTATGACAACATTTTTTTAAGAGCTATTGTTTTGGAATTTAACTATGTTTGAAATAACTAAATATCTATTACGGCATTTTATAAATGTTGTTGTTCCTGAACTGAACTATTTTGGATACTAAATACCTACTGTAGCGCTTGATAAATGCCGTCGTTGCTAAAATTTGACAATGTTTTGAAATGTTATAGATTTTAACACTGTTTGAGTTATATTTTAAAGTGATAATGATTTAACTTTTGGAATTGATAAATTGTGAAATTTAAGGAGTTTGAATATATTTTCATATTTAAATTTGAATTTTAAGGAATTTAAATTGAATTTGAATTTAAATAATGGTTACTTGATTACGTGTTAAATGGAATGAAATGAAATGAATTTTCGAATGGAATTTTGAAATGTGTTTTGTAATGATATTTGGAATAATGAATGAATGACATATTTGATTTTAAAATGATATATAATTTGAATATTTGAATTAAAGAATGATAATGAATTGATAAAGATTTGAAAGGAAATGATTTTGAAATGGTTTTGAATGACATAATCTTTATTTTGATAAAGAATGTGAATTTGGAATTATATTTGATTTTTTATTTATTCGATTTATTCGATAAATGAATATTTGAAGTTTATATTAGTATGAAAGGATATTTGATTTGCTTGTAATTCGGGTTTATTTTAATGATATTGTATTTTATTAAGTGATTATATCAAATTTAAATAATATGAAAGTGAATTTGATATATATATATATATATATATATATATATATATATATATATTTGTGTGCATATATGAGATTTTCAAATTTATTTTTGAAATATGGTATATTTAAAACTTTGAATTATATTGAAAAGGTGAATAGTTTATTTTATGGATCAAATCTGTTTTTGAAATTGATAAGATTTGAAATGGTTTGTTGGGAAGCTGAATTGAATTGAAACTGATGGATTGAATTGAATTGAATTGGAAATTTAAAAATTTGAGTTGATTCGAATAAATTTGTAAAATGTAAAGAATTAAAGGAAGGTGCCATGATTTCAAATGTATGATTTCGAAATGTTATGATTTCCAAAGTGTAATGATTTCAAGTATTTTATTTTCGAAAGAGTTGTAACTTTGAAAGTATTGTGATTTTTGAAAGGTGAATACATGTATGAAATGGAAATGATATTGTATTAATTTGGATATTGCTTTGAAATAAAAATGGTTTTGATTTTGAAGTATAAACTATTTTGAAATGAATATAGTTTTGAAATAAAGTGGTTTTGGTTTCGAAGTATAAACTATTTTGAAAGGAATAAAGTTTTGAAATGAAATGATTTGATTTTTTGAAGTATAAACTATTTTGAAATGGCCACGGTGTTATAATAACGATTGGTTGTTAAAGAGACCGGCATCGGAAGTTGTCATACTCTCTACCAACTCTGAAAACCACTTTAACAACTGTGTACGCGGTGGAGATTCCAGAATGAAGTAGGTTGGTGGCGGCATTCCTTTTAGGTATGAACGTGACCCGACTCCCGTGAATTGGCTTAAGGTGGCTACAACAGGAGCGATCTCGGGCCAGTGAGGTAGCACCTCTTATCGGACACACTCCTTCGATATTATACTCTGGCTTTTAGATTGATTCGGTGGCCACTTTTTACTTTTACGGTAGCCCGTGGAGTATTTAGCGTAGTCTCTCGATCTGGAGATGCGCTGATACTAGATGGACTACTGGTACTATTACGTGTGAAGGTGGAAAATGTAAAGCCTTAACGCTATTTAAAAGTAAGTTTATTTTACTATAGACATTATTATAATAGCGAAATATTACTACATAGTAAATAGTTTAATGGATCCTTAAAGGATGGGCGATCCCAAGCATCCTTTAAGTTACTGATGCATTTTGTTACTGTTCACTTGAGTTGATTTATAGTTCATAAGTATGTATGTCCTGACTCGAGTGTTTTGTGTTTTGCTTTACGCTCGAGTCAGACTGACTGATTCAACATTCAAGACTCACCTTTGGTGTCGGAGCTTTGCTTAAAGATCCAGCCATCTATTTTTCTTCTAGTATCCAGTGATTTCAGTGATGTATTCTGATTTGTATCTGATGTATCTCGTTACTCTTCTGTTGTATCTTGTTTAACTCTGATGTATCTTATGTATATATAGTAGCATCATGAACTACTATCTCTTTTACTTCCGCTGCATTATTATTTACTCTGTGCCTGTGATTATGTGATTATTTATTTAATGTACATGATGAGATTGCCAAATTTTATTTACAACGTGGTATTTCAAGCAATTCAAGTCCGACATGTGCAGATGCGAGTGGTTGAAAATATCAGGTCGTTACAGTTGGTATCAGAGCTTTGGCTCTAGGAAACCTTAGCATATATATTAAATTTATTTACAGAATCACTTTCGTTCAAGTTTGAATCTCTTCCTCTACGATTCGAATTTCCTTTGAATTTTGGAATGTTTCCTACAGTTCCAAAATCCATTCATGTCTCTCACTATTCGTCTTCTTTTGATTTTGGAGTATCCTATAACTCCACTTCGAATGATCTTTATAATGAGTCGGCGGTCTCACCAATCTCAAATTGATTTGTAAAGGGGTGAAACTCCTTTACAACAGTATTGATTCACCATAAATTTATATCCTTGGTTTAGATGCTAGTACCTCTTATCATCCCAAATTATATCTCTTGAGATCGGATGTAGATTTACCCCAGAAAATCCACATCGATCTTATTCTTTAAGTCACGGTTGACCGGTTAGAGTTACCCGTGATTTATTTTAAGCATATCCATCTTCCTATTTTGTTATTTAATCATCTTGTCTTTTGTTTCCAACCTATCTTCAAAACATTTTTGAATTGTACTTGTAAGTCAATTTTTAATGTTTTGTTTTATATCGTGTTGTTTGAGTTGTTGATGTTGATTTGGGTTTCGATCGATTCGTCTGATCAACCCTATCGATAAGATTTCCAAAACACTCGAATAGAGCAAACTGACACAATATGGTTTTTCAAATTTAGTAATGAAATAAATTTTGTAACTATATTATAAATTTTTCTGGATTTTTATTGAATTGGTTGTTAAGAAATAATATTTGATTTTATATATCATTATCCCTAGTTTCATATATAAATAATTAAATTATAAGACATGGTTATAAATTTATTTGGAAATTTAAAATGTATTTAAAACAAGAATTTGAGAAATTAATTTCTGATTGTTTCAAACCTTTTGTTTAAACTTTTAAAAGGATATATTATTAAAAGTATTTTCGAATAGAAATTGGTTTCCAAAGAATTTTAAAGTTTAAAATTAGTGCTTTTCTCTTTGTCGCTGGAATATAACTTTAGTGATGACTTCAGCATCGTCGACATTCATTTTCGAGTTTCAAAGTGAAGAGACCATCTGTAGTCTTGCTACAGTTCTGTTTTGGGGAATTTAGTTGATTTGAATTTCTAAAATAAGACTGGATTGATAACATATGCTGATATATGATTTAAAATTTGAAATATATATATATATATAGTATATGTGCATTTATTTATCTCTAAATAGTTGGAATTTATCGAAAATTTAAATCCTAAATTTTATCTTGAAAGATAATTTCAAGTATAATTTCAAGATTTGAATAAATATTCAAGCTTGAAATGATTGAATTAGAAGATTTTATTTGTATAATACACAATTTCATTCCAATATAACTTGCCTAAATTATACAAAACTTAAATATGTAATTGGATAATATACAATATAAAAAGATTTTATAAATAAAATTTGAGTGGTTATAATAAGTGTTATACACTTAAATTTTAGTTATAAAAAGATTAACAGAGGTAAATAGAGAAAAAGGGTAATGGAATAATTTACAATATGAAATGATGTTAAAGGAACTAAGGATAAATTAAAGCAGTTATAATAAGTGTAAATATATTTAACATAGGTGAGAAAATATATTGAGAGGAATAAATTTAATTTTAATTAGGAATAAAGAAGAATTAAATTTATTGAGTACATTATGAGTATAATAAATGATTTTTTTTCAAATCCATGATTTTAAAGATTGTTTATTTAAGATAATTGGATGATAAGATAATGAAATTAGAGATAGTTGAGATTTATTTAACTTATGTAAAATTGCTTTTCAATTTAAGTTGAAATTTTCATGGTTTCAAATTTATTATCCTATTTTGTTTTTCAAACCATCTTTTGGTTGTCCTTATTTTCTTTATCATGCTACAGAATGTGGAAACTATTGCTTATACCAGTCTATTTGGAAATGTTACTATAATCTTTGGTACTCATTTTGAATTTGAACACTGCTGGTCATCCACAGACCGTCAGTCAAGCGAAAAGGGTGAATCAGATTCTAAAGGATTTTTTTCTTGCTTGTGTTCTTGATTCTGGAGGATCTTGGGAAGATCATCTCCACCTTGTTAACTTACCTATAACAACAGTTATCAGGTATAATTTCAATCTTCTTGTCATTTTGTCTTAATCCTATTTCATTCCATCTTTTTCTATGTTTTCCCGTACCTCATTCCTTTTCGCAGACGAAAAGTTTTGAGCGGGGGAGAGTGTAACAACCCTGTATTTTGTGATTATTTTAATTGTATATTTCAATTATTTTAAATTAAATTTCCTGATTTAAAATTTTTATTTTATTTATTAAAAATGAATACTTCGTTATTTTAAATATAAATTTTTATTTTCATGTAACTTATAATTCCAAACATAAATATATAGAATATTTTCCAGAAATGTGAATTTTGGTCTATGGTCAAACTTTGACTTTTAATTTAAAATAATTTTAAAATTTATTTTTCTTTTATGATAGTAAATAAAATTTTAAGTATACTGCTTTTCGTTTCGTTGGAATCCGATTAATGTTGTGAGAGTTATGCTTTTTAAACCATTGTATGTAAATTGTTTTATTTAACAAAATTATTTATTTTAATTTATATAAATAATATTTTGTTTGTCATGTCATGTTCTAATTTATGTTACATGCGTAACATTACACGTTATGTATATATATTTTATTTTTAAAACATTTTAAAAGTGTAGTTGAAATTTTACAATGTTAGTTGCATTTTGTTTACAATTTTAATTCTAGTTTCAATTAAATAAAGTATTTTCTTTTTTTATTTTCTATTTTCCTAAAACTATTTATTAATTTTCATTTCAACTTTATTTTTTTTCCATATTTGTTTTATTTACTTAATTTTTATTTGTTTATATTGGATTTAAAAAATTGGAAATTCAAAGAGATAAAGCTTTTAAAACGTACGACTTTTCATTATCCCATGCCTCTTCATTGTCTTGACTTTTCATTTTTTTTCCTGGCCATGCATTTCTTATTGTTTATCACATGAAAAACTTCTCATTTCCTTCATTCTCCCAACCATTTCATTCTAAACAGAAAAAAAATGCAAGTTATGGCTTCCTTCTTCCTTACTTTCTTCTTCATTTCCTTTGATTTTGCCTTGCTCCTCACTAGCTTTGCTCGGCCACCATCCACCTTCACCTCCACCGACCACCACCATCATATCCTCCTCATCATCCATAGCCTACAACCTCCCCTTCCTCTGAACAGACAAGGCCGTGAGCACCAAGTGAGCAAGCAATACAAAAACTTTGCAAAAATTGCAAACAATGCCTAGCCAAGCCATGTATTCCCATCACCTTCATGTTTAGCCGTGGCCACCACCTCTAACACCACCACAACTTGCTGCTGACCTCTAGCCATCACCATCAGCCTCTGACCTGACCTGTAGTGGCATGGCCAAGCCCAAACATGACCATAGGCCGAGCCTATGTTGCACAAAAAACTCTACTTTTGGCCTTTACCCTTTTGTATTCCTTCACTTGTAACCCCAAAACCCTTCACATCCCTATGTAGCCGTGCCTATATGAAGTCAAACCCAATCCTTACCAACAATTAACACCACGACCGAGCAAAATAGTGATGATGGTCGAGCCTTGGTTGAGCCATGGTCAAGCAATTTCGATGTAAAGGCTAGTGATGTTCTTTGTTAATTCAAATTTCCACTTTGTTTCAATTAATCTTTGTATTATATATATATATTCACATTGCTTTGTTTTAATTGTTGTATACAAGATCAATATCTTGGCTCTCCATACATCCAAATCTACTCGAGCTTGTCGTGCTTTTAGATTCGTTCTTGTGTGTGTTGTTTTGGGTCTCTAGCTTTGAGAAAGGTGAGTCCTTCTCACTCTGACATTATTACTTATGAAATGGTAAATGGATGACAAGTGATTAGTAATTAAAATATTTATTCAAGTTAATGATGATTATATGATATATTATTTCATGTTATTACCATGTTAAATTTGTTAATTATCACTTGACATATGATAAATGACAGTATATTGTGACATTGACATGTTAGAATATTTGTTTGTATTGTTTAGGTATATACTCACACTGCAAGTTCTCTGTTAGAATAGAATCACTATGGGTTGAAATGATACATACCCGAACGGACATTAGAATAGGAAAAAAATCATTATGAGCTGAAATGATAGGCTCAAGTGATTTTTATTGTATTTTATTTGACTTGGGATTGCGGTTTGAAATGATAGAACCCCGGTTATTCTTTTTAAATTGCGGATTGAAATGATACATCCATATCACTTGACCTATGATAGAAAATTGCATACAGACCCAATGGTATATTTTAATAATTTTTAAATAAATATGTATTTTGAAGTATGAAATTATGATTTCAATATTTTTCTTATATTTTAAGAAAGTTAAATATTTGAATTAAATTTAAGTATGTAAATTTGAAGTAAATGTGATTTTTGACTTTAAATTTTATTTTTAAAAATGTAAGTAAATAATGGAAATTAAATTTAAAGTTCTGAAATGATATTTGAAGTAAAATGTTAAGTTTTGTTAAATTAAAAAGTTAAGAAAGCGGTGAGATTTTGGCTTAACAAATGAATTGAGTTTTAGAATGGATATTTAATTATAAAATTTTGTTGTGATAAATCATATGTGAGAACTATTTAAATGTGAAATTTTGAAGCCTAAAAATATGATTTATAAGTTTAAAATAGCAAAGATTGGAATTTTAATGTTTCTGAAAAGTTATAATAAAATCTGGAATTTTATTGATAGCATTTCCAAAAATGCTGTGGTTTTACGATGGCATTTGTTAAGTGCTATCATTTCTGAATTTAACTACACTCTTAAATAACTAAATACTTATGACGGCATTCTTTTTAAGTGTCGTTGTTTTGGAATTTAACTATGTTTGAAATAACTAAATATCTATTACGGCATTTTATAAATGCTGTTGTTCTTAAACTGAACTATTTTTGAAACTAAATACCTACTGTAGCGCTTTATAAATGCTATCGTTGCTAAAATTTGACAATATTTTGAAATGTTATAGATTTTAACACTGTTTGAGTTATATTTTAAAGTGATAATGATCTAACTTTTGGAATTGATAAATTGTGAAATTTAAGGAGTTTGAATATATTTTAATATTTAAATTTGAATTTTAAGGAATTTAAATTGAATTTGAATTCAAATAATGGTTACTTTGTTATGTGTTAAATGGAGTGAAATGAAATGAGATAAATGAATTTTTGAATGGAATTTTGAAATGTGTTTTGTAATGATATTTGGAATAATAAATGAATGACATATTTGATTTTAAAATGATATTTAATTTGAATATTTGAATTAAAGGATGATAATGAATTGATAAAGGATTTGAAAGGAAATGATTTTGAAATGGTTTTGAATGACATAATATTTATTTTGATAAAAAATATGAATTTGGAATGATATTTGATTTTTTTATTTATTCGATTTATTTGATAAATGAATATTTGAAGTTTATATTAGTATGAAAGGATATTTGGTTTATTTGTAATTCAGGTTTATTTTAATGATATTGTATTTTATTAAGCGATTATTTCAAAGCTAAATAATATGAAAATGAATTTGATATATATATATATATATATAAACACACACATATATATATACACATATGTATGTCTATGAGATTTCCAAATTTAGTTTTGAAATATGGTATATTTAAAGCTTTGAATTATATTGAAAATTTGAATAGTTTATTTTGTGGATCAAATCTGTATTTGAAATTGATAAGATTTGAAATGGTTTGTTGGGAAACTGAATTGAATTGAAACTGATGGATTGAATTGAATTAAATTGGAAATTTAAAAATTTGAGTTGATTCGAATAAATTTGTAAAGTGTAAAGAATTAAAGGAAGGTGCCATGATTTCAAATGTTTGATTTCGAAATGTTATGATTTCCAAAGTGTAATGATTTCTAGTATTTTATTTTCGAAAGAGTTATAACTTTGAAAGTATTATGATTTTTGAAAGGCGAATATATATTTGAAATGGAAATGATATCGTATTGATTTGGATATAGCTTTGAAATAAAAATGGTTTTGGTTTTGAAGTATAAAATATTTTGAAATGAATATAGTTTTGAAATAAAATGGTTTTGGTTTCGAAGTATAAACTATTTTGAAAGGAATATAGTTTTGAAATGAAATGATTAGATTTTTTTGAAGTATAAACTATTTTTAAATGGCCACGGCGTTATAATAAAGATTGGTTGTTAAAGAGACCGAGATTAGAAGTTGTCATACTCTCTGCCAACTCGGAAAACCACTTTAACAACTGTGTACACGGTGGAGATTCCAAAATGAAGTAGGTTGGTGGCAGCGTTCCTTTGAGGTATGAAGGTGGACCCGACTCTCGTGAGTTGGCTTAAGGTTGCTAAAACAGGAGCGATCTCGGGCCAGTGAGGTAGCACCTCTTATCAGGCACACTCCTTCGATATTATACTCTGACTTTTGATTTTGGGGGTGTGGCTCGAGGTGGGCGGTAGCTGCGCGCTATGCGTCGCCACCAGCCCATGTGCGTAATTGGTATATCTACCCTGGCATTGCCTTGTGTGCCATATCACCTACCCTAGCGCGCCTTGTACGAGTTTGGTTTTCTCCTATAGCCCTTGAAGTGTCTAGGGTAGTCTCTCGATCTGGAGACGCGTTGATACTGGATGAACTACTGGGACTATTACGTGTTAAGGTGGAAAATGTAAAGCCTAACGCTATTTAAAAGTATGTTTATTTTACTATAGACATTATTATAGTAGCGAAATATTACTACATAGTAAATAGTTTAATGGATCCTTAAAGGATGGGTGATCCCAAGCCTCCTTTAAGTTACTTATGCATTTTATTACTATTCACTTGTGTTGATTTACAGTTCATATGTATGTATGTCCTGACTCGAGTGTTTTGTGTTTTGCTTTACGCTCGGGTCACACTGAGTGATTCAGCATCAAGACTCACCTTTGGAGTTGGAGCTTTGCTTGAAGATCAAGCCATCTATTTTTCTTTTAGTATCCAATGATTCCAGTGATGTATTCTGATTTGTACCTGATGTATCTTGTTACTCTTCTGTTGTATCTTGTTTAACTCTGATGTATCTTATATATATAGTAGCTTCATGAATTACTATCTCTTTTAATTCCGCAGCATTATTATTTACTCTGTGTCTGTGATTATGTGATTATTTATTTACCGTATATGATGAGATTGCCAAATTTTATTTATAACGTGGTATTTTGAGCAATTCAAGTCCGACATGTGAGGTTGCGAGTGGTCGAAAATATCGGGTCGTTACATAGAGGATTTGTTACGAGCTAGTGTGCTAGATTTTAAGCGGTCATGTGAAGACCTTCTACATCTAGTCGAATTTTCGTATAACAATAGTTATCATGCTAGTATAGGAATTGCACCATTTGAAGCTTTGTATGGAAGGCGAGGCAAATCTCTAGTTTGTTGGTTAGAGACCAAGGATAGGTTGGTTCTTGGTCCGAATTTGGTTAGAGAAGCTGTAGAAAAGTTTGACTTGATTCGAGCTAGAATGAAAAAACCTCAATCTAGGCAGAAGAGTTATGAGGATAAAAGAAATAAAGACTTAGAGTTTTCTGTTGGAGAGCATGTTTTCATTATTGTGTCGCCGATAAAGGGTGTGATTCGATCTGGAAAATCAGGGAAGTTGGCACTGATCGTTTGATCATTTCATATTATCGAGCGGATCGAGAAACTCACGCATAGAGTAGAGTTACCAAGCAGTTTGGAAGAAGTCCACGATGTTTTCCATGTTTCTCATCTAAGAAGGTGTATTCGAGATCCAGAGACTACTATATCACCAACTCTGTTAGATGACTTAGTCATAGAGCCGAATTTGACTATAGTTAGAAAGCTAGTTCGCATAGTCGCAAGAGATGAGAAATGGCTCAGTAACAAGACAGTCAGATTAGTTAAATTCCAGTGGAGTGAGGATGAGAGAGACTGTAGTTGGGAGACTGAGAAAAGGATGAGAGATGCTTATCCTAATTTGTTTGATGGTATGTTTTAGCTTCGATTGTTTTGATGTGTACCTTATCGTAATTTTGAGGACACGATTCTTTAAGGAGGATAGTCCGTAATGCCCCATATTTTTAGTAACATTATTTAGGATATTTAATTAGTTAAATAAAATAATGTAGGATGGTTAGTGGATTGAGATTTGTGATTAAATAAGGGGTAGTCGTGCCATGTTAAACAAGTGAACTAAATAATAAAATGAGAATAAAAGGTTAGGAAATATACAAGGGAAAAATAGTAACAAGGCACATCCTTATTCCATAAAACCTATACCCCTCAACACTCAAGTTCACATCATTATTCACAAATCAAAAGTACAAGCTAAGGCCAGCCACCACTAGTAGCTCAAGAGTAGACAAAAGCTAAGATTTCAAGAGAGAGAATTAGATCACTTAATCAAGAACAAATCTTACATTTTTAATCACAAAGCTAAGGTGAATAATGACTACATCTTAAGTTTTTATTGATTTTTGGTTTTTAGTATGAAATCCAAATTATTTGCAAAAGTTTTGCTATGTTTTGGATGATATAATGTATATCTATAAGTCGTTGATGATTTGTGCTAATTCACATAGATTTTGTGATACGTTTGGATATGAAAACCCTATTATATGACGTCCAATTGCCTTGTGAATTTAAATTTAGATTAGAAACAATAATTTATAAATGGGTTTCAATTTTCATAATTTTCTGAATTAATGTGGATTTTTTATGAATTTCTATTTAAGAAAATGCTATTTTAGGATAAAAATTAATTACGATCAAATTATGTTAGCTTTGGGTCTGAAATTTATATATGTTGGAAAACATATTAAAAATGATTTACAGAAATTTTTATAGAATTCTCCTAAGTTCTTTAATGGATATATAAAATTATTTACGATATGGGACGTATATGTTTTATATATTTATAAAAAGGAGAAAGGGTATTTTGTAAATAATTCAAATTGTTATTTCTAAAAATTGGCAGTACTTTTAGAAAAGAAAATTTTGCAACCAAACATAATTGACAAACAAGGCGGTTAGGTACAAAGGATTAATTTAAAAAGTCAAATCAACATGCCTTTTCCTGTTTCAAAGCTTTCGGCACCAGGCTTCCAACTCCTTACCTCCGTCTTCGACTCCGACTCCATCGAAACTAATGCACATGGTATCAGATACCTGGTACATAGTGAATTGGATATAGGTGAAAAGTACTGGGTCGAATCTAAAGGTTCCGAATGGATCGAAGAATGCTTTGTTTTAAGTTGAAAATGCGCCTGCTTTTGCTTTCGAAGGAAGTGCTTTTGACTTGGTTGGCTTTTGGTTGAGTCAAATGTTTTAAAGGAAAGGTTTCAAATGGGTTGCACATTTGTTTTAATCAATGCTTTCGAAGGGGTCGAAACCTTTGACTGTCGCTTTTTTTACCTTGTGACCCAGATTGGTTTCGAAAGGGCTTCCTTATTTTTAAAACCAAGCCAGTTCTCCAATGCTTTTGTAGGGATGGTTTCGATACCATCACTACTTTACATAGGAAATGCTTTCAAAAGGGATGCTTTCGACTTAAACATTTTAGTGCCCCTTTTGCTCTATAAAAGGTAGAACCCAAACAGTTTCAAAAGAGATAGTTTAGATGGTTTCAAATGGTGTTTCCACATGTTATAAATTGAACCCAAATAATTTTGAAAGGCTTGATGTTTTAATGCTTTCGAAAGGTTTAAAGAAAGGTTTCTAAGGGGTGGTACCCCAGTGGTTCCTAAAGGTCAAAAGGAAAGGTCTATATGGGCAACAATAGCCGCGGAAGGTGTTAGAATCCAACAGACTGAATTAAATGCTGCTAATTTAGGAAATCAAGCGCCATTGTCCTCTAATCAGCATGTGGTTATTACCAGGGATGAGTTGAACAAGATGGATGAAGAAATCAACCAAAGAATGGAAATAGTTAAAAGGCTCTACTGGAAAAGCTCAATGCCCTGATAATTCTCCTGTCAATCTACGCTAAAAAAACCATCCCTAAACCAGCTACTACCATGGAGAAAGAAAACTCCTCTATTTTTGGCCTGCATAGGAGAAACGTAAAGCAGCTATTGAGAAGGGTAACAATAGGGTATAACTTGGAGGAGAAAGAGAATACCCCACTTAACACAAGACAACCAAATTTGAATTTAGATCATGGGGATAAAACCCCACTGGAGGATGTGGCTGTGAACCTTTCCGATATGGAAGGCGGAGAACAGGGTGATCAGGTAGAGGAGGATGCCAATGCCTTTGATAATGTTAGAAATGTCCAGACCACCCCATTTAGGCTAAATGCAAGCCAACAGGGTCCCGTGGGAATGGATCTCTCGAGGACATGAGAAACAAGGCATCAACCCACGCGCCAAGAACGTTTGCTGAACCAAACACTTGGCATAGTGACTAACTGCTGCCCTTAGGACCATTGGACATCAGAGGCATATATAGCAGACATGGTCAAGCTGCTGATGGATGAGAGAAAAAGTCAAAAGGATGATGAATGGGGATCTGCCTCAAGTCAGACCCCTTTTACCAATGAGATCTTGAATGAAAGATACCCAGACAAATTCACTACGCCAACCATTCCTTCTTATGATGGAACTAAGGACCCAAAGCCTCATTTGTAAAAAATATAGTCGGTATATGGACGGAACCAACGCTCTTGAAGACGTGCGCTGCCTATATTTTCCCATTTTTCTAGAAGGCGTTGTATCCATGTGGTTCACTAGACTTCCCCCAAGATCTATCTCTACTTTTGATCAACTTGCAACAAAATTCCATCACTAGTTCAGACTTCATACCGCACAATCGAAGGACGTCTTGTCTCCATCAGGACTGGTTCAAGAGTGTAACGAGTCATTAAGATCGTTTAAGCGCACATTCAACATAGCATTAATAGTGGTGAGTAATCCTAATGAAGACATAGTTTTTATGGCCCTAGTTTGTGCTATTCATCCGAAGACTGAGTTCAGTAAATGGATCAAGATGAAGCAGCCCACCAACAGGAGGGGTTTCAACCGCAAAGCAAGCCAGTACTTGAAATTGGAAGAGGCGCATGAGCTGGAAAGAAAGGCTGCTGGAATGCAAAAGATGAACACCGAATAAAATAGCACGACTTCTAATCAAAATGCATCCAACCTCGAAAATAACCAAGTGGCCGTAGGGAAGAATGGAAACCAGAAGAGTGGGAATCAGTGTTCTGAGAAAGAAAAATGGTGGTGGTCACAATAAAAGGTTTTAGAGAGTTTGGACCACGAGACTATACCCCCTTAATGATACTCCAAAAAATATTTATCTCACAACACAAGCAACTAAAGAGTATAGGAAACACCTCAAAATGGAGGCAACAGAATAGGAGAAATGCTTAGGGAAATTCTCCCGCTTCCATGGGACACACGGACGCAACACAAACGAGTGCCGCCACCTTAAGGACCTCATTGAAGGATTAATCCGCGACAACAAGCTTCAACAATATGTAAAAGGACACGAAAACCCAGCCAGGCTATAGTCCCTCAAACACCAAGGAAGCAAGGAAATCAGGCTGGAATTAGTGACCATGATTCGAAAAGAACTGACCAAAGGCTCATTATAGGAGCATTGTTTGGGAGATAGCATCCTGCACAAAGGATTTGGGGAGAGATGGAGAGATACACAAGCTCACTAAAACATTACCTGAAGGGATCATGTTTGACAATAGATGGTGAAACTTCGGTAAAGCAGCAAAAGGTGCTAAGCAATGATATAGTATTTCGCGGCCATGATACTGAAGGAATTGAGGCTCTAACTCTTGACACAATGGTGGAAACAGTAGGAATTGGGCCGCTGTTGTCTGACGAGTGTTGGTTGATTACGTGAGCTCGGTTAATATAATTTTCAAACATACTTTCGATCAGATGAAGATAGGTATAACAAGCATATCTGCATGCCAAACGAAGATTCAGGGATTTATCGGAGAACCTAAGTAGCCGGTGGGATCCATTGACCTGCCTGTAGAACTTGAAGAGGGAAAATGACGAATCACCCTCATTCAGAATTTTGTGATTGTGGATGAGATGTGAGAATACAATGCGTTTCTAGGGCGTCCCGCGTTAGCCGACTTCAAGATAACTTTAGCTCAATGGTGCTTCGTGATGAAATTCCCTACAGAGCAGGGAATCAGAATTCAGAAAGGAGACCAAAGCATTGCTCGTGAGTGTTACATTGCGGAATTGCGAGAATCTAGAAGAAAGGAGAAAGGAAAGGATATAGGGAAAACTCTCCACATCTTTGAACCCTCTGAATAGCAACTACAGAATCACCGCTGGCTTAGGGACCATAGGCGATTCGACAAGGCTTTGGACCCTAGGAAGAAAAGCTCAGGGGAGGATCGGGTGGCACCAGCTGAACTGATAGTAACCGTCCCAGTTAGTATGGGTGACTCCACACGGGTCTTGAGAATCGGGTCGCAGCTTGGAAACAAGATGCAGTCGGAGTTGACCAAATTCCTCTGTGCCCACTTGGACGTATTTGTCTGGATGCATGCCAATATGTGTGGAGTATCGCCCAAAATTGTCTGTCACGCCATTAACATTGACCCCAAATTCACTCCAATCAAACAAAAAGGCGCAGCTTGGGCCCTGAATGGTCCATGGCATTGAGAGAAGAGGTGGATAAACTAATGGCCGTTGGCTTCATCTAGGATGCAGCTTACCTAGAATGACTATCAAACCCGATACTAGTCAAGAAGTCTAATGGAAAATGGCGAACTTGTATTGATTTTTCAGACCTCAACAAAGCCTGTACAAAGGATAGCTTCCCGCTCTCCAGAATTGATCAACCGGTGAATGGAACAGCAGGACATGAATTACTGTCATTTATGGATGCGTACTCAGGCTATAACTAGATCTTAATGCACGAACCAGATCCAGGAAATACTAGCTTCATCACTTATTTAGGATTATACTGCTATAGAGTAATGTTGTTTGGTTTGAAAAACACAGGGGCCACGTATCAAAGACTTGTGAAGACTATATTCAAGCGCTAGATCGGGAAAACTATGGAAGTTTACGTGGACGATATACTAGTTAAATCCCGAGTAGCCGCTTAATACCTAGATAATCTTGCTGAAATGTTCGAGATACTCCGTAAATATGGAATGAAGCTCAACCCACTTAAATGACATTTCAGGATGGCCTTCCAGATGTTCTTGGGGTTCATAGTGAGTGCTCGGGGCATTGAAGCAAATTCGGAGCAAATAGCAGCGTTATGTGAAGTCCAGGTCCCTAAGAATAAGAGAAAACTTCAAAGCCTGAATGGAAAGGTCATAGAACAAAGTCAATTATTCATTTCAAAGGCCACATACAAGTGTATATCGTGTTTTCAACACGCTAAAGAAGGGAAAGAAAAACTTTAAATGGAGCAAAGCTTGTTAAACGGCCTTCGAAGAACTACTGCGACACATGGAAATTCCGCCAATCTTTCGAAAGCAGTCGATGGAGAAGACTTATTCGTTTACTTGGTAGTTTCCCAACATGCATTAGGCATGGCTCTCAAGCGATAAGAAGCAAAAATCTAACGACCTGTGCTATATTAGCAAGCGATTCAATGGGGCTGAGAAGAATTACCTGAAATTAGAGAAACTAGCGTATTGCCTTTTGATCGCGTCCCTAAAGTTGCGACCGTATTTCTAGGCCCATCTGATTAAGTTATTGACCGAATAGCCATTAAAACCAGTTTTGTACTAGCCAAAAAGGTCTGGATAATTACTTAATTGGAACACAGAATTGAACCAATATGATATCACTTACGACCCAAGGAAAGCAGTCAAAGGCAAGCGCTCGCCGATTTCATCGCTCAGTTCATGATAAGAGATGATGAAGAGGAAGTTCAGTTGCAAGTGGATTCACAATGGAAGCTTTTCGTCGACGGAGCATCCAACAACTCCTGCTCGGGCACAGGGTAGTGCTTGAAACCACCGAGGGGCGAGCCATTAGCTATGCCCTACATTTGGAGTTACTAGCTACGAATAATGAAGCAGAGTACAAAGCACTGATCGCAGGGCTGAAGGTTGTGAAGGCACTCAAAATTAAGTTCGTTCATATATAGCGACTCCAAGCTGGTTGTATGTCAAGTGAAAGGAGAGTATCAAGCGCGCGGTGAAAATTTGGCCCCGTATTTGTCCAAAGTGCAAGAGTTGCTGAGCGACATCGAACATTGTACCATAACCCATATACCACAGGAGCAAAAGCCTAAGGCAGACTTCTTGGCCAAGTTGGCAAGCTCTGGAGAAGCCCAGACGCTGGGGATAGTTCCAGTTGAAACTCTAACATGTCCAAGCATTAATAAAATTGACATAGAATGGATTCTCGAGACTACTATGGAACTAGAAACGTAGATGACATGATTAAAAGGTTATCTTCTGGCAAGAACTCTTCAAGCAGACCGAAACCAGCGAACGAAATTACTCAGGAAGGCACCACAGTTCATGATACAGGATGGAATACTCTATCAAAGAGGATTCTTGACCCTTCTTCTTAGGTGTGCGACCGATGATGCAGCACACCGAATCCTAAAAGAAGTGCACAAAGGCGAGTGTGGATACCACACCGGGAAGCAGACGCTGGCAAAGAAAGTTCTTCGGCACGGGTACTTCTGACCAACCGTAAACCGCAACGCCACAGATCACGCCAGGAGGTGAGATCGCTGTTAGAGATTCAGCAGGATCAAGAGAAATCCATCAACAGGACTGACGCAAATGGTCAGCTCATGACCATTTGCGATATGGGGGATCGATTTGATTGGCGTCCCTCCGACGGCAAAATGAGGAGCCAAATATGCTATAGTGGCTGTAGTTTATTTCACAAAATGGGCCGAAGCAGAAATGCTGGCCACTATAACCACAATGAAAACTTCGTTACTAAAAACAACATTTGCAGGTTTGACATGCCACAAAAAATATCACTGACAATGGAACGCGGTTCGAAAGTGCCAACTTTAAAGACTTCCACAAGCGCTTCTGGATTGAAAAAAGCTTTTTTGTAGTGGCTCATTCGTAGGCAAACGGGCAAGTAGAGGCAATAGGCAAGATCATCAAATCCACCATCAAAAAGCGATTGACAAAAGCAAAAGGAAACTAGGTTGATTCCTGTCGAGTTTCTCGCGTTACCCAGAGGTAACGCCGAGGAACCCTAGATTCGAGTTTCTTGCATCGCCCAGAAATAGGTGACGTCGAGGAACTCCAGATGCAAGTTTTTCGCATTGCCCGGAGATAGGAAACACTGAGGAACCCCAGATTCAAGTTTCTTACATCGCTCGAAGATAGGCGAAGCCGAGGAACTCAAGATGCAAGTTTCTCGCATTGCCCGAAGATACGCAATGCCAAGGAACCACAGATTCAAGTTTCTCGCATCGCTCGAAGATAGGCGAAGCCGGGGAACTCAATACGTAAGTTTCTCGCGTTGCTCGGAGATTGGCAATGCCGTGGAACCCTAGATTCAAGTTTCTTGCATTGTCCGGAGATAAGTGAAGCCGAGGAACTTAAGACACAAGTTTTTCGTGTTGCTTGAAGATAGGCAAGCCAAGGAACCCCAGATTCAAGTTTTTTGCATCGTTCGAAGATGGGCAACGTCGAGGAACTCCAGATGTAGGTTTATCGCGTTGCCTGGAGATAGGCAACGTCGAGTAACCCCAGTTCAAGTTTCTAGCATCGCCCGAAGATAGGCGATGCCGAGGGACTCCAAATTCCAACTCTCGCACTGCCCGGAGATAGGCAGTGCCAAGCACCCTAGAAGCCGTGCACTTGGGTTAAAACTTTTCGCGTTGCTTGAAGACGTCGAATACTTGAAGTTTGTTTAGAGTGAACATCCCTGTGAACTGGGGGCATATACAAGTATGAAGACAAAATCACTTGCATGCAAAAAGTCCACAAGCCTAGTCACTCCAAACGGTAATAAACTCATGATTTGTATCTCAAAAGTTAACAAGAATCGTAAGTGAAAGTTTAACTTCCTAAGGAAAATTTTCAAAGGACAACATCGTTGAAGCTTTATGTATTTCTAAAAAAAATTAAGTAGCTTTGAAAGTTTTATGAACGACTGAACAAAAATCCTCTACGTGCTGTTTTCTTTTAATGTTTTGTTACAGTTCTATCACTTCGAATGAGGGACTTCGACCATGACTGCAAGTCTAGCAAAGTATGAAATGAAACACACATGTGCACACAAAGTATATATGAAAAGATGGACAAAAATAAAGTCAAAATACCATTTTATTGTTTGTAATCTTATGAACAAAGAATCAAAAAGTAGGGGTCGTACCTACACAACAGCGGCCTACAAAGGAAAATTACAGACTCCACAACCAAGAACCAAAGTACAGACTCGACAGTTGGGCATAAGAACTCAAAAAGACACATAACAAGTCAAGATTCCCACAAGCTATTTGACAAAATACAGTCCCTCCTCAAACGGGTCAATCAATGCTTTTTCCCCCCACTCCCTTTCCCACCTTCGGTTGGCAACTTCTGCTTCTTTTCTGGAGAGGTGTCGCTGCCAAGAATGTCAACCTGTATTTCTGTAGCGATCTCTTCCTCCTTCAAATGCTTTCCAGCAGAGCTTCCTATCCCCTTATGCTTTCTCCACTTTCGAGAACTCTTTGAAGCCTTAATTACCTCCACTTCTCCTTCTTAATAGCAACCAATTCGTACGAAGTCTTTTGTGGTTGCTTCATCGGTGTCTCCTGCTCCTTGTCCTCAAGAACAGTCATATCACCTTCAAGGAATGATAAAGGATCATCCATGCCATGAAGCGCCTTGATCATCTCAGCCTCTGGTCCCGGTTATGAGCTAGGTGTAGATGTGGGGATAAGAGCAGGAATGAATATAATCCCAGAGGAGGTAAAGAAAACAGCTTGTGCAAGCGTCGAAGTAACCGGCTCGCCAACAAGATGAGTAGAAGGGCATATAAGATCAAAAAGAAAAGCGTTAAACTCCTTTTGCTCCTATGGTGTAAGATAAAGGCCCCCGAATGCAGGAGTGACATGAGCGTTACCTGCGCCAGAGGAAGGGCCGTGAACGGCAATCTCAAACACATTTCCTTCATCTTCTTTGGAAGGCTCCACCATATGAGGAGCAACATCGATCTCCAAGCTTATTGGATGATCATGGAGCTACCCTAAAGGTTCACCCACATTGGAGATTAAAGCCTGGGCAGGCACCTCGGTGGCAACCATCAGAGCCGATTCGGTGGTTTCTATCTCCCGTTCACCTCGAAGAATTTCTTGGCCTTTGAGCAGCGCCCTCTTGGATTCCTCATTAAGGTAGGCATCCCTCAACTTCTGATTTTAATATACATTGTCCTTCTAGGCAAAATGAAATAGGATTTCCTTCCAAATGAGGGTAAGAGTGCGTGGGAACTTTGGGCCAATATAATTAAGGCTCCCATGATGCAGTACAGAATTGATGTAGAAATTCAGGATCGTCGAGTCTAGTTTTCCCATCTTTCAGTCAAAAGTATGCTGGAGCTCCAAATAATTTACTGTCATCGCCACCTTCTCCATCTCAACTGCAATTTTGTCAGCACCAAGTTGTGCGACCTGAGCTTGTAATTCTGCAATTGTCCCCTGCAACTTTTCAATTGTCTTGCTTGATCGAAAATTATTTTATTATGCCCCTCGATAATCATATTGTGATCGGCAATTGTCTTCTTTTAGCATCAATAATAGCATTGCAAGCGACCATATCTTCCTTCAACTTGGTTTCTTCCACGTGAGTCTTCTTGATTTTGTCTCTCCAAACAATTTCGGCTCTCTCATGTGCAATTTTCATATTATACATTAAGCTGGAAATCCTCTTACTGTCCCGAAACGCTGCTCCTTTCTCCTCCTCTAATTTTTTAATTTTAGCGTCCATCTTGGTTAACGCCTTTTCAAAATCATCTTTTTCAGCTTCAAAGGAAAGGATCTCCTGGTAGTTATTCCTAATGGTGTCTTCTAGTTGTTTGCAGAGCTTTTACCACTTCTTACCCTGCTATAAATTATCTTGAATACCTTGGAGATGTGGCATATATGAGTCCTGACGAATAGGGTGAATATCCTTATCAAGCTTAACGCCTCTTAGGAACCAAATCGGAAGAGCCGCCTCAAGCTTAGGCGGGCCTGTGGAAAGAACGTACGCCGGTCTCCGGTAGGTATGAGTGTGTCGGGGGCAACAATAATAATAGAAGAAGATGAAACATGTATTAGAGGTGGAATGGCGGCAAAAGAAATGGGAGCTTCTTGTCCCACCGAAGTATGATTCGGAATGGGCTCGGAAGGATGAGAGCGGTGATCAAACTTCAGCTTCTTCAACGACACTTCCCTATCATCATGAGACCATCTTTTCTCATACCCGCCTCTGTGTGAACTAAACTTATCTCTGTCCTCCTGGCGGCGAGCGTCTGCCTCAAGTTCTTTCCTTCGCGTATATTTTAGTCTTCCAACTCTTGAACTTAGTGGCTGCTGAAGGAACGCTTCGGGTACCGTTGCGAATCGGTATAATCCTCGAAGTCATCATAAAGACCATGTACTCTCATCATACATGGAACAAAGCATACATGAAAAACTTTAGAAACACATAAGAAATTGAGAAAGTATATGGGAGAATGAAAAATAAGTATAAATGCAATCCTAGTATGTCGTGTCGTGCATTCCTAATATGGGCCTAAGGCGTCGTCACAAACCGGAGCAAACAACTATCGGAGGAGGAATAGGGCTGACTTCGATTATCACAGGTGGAGTTGGACTGATGGATGTCATGATATCGCCAAAACAAGATGGCGTCGTGTTAAATTTCAAGTCGTCTTTCATAAGGGCATCAAATTTGTGGAATACATCGTCGATATCTCACAAGTCTACCTTAGCAGCCTTATTGGAAGAATCTTGACGTTTTCCATCCTCCGGGGACTTGTCTTTATCATTAGTATCGGAAGGGGGTAAATCCGGTAGTATGGGACTCATGCCCGGTGTCTCTCACATGACTCTGAATCTTCACCTTCAGACTCCAACAAAAAACAATCACTGGCTGTGGTTTCATCACTACTACTTTTGAACTCCCCCTCCTCCTTCTCCAAGTCCATCGCGGCTTTCTCTTTTTTCTACACAGGCTTAATTTTCGATTCCTCCTGGATCGGGGACTTTCTAGTGGAACCACTTAACCAGCCGTGATTCCCTCCTCATGAGTCTCGTCGACCAGTCTTTTGGAGTGGCTGCCTATTTCACGATCTTCATCAGCATCCTATGAAGAAGAAGAAGGCCTTGCGCGAGCTCGGGCTTGATCGGGAAAGGGAGCATCAATCTAAGCAACGGATCTACCTATAGCTAACAGTTCGAACTAGCACAAGTTCTCATCAGCGAGCAAGACTCTAGCACTTCGTTCCTCGGTATCAATAGCTTTTAGAGTTTGACAAGTTTAACTAAGAGTTGTTTCTTTGTTTGGCCTTGGGATAACTGCAAAAAGCCAGCAATCAATTAGAAACTCTATCACACCACTTCAAAAGCTTGACAACAGAGTATAAGGGAACTTACCCCCTGTCGTCCATCGATGATTAAATCCCTCGAGGAACCTAACAAAGAAGTACCGCGTCTTAAATTACGATAAGTGCTTTGTAGATGCAAAATGATCTTTCTATTCCATTGGACCTCGATTATGATCAAGGAGGGAAAATTGTCTCTCTTATTAAAAGCTAAGAAGTACCGTAACTCATCGAAACTCGAAGCGCGATGGAAAGCCCACATAAAAAGGATGTGCAAGCAAGTGAGGATGGCATAACCGTTCAGGTGAAGCTGGAATGAGGCAATCCCCAAGTTCGATAGTGTTTCGCGAAGAAAATTGTTAAAGGGGGGCACGACCTCATTCAAACACATAAACCGATGGTAAGTTGTGAACCCAGGGGAAGGCATGTGAGTGAACTCATCTTTCTTCGAAAGGCACACGTCCTCTTTGGGAATCCCGTGCTGTAAACATATATTATGGAGAACCTTAGCGAAGATCACCGAATTGGCTTTTTCAGGCGGGTTGAGTAGGACTCGAAATTTGGGAGGTGTGCGATCCATGATCGGTGTGATGTCCCGGAAAATTTGGGCAATATTTATTTAATAACTTCCATTAATAATTATTTTAAAATGTGAAATGTTGATTTAATAATCTAATTCAAACAGAAATTTATCTTTTGAAAACTAATAATTATTTAGTTTGTCTTTTCAAAATTTATAATAATGATAATGATAATTTTATATTTGGGAATCTTATTCTTTTCAAAAGTTAAAAATATTTAAATAATAAAATTATCTTTCTAAGCTTATTTAAAGGATATTTTATTTATAATGTATATATGTGTATACATTGTAAACAGAGAATTTGATTTTAACTTAAGTTTAAATTTAATAAGAATATTTTCAAAATTTATTATATATATAGATGTATAACTTGTAAAATTGGTTAAATTGATTGAAATTAGTATTGAAACTTTTCAAAGGTAAATTTAAAAATATTTCTTATATCTTCAAAGGAAATTAAAGTAAATATTTATTTTGTTTATAAAATATAATAGTTTAAATTTGTATTTTATAATAAAAAGTTTATTTTGTTTTCTTTTAAAAATTGTTTTGAAATAAACTTAGTTCATTTATATTAGAGTAAAATATTTTAGTTTGAAACTTTGGAATAAAATATAATTCAATATTCTTTTTCTTTTTAAATTTTCTCTTTTGAAATTTAGTTTTAAAAGTACTATTTTAAAAATATTCAAGTAAACATTAAAATGTATAATTTTATAAAAGAAATTTATGTGTAAACATGTAAGGCTGAATATTGATAAAACATTTAAAACATGTTAAATTAAATTAGAAATGGTTTTAGAAGAATTTAAATACATTCATAAACTAAGAAATTTATTTTTATATTGAAAAGCACATGTGTTAAGCATTCAAATCATAAATAAGACACTTGTAATCACATTACAAACTTAAGTAGCAAGTGGCAATACTAATTTATTTTTGAAATTAATTATTTTAGATAAGATAACTTAACAATTCATTTTGTTTAACATATTTTCTTCAATTGAAAAACTGAGACCAGATTGTAAGAAAAAATTCAAAAACCAAATTCAATCAAAAAAAAAATCTACAAAACCAAATTCAAACCTAAATAAAATTCTGTTTAAAAATCTGCAAGTTACAACATCAATATGAAGATCAATTCAACTTTAAGCAAAACAAGATGAGGTCAGAATGCAGTTTAAAATCATCTGCAGATCAGCTAGTAATTCAACATTCAACATCAACTTCAATGCAAGCATTTACCAAATCAATCAACAGCAAATACAAACATAGATTCAACATGCAGATTTCAATTTGCAGTGCCAGGAAAATGTGATGCATCTGAATTGGTTATCTGCTTCTTCTAAATTAGGTGAGTAAGCTTCTATTTTTAAAAACAGTTCTTACTTTTTAAAAATCAAAGCTAAACAAGTTTTTCAGAAAAACTCAAGTTCTAATTCAAACTTGTTTAAAAAAAAATGCTGTAGATAAAAAAAATGCTTTGTCTTCTTTTAAGTAAGTAACCTCACAATGCAAAAAGCTTGAGTTATCTGTGCATGTGGATGGATGAAAATAATCATGTTTGTATGATTTTATTGTGATGATGTTCTGTGTGTATATGTATAAACATACCTATGTGTGTGATGCCAGGTATCTGCATACCTGATTCTGATTTTAAACTATGATTTTTTTAATAAAAATCCATTTCCACATGATTTGATCTTAGTTAGAAATTATTATGTAAACAAAATATGTTTGTTTAGTATAGATTTAGGTTTGTAAATTATAATTTAGTTAAATTAAGATATGTTACTTCTAAAAAACAATAATAACATATATTATTTTCAAAAAGCAAGAATCTCAAACACCTTAAATTATTAAAACAAGTTTATAACTAGAATGCATGTTAGAAATCATGAATTTTAAAACAAACATCACATTTTTAAATCAACTGTGGAGTTAGCATTTAGGGATTGAACAAAATTAGGAATTTTGGGTTTATTTGATTGTCTAGCGGTATTGGGATAATGTGATTCTTTCAGGAGGTGGAGGATTGATTGGAGAGTGAGGGAAAATTGGTAGGTAGATGGTCAGAGGTGGTTGGCCATTGCTGGTTTCTAGCCCTAGTTACTAATGGTCGAAGTTTTGGTTGCTTCTTGTTTTCTGTGGTGATTCGAGTGAGGTAGGGTTTTGGGAATTTGCAGAGGGGATGTAGATGAACGGTTGGCCGGAGTCGCAGCGATGTTGATGGTCGAAGGTGGGTTTTCTAGTTGTTGACAGGTTTGGGAAATGGTAAAGTGATGTTCTAGGTTGCAATTGGATTACTCGAATTGTGATTTTGAGTTGCAGTGAGTACTATGATGGTCACAATCATATAGGATGGTGGTCGACGACTTGGTGAAGAGTGGGATGGCGGCTGGAAGTTGCCGGAGCGTCGGTGCATATGCACCGTGCATATTTGGTTCTGATGAACTGCTGTGGGTTTGTGCAGGGAGGTGACTCGAAGATGCACTGGGTATTTATGTTTTTGTCTCGGAGCACTTTGGGAAATAACTCGAAGTAGTTATTTAGTGGTCTCGGGTATGTTCTGGTTTTAGGTTATTAAACCTGATAGTTTTGTTTTTTTTAAATTTGAATGAAATTCAAATTTTTATAAGCAGGATTTAAATAGTTTTTAAATGCAAGCTGTAAATTTGTATTCAAGTGAACTTTTGAATTCGTAGTTTTAAAAATGAAAATATATAAATTTTAAGCAAGATTTAAATTAAGTTTAAAAATCAAGTTTCAATATGGTTTTCATATTGACTATGAATCTAGAATTTTAATTTAGACCAGTTTGTAAATTTTAACTGTTGATCAAGTTTCAAATATTTTAAAGTAGAATTTAAAAATGAATTTGATTTCAAATAAATGGTTAAAACTTGATAAAATTATTTACTTTAAATATTTGAATAAAGGTTATGATGGGTTTAACTTAAATTTGAAAAGTTAAATAATCAATTTATTTTTTTTGCCTGTTTTCTTTTAAAATAAATTAGGTAATTTTGTTTTAGACTTTTATTATATAAGTATCTATTTATGTAATGAATGTTCTTTAACATTTATTTTATTTCAAGGTTTATAAATTTATTTAAATTTTGGATAAATGTTTAAATAGTTAAACATTTTAAATCTTAAATTTTAAAATGAAATTTGAATTTAGAAATGTAATGTTTTAAATTCAGTTGAATGTTAATGAAGTCATTAAATAAGTAAATGAATTATCTTAGAATAATTAAGATAATAAAAGAATTTAATTAAGGAATTCACTTATTTATTTGATTTCAAATAATGATTTAGATTAATTTTTTTTGAGATGATTAATGATAATTAATCTAAGATAAATTTCTTAAGAAAGTAATTAAAGAAATGTTGTTAATTAATAATGATAATTATCTAATGATTATTAAGTAATTAATTAATGAGATTAATTTTGATAATTAATTGGATTTATTAATTGAATATAATCAATTGTAATTTGTTAAACATAATTACTTGATAAAGTAATTAAGGGATTAATTACTTATTGTAATTAATTTTGGTAATGTGATTTGTTTAAATTAATTAATTTAGTTTAATTAATTTAAGTAAATCATTTAATGATTTAATAAGAGTAATTACTTAATGTAATTAATGGAGCATGACTACTTAGAGAAGTAATAAATGATAATTACTGGAATGTAAGTAGTGAGAGATGATTTTTAATAAAGTAATTTGGATAAATACTTTTGTAATTAATCAAGGGATTAATTAATGAAGATAATTAATTATGGGATAATTAATTTGTTATGAGTAATTTAGGGTAGTTAATTACTGATTTGATATTAATCAAAGGTGATTAATAATTGTATTTTAAATTTTAGATTAATTACTAAATGTAATTAATTTTAAATAAAATAATTAATTTAAATATAAATTAGAGATCACTAATTAATATAATTAATCATGTAATTAAGGATTGTTTAATTAAGGAATAATTAATAATTAAGTGAAAAATTAATGTAATTAATTAAGGATAAATGTAATTAATTGTAGTTAATTAATAAATAAAGTAATTAAATGTTAATTACTTATGATTAAGGTTAATTAATTTGTGAAATTAATTAAAGACTAATTACTTATGGTAATTAGTGAATGATTAATCAAAGGTGTTTTAATCAAGTTGAATACTTAGAGAATGATTAATTAACTAGGTTAATTAATTAATGGATATATAAGCAGGATTTATGGATGTGGTAATTAATTTAATTTATTTTAATTAATTAAAGATAGAAGTAATTAATTTAATTCATTTTAAATTAATCATAGATGTTGGTTAATAAATCATTGCTTATGGATGATATTGATATTTCCTTGGATGATTGTAATCTCAGTAATGAGATGAGTAATATCTATGTGATATGGATGCTTAGTTAAAGTATGATAATATGGATTATCTGGTTGTGATGATTATCTGTTGTGATGATTATCTGTTTGTGATTATGGTACAGGTTATCAGTTTATGATGAGAATGTGATTATCTATCGTGATACGTGAATTATCTATCTGTGTGTAAATAGATAATGATGAATTGAATTAATTATTCAAACTAAATTCACTTGGACATTAAGATGGCGTTTGGATTTCGATGAGACCGGGATCGGGTTTCCAAATTTGGAATTCCGAAAACCACATTGATCCAAATTAAACGTTAGGTCGTGAATCTCAAGTGAAGATTGAAGACTCGAGGTGTAAGGACTATTCGTCAGTATAACTCGGAGGGTGATTCCGTGATGAGTTTGACGGAAATAGTACTTTCAGGTTCGAGATGGTGATTAAGAGTGCAAGGGTTATCGTAGTTAACTCTGAGGGTGATTCCAAAATGAGTGTAACGAGATAATGCCTTCGGTTTCGTTCGAACCCGGAACGAACTTGTATGGATTGAATGCTTTCAGAACATCGTCAGGTGGACGATGAGCATTCTAAGATTGATGTGTCCTATAAAGGTAATCATAGCCTCAAGCCTCATCAACCGGGAATGGCTAAAACAAGGGAGGTGCAGCAAGGCTAAGTGGGTCATGCCCAAGTAGGACGTGATTTACCCCTGTCTAGAGGTCCCTTTTTTTTTCGGTTGTGTGGCAGTTGGCGACGGCCAATCTGTGGGGTGGTCTTGTTCGGGACTGCTCAGTAAGGAATGGTTCCGGCCTTGTATTGCAGGGGAGTTAGGGTGGCTCCTCGGTACGGTGATCTACGGTTTTGTTTGTATTACCCCAGTAGCCCTGCCATTGATGGAAACCCGTTCTTCCTACGAGACTCTATGGTTTTGTTTGTATTACCCACTTTTGTGGCTAGTAGCTGGAATTTAATAGATGTAACAATTTCGGCTATTTCTTATTTACTTGAAAACCCTAGACACTATGATAATATCACTGGATTTCATATCAAATGTTTTCGTTAGCATAAGGTAAAAACTATTCCAAGTTTATGTGTGGGAAGTCTTACGTGATACCTTTTCTTTTCAAAAGATTTTCTAAAATTTAGCAACTTTTAAACCCGTTTACTCACACCAGACCCATGTCTGACCCGAGTGTTTATTTTCTATTTTATTACACTCTTGGGTACTCATATTATGTATGAGTAGTCAAGTGTTTCAGGATTGCTTTGACGAGTTCTGGAGGAGATATGGAGCAGGAGGCTTCATCGTGTAGATATATATAGTGGTTCCGCTGTGTTTGAGTTGTATCTGTTTTACTCTGATGTACTTGAATTGTAATCGCTAGACAGATGTTTATAACTGTCTAGTTTGTGTTGTATTAGCTGTATAACTCTGATGTATATGATACTATGTAATGTTTTATGTGATATTATATAATTTATTCGTTCCACTATGAGATTCTGATGTTGTCTGTCTCTTTCTTTTCTATCTTTTCTCTTTTCTATCCCTTTTCTTTCTTCTTAATGATGTGTCTTTCTATGGAATGAAAGGCGGGTCATCACGTTGTGTTATTAGAGTGCTAGGTTGAGCGAATACTTAGACTCAGGAGTGGTGTCTGTCTTGAGAGAGCGTATTTGCAATTTTGAATTTATATATATTTATTTATTTCTACCTATTTGATTGGGTTACCCGTTCAGTTTTTCCAATATAAGTTCTAAAGGTAGATAGAGTAGTGGTGTGTGTAACACAACTACCAATGGTTGGAGTCCGAGTGTTTAAGGTTGGTAGTAAATATGTTAGGGCATTATTGCGCATCTTGAGTAGTTTTGCAGTTTGGTGTGAAGGATTTCACCGATCTCTGAAGGAAATCTTTTCAGGTTTCGGAGTTTATCTTTGGAATGTAAGCTTGGTTGCACTCATGTAAATGGATTTTCTTGAGTCTGGATCAGTTAGGAGTATCGAAGCCAGCGATGGTATCTTGGCAACTTTAGGAAGGAGTTCTGTCTGTATTTGAGTTAACACTAGTTTGGCAGAATGTTTTATGCTTAGTTTGAGTCGAGTTTCCTGAGGGATATCTGTCTTCTGAAGGCTCTATTGTGGAAGTGGCTGGTGTAGCTTTGTGATTCGATGAGCTTTTGGATAAGAAAGTCATTGGCAGCAGTAGCATCTTAGAGGTGATGTGTGTGCTCTCAGGATAGTCTCTTGGCTTAGCTGTATCCTAGAGGTGGAGTCCGAAAGCGGTAGAGTGGCCTGATTCTTCGATGGTTCAGAAGTCTCTGTGATTCTTTTGTCAGTAGGCCGGAAAGACGGTGACGTTTGTCTATTTCTTCTGGAAGCTCAGCTGGGTGTGAAGTTTGTGGTTGGAGGTGGACCATTAGTTTCTTCTTTTGGTCAGAAGGCTTTAGCTGTTCTGATTGTTGAAGAGAGAACGATTTCTAGGAATCTGAACTGAGAGGAATCACAAAAGTGACTTGCGATGGTTCGGAAGTTCTCTTAGTAATCTTTGTTTAGATTGAAGCATCTTTTGAGGATGTTTGAGTTATCGTAGTAGTTTGGTATTTTCTGGATATCTTCGAAGGAGTCAAGATTTACATCCGTATCGAGAGATTGAAGTCTGTATCGACTTGGTTCTTGGAGCTTTACCAGTGGTTCAGCATAGTAGGAGGTTCTTTGAGAGAGAAATCTGTTTAAGCTGGCAGGATTGATCGGATCAAGATTTCTGATTGATTTTTTTGCTGTAGTGTTGTGACCGAATCGGATAGGTCACTGAGATTTTATGGAATTTGATGAACAATGTTTCGGGATGGATTGATCAAGTTTGTGCTTGTGTTCATCAACAACATTCTCAAATCACAGTTATGCAGCGGAAGCATAGTGGCCGCTATTCCAGAATAGAAGCAACACCGATTCATTGGGAATTTGTGTTTTGTCTTGGATCAGAGGATTTCTACAGGAAATTCATTTTGGATCTGGAGGTTGTTTATTTCTTTGCCCAGATTTGTTCCGTGAAGCATCTGCGAAGATTGGATTGATCTAGAAGGTTGAAGGCAGCCCAGGATCGATATGAGAGATTTGTGGATAAGAGTATTGGATCTTTATGTTTTCTCTCAAAGGGTTAAGTGTTTGGTCTACAGGATTGAATTGCCAGTTCGGATGGCTAGAATTTGTTATGTTTTTCACGTATCTCTGAGGGAGTACGTGTATGGTCTATCACTGGTTTTAGAATCAGTAGTTCTGGGAGATTTGGAAGTTGATCAGGACTTGTCTGTGGCCCAGTATCCTGTTTAGATTTATAGATCTAGATATATAGAAGCTCTAGATCTGAGAGGTGTAGCCAGTTTAGATTCTGTAGAGCGAGTGTCCCGGTGCTTGGGAAACTCTAGGGAATCCTATCCAGAATTTTGTCTGGATAGTTGTAATTGTTTGTTTGAATTGGTTGCTATGGTTGCTAGTATTTGGTTGATAGCATATGTTTGCTATTTTAAAAATTAAAATATGTATGAGATTATTAAATTACCTTTTCTTTTAAATTTCGGGGACGAAATTCTATTAAGGGGGGGAATGTGATGTCCCGGAAAATTTGGGCAATATTTATTTAATAATTTCCATTAATAATTATTTTAAAATGTGAAATGTTTATTTTATAATCTAATTCAAACAGAAATTTATCTTTTGAAAACTAATAATTATTTAGTTTGTCTTTTCAAAATTTATAATAATGATAATGATAATTTTATATTTGGGAATCTTATTCTTTTCTAAAGTTAAAAATATTTAAATAATAAAATTATCTTTCAAAGCTTATGTAATGGATATTTAATTTATAATGTATATATGTGTATACATTGTAAAAAGAGAATTTGATTTTAATTTAAGTTTAAATTTAATAAGAATATTTTCAAAATTTATTATATATGTAGATGTATAATTTGTAAAATTGGTTAAATTGATTGAAATTAGTATTGAAACTTTTCAAAGGTAAATTTAAAAATCTTTCTTATATCTTCAAAGAAATTAAAGTAAATATTTATTTTTTTATAAAATATGTAGTTTAAATTGTATTTTATAATAAAAAGTTTATTTTGTTTTCTTTTAAAAATTTATTTGAAATAAACTTAGTTCATTCATATTAGAGTATAATATTTTAGTTTGAAACTTTGGAATAAAATATAATTCAATATTCTTTTTCTTTTTAAATTTTCTCTTTTGAAATTTAGTTTTAAAAATATTATTTTAAAAATATTCAAGTAAACATTAAAATGTGTAATTTTATAAAAGAAATTTATATGTAAACATGTAAGGCTAAATATTGATAAAACATTTAAAACATGTTAAATTAAATTAGAAATGGTTTTAGAAGAATTTAAATACATTCATAAACTAAGAAATCTATTTTTATATTAAAAGGCACATGTGTTAAGCATTCAAATCATAAAAAAGACACTTGTAATCACATTACAAACTTAAGTAGCAAGTGGCAATACTAATTTATTTTTGAAATTAATTATTTTAGATAAGAAAATTTAACAATTCGTTTTGTTTAACATATTTTCTTCGATTGAAAAACTAAGATCAGATAGTAAGAAAAATTTCAAAAACCAAATTCAATCAAAAAAAATCTGCAAAACCAAATTCAAACCTAAATACAATTCTGTTTAAAAATCTGCAAGTTACAATATCAATATGAAGATCAATTCAACTTTAAGCAAAACAAGATGAGGTCAGAATGCAGTTTAAATCATCTGCAGATCAGCTAGTAATTCAAGATTCAACATCAACTTCAATGCAAGCATTTACCAGATCAATCAACAACAAATACAAACACAGGTTCAACATGCAAATTTCAATTTGCAGTGCCAGGAAAATGTGATGCATCTGAATTGGTTATCTGCTTCTTCTAAATTAGGTGAGTAAGCTTCTATTTTTAAAAATATTTCTTACTTTTTAAAAATCAAAGCTAAACAAGTTTTTCAGAAAAACTCAAGTTCTAATTCAAACTTGTTTTAAAAAATAATATAAAAACTACTGTAGATAAAAAGAGAAAAAAATGCTCTGTCTTCTTTTAAGTAAGTAACCTCACAATGCAAAAATCTTGAGTTATCTGTGCATGTGGATGGATGAAAATAATCATGTTTGTATGATTTTATTGTGATGATGTTCTGTGTGTATATGTATAAACATACCTATGTGTGTGATGCCAGGTATCGCATACCTGATTCTGATTTTAAACTAGGATTTTTAATAAAAATCCATTTCCACATGATTTGATCTTGGTTAGAAATTATTGTGTAAACAAAATATGTTTTTTTAGTATAGATTTAGGTTTGTAAATTATAATTTAGTCAAATTAAGATATGTTACTTCTGAAAAACAATAATAACAGATATTATTTTCAAAAAGCAAGAATCTCAAACACCTTAAATTGTTAAAACAAGTTTATAACTAGGATGCATGTTAGAAATCAGGAATTCTAAAACAAACATCACATTTTTAAATCAACTATGGAGTTAGCATTTAGGGATTGAACAGAATTGGAAATTTTGGGTTTATCTAATTGTCTAGCGGTATTGGGATGATGTGATTCTTTTCTGGAGGTGGAGGATTGATTGGAGAGTGGGGGAAATTGGGAGGTAGATGGTCAGAGGTGGTTGGCGGCCATGGTTGGCCATTGCAGGTTTCTAGCCCTGGTTACTGATGGTCGAAGTTTTGGTAGCTTCTTGTTTTCTGTGGTGATTCGAGTAAGGTAGGGTTTTGGGAATTTGCATAGGGGATGTAGATGAATGGTTGGCCGGAGTCACAGCGATGTTGATGGTCGAAGGTGGGTTTTCAAGCTGTTGACAGGTTTGGGAAATGGTGAAGTGATGTTGCAGGTTGCAATTGGATTACTCGAATTGTGATTTCGAGCTGCAGTGAGTACTATGATGGTCGCAATCATATAGGATGGTGGTCGGCGACTTGGTGAAGAGTGGGATGGCGGCTGGAAGTTGCCGGAGCGCCGGTGCATATGCACCGTGCATATTTGGTTCTGATGAACTGCTGTGGGTTTGTGCAGGGAGGTGACTCGAAGATGCACTCGGGTATTTGTGTTTCTGTCTCGGAGCACTTAGGGAAATAACTCGAAGTAGTTATTTAGTGGTCTCGGGTATGTTCTGGTTTCAGGTTATTAAACCTGACAGTTTTGTTTTTTTAAATTTGAATGAAATTCAAATTTTTATAAGCAGGATTTAAACAGTTTTTAAATGCAAGGTTTAAATTTGAATTCAAGTGAACTTTTGAATTCGTAGTTTTAAAAATGAAAATATTGAAATTTAAGCAAGATTTAAATTAAGTTTAAAAATCAAGTTTCAATATGGTTTTCAAATTGACTATGAATCCAGAATTTTAATTTAGATCGGTTAGTAAATTTTAAATGTTGATCAAGTTTCAAATATTTTAAAGTAGAATTTAAAAATGAATTTGATTTCAAATAAATGGTTAAAACTTTATAAAATTATTTACTTTAAATATTTGAATAAAGGTTATGATGGGTTTAACTTAAATTTGAAAAGTTAAATAATCAATTTATTTTTTTGCCTGTTTTCTTTTAAAATAAATTAGGTAATTTTGTTTTAAACTATTCTTATATAAGTATCTATTTAAGTAATGAATGTTCTTTAACATTTATTTTATTTCAAGGTTTATAAATTTATTTAAATTTTAGATAAATGTTTAAATAGTTAAACATTTTAAATCTTAAATTTTAAAATGAAATTTGAATTTAAATTTAGAAATGTAATGTTTTAAATTCACTTGAATGTTAATGAATTCATTAAATAAGTTAATGAATTATCTTAGAATAATTAAGATAATAAAAAAATTTAATTAAGGAATTTACTTATTTATTTGATTTTAAATAATGATTTGGATTAATTTTTTTTAGAGATGATTAATGATAATTAATCTAAGATAATTTTCTTAAGAAAGTAATTAAAGATATGTTGTTAATTAATAATGATAATTATCTAATGATTATTAAGTAATTAATTAATGAGATTAATTTTGATAATTAATTGGATTTATTAATTGAATATAATCAATTGTATTTTGTTAAACATAATTACTTGATAAAGTAATTAAGGGATTAATTACTTATTGTAATTAATTTTGGTAATGTGATTTGTTTAAATTAACTAATTTAGTTTAATTAATTTAAGTAAATCATTTAATGATCTAATAAGAGTAATTACTTAATGTAATTAATGGAGCATGATTACTTAGAGAAGTAATAAATGATAATTACTGAAATGTAATTAGTGAGAGATGATTTTTAATAAAGTAATTTGGATAATTACTTTTGTAATTAATCAAGGGATTAATTAATGAAGATAATTAATTATGGGATAATTAATTTGTTATGAGTAATTAAGGGTAGTTAATTACTGATTTGATATTAATCAAAGGTGATTAATAATTGTATTTTAAATTTTAGATTAATTACTAAATGTAATTAATTTTAAATAAAATAATTAATTTAAATATAAATTAGAGATCATTAATTAATATAATTAATGATGTAATTAAGGATTGTTTAATTAAGGAATAATTAATAATTAAGTGATTAATTAATGTAATTAATTAAGGATAAATGTAATTAATTGTAGTTAATTAATAAATAAAGTAATTAAATGTTAATTACTTATGATTAAGGTTAATTAATTTGTGAAATTAATTAAAGACTAATTACTTATGGTAATTAGTGAATGATTAGTCAAAGGTATTTTAATCAAGTTGAATACTTAGAGATTGATTAATTAACTAGGTCAATTAATTAATGGATATATAAGCAGGATTTATGGATGTGGTAATTAATTTAATTTATTTTAAATTAATTAAAGATAGAAGTAATTAATTTAATTCATTTTAAATTAATTATAGATGTTGGTTAATAAATCAATGCTTATGGATGATATTGATATTTCCTTGGATGATTGTAATCTCAGTAATGAGATGAGTAATATCTATATGATATGGATGCTTAGTTAAAGTATGATAATATGGATTATCTGGTTGTGATGATTATTTGTTGTAATGATTATCTGTTTGTGATTATGATACGGGTTATCTGTTTATGATGAGAATGTGATTATCTATTTTGATATGTGAATTATCTATCTGTGTGTAAATGGATAATGATGAATTGAATTAATTATTCAAACTAAATTCACTTAGACATTAATATGGCATTTGGATTTCGATGAGACCGGGATCGGGTTTCCAAATTTGGAATTTCGAAAACCACATCGATCCAAATTAAACGTTAGGTCGTGAATCTCAAGTGAAGAGTGAAGACTCGAGGTGTAAGGACTATTCGTCAGTATAACTCTGAGGGTGATTCCGTGATGAGTTTGACGGAAATAGTATTTTCAGGTTCGAGATTGTGATTAAGAGTGCAAGGGTTATCGTCGTTAACTCTGAGGGTGATTCCAAAATGAGTGTAACGAGATAATGCCTTCGGTTTCGTTCGAACCTGGAACGAACTTGTATGGATTGAATGCTTTCAGAACATCATCAGGTGGACGATGAGCATTCTAAGATTGATGTGTCCTATAAAGGTAATCGTAGCCTCAAGCCTCATCAACCGGGAATGGCTAAAACAGGGGAGGTGCCGCAAGGCTAAGTGGGTCATGCCCAAGTATGACGAGATTTACCCCTGTCTAGAGGCCCCTTTTTCTTTCGGTTGTGTGGCAGTTGGTGACGGCCAATCTATGGGGTGGTCTTGTTTGGGACTGTTCAGTAAGGAATGATTCCGGCCTTGTGTTGCAGGGGAGTTAGGGTGGCTCCTCGGTACGGTGATCTAGGCCACGTACTGTGACGGGCGGCACCCCAGTAGCCCTGCCATTGATGGAAACCCATTCTTCCTACGAGACCCTACGGTTTTATTTGTATTTCCCACTTTTGTGGCTAGTAGCTGGAATTTAATAGATGTACCAATTTCGGCTATTTCTTATTTACTTGAAAACCCTAGACACTATGATGATATCACTGGATTTCCTGTCAAATGTTTTGGTTAGCATAAGGTAAAAACTTTTCCATGTTTATATGTAGGAAGTCTTACGTGATACCTTTTCTTTTCAAAAGATTTTCTAAATTTAAGCAACTTTTAAACTCGTTTACTCGCACCAGACCCATGTCTGACCCGAGTGTTTATTTTCTGTTTTATTAAACTCTTGGGTATTCACATTATGTATGAGTAGTCAAGTGTTTCAGAACTGCTTTGACGAGTTCTGGAGGAGATATGGAGCAGGAGGCTTCAGCGTGTAGATATATATAGTGGTTCCGCTGTGTTTGAGTTGTATTTGTTTTACTCTGATGTACTTGAATTGTAATTGCTATAGTTTGTGTTGTATTAGCTGTATAACTATGATGTATATGATACTATGTAATGTTTATTGTGATATAATATAATTTATTCGTTCCGTTGTGAGATTCTGATGTTGTCTGTTTCTTTCTTTTCTATCTTTTCTCTTTTCTATCTTTTCTCTTTTCTATCCCTTTTCTTTCTTCTTAATGATGCGTCTTTCTATGGAATGAAAGGAGGGTCGTTACAATCTGCCCAACCGAACTAGCTTACTAAACTTAGCTTGCGAGGTAAATGATGATTCAACTTCGGAGAGTGTCGGACTTCGTCTAGTCGGGTTGCGACATACAGATGCCTGTTTCATTCTATATGAAAAAACTCGCATCCGTAAAAGGTCAGGTAATTCTATTAGAAAATCTGTCCTACTTCTATGATTTTCTCCTATCACACTTGAACTCCGATGCAACATTAACTTGGGATTAGCGCATCGGATTTCAAGTATGAACTAAGGAAAATTCAGTGTCCAAAGTGCTGCAAACGGCCTATCTCGTGTGGATAATTTTCTCGCAGTGGAAGGAGAGAAGAACTTCTCATAAAATTTCGCTCTCAAATTCTAGTTATACTATTTGCATGCTTACCCGTTATCGGTCTATAATCGATAACGGATCCGTCATCCAAAGTGACACAGAAAACTCTTCTCATTACAGGGACACCAAGCATATGACGGGTAAAACAAGATAAGCTCGAGATCTTAGAAGAATCATGGTCAACCGATGGAGCATTATGCAAGTGACGTCTGGAGATTGGTAATAGGCTGATCCTAGTTTGATAAACGAAGATAGCAAAACGCATCCAGCCTCGGGCGCAAGCCGGGTATCATTCCAAGAAATGACTCAAGACTCAATTTCCTATCTTTCTCCAAAGAACCACAATTGAAATGAAATTTTGCAATAAACGTCACAAGCTAAGGCTAGGCATTAAACCATCTTACCAATATGGAAATTAACAGCTTAACTAAGCGAACACACCTCAAATCAGCTTGATGGAACAAGAGGAGTCACGAATTGAACTTGGCAAGCTGCAAACTAGGTCGTGGGCGAGCTAGTGAAGGATTGGCTCTTGTATAACGAAACAACGGGTTGGCTGCACCCTAAACTCGAACAAAGTGGATCGGCTAGGGTTAGGCTCGAATGAAATGAAAGGTCGGCGGAGGTGAATGGATCAAATGGAGCAGCTAAATCATTGGAGCACTTGAGTTGAATCGGTGGCTGAAACCAATAGAATACTCAATCGCCTAAAGGAATCGAAGTGATCACCTAAAGGAATGAAAATGAATCGGGTCAAGTGAATAGCTATGGTCGACTAGAGGATATAAATGGGTAGAGAAATAGAAACTAATTTATTTTCTATGTACTCAGGTCACGTACGACTCGATACCCATCATAGGTCGCAGGCGACCCGACCTGGGATCAGCTCAGGAATTTTTTATGAGTTTGGTCGCTAGCGACCCATCTCACATGGGTTTCTAGTGACCCATCAATATATATATATATATATATATGTATGTATGTTTATTTATATGTATGTATGTATCTATATAAATGTATGTATATATGTATATAAATATATAATAAAGATTTTCATACCTTTTTCAATTGTATGCTTGAAAAAGAAAGCTCTGTCCAGCCTCTTCAAATTCGGTCAATCGTGTTTGTTCAACACTCTAAGACATGTCAGGAAACTACAAGCGAAAACATGATATGTTGAGGCAAGCAACAATGGCTAAAACCAAAGGAAAATAACCGATAACGTTGGGCTATTCTATTCGTAGAGCTCCGATGCAACTTCTTGAAAGTTAGCGAAGGGGTACAAAGCACGACTTGTTTACAACAAAGACATACTCTAGGGAGCAAATGTTATCTGGGTTTCAACCGTATAGATACCAGCAGAAAGCTAGGCAACTTTAAGCGGCAAGATGATTCAGGAACTAACAACCCTACGGACCAACAAGTGTTTGAGTATAAGCAACTAATGACTTGCTACCAGCATGTGACGATAATGATGAATGCTGAAGAAGACATCTCCAATTTTGGAACCCACGATAGTCCTCTATGGCAGGATCGTCAGCAACCCTTGCATATCTTCAAAACTGCAGGCAAACAGGTTATGAAATACAATTAAAGGAGAAAGAATTTGGTAGGCGAAATAGACTAAGTCTATGGAACCAGTGAACCATGGTTCATGGGTTGCCTGCGGCCCAACACAATTGTGTCGCTAGCGACCCATGGAGTTTGTCAATTCTTGTCCAACGGATCTCCTAGGTCGCCTGTGCTACATTTGAGAGTTGATGTGATGGGCATGGCCTAGGAACCCTCCAACCTCTATAAATATCATATCTCTGGCAACGAAAAGAGGATCTTTTGGAAGTCGATTGATGAAGCTCTGCTGGGATTAGTCTTCACTGCCAACCTTCCTCACAACGATCTCAATAGGAATGCACTGTGATTCTTCGGTGGATTCTAACTCTAGAGATTCAATTCAGCTAGGAATTAGCCAAAGCCTTGTAATCAAATGGATTTTGTAATAGCAGTCGACTTATAATAAAACTATAAAGTGGACGTAGGCTTCGTTAACAGTTAAACCACTATAAAAATCTATCTATTTTGTTTTACTACTTCTCTTCTATATTTGTGATCTGTTATATTGCTCTGTAAAGACAGGGCTGGTGCTTTCAAATCCAAGCCAAGGTGTTGGTTCAAGTTTTGGGTCAACAAATACTATGCACAGTCACTACTATAAGAACAATATAATTCATCCTCTATAATTACCCATAAGGTCAACCTCTAAAGTTACCGATTCATTCTATTTAATCGTACATGCTCGTTAGACGTAATCGTGTG
Source organism: Allium cepa (assembly GCA_030765085.1). NCBI lineage: Eukaryota > Viridiplantae > Streptophyta > Magnoliopsida > Asparagales > Amaryllidaceae > Allium > Allium cepa. Next base: position 724,213,906 of record CM060929.1, on the reverse strand, counting down.
ACCCATCTTCATATCGACTCCATGTCCGATCATTATCTATCCCTTGGAAATCAATTAACGTTTGCATTCGAATCTCGAGCTTCACCTTGCATTCTACCTCCCCAAGTAGCCTATATTCTCTTCGTATCCATGCCAAGACCTCACGAAGAACCGCACTCGAACTGGGAAGGGAATTCCTTAGTAACACTTCCTGCCCAGGGCAACCGACTGGAATCGCTAATTGTTTACACCAAAAATTGGAACACACACCCAGTAGAGAATTTGTGGAGAATTAAATGAAGGATATAAAATGGAAATAGATGAAAACAAAAAATTAAATAATAGAATATTAAAGCAATAATAAGAAGACATCAATTTATAGTGGTTCGGCATTGTTTGCCTACGTTCACTTTGGGTAGATAGCTTTATTAATCAATTTGTAAACGAAGTACAATATGGATTAGATGGAAATCCTTAGTTACAATAGTGTACAAAGCAATCATTAGTATAAAGGTCCCAAAAATGAACAATCAAGCCTGTTTTTATAGAGGAAGATGGTGAAATATCTCCTAGAATATTTGGCAGAAGGATCTCTAAAACCATATGGACTCATAAGAGGGATCGCATGAACCAAATCCCAAGAAATAGGGATCGACGCTGATCCCTATTTTGGAGGAATTTTTGGAGGCAACCCATATGTGAGGTTCTTCATGTTGCAGTATGCTTAGCCTCCAAATTTCATGCTAATTGGATTAGTAGAACTTAAGTCATTACTCTTGCAATGCATGCTGTCCTCTGATTCTAACCGATCCCTATAGAGGAAAGATGGCTAAGCCCTCTTACTTAATCTTTTGGCGGTGAGATCACTAGGCTAAGCTCCTTAGGGTCCCCACATATTGTTCCAAAATTTCATATACATTAGACTTACAAACCTTGAGATATAGATTGTTTTTCATTGAGTTGCACTTGCATGGCTGAAATTTGCCGATCCCTATTGTTGAGAGGGATTATAGCTGACCCCTTTTCTATATTAAACTATACTCCTTATGTAAAATTTTATGAATAGTATATCTCTAGATTTCATTTGATCATCGCTTTATATTACCATTTGTACGTTACTTTTAGATCCCACACATTATCACTCTGGAGTCGCTGGCCTTAATGATAGTCGAATCTGACTTGTCCAATCTGTTCAGATGTAGCCAAGTCAAAATGCCGGGTAGCACTTACCCCTAAAAGTACGTCTTGTGTTGAACATGACATGCTTTGAATAGAAGCAAGTTAAAATTACAGGAAAGAAATCCATCCAGTTTTCTAAATAGCCAATATCTTTTTATCGAATTATTTCCCAAAGTATTGTATCTCTCTTTGATCGTCATGACGCTTGGTTGATTTCCAATAGTATAAATCCAGGATTGTATTTCCTTAGTTTTTATCTATATCTAGCTCTATAAGGCTAGTAAGCTTTGGCTATCTGATTCAGCCTCGACCTTAAACTTCAGGTTTAAATTCAATCTCTGTTGATTTTAAAAATTGAACTTTTAGAACATTCATGTGCACGTTTTGGTAAACGTCTTCATCGTTGGCCCCCAGATGCATTTGCTTGCTTACGGGTCGTCACCAATTTCTATTGAATTATATGCAATTTAATTGCATTTCACATATATGTATTTTATATAAAAAAATTTGAATGTGCTTGCATGCACATAGGGTTTGTAACTGATCCCTTATCTCCTTTTTATATATAGGGATCGACATTCTTCTAGCCGATCCCCCTTGTTTTTGATCGAAATTCTCCTTAATCTGAACCCCCCTCCTCCTATTTTTTTAACATACGGATCAGAATTAATTCCTTAGAGCAGGGATCGTACCCAATCCCTATTACTCTGTGGACTTGACCGATTTTCCACCTTATAAATAAGAAAAGTAGGCCGAACCCTCGAACTTCATATATAAGCCAATATTTGACTTCCCTTCTTCATCTTGCTCCATTTCTTTGACTTCCTTATTTCCTTCGAGTTTGCCTCTTGTTAATGCGAAAAATGGATCAACATCCTGGTTTGAGTTTGAAAGCACCAGCCCTGTTCTGACAGGACAATATCACAGATCACAGATATAAGAAAGGAATAGTAAAAGAAAGAGGGCAGAGAATTTTTATAGCGATTCGGCTGTTAATGAAGCCTACATCCACTTTATACTTTTCAAATAAACTAATTATTGCTACAAGATGTGCTTGATTACAAGACTTTTATTATCTCTCAATAGATTGAATCCCTGGAGTTAGAATCCACTAAAGAATCACAGTGAATTCCTTTAGAGATTGTTGTGAGGGAGGCAGAGAGCAAAGAATGTTTCCAGCAGAGCTTCAGCAATCAGTTCAGAGAATATCCTCTTTATGTTGCAGGTAGGATGCTATTTATAGAGAAGGGGGAGATTGTTGAATATGCGTTTATATGATTTTTGTTTGATGATAATAAACATATATACATTCGTTTAAATGTATTTGTTAATGTACTATTTTATTTTTTCATAGATTAAATAAATATTTGTTGAATAAAATAAATTACACAGAATTTGAATTCAAACAAAAATTTTATTCAAACAAATATTTATTACAATTTTGAATAGTACAAATTCAAGCTCTCACTATACATATACAATTTTGATTGTAATTACATCACAATTCAATTTACATAAATGCCTCACTACATATCACTCACACTCGTAGTTTATCTTCAATTTCATTCCAGTTATAATCCAGCATCTGAGAAATCTGCAAAAATATTCACTAACGCAGTAAAATTGAAAAAGAAATATTTTTGTAACATAAAATGAAATATTATTTTTGAAAATATGATTTGCCTCAGTTATTTGGGTAGTTCGTCATCATTCACAATTGAATTCATCATACACGAACAACGTGACATGCATAGTGTATCGCTGTACATGCCAGAAGGCAGTGCACATCGATATACACTTGATAATGCTACAAGGACAGGCGAGCACAGGTCAAACCCAAATGAAAAGCCGGATTCAACTCACGTGAAATATATTTAAAATCACGACGCGAGCACAAGGTCAAACCCGAGTTTTGAAACTGGATTAAACTCAAGTGAAATTTCAAAAATCAACATGAATGGATGCAAAGACAAGTGATGCAAGCAATGACCAGATCAAAGAGCAAAATGATGATAATGCAGACCTGAGTGAAACATCTCAAGATCACAATATCACAATGTAATGCAATCATCATGAAGCACTTGCAACATAAAGACAATGAAAATGGAACTAATTTGAAACCACATGAGACTACAACAGCAAATACATCATGATATCGAGCTCAGTGAAACTCAAGCAAGTGCACAACTAAACAAACATGAAGTGAATGCAACTACAGGAACTCAACATGGAAGACTACAACATCAAGTCGAGTCAACAACCAGAATATATGAAACAAAGAGCTTGAGCACAAGATATGGAAACTCAACAATACAAAAACTGCAACAAACACAAGTAAATGAGACAGCAGTATGCAAGTGCAGAAATCAATACACTGTATATACAACAGGGAGCATGGTATAATGCAAACTACAATATCCACGATAAACAACTCAGTGAAGCCCAAGTATACAACTACAGTGTCATGACCAAAGCGAAATCAGAGAGGAGTATCAGTGTACACAACATCAAGTTCAAATAACAAACAGTGAATCAAGACAGGGCCGAGCAACTGATATATGGTGATGCAGTCAACAACTACACAAAAGCTCAAGTAATCAAGTAAACAATACAGCAATGACCACAAATGGAACACAAGTCAGTGGCAAGCTACAAACACCGAGTGCAACAGCAGTATCAAAATGATCAAATACAAATACCACTGACTCAAACAAACCAATTAATGGACAAGTGATACCAGTAGAATGAAAAACAGCCGCAAGAAGGATGCAAGTTCGAAACAGATTCAAGCCAAAGTCAAAAATAAATCATCAGTGTTCAACGTCAAAGATCATGGCCGAAGTCAAATGAATTCAACATCGTGGTGACCACGTAATAAATTCAATGCCGTGTAAATCAATGATACAGTGGATAAACAAAATTCAAAAGTGCAGAGATGACCAAGTCAGAAATCAAGTGTGTGTAAATTGAAAAGTCAAAATTCAAAGCAAATTAAAAGAGGAAAGTCTCTGCCGTATTAATCAAGGAAAATCGAACGTTTGAAAATTAAAGCCGTGTGCATCAAGTCGAAACTATACCAGGAAAGCGAAAGTTAGAAAAGTATTGAATTGACAGGAACGAATTATAGGGTCTTAGAATCCATATAAATACTCACCCAAAAATTCATCATCGGCATCGAGTCAAGCAAGCAATTAAATCAGCAAGAAAAAGATTACATACCACAATCTATGGAACTCGATCAGAGGAGCAGCTGTGAACAAGAGCAAGCAAAAGCAATAAGAGAATTGATCATCAGAGAAGCCGCGAGCAAGAGCAACACCAACCAGAGAATTGATCATCAGAGAAGCTGCAAGCAAGCATAATACAAACCAGAGAATCGAAGTTGAAGAAAGCCCTAATTTTTGCAAGGGAACAAAGCCCTAATTCAGATCGAACAGAGCCGCCATTTTCTTCACAAGCCAAAAAGAGGAACGAGTTAAAGAAATAGAAATGGGCCGGCCTTGTTTTTATATAAGAAGGCTTTAGTTTATATTCAAATAGGTTATATTTTTAAATTGTTTTTAAGTTTGTTTTAAATTTTATTTTAAGGTTCAAATCTTGGTAAATCACCACCTAGGTTTTAGGTAGTGTCAGATTGTCTAGTTAGAATTAGTTCAGTGAGCAGAGTGTGCGAGTTTGCAAAACTCTATAGGAGGTAGCAGGGTGTGCGAGTCTGTTAGAGTGTTTGTAAGCGGGAGACTGTTTAATTCTAATAGAAATCTGGGAATGCAGCAGTAGGCAGGGGTTGCCGAAGCTGGGTAAATTTTTGTGTGATTTACTTTTCAGTATATTTATTTCTCTGCGGTTTGTTTTTGTGTTTAATTCGAGAAAATTTGCTATAACCCTATTCACCCCCCTCTAAGGTTAATCTAGATCCTACAAGTGGTATCGGAGCAAGGTATTTTTTCTTTAATTCTAGAGTCATGAATCCACCAAATAATGTTTTTTCTGAGGGGCAATCTATTGCTAGGCTACCCATGTTTAATGGGAATGATTATGCTTATTGGAAAGTTAGGATGGGTATTTACCTTAGTTCTGTTGATTATGATGTTTGGGATATTATTGAAACTGGCTATAAATCTCCCATTATAACTGTTGGTGATACTGAGATTCCTAAACCTAAGGATAGGTGGGATCCTAACGATAAGAGATTAAAAACTACAAATGCTAAAGCCATGAATGCTTTGATCTGTGCTCTGGATAAGACTGAATTTAATAGAATTTCTCATTGTAAAACTGCACAGGAAATTTGGCATACCTTGGAGGTGACACATGAAGGAACTTCTCAAGTCAAGGAGTCTCGTCTAGCCCTGTTCAGCAATGAATACGAGAACTTTGTGATGGACAATGGCGAGAGCATAAAGGACATGTTTGGATGCTTTTCAACTTTGGTGTACAACGCTAGAGCGCTTGGGAAGGTATTCACTGAGGTAGAGCTTGTGAGGAAGGTGCTACGAGTTTTACCAATGAACTTTGAGGCAAAAGTCACGGCAATACAAGAATCGAAAGATCTGAGTAAACTAAGCATGGAGGAGTTGATCGACAACTTGATGACATATGAGCTTGAGCTAAAAGCAAAGGAGGAACGCAACAACTCCGAATCAAAGAAGAAGACGATTGCCATAAAGAGCAAAGAAGAGAGCGATGAAGAAGATCCAATTGAAGAGCTTGCAATGGCTGTCAATAATCTTAGAAAATTGTCAAGATTCAGGCCATGCAAGAAGAAAACAAGTGGTAATAGGCCAAAAGATTCTGACAATTCCGATAATGAACTGACAAGCTTTAACCGCAACAAGCCTGGCCACTTCAAACAACAATGCCCACTTCTCAAAAACAACAGAGGAAAGAAGAAGAAGAAGAAGAAGGCCTTTGCAGCGACTTGGGATGGTGAAGAAGGAGAGGAAGTTTCGAATAGTAGCTCAGAGGAGGCTAACTTGTGTCTTATGGCAAAATCAGATTCAGAAGCAAGCTCAGAGGAATCTAGTGAGGGAGGTGACTATTCTTATAAAGAACTTGTTTTTATGTGTCTTGATCTTACTAAAGAAGTTGATACTCTTGAATCTAAAATTGAAAAACTGAAATCTGATAGGAGAGAACTTGCTCGTGAAAATTTTAGGTTAGAAACTGAACTTGAAAATATTCAAAACCTAGACTCTAAAAAATGTAAAATTTTAGATTCAGAATTATCAAGACTTAAGAATAGCTTTGAGAATCTTGAAAAAGAAAACTTGAGTCTTAAGGAAACCATTGACACTAGGAAAAAGGATTTTATAAATAGATGCACCTCACTTATAATTGAAAACACAACACTAAAAACCAAAGTCCAAAATCTTGAAAAATCTCTGAATAACTTCTCAAGAGGAGAAAACTCATTCAACATGTTATTGGGAAATCAAATTTTTGCTAACAACAGAAAAGGACTAGGCTTTGGGAAAACACAAGCTGATGATAATGCAAAAGGTAAGAGTGTCTTTGCTAGATGTGAAATAATTGGACATCGTGTTGAAAATTGTAGTCATAGGAACAAGAACACAAAATTTATACAAGTTTGGGTTCCTAAGAATTCTACAAACAAATTTTATGTCTATTGGAACAGGAATAAAAGGACTAAACAAGTTTGGGTTCCAAAGGGATTGTTTATTCACAATGCTTCTGCCACTAACAATCATGGACCTATAAAAACAAATAGGTCACAAAAATCTTTCATCGTGCAGGTACGGTGGCAGGCTAAGGAACAACAACAGTGTTCTCTGGATTTTGGCTGTTCCAGAAACACAACGGGCAACAAAGCAAAGTTCCTTAGCCTAGTACAAAGGTGACAGAATCACAATGGGCAACCACGAAAAATTATCGTAAAGGTAAAATAGGTGAAGGTATATTTATTTGATCGATATATTAAATGTGATAATCTGCACCATATTCTGAGTGAAATCAGCCAATATTGAGATGTTGTAAAGATGATGTTTTTTGATTCTGACTTGTTCAACATAGTTGGCTAATTATATTTATGCAAAAAACACAATTCTTTGAATTACTTCATACATATACGTTTGGATTAAACATAGTGTTTTATTGGATGATAATACATTAGGTTATAATACGGCTAACTCTATATTCACAGTTTCTGATCATTTACACGGCTTCAATTCAAATTCAAAGAATGTCATTTAAATTGTTGTTAAATCTGAGTTTGAAATTGTTTGATGCACACTTCATGGTTTGGTCGATCAAATTCAATTGATGATAATTTTTGAGTGAAAAAGAAATTCAGATGCAGATTACACTGGTAATCTAGTTGATAGAAAAATTACTACTTGAACGTGATTTTTGAGACATTTAGTAACTGCATCGTTTTTCAAAGAAAATATCTGCATATTTTTCATTTCAAATAATTTTCAAATAGCAGAAAATTTTCTCATAGAACCCCTTCGAGAAAATCATTTTTTGATCATATTTTCAGATTAGTCATTTTTTATTTGATTTTAAATAACAAATTTTGACTAATCCGACTCCCTACTAATTATCAAAAAGATAAATAGTGATTGAAAAGGTGATAGGTGTTGATATTTACATTACTCAGGAGAGTATATTTGGAAAATTTCTTTAGGAATTCAAACAAGAGTTATAAAACTTTTTGTTGGGTAAAGATTCCATGACCATTTCTATATCTATCATATTTCTATCAACCATTGTTTATCAAAACTTTATAGAAATGGTCGATAGAAATATCAAAACTTAAATATAGTTTATTGATAAACATATATTTAAGTTTATCATATTTCTATCGACCATTTGTGTTTGATTTTTATTGAAGTTTAATATTTATATTCAATTTGAGTTTAATGTTGGATTAATATTGATCACTTTATCTCTATTTTCTCTAACACTATTATTCTTTTGCTGATAACAAAAGGGAGAGAGAAAAGTTAAGATTTTGTCAAATAGAATCAAGCAAAGGTCAAATAATTTCCATTTGCATCTAGGCTTATTTATATATTTCTATTTATATGAATATATGTAGGGGGAGCATCATGTAGAGAGGAAGCATTTAAATAGGGGGAGCAGTTAGAGTATATCATTGATCAAATACATTTAACACAGTCAAAATCTTAAATATATGTTTGTTATCATCAAAAGGGGGAGATTGTTGAATATGCGTTTATATGATTTTTGTTTGATGATAATAAACATATATACATTCGTTTAAATGTATTTGTTAATGTACTATTTTATTTTTTCATAGATTAAATAAATATTTGTTGAATAAAATAAATTACACAGAATTTGAATTCAAACAGAAATTTTATTCAAACAAATATTTATTACAATTTTGAATAGTACAAATTCAAGCTCTCACTATACATATGCAATTTTGATTGTAATTACATCACAATTCAATTTACATAAATGCCTCACTACATATCACTCACACTCGTAGTTTATCTTCAATTTCATTCCAGTTATAATCCAACATCTGAGAAATCTGCAAAAATATTCAATAACGCAGTAAAATTGAAAAAGAAATATTTTTGTAATATAAAATGAAATATGATTTTTGAAAATATGATTTGCCTCGGTTATTTGGGTTGTTCGTCATCATTCACAATTGAATTCATCATACACGAACAATGTGACATGCACAGTGTATCACTGTACATGACAGAAGGCAGTGCACATCGATATACACTTGATAATGCTACAGGGACAGGCGAGCACAGGTCAAACCCAAATGTAAAGCCGGGTTCAACTCACGTGCAATATATTTAAAATCATGAGGCAAGCAGAAGGTCAAACCCGAGTTTTGAAACTGGATTCAACTCAAGTGAAATTTCAAAAATCAACATGAATGGATGCAAAGACCAGTGATGCAAGCAATGACCAGATCAAAGAGCAAAATGATGATAATGCAGACCTGAGTGAAATATCTCAAGATCGCAATATCACAATATAATGCAATCATCATGAAGCACTTGCAACAGAAAGACAATGAAAATGGAACTAATTTGAAACCACAAGAGACTGCAACAGCAAATACATCATGATATCGAGCTCAGTGAAACTCAAGAAAGTGCACAACAAAACAAACATGAAGTGAATGCAACTACAGGAACTCAACAAGGAAGACTACAACATCAAGTCGAGTCAACAACCAGAATATATGAAACAAAGAGCTCAAGCACAAGATATGGAAACTCAACAATACAAAAACTGCAACAAACACAAGTAAATGAGATAGCAGTATGCAAGTGAAGACAATCAATACACTGTATATACAACAGGGATCATGGTACAATGTAAACTACAATATCCACGACAAACTACTCAGTGCTGCCCAAGTATACAACTACAGTGTCATGACCAAAGCAAAATCAGAGAGGAGTATCAGTGTACACAACATCAAGTTCAAATAACAAACAGTGAATCAAGACAGGGCCGAGCAACTGATATATGGTGATGCAGTCAACAACTACACAAAAGCTCAAGTAATCAAGTAAACAATACAGCAATGACCACAAATGGAACACAAGTCAGTGGCAAGCTACAAACACCGAGTGCAACAGCAGTATCAAAATGATCAAATACAAATACCGCTGACTCAAACAAACCAATTAATGGACAAGTGATACCAGTAGAATGAACAACAGCCGCAAGGAGGGTGCAAGTTCGAAACAGATTCAAGCCAAAGTCAAAATTAAATCATCAGTGTTCAACGTCAAAGATCATGGCCGAAGTCAAATGAATTCAACACCGTGGTGACCACGTAACAAATTCAATGCCGTGTAAATCAATGATACAGTGGATAAACGAAATTCAACAGTGCAGAGGTGACCAAGTCAGAAATCAAGCGTGTGTACAAAAAGTCAAAATTCAAAGCAAATTAAAAGAGGAAAGTCTCTGCCGTATTAATCAAGGAAAATCGAACGTTTGAAAATCAAATCCATGTGCATCAAGTCGAAACTATATCAGAAAAGCGAAAATTAGGAAAGTATCGAATTGACAGGAACGAATTATAGGGTCTCAGAATCCATATAAATACTCACCCAAAAATTCCTCATCGGCATCGAGTCAAGCAAGCAATTAAACCAACAACGAAAAAGATTACATACCACAATCTATCGAACTCGATCAGAGGAGCAGCTGCGAACAAGCGCAAGCAAAAGCAACCAAAGAATTGATCATCAGAGAAGCCGCGAGCAAGAGCAACACAAACCAGAGAATTGATCATCAGAGAAGCCGCGAGCAAGAGCAACACAAACCAGAGAATTGATCATCAGAGAAGGCGCGAGCAAGCGTAATACAAACCAAAGAATCAAAGTTGAAGAAAGCCCTAATTTTCGCAAGGGAACAAAGCCCTAATTCAGTTCGAACAGAGCCACCATTTTCTTCACAAGCCAAAAAGAGGAACGGGTTAAAGAAATAGAAATGGGCCGACCTTGTTTTTATAAAAGAAGGCTTTTGTTTATATTCAAATAGGGTTTTAGTTTTAAATTGTTTTTAAGTTTGTTTTAAATTTTCTTTTAAGGTTCAAATCTTGGTAAATCACCACATAGGTTTTAGGTAGTGTCAGATTGTCTATTTAGAATTAGTTTAGTGAGCAGGGTGTGCGAGTTTGCAAAACTCTATAGGCGGTAGCAGGATGTGCGAGTCTGTTATAGTGTTTGTAAGCGGGAGACTGTTTAATTCTAATAGAAATCTGGGAATGCAGCAGTAGGCAAGGGTTGCCGAAGCTGGGTAAATTTTGTGTGTGATTTACTTTTTAGTATATTTATTTCTCTGCGGTTTGTTTTTATGTTTAATTCAAGAAAATTTGCTATAACCCTATTCACCCCCTTCTAGGGTTAATCTAGATCCCACTAGAGCTTCTAAGCCCGGCCCTTCTTCATCAGCTCGCAGATAGGATACAAGCAACTTAAGGGGGCTTTGGCTTATTGTCAAAAAGCTCTTGAAACCAATCGTATAGGGAATTTTGGTTTATTATTAGGAATTTTAGGATTTTATTGGATAACGGTTAGTGTAGAATTTCAATATTTGTTCGAAGTAGTTACTAAATTAATTCATAATAATAGAGTAAATTATTTATTTATTACTCTTTGTGCTTCTTTTTTATTCCTTGGCGCAGTTGCTAAATATGCACAATTTCTCGTTCACATATGGTTACCTGATGCTATGGAAGGACCCACTCCCATTTTGGCTCTTATACATGCTGCTACTGTGGTAGCAGCAGTAATTTTTGTTGTAGCTCGTCTTCTTCCTCTTTTCAAAGTCATACCTTACATAATGAATCTTATTTCTTCAATAGGTGTAATAACTGTATTATTAGGAGCTACTTTGGCTCTTGCTCAAAGATATGTTAAAAGAAGTTTAGCTTATTCTACCATGTATCAATTGGGTTATATTATATTAGCTCTGGGTATAGGTTCTTATAGGGCTGCTTTATTCCATTTGATCACTCATGCCTATTCGAAAGCTTTATTACTTTTAGGATCTGGATCCATTATTCATTCAATGGAATCGATTATTGGATTTTCACCAAATAAAAGTCAAAATATGGTTATTATGGGGGGTTAATAAAATATATTCCAATTACAAGAATTACTTTTTTATTAGGTACACTTTCTCTTTGTGGTATTCCACCTCTTGCTTGTTTTTGGTCGAAAGACGAAATTCTTAATCATGGTTGTATTTACCAATTTTTGCAATAATCTTTTCATTTACAACAGGATTCACTGCATTTTATATGTTTCGAATGTGTTTACTTACCTTTGATGGACATATACATATTCATTTTCAAAATTACAGTAGAGCTAAAAATAGTTCTTCCTATTCAATATCTTTATGGGGAAAAGAAACCCCAAGTAATAAAAGAAATTATTGTTTACAACATTGAATACTAAGGTTTCTTTTTTTTTTCAAAAAATACATATCAAATTAAAAAAATTCAAAATGGAGTACAATACTTTAGTACTTACTTTAGAAATAAATTTACTTCCACCAACCCTCATGAGTCGGATAATACTATGTTATTTCCCATGCTTATATTGGTATTATTTCCTTTTGATTGGATCAATCGGAATAGATTTTGGTGGACTAGATCCCGATCTATTGTCAAAGTGGTTAACTCCATTTACAAAAAAAATTCCATCAAAATTAGCCTTCAGATTTTTATGATTTTTTTTTTAAAATGCAGTTTTTTCGTAAGTATAGCCTTTTTGGATTATTTATAGCATCCATTTTATATGGATCTGTTTATTCATCTCTACAGAATATGAGTTTAGTCAATTCTTGTGATAACCCAGCTTTTGAATAACAATTAATAGGATAATTAACTGATTTTTAACTATTGAGATGCTAATTTTATTGGAATTATACAGATAAAATTTGATAATTCAAGATGCATGGATGTATATACAAGTGGGTTTGAACTATAATAATGGTTCGATTAAAATAACGACACTTACAATAAATTTATTAAATATATTAATAGATGCGTGTTAACTCTATAATATTGAAGTCTTAAGTATATACTTATACAAATTCATTGTGAATTTATAATCATAGTAAATGTATCAATATAATAATTTAACTTGACAAGTTTTATGTTTGCAAAAATAATAAAATGATTTTCTAATAATAATATACAATATATAAGTAATTGAATTAGAAGTTATGTTTTGAAAATTAGAATGATAATTTTCAAGAATTATTTAAAAAGTTGAATTCTACATTCTTAATACTAATACTTATATATATAATGGTAACTTAAGTAAAATGTGAACAAGATTTAATAAAAGAGCTAATATTCTTTCTTTCTAATTTATACATGTGCTAAATATAGTTTATATATTAATTAAATACATAAAAAAATTAGAAAATAAAAAAATATATATATAATGTGAATAAAGGATTCTTACATTTGTAAGCTTTATAGTTCTTGGAATTAACACTTGTAGCTAAGATTTAGTACATTGTTAACAAGTGGCATTTGTTTATCTTTTAAGAAAATATAATCATCATATTGGAAGTGAAGCTGAAAAAAAGAATAAAAACAGAGAGAAAAATCAGGCAAGGGTCAAAAACTAAATGAAGATCAAGTTCAAACTCTGAAACTAGCAGATCAAGTAAGTTAACAATTAAGTTCAAATCATCAAACAAGGTGTCTTCAACAACTCAGTAAGCAAATCAAGATCAAGAAGCAAAACATAATTGCCAATTTCAGAAAGCAGATTCAGGAATTCAAACTTGGCTCTGTTATCTTCTACAGGTGAGTAAATCATCAAAAATCAATCTGTTGTATGATTGTGCTTGTGATCCATTGCATGTATAAATTAAAGTGCTTTGTGTATATGTAGATATGGATTATTCTGTGCGTGCTGAATAAGTATATATTTAGATAAGTCTCTATATGAGTAAAAGGGACATGCATGACCAAATTAATTAAATTCCCCTCCATATGTTCAACTTTAGGTTATAATCATTAAAGTAAAGATGTGTATATGGATGAAACATCATTTTTAAAAATAATTTCAAGAATATATATTAAGTGATTAGTTTGAAAAAGAGAATAAACATTGATTATAAATTTGAATCAGGAAATCAATCAATTAAATTATACGTTTTGATTACATAACTTGAATCATAATGGAAATTATTGAATTTCGAGATTGATTTCGAGCTTTTTAAGTGGATAAACCCAGAGATATCCCGAGTTGAACAATATTGGAGGAAATGTCAATTCTCGTCGACCGGGGAAGATATAACCATCGAAATTTTTACTGAACAAGCGTGGATGTTGAGGCTCTTTGGAAAAATGGTTTTAGGATTTATCAATCACTGAGGAGGTCGAACTGCGATGATGTAGGGTTTTAGGCTGAGTTGTGGATGGGGTAGTTTGTTGGACATTCGCGGCGACGTGTTAGCATCGGTGTGGACCGGTGGTGGAGGAAAGGAATGATGGAGGTCAGGCGAACGTTAGGGGCAAAGGAAGGAGTCTCCGGTGGTCGGAGATTGTGATGCGAGGCAAACTTCGGTAATGGTTCTGTAACCCGGGGTTGTGCAATTGTTCGATTTTGAATTAGGAGATGGTTCGACGAACTGTGTGGTCGATCGACTCAGGGAAGGATGGTCGTCATGCTGATGGTCGAAGCTTAGATCGAAGTCGACCAGTTTAAATGTATACGTGCACGGCGTTAGTGTACAGGAACCAGTTTCTTTTGAGCCTGTATTGTTGCGTTGATTGGAAAGAAGAATAAGATGGAATGTATCGGGGAATCACAGTCTTGACTCGGTGTCGAGCTCGAGTCATTCGAGTGAGTAATCGCAAGAGGTGAAGGCTGTTGTGTCTCGAGTGTTTGTACGGGAAATCTTGTTTGTGCTCGAGTTTTTTTTCCAAGTGAGTCGAATCCTGCTTTTAGTTATAAAGCTGAGTAATTAAGCAGTTTCAAAGTGATGATGCATACATTTTGGAAAAAAAGGGTTATTAAAAAAATTACAGGTAAAGGTGATTATCAAATTTTAAGTTATTAAAAAAAAAATTCTTAAGCCATTTCTTTAAAGCAATATTAGTTTATTTAAATGAATGGTTAAGTAAAAGATGTGTAATTCATTTTAACTTAGATTAAGTTAGATTTTAGTTTGATTAAAACTTAACTAATAATAATACTAAAGTACTAATTGAGAAGATGAAATGTTTTTCATCAATTAAACCTGAGGATGTATGTTAATTTGCAAATTAATTAATTACAAAGTTTATTAAATTTCGATTTTGATTTAGATAGTGATTAAGATAAATGACTTATCTTTCAACTAATTAAGGTTGAGTAAGTTAGATTTAATAATTAATTTAAAGAGGTTAACTAGTTTATTTATGAAATAATAAATTAAGGATAATCACCTGTGAAATGGATTAAATTATAATTACTGAATGTGATTTATAAGTACAATTATCTTTTAAGTAATTAATAGATAATTACTTAAGAAAAGTAAATAGTGAATAATTATGTAATGGAAGTAATTAAGGATTAATTACTTACTATAATTAATCAAGGATTGATTAATTAAGGGTTGATTAATTAAGGTTAATTTATCAAAGTAAGTGATCATAGGATATTTAATTTGAGTAATTAATTATGGATAATGTGATCAATGTGAATTAATTTGGGTTATTAATTAGAGGCTAATTAATAATGTAATTAAAAAGGTTAATTAATCAAGGGTGGTTAATTAAGATAGATACTTGAAGGATGAATAATTAAATTTGGTTTGTAATTAATTAATGTTGAGTAAAGGTAATCTAAGTGATTAAAGATTAGTAATTAATTTAGTTATAGATAAATTAAATTAATTTTTGGAAGTGATCAATCTTGTGAATGATTGAATAATGTTAAATACCTTGAATGGTTGATATCCCTGATATAAAATGTTTTGTGATATGATTTTTGGGTGGACAGTGATAATGTGGATTATCTATTGATCATGACTTACTGCGTAAAGGTGACATCTTGTATTTAAGATTGAATTGTATTCACTTGAATAACTTGGGTTAAGATGACAATGAATTCGAAGAGGGCGGAGTCGGGTGTTAGTAAATACCCGAAACCACTTCGATTCTTTATAAATCGATATGAGAAATCAATAGGCTCGAGTGGTTGATTTAGGTGAATTGGATCATTTAGTCTAAGTTTTTGGTGCTTAAAATTTATGCGTGATATAAGTGATGTCTATAACAAATTGTGAACGTGTAAATTGATACGAGTTACCTCGGGTTTTATGTAGTTTTGTGCTGTTGTATTCCATGTTAGATGGGTTTACTCACTCTGGTTTCCAGCCTGACCCCGGTTTTACTTTGATGTAATGCTGGGGTCAGACCAAGTATTACAGATTTTCAGGTAAGGACGTTCTGGAGCTCAGGAGGCGAGCAGGATGGCAGGAACATATGGAGTGTTTCCGCTGTATTATATTGTTGTAAATCTGAGACATGTTGATTGTATATGTCCAGTGTTTGTATATATGGTGTGACTCTGACGTATTTAGTGAAATTTGATGAGTATAGTTTTCTTTGTAAAACTGCTATTTTATTTGATATTATATTTTGTCCGCTGCGGATGTGAGATTTTGGTGTTTCTGTTCTTCTTTTTCTTCTATCTCTTTTCTTCTTTTCCCAGCTATTTGGAGTTTTCGGGATCGACATTTCCGGGTCGTTACAATTTGGTATCAGAGCTGAAGGTTAAGCGAGAATCTTGGCTCTGGTAGGATACTCTTTAGGATAGGGTAAGTGATACCCTAAAATGAGTTGAGTATATATATATGAGCACGCACTTGTTATCTTCTTATATATATATTTTAAATGATTTATATAAGAATATATTTTTTATATATAAAGCAATATTTCTTTCTAATAAATATTAAGGTAATTAGTTGCTAAATTATTAGACTTAAATTAAATGGTAATAGAAATACAACCAAATTGAATTAGATAAAGATAATTCAAACTGAAATTAAAACCTTGAATTTGGAAAAGAGTTTCAGAAAAGATAATAATGGATTGGTTTCCTTGGTTATTATCATTGTTCTGTTTAATTGTAAAATGTGTATTAATGAGTAAGAAAAATGAAATGTTTTAGGGAAGTAAAACATTTAGGCAAGTATGACTTATAAATTAAAATTGAAGATGATCTGAATTTTGAAGTTTAAATCTGGGTCTAGAATTTGAAAATTGTTTCAAAGTGATAAAGAGATGTTATTTAATATATTTGAATGAAAGGGTCCTATTTCAAACAAGAGTTGGTTGAAATTTTAAAGAAATTTGTTTTAAATTAAAACCAAAGGTGGTTTAAAATAATATGTATATATGAAGAATATACATAATATCAATGATGGTTTGAAATAAACTCTAATTGTTGAATTTCAATTATTATTTGGAATGAGATAAGAAAACCCAAAGTGATATAAATTTTGAACTTATAGATGGGAAAGAATTTTGAAATTGGGATTTAACTTGGGAAGTTAAACGGTCAATTTGAATTGGGAGTTTGTGTGATTTCAAAATGGGTTTGAGATCTGGAAATTGGAAATGGATAGATGTTTTAAAATAATTTGAATGATACCATCCTATTGTTATTAATAATCTTTAAGCTGAAATTGGATTTGTTTAAATAAATGAAGAAATGGGGTGTGGTAATATATCCATTATTAAGATAAAATGGAATCATTTTGGACTTAAGATTTGAATGTTTAAGATAAAACTTCAAAGGTTTGGTTCCAAAATTGAAATTTGGTGTTAAATTGAATTTCAAAGATTTAGTTGTGTAAAAAGGATTTGAATTATTATTTGAACTTTGAAATAAGTTTAAAATGGAATTTGGATTCAGAATTAAATGGTTTAAAGATATAAGTTGATTTGATTTAAAGGATTAAATCAACCTTTAAAATTTAACTCGAATTTATATAATTCAGGATGGTTTAAATTTGAAATTTGAATTGAATTAGTTCAAATTGAATTTGATTTGGATTAATTGGAATTGTGATTGAAGATGGATAAGTTTAAAATTCAAATGGAAAATTTGAATTGGATTGATTTGAAATGAAATTGAAGTTGAATAAGTTCAAACTCAAATAGGAAGTCGATTTGAATTTGGGATGAGAATGGAAGTTAACTTAATTTGAATTGAAATTGAAAGTTAATTGAAAATTGGCAATTGATTAGAATTAGGATCAATTCAAATTGGAATTGAATTAATTTAAATGGAAGTGGAAATTTAAATTGAATTGATTGGAAATGGAGGTTGGGAAGTGAACAGTTTGACTCTGGACTATTTTCAAAATAAATTGTTTTAGTACAAATCTATTTTTCCAAGCTACTTATTATATATACAACCTTTCTTATTAAACATAAAACTATCTTGTGCTTATTTTATAACTACTTTTGGAATTATTTAACTATTCTGCAACTGTTTTATAAACTAATTACTATTTTTCAACTACTTTATAACTGCTTACTATTTCAAACCTATTTTGCAATTATCTAATTATTTTATAACCATTTCACTATATTTTAACTATTTTGCAACTACTTAACTATCTTATAACTATTATACAAACTAATAATTATTTTTCAACTACGTATCTATTTCTAACTTTTCAAGCTATTTTCTAAATTTAAGCTGGACAGAGTTCAAACTATTTATGACTAAATATCCATTTGAGATAAGAATTGAGGTGATAATCCAAATGAGGATTTTAGCAATTGAGAGCAAGTGAATGAAAATCCAAGTGAATGTGAATAGAAAAGAGAAATTGATTTGGCTAACAATCAATGAGGATAAATACGTAGGATGTAAGTATATTATTCTATTCGAATAGTGATTTGATCCAGATTCGAGCACAGAATTTCGAGATAGTATATCGATCCGATTTGGGATTTTTCACTCGATTTTCAACGGCGAACCTAGATATGGATTGTTGATTGGTTCTGGATATTCTCTATCATAGCTAGGCTATGCGAGGAGAATGACGGTTTCTGATCAAAAAACTAGATCTGAGTCCGCACTAGGAAGTTGGGTGGACGATACTAGTTCGGAAGTGAAATTGTGTGATCGAGTGAGCGATCAGATTGGTATAGCGTACGGATGATATGTGTACATCATACGGGTTTGAATGAAATTGATACTGGGAATTTGTGGATGAGAAATATGAAATGGTTTTGAAATGAAAAATATATTTGTGAAATATATGATAAAATTAAGTGGAAATTGGATATTCCTATGGTAATAACTTACTTTTTGGAAATAAGTAATTTGGTAGGTGATTTATTGAGTAATCAAATTTGAATAATTGATTTGGAATAAAATAAAGTTATATATCTTTTTTATATAAGATAAATCTCCCATTGTTGAATCTATAGCCAGAAGAAAAGGGTTTTAAAAATATTTGAAGTATAAAAGGGGTTTTATACAAGTTTGAAGTGATCCAAAGATTTTTAAATTATATATATATATATATATATGTATGTGTATTTATAAAGAATTTTATGTGGATGTTTTTGGAAAGGTTTTTGGAACCTTTGGATTTGGAAAGGCTTTTGATTTTTGAGAAAAATCAATTTTGGAAATTTGGAAAAGCCAAATTTGAGAATTATCGATTTTGGAATAATCGATTTGAGAAAGGAGATTTAATTGAGATTCATACTAGGTGTATGATTTGGAAGATACTATAGGTGTATAGTATAAAGTGCTTTGAATATGGCTCTGGAGAAAAAGGCGCTCCCTTAGAATGAACTTCTCAGGAGTGCCATAGGGTAGTGCTGCCTTGAACCCTAAAGGGGGGTTTCTAAAGTTGATCCTGGGAGGAGTCCGGACAAAACTAGTTCCGAAGGATTTTGTGTAGCGTGTAGCGGAAGTCGAGGGCGCTGATGCCAACAGAGGCATTTGGGTTATGCTGTGACGACAGTGTAACTCGATATCACTGCGATCTACTACAGACCATAGCGAAAGTCATATGTGCTGCTGAGAGCCAACAGTCTACTTTTGATTTTATATCGGTAGACTGCGACCTATGGTGACATAGGGTAAGTCGTGTGTGCTGCTGAGAGCCAACAGTCTGCGTTTGATTTTACATCGGTAGACTGCGACCTATGTGGGAGTGGAGAAGTTTCATTTTTGGCAGTGAAAATCAAGGGCGCTGATGCCTATAGTTACATGGACTTTTGCTGTAATGGTAACGTAACCCTAAAATGTAACTGCGATCTGTTATGGGTTCCATGGCGTAATCGAGGGGCGCGGAGTGCCTACAGTTACATGGACTTTTGCTGCGATGGCAACGTAACCCAGGATGTAACTGCAACCGTGGATGAGGGTGATGATTTCCAGAGCATTCTCACCAAAGATAACTACTCTATTTTCAAAAAAAAAATGTTTTCTATATTTTCAATAAAATTACTTTTCAAATATTTTCACTGGGTGTTGAAAACGGGTCTGCTAAGTACTTATAGATTTTCAGTCCTACGCCTGATCAACGTATGACCGAATTTCTATGAGAACAAGGATGGATTTGTTGAAACATCAAGTTATAAAAGTATTTTTATAAAAACTATTTTTGTAATATTATGTGGATTTTAAAAGTGTTTTAAAAATAATCAAAAAGTAATTTATCTAATTTTAAGCATTTTAATAAATTCTGCCTTTGTTCCTTTTCGAAGATGAAAAGATTCAAAGGGGGAGGAATGTGATAACCCGGCTTTTGAATAACAATTAATAGGATAATTAACTGATTTTTAACTATTGAGATACTAATTTTATTTGGAATTATACTGATAAAATTGGATAATTAAAGATGCTTGGTTGTATATACAAGTGGGTTTGAACTATAATAATGGTTGGATTAAAATAATGATTCTTACAGTAAATTTATTAAATGTTTTAATAGATATGTGTTAACTCTATAATATTGAAGTCTTAAGTATATACTTATACAAATTCATTGTGAATATATAATCGCAGTAAACATATCAATACAATAATTTAATTTGGCAAGTTTTATGTTTGCAAAACTAATAAAATGATTTTTTTAATAATAATATACAATATATAAGTGTATATATATATATTGAATTAGAAGTTATGTTTTGAAAATTGGAATGATGATTTTCAAGAATTATTTAAAAGGTTGAATTCTACATTCTTAATACTAATACTTATATATATATAATGGTAACTTAAGTAAAATGTAAACAAGATTTAATAAAATAGCTAATATTCTTTCTTTCTAATTTATACATGTGCTAAATATAGTTTATATATTAATTAAATACATAAAAAAATTAGAAAATAATATATATATATATAATGTGAATAAAGGATTCTTACATTTGTAAGCTTTATAATTCTTGGAATTAACACTTATAGCTAAGATTTAGTACATTGTTAACAAGTGGCATTTGTTTATCTTTTAAGAAAATACAATCATCATATTGGAAGTAAAGCTAAAAAAAAGAATAAAAAAGAAAAGAGAGAAAAATCAGGCAAGGGTCAAAATCTAAATGAAGATCAAGTTCAAACTCTGAAACTAGCAGATCAAGTAAGTTAACAATTAAGTTCAAATCATCAAACAAGGTCTGTTCAACAACTCGGTAAGCAAATCAAGACCAAGAAGCAAAACATAATTGCCAATTTCAGAAAGCAGATTTAGGAATTCAAACTTGGCTCTGTTATCTTCTACAGGTGAGTAAATCATCAAAAATCAATCTGTTGTATGATTGTGCTTGTGATCCATTGCATGTATAAATTAAAGTGCTTTGTGTATATGTAGATATGGATTATTCTGTGCATGCTGAACATGTATATATTTTGACAAGTCTCTGTATGAGTAACAGGGACATGCATGACCAAATTAATTAAATTCCCCTCCATATGTTAAAATTTAGGTTATAATCATTAAAGTAAGGATGTGTATATGGATGAAACATCATTTTTAAAAATAATTTCAAGAATATATATTAAGTGATTAGTTTGAAAAAGAGAATAAACTGTGATTATAAATTTGAATCAGGAAATCAGTCGGTTAAATTATACGTTTTGATTACATAACTTGAATCATACTGGAAATTGTTGAATTTTGAGATTGATTTCGAGATTTTTAAGTGGATAAACCCAGAGATATCCCGAGTTGAACAATATTAGGGGAAATGTCAATTCTCATCGATCGGGGAAGATATAATCATCGAAATTTTTACTGAAGCAAGCTTGGATGTTGAGGCTCTTTGGAAAAATGGTTTTAGGATTTATCAATCACTAAGGAGGTCGAACTGCGACGATGTAGGGTTTTAGGCTGAGTTGTGGATGGGGTAGTTTGCTGGACATTCATGCAACGTGTTAGCATCGGTGCGGACCGGTGGTGGAGGAAAGGAATGATGGAGGTCGGGAGAACGTTTCGGCCAAAGGAAGGAGTCTCCGTTGGTCGGAGATTGTAATGCGGGGCGAACTTCGGTAATTGTTCTGTAACCTGGGGTTGTGCAATTGTTGGATTTTGAATTAGGAGATGGTTCGACGAACTGTGTGGCCGATCAACTCAGGGAAGGATGGTCGTCGTGCCGATGATCAAAGCTTAGATCGAAGTCGACTAGTTTAAGTTACACGTGCATGGCGTCAGTGTACAGGAACCAGATTCTTTTGAGCCTGTGCTGTTGCGTTGATTGGAAAGAAGAAGAAGATGGAATGTATCGGGGAATCACAGTCTTGACTCGGTGCCGAGCTCGAGTCATTCGAGTGAGTAATCGCAAGAGGTGAAGGCTGTTGTGTCTCGAGTGTTTGTATGGGAAATCTTGTTTGTGCTTGAGTTTTTTTTCCAGATGAGTCAAATCCTGCTTTTAGTTATAAAGCTGAGTAATTAAGCAGTTTCAAAGTGATGATTCATACGTTTTGGAAAAAAAATGGTTATTAAAAAAAATTAGAGGTAAAGGTGATTATCAAATTTTAAGTTATAACAAAATTTAGGTTTAAACAAATTTTTCTTAAGCCATTTCTTTAAAACAATATTGGTTTATTTAAATGAATGGTTAAGTAAAAGATGTGTAATTCATTTTAACTTAGATTAAGTTAAATCTTGGTTTGATTAAAACTTAACTAATAGTAATAGTTAAGTACTAATTGAGAAGATGAAATGTTTTTCATCAATTATACTTGAGGATGTATGTTAATTTGAAAATTAATTAATTACAAAGTTTATTAAATTTTGATGATGATTTAGATAGTGATTAAGATAATTGACTTATCTTTCAACTAATTAAGGTTGAGTAAGTTAGATTTAATAATTAATTTAAAGAGGTTAACTAATTTATTTATGAAATAATAAATTAAGGATAATCACCTGTCAAATGGATTAAATTATAATTACTGAATGTGATTTATAAAGTATAATTATCTTTTAAGTAATTAATAAATAATAACTTAAAGGATAATTAATTAAGAAAAGTAAATAGTGAATAATTACGTAATGGAAGTAATTAAGGATTAATTATTTACTATAATTAATCAAGGATTGATTAATTAAGGGTTGATTAATTAAGGTTAATTTATCAAAGTAAGTGATTGTAGGATGTTTAGTTTGAGTAATTAGTTATGGACAAATGTGATTAATGTGAATTAATTTTGGTTGTTAATTAGAGGCTAATTAATAATGTAATTAAAAAGGTTAATTAATCAAGGGTGATTAATTAAGATAGATATTTGCAGGATGAATAATTAAATTTGGTTTGTAATTAATTAATGTTGAGTAAAGGTAATCTAAGTGATTAAAGATTAGTAATTAATTTAATTATGGATAAATTAAATTAATTTTTGGAAGTGATCAATCTTGTGAATGATTGAATGATGTTAAATAGCTTGAAGGTTGATATCCCTGATATAGAATGTTTTGTGATATGGTTTTTGGGTGGACAGTGATAACGTGGATTATCTATTGATCATGAATTACTGTGTAAAGGTGACATCTTGTATTTAACATTGAATTGTATTCACTTGAATAACTTAGGTTAGGATGACACTGAATTCGAAGAGGCCGGAGTCGGGTGTTAGTAAATACCAGAAAACACTTCGATTCTTTATAAATTGATACGAGAAATCAATAGGCTGGAGTGGGTTGATTTAGGTGAATTGGATCATTTAGTCTAAGTTTTTGGTGCTTAAAATTTATATGTGATATAAGTGTTGTCTATAACAAATTGTGAATGTGTAAATTGATATGAGTTACCTCAGGTTTTATGTAGTTTTGGGCTTTTGTATTCCATGTTAGATGGGTTTACTCACACTGGTTTCCAGCCTGACCCGGGTGTTACTTTGATGTAATGCTCGGGTCAGACCGAGTATTACAGATTTTCAGGTAAGGACGTTCTAGGGCTTAGGAGGCGAGCTGGATGGCAGGAACGTATGGAGTGTTTTCGTTGTATTATATTATTGTAAATCTGAGACATGTTGATTGTATATGTCCAGTATTTGTATATACGGTGTAACTCTGATGTATTAAGTGAAATTTGATAAGTATAGTTTTCTTTGTAAAACTATTATTTTATTTGATATTATATTTTGTCCGCTGTGAATGTGAGATGTTGGTTTTTCTGTTCTTCTTTTTCTTCTATCTCTTTTCTTATTTTCCTAACTATTTGGAGTTTTCGGGATCGAAATTTCTGGCTCGTTACAATTCTTCTGTGAAGAAGAGCTGCACGATAATTTTATTCGACCTAATAAAAAAATGTGATATACAACTGGTTATATAATCATGGTTATATAGCTATTTTTGGTACTAATATTTTTACTGGAAATGTAAGAGAATTAGCTAAACTAGTTCAGTTTTTTGATAGATATAAAATTGACAGAATGATAAATTGGATTGGTGTTATTAGTTTCTTTATAGGTGAAGGGATTAAATATATGGGAGATGGGCGAATTTCTTCTTATCTATTCTTTTATTTTTCTTTTGTATTCACTTTTTTATTACTTTTTATATAAAAAAATATTGTGCCATTTCATTTCGTATAGAATTTTCAAAACCTATCATTTTTAAACATCTCAATGGGCAGTTCTATCATTTATAATCGAAAAGAAAAGTTACAATAGGTTTTTCAAACCAAAAATAAGTTTTCTCTTCTTTAAGTTTTTCCAATTCCCAATTATCTTGATGGATATCAAGATAAGAATCTTCGTAAACTGGGCTATCTTTCTCTTCTTTAGTAGACCCCTCTTGTCCTGTTTCATCTTCTTTATTTCGTAAGTTGTTTCTACATTGTTTCTTCCCTTTTCGAGGTTTCTTTCAGTTTCTTAGTACCAATAGGAGATGGCATTCTGCCTAAATAGTAGACACTGGTGATAAGTAAAAGAATACTAAAGATTCTAGCTATAGAATTTCTCAATTCTGACACTAGGTACTTATTAGATCGAATCAAATGATTTTTCCATATCCAGAATAATACCAATCCAATCCATTTCATGAATGAAATGTGACCAATTAACCAACAAAACTACTTGTTACAAATAACATCTTGTTATTGCATCGAAGCATATAAATGTTGACTAATTTGGCTAACGTTGAACTTGGTAAAATGAAACGGTTGAATAATAGAAAAATGAGATTATTTAGGAATACACATTGAACGTTGAGAATACGCATGGAATTTCTGGTAGTGGATCCATAATCAAAAAAGTTTTTGTGATTGTTCCAGAAGAAATGAAACAAAAGAAATGTTAGAACTAGGAAGACAGTTATTGTATGAGGTCTAACCAATGCAAGATGCAGAGGCGCATAATAGATCGATGTGAACATCATGAGCTGCCCCATAATAAAACCCATTGTTGCTGATATCTCCTCTCAGTTCCTTTTTCCATAACCCGAGCTCAGAGAAGGAAAAGATAAGAGGTCCTTATGGAAAATGTGGTCAAAAATCCATAATAGAGTCCGACCAAAACGACCGAATTTATTATCTTCATGGATAAGGATAATAGATTACCTAGTAGAAAAGATTTTAAAATCATCACAAACCTCCCTTTTATCTTTTCTATTTCAATTTCTCGATTATTATATGATGATTTCTCAACTTTCCATATATAGAAAGAGAAAGAGTAGAAATGACATCTCTTATATCAACGATACCATCTTTCTTCGATTGAATGACATCTCTTATGTCAATCACACCAAAGAAATATTAAACAAATGGAATTGGGATATAGATGGAATATAATGAAATAGAGCCACTTTGAGGTTCCCTATGAAATGAGGCATGGAACAGAGCCACTACGAATAAGTTCCGGGAGTTATCAAGGAAGTTTCGGACTCACGGGTTGAGAATGGGAGTTGAACTCTATGAGGTCGAATCTTTCGTTGTTCCTCAATAGCTCAGTGGTAGAGCTGTCGGCTGTTAACCAATTGGCCGCAGGTTCAAATCCTACTTGGGGAGGTTTGATTGATTCGTAATTTCATTGAAGAATGAAGAATTGAATGGAAGGGCTCGCTTTGACCATTAGGGGTAGGAAACATGTTCCCTGTCTTTGTTTCTATTGCATTCTATCTCATCGTATCACATTCTTTTTTACGATATTTGAAAATCACCGTCAATACTTCGGTGTAGATCCAAGGTAATCCCTTGTAAATAGCCTTGTGACTATTTATAACTAGCCAATTAGGACTTTCCAAATGATGTACTAGCAGTGGATCAAAGATGCAGTCATTGATTCTCCCGATGGACCACAATTAACGCGCGCAAGCATATTAATGACGAGGAACACATTTTTTCTATGATACTAATACTTGTACTTGTTCTGCTATTTTGCCCAAACCTGACCGTGGAAGAGTTATGGGGAGTAAAACACAATTATGCTAACTCAAGTATGGTTACTATATGTAATTAAAAAGCCTTCATGGTAAAATAAATAAAAAGTAAGGCCATTCCATTTAGATAAAAGACCATATCCAAGTTTAATAGCTTTGCATCCGCTATCCCGATCATGATTTTCTTACCTCCCCAGAGGGAAAGGTACTTCCCTTTTGGGCCGGTTGTGGGTGAGGAGGGATTCGAACCCCCGACACCGTGGTTCGTAGCCACGTGCTCTAATCCTCTTAGCTACAAGCCCTACCCCATCTCTACTGGATCTGTCCTATGAGTACCCTAGAAAAGGAACCTCTCCTCGGCCATTTCATTTCGGGTTAAGAAGATGTGAAAGTGCATTTCTCTCTATAAGAACAGTGCATTCTGAGGTGTGAAGGGGGAGAGAAGAGATATCATAATTGAGGTTTTGAATAAGAGGACCTTTGCATTTTTTAAGTAAAATAAGAGGTGTTAAGCTTTTTATCATTCTGGCATCGAGCTATTTTTCCACAGGACCTCCCCTACAGTATCGTCACCGCAATAGAGTTTAACCACCAAGTTTGGGATGGATTGGTGTGGTTCCTCTATGCCTAGGACACCAGAATATCGAATCATGAACAGAGAAAGGCATGAGAATGAGAGAAATATTGGCTAGTGATTGTGAGGTCTCAATTC